>OW388171.1:1207500-1895000 GCA_936450015.1 Meganola albula | reverse complement strand
TCGTACTCAGCAAATGTTCCGCGCCTTACCGCAGAACTATAACCCACAAAGCAATGTGTTCCGCTTGCCTAATAAAAACTTTAATAATACGCCACAATATCTAGGCCCTAAGCCTATGAGTGGAGTACAGCATTTTACACCTAAGACTATGATAGCATAATTGGAGCAAGTCGGGTAACCCGCCACCAAATAATTATTTTAAAACTCGCGAAATGAACCTTAACGAGTGTGCGTACGATGAGTCATACTATCCCGTGGAGTACTGTTACGAGCCCGAGTACTACGATAACAATAGCTGCGATTATAATTCATATGCTTTAGAATGTAATAACGAAAGTTCGTATTATAACACTGTAAGTGAGGATAATTATGTAGGTGAAATAGAACAACAGCCTGGCCCTAGCCACTCTAGTCAGGATTTTCAGGAGGTACCGATTTTAAAGAAGCCAAAATAGAGATAAATCTTCAAACACAAAGACAGTTACCGTACATTTTTATAGCAAACCCACCTTTGAAGTTATTAATTGACACAGGAGCTAATCAGTCATTTATAAGTCCAGAGGCTGTAGAAAAATACTTTTCTAATTTTCCTCTTAACTATGACCCTTTTCAAGTTACAAACGTTCATGCCGTTACTAGAAATAACTACTCTATTACGTTACCCTGTTTCCCGGAATTCAATGACTCAAATAGTATTAAATTATTCGTGTACCGTTTGCATGATTATTTTGATGGATTAATAGGTTTAGATTTATTGACTAAGTGGGAATCAAAAATAGATTTAAAAAATCAGAAATTAATTACGCAACTTTCATCGAACCCTATTCGTATGTATAACTCGTCCAACGTTAATCTTTATGAAGATATTATACCCGCGCAATCTTCTAAATTAGTTAGAATACCTATAGATGCCCCGGACGGACCTGCTTTTATTAATGAACAAATAATATGTAACTGTATTGTTCATGAATGTATAACCAACGTAGAAAATCGCCGTGGTTATTTAGAGATAGAAAATTCAAGCCCAAACGACGTAATAATATCACTTGACCGCCCCGCGCAGGCAAGTTTGTTCAATATCGAGTGCACGCGCACCGAATATACTGATAGACGTTGTAAAGAGGTAGTATCGCGCTTGCGTACCGATCACTTAAACGAGGAAGAAAAAGCAAACCTTATAGCACTTTGTTCTAAATATGCGGACGTATTTTACATCGAAGGTGAATCATTAACTTTTACGAATCAAATTAAACACCGAATTAAAACTTCAGATGAAATCCCAGTCTATACTAAGAGTTACCGCTATCCATTTATCCATCGTCAGGAAGTTAGGGACCAGATTTCAAAAATGTTAGATCAGGGTATTATAAGACCTTCTCATTCCGCATGGAGCTCACCTATTTGGGTGGTGCCCAAGAAATTAGACTCATCCGGTAAACCAAAATGGCGATTAGTGGTTGACTTTAGGAAAATTAATGAAAAACCATAGATGATAAATACCCTATCCCTAATATCAACGATGTTCTTGATAAACTAGGCCGCTGTCAGTATTTCACTACCCTGGACCTTGCCAGTGGTTTCTATCAGGTTGAAATGGATCCTCAGGACATTCAAAAGACCGCATTCAACGTGGAACATGGCCATTTCGAATTCCTTCGGATGCCCATGGGTCTTAAAAATTCTCCTTCTACCTTTCAAAGGGTAATGGATAATGTTCTAAGAGGCCTTCAAAATGACATCTGCCTGGTGTACCTTGATGACATCATCATTTTTTCAACATCGCTACAAGAACATATGATAAATTTAGAAAAGGTACTTCAGAGACTTAGAGATTCAAATTTCAAAATTCAAATGGATAAGTCAGAGTTCCTAAAACTAGAAACCGCCTACCTTGGTCACATTATTAGTAGAGACGGCATAAAGCCCAATCCGGATAAAATAGCTGCAATAGAAAAATATCCCATTCCAAAAACTTCTAAGGAAATTAAACAATTTTTAGGGCTTATAGGTTATTATAGGAAATTCATTCCCGATTTTGCTAAGATTACTAAACCACTCACCCAGTGCCTGAAAAAAGGTAGAAAAATAGATTTAAATACTGAATATATAAATAGTTTCGAAAAATGCAAAACCCTTCTAACCAACGATCCAATTCTACAATATCCTGATTTTAGCAAAGAATTTATTCTGACCACTGACGCTTCAAATGTTGCCCTAGGAGCTATACTGTCACAAGGAACCGTAGGATCAGACAAACCAGTTTGCTACGCATCACGGACCCTCAATGAAAGCGAGATGAATTATAGCACCATTGAAAGAGAATTACTCGCCATAGTGTGGGCTACTAAATATTTTAGGCCATATTTATTCGGCAGGAAATTTAAAATCTTAACTGATCATAAACCTTTGCAGTGGATGATGAATCTTAAAGAACCTAATTCGAGATTAACTAGATGGAGATTAAAACTTAGTGAGTACGACTTTTCAGTAATTTATAAAAAAGGTAAATTTAACACAAATGCTGATGCACTTTCTAGAGTAGAGATTTATAACGAAGATACTAACGATTTAATTAACGAAATATTTTCTATCATGCCCAGTCCTACTGAAAACCCGCCAGCTAATTCATCAACCGCAACAGTACACACTAGTCATGAGCACCCTATACTAGAAGTTCCTATTACAGATGATCCCCTTAATAAGTTCCATAGGCAAATATGTTTCACCGTAGTTGAAGACGTTAAGCGTAAACCTGTAACTTCAAAACCTTTAGAGACACATACCCGTATAGCTATCCAAATTTCATCTTCTAATTTAGAGCAAGACGTTGTGAACGCTATTAAAGAATACGTGAACCCAAAGGTTAAGACGGCCCTTTTAATCTATCCAACTCTTGCAATGTACTCTATTATACCGGTTATCCAGGAAAATTTTAAAAGTTCGTCCATGAACCTTGTACTAACCAAAATTGAGCTCGAAAACGTTAAGGAGTACCTTCGCCAACAAGAGATAATACAGCATTATCATGACGGCAAAACTAATCATCGCGGCATTACAGAATGTTATTTGGCATTATCTAGAAAGTACTATTGGCCGAAAATGAAAGATCATATAACTAAATTCATTAATGAATGCATAATTTGTGGTCAAGCTAAATATGATAGGAGGCCTATTAGACCCCAGTTTAATATTGTACCCCCTGCAACAAAACCCTTTGAGATTGTTCACATGGATTTATTTACTGTTCATAACGAAAAATATGTTACATTCATAGACGTTTTCACTAAATACGGACAAGCCTACCATCTACGAGATGGCACAGCTGTTAGTATTCTTCAGGCTTTGCTACAGTATTGTACTCATCATGGGGTGCCCTTAACATTAATTACAGATAACGGAACCGAATTTAGTAATCAACTCTTTTCCGAATTTACACGATTACATAAGATAAATCATCATAGAGTTTTACCACATTCACCAAATGATAACGGGAACATTGAACGGTTTCATTCGACTATTCTCGAGCACATAAGAATTCTAAAATTACAAAATAAAGATGAACCTGTACTTAATCTCATGCCCTATGCACTAATTGCCTATAATAGTTCAATACATAGTTTCACTAAGTGCCGACCTTTTGACTTATTAACCGGACACTTTGATCCTAGAGACGTTTTAGATATGGACTTAACTCAAAAATTGTTGCAACAATACGTACAAAACCATAAAATTCAGGTTAACAAAGTATATGAAATTATTAACGAAAATTCTTTACAAAACCGAACGAATTTAATTGAAAATAGGAACAAAACTCGCGAACCAGAACAAGAATATGTTCCCCAACAACAAGTATTTATTAAAAATCCAGGTGCCAATCGTCAAAAAACTGCTCCCCGTTATACTCATGACACCATACTAGCTGATTTACCCATACACGTTTATACATCTAAAAAACGTGGGCCCGTAGCTAAGTCTAGACTTAAAAGAGGCCCTAAAGACCCCAAATTGTTACAGGATTCTACTATTACTGACCGTTTGCGAGATGCAGGCGAAGGAGATAAAACTTGAAAGCTTAGCTGATGGACCAGGATTACTACCTTACAAACTTGGAATGGCAAGGATGACCACTCATCATCATACTTTTTTGCAATATGTCAACCTAAAGGATATAGAAGATCAAATCTTGCTCCTACAGGATAAACTCTCAAATTACAAAAGTCTGCTTAGTGAAGACACTTACACTTTATTTGAGTTTCAAATAGAATATCTTACGGACAAAATTGGCAAAGTTTCAATTCAATTAAAATCATTACAGCCAGATCGAGTAAAAAGAGGTCTAATAGATGGACTAGGTTCTGTAGTCAAAAGTATAACTGGAAATTTAGATTATACAGACGCATTAAAGTTTAATAGTGCTATTCAAATATTACAGAATAATCAGAATAAAATAACTAACGAATTTAATAGTCATATTAGTCTTAATAAAGAATGGATGAATAAGCACACCAGCATATTAACGCAGTTAATTGAAAATCAAAATAAAATTACTAAAAACATAGAAGTTTTAGCCAATAATACGTTCACAAACGGAAGTTTCATAAAATTTTCTAAATTTGGACAACTTCTTGTAATTGTAAGTGAAAATGTAGAAGATCTAAGATTAGAACTAATCAGGATAGAAAATATACTAGCTTTTATTCGCTCATCAAGCACCCATCATTCTATAATAGATATAAATTCACTTAAATTTATGATAGATAGGTTGGAAAAAATTTATAATAAAGGGGAAATATTAAAATTAGAATTAAGGGAATACTATGATATAATAAGTCCTGGTACTTACTTCTATGAGCAACAGATAGTAATAGTTCTTAAGTTTCCAATAGTTTCTGATAGCATATTCAATTTCTATAGATTATCTATAGTACCCAATAAAAACCACCAAGCTCTTATCCCTATCCATCCATTCATAGCAACCAATGAGGAATCTTTCGTGTACATAGAGAAAGAATGTCCGAAGTTTTCTAACTGGTATCTCTGCAAAAAGGAAATTAACCACCACATGCGCACTAAACCCGACTGTATCCAACAACTTATCACCAAGCAAGATCTCGGGAGTTTCTGTCAATTCACCACAACATTATTGGCAAAAGAAGCAATGGACAAACTGGATGACCAACACTATGTATTGTCATTCCCACAACTAACCAAGGTGCAACTAAACTGCGATGGAGAAGACTACAATTTGCTACAAGGCAGTTATCTCGTCACCATACCCGTCAACTGTCACCTTCACACCAACGAAATCACTATAATCAATGAAAATGATGAAATCCAATGTCAGCCACTGAAACTGATGAATATTCCACAGTTACCAGCTAAAGACGATGTCACATCGATGCATGTTCACCTAAAATCTATTAACTTAGGGGAACTTCACAATATACAGAACCAACTGATGTCAAATCAACCGCTCCAGATAGATCAAGCCCAATCTGATATATTATATCACACTACAGTACCCTTCTATACTGTAATGTTAAGTGCAGGAGCACTCACTATTGCAATAGTTAGCTATCGACGAGGATGGCTATGCAAGAAATCTGTACCAGCTGAACCAGAAGGACACACCTACGAGGATCCAGAAGAGCAGAGAGATAGAAATCATATACTCAGACGACAAATCCCAGCAACATTTTCTCTGAAAGTTCTAAAATAGTTGCTGATCTGCGGATGGAGGTGTTACGCGGTGCTACCCATAGAGAATCGCTGACATGTTAATTAAAGCATAAATATCGTTTGTGACACCGATCGGCGCTTCGACGGAAACTGCAAGCTGCGCTTGCACTTTGTGAATTCCAGTAAAGTTAGAATATAACATTTTATTGTCATTCCAATTTCATACTTCGAAATAGGCATTAGGCTAATTAGATTTTAATAATTAATGTAACAGTTTTATTTTAATAAATTAGTTTAATTTTATCTTGGTTTTTTTTAAGTCTTTCGACTGCAGAAATCGTAATTAGTATATACCAGTTATCTGGTTTCCATAACACAAGCTCTGCTTAGCTTGGGACCAGATAACCGTGTGTGTTGGTGTCCGAGAATATTTATTTATTTTTATTTTTACTATAAAAAATAAATTGACTTAACTGAATCACAAACTCAACACTAACCTAAATAAACTAACTAACTAACCGGGACACCTAAACTGTCTTGGATCCCACATGCATTTATTCAGAGAGTTGAAAAGTCAGATTGTCCACTTGACGGAAAATGGGTAAAAAAGTACAGACTTACTAGGAAATTAATCTCAAAACAGAAGCGTTTTTAGAGTTCCTTACCGCAAAAGGTAAAAATCGAAGCCCTTAGCTCAAGCTTAGCTATTGTTTTAAAATAGTTTAAAACTAACCTCATTTGATATATACGAAATAGTTTCTTGTTCTTCATTTTTCGCTTTCGTATCTCGTTTTGAAAACTGATGATCCTCCTGAAATCAAAAGTAGTGTATACTATGCGTTTCAAATAAGACAAGGATTGGAAATCCGCCATCTTGGACTGAAATGCGCAACAACTTCACATTTTTTAGTACAGTGAGCAAAAATGTTTGTTTGATATTATAATTACAAGTAGACGAAAAAAATAAAAATGCGTATATCTTATTGCCTTTTGAGTAAGATTGGACATTTGAAGTCGAATATTTAGATACGAACATATTTTATTAACTTCCGACGACGGCAAAAATCTGAGTTAAAACATGTATTTTTATCCGTGTGTGAATTTGTGTGGAAGTTTGTGTATCCTAGCCCATAAATTTAGTTAGGTAGATAGCTGCATTGTAACTACATACTTGTGTAAAGATTTTACTTAAATCACTTTTCAATACACTTCAAAATAATATTATTGTCTATGGTTTGACTTTTTATGCTGGCGCTATTTTTGCTTGGTTTTTGGTATGAAGTTAGCCGCGAGTCCAGTCCTATTCTTATTTGAAACGCGTAGTACGTTACATATTACCGCAGTCATATGTTTGAAACCATTGCTGTAAACCCGTCCTTTAATAGGCTTGCGCTTGACCACAACTTGCCTGATGTGAAGCAATGATGTAGTCTACGATGGAACGCGTTTACCGAGTAAATACCGATTTACTCGTGACTTGAAGACAGGCAGATTATAGCTATCGGGACACATATATGCCGGCAGCGAATTTCACAACTTGGCAGTTCGCACAATAAAAGTGGGAGCAAAGCTCTTTTTGCGTACCCATGGAATTCATTATTCATTAATTTAATAACTTAATTTTGGTGTAATATTTAATATGTCCAATCTGTAATTTCAAATACAATGAAAATTGTTCATACTTATGAATGAATAAATGAAATGAAAACTCAGCAGGAGCTTAGCATAAAACTCTGCAGCTTCCTGCTGAGTTTTCTTGCAGAGTTCCTGTTGAGTTTTCTGAGTGTTTCTCAGTAGCTACCCCTTTATTCACTGCAAATTGAAACTGCACTAGGAAATTGTAACTCCCGTATTCATAAACGTCTTTTAAGCTCATTATAGCTAAAATAGGTTTATCATTCGTTTGTCTTTGACTGTCATGTTGACATTTCTACTAGTAAAAAAGAGACAAAGTCTATTTTATCTAAAGAGTCTAACTTTTTTATGAATAATTCCGTAAATATTCATGTATTTGACGGGCCGGTGAGGTGGTCGGTAAAATACTTGCTTTTCACGCCGCAGGTCGTGGGTTCGATTCCCACCCGAGACAAACATTTGTTTAAATATGTCTATTTCTTTCTAGCCTGGGTATAATTATCTATATTTAAGTATGTATTTACAAAAAAAAAGTATTATATGTAGTATATTACCAGTTATCTGGTTCCCATAGTACAAGCTCTGCTTAGTTTGGGATCAGATGACCGTGTGTGTTAATGTCCCACTATATTATTATTATTACTCTTTCCGACTCACCTAGTCTAAATTTACTCGTCGTTTGTTAAAATGCTTCCTCTGTTATTTGTGTAGTTAAATTAACAATAACTTTGATGAAACCCTGCTTACCCCTTGATCCCTAATAGGCGAGATGTAATATGATGTGAATCCTAGTGGAGGTATATTCTCTGCTTCAAAGCAGATCTCCTGAATCGCGCTAGATGACCTTCCTGGTAGATTGATGACTGCTGCAGGGAGGGATACTAGCTGGTATTCTACTTCTTCGTCTAAAACAGAACGAAATTGACATAAATAAATAAATAATATATAAATGTTCTGGGACATTAACACACACGGCAATCTGGTCCCATACTGAGCAGAGCTTGTGTTATGGAGACCAGATAACTGGTTACACCTAGTTGTTTACACCGAGACTTCTCTTAACTATTTCACGAGTTGAGAGAGTTTAGGCCTTGATCCACACACGCTGGCCAAGTGCGTTTGGTTGATGTCACATGTCCTCGAATGATTTGTTCTTAGACATGCCGGTTTCCTGATGTTTTCCTTCACCGATATTCAGCAGCGGAGATGAAACAATTCACACAAAGATGTTTTACGACGGGAAATCCCCCCGAGACCTTATATTTCTAAGGCGAGGCCAGTACCGCTGCGCCACCGCTGCTCTTTACGTCATAATCACTGAAAACTACTCCATGAACGTGACGTCACGCGACATTTTAGATCAATATATCATCATAAATACGTATATTGGATACGTATCAATCAATTTACAAGACTGACTCAAAAATAAAAACCGACCAAGTGAGAGTCGGACTCGAGCAGCGAGGGTTCGGAATGGATCCCTTAAAATTAGTCAACTTGCCTCACGATATTAGGTAGTTATTTAAAAGCCAACCAATTGCTAAACGGGCTTGATTATATCATTAGGTCAAAAACGGTACAGAGGGTTAATCCTTTAATAGCTTTATTACGGCTGTAGCTTCCATCACTCCATAAACAGTGAATTTACAAAGGGTAAAAAATTTATAAAAAAATATATAAAAATAAAACACGTAATTTTTAAAGATTTTTTGTTTGACCTACACACTGACATCTATAATTATGTTTTATCTAGATATATTGTTCAGTCAGAACACAGTTTTATAAACGATACAATTTTAAACTGCTACATATAAATCAGAACATTTAACATAGACAAGAGGCAGCCCTGCGATTGCTGTGAGATTGCGCGGTACGAAGCAATCACAGCTGTACGCTTGAGCATTTAGGCACATTTTAGCATGCAGTGGTTGTTGACGCGACGGAGTAGGCTATTATAGCACTAGGCAATGGAAATTTTCTTTTGAGTGAAGTATCTGATATGAAATAACTATTTAGTAATCTGTGGCTGTAGTCAGGACTGGCTATTGTAACCGGAACAGCTAAAAGACGATTAGGTCAGATTAGAAAAAAATTACAAAACCTATTTTCATAAAAACTCCTTCCTTACTTACTTATTTTTTTGGTAGTATAATTACCTAAATTAAAGTTGACAACGGATTAAGATTGCATTACTTAATAATGTTATTGAGTCGTGAGAGGTCATCACGATTAAATTTATTGTTTCCTATATATAACAATGAGAAGTTATTGAATGAGACGGTAGGAAGAAACAGAAGGCTAAAAAAAACGTAAAACCTGAAAAACATCTTACAAAAACATTCTCACTTCAACCCTTTGTAGTGTCCCAATGCTGGGTACGGGTCTTCTCTCAACTATCTTACATGCTGAGAGAGCAGCGGTGGCGCAGCGGTATCTGCATCGAAATATAAGGTCGCGGGTTCGATTCCCAGTCGTGCCTACACATCTTTGTGTGAAATGTTTCATCGTCGCTGCAATATCGGTGAAGGATATCGTGAGGAAACCGGCGTGTCTAAGAACTAACTAATTACTCGAGCACATGTGACATCCACTAAGCTAAGCGACCGCGGCCTTTTTTTTTGGCGCTGGCGAAATTATGAGAGCAATAATAATTGTCTTAAACGCATAATTTTAGGGCGTTTGAAGTCAGTTTTGTGTTTTCGTCGAAAAATGTTAGCGATTATTTCATATTTTAGTAGTTACTAAGTCATATTAAAATAAATACTAATGGCCTTATTCATAAAAATCTTATGAAACTGGTTAGTAAAAATGGACTTTGTCTCTTTCTAAATAATAAATGTCAAAATACATAGTAGACAATGACAAATGAATTATAAACCTATTTTAGCGAATGAGCTTATAGGACGTTTATGAATACGGGGGTAAGTATTTATTAAAATTTGTTTAAGTTTATTTTCTAAGTTTGCGCACTGATTTAAAACCTTACCTACCCCCGTATTCATAAACGTCTTAAAAGCTCATTATAGCCGAAATAGGTTTATAATTCATTTGTCTTTGTCTGTCATCTCGACATTTTTATTAGTAAGAAAGAGACAAAGTTCATTTTGACTAAAAAGATATAATTTTTTATGAATAAGACCTTTTAGTGTATGTATCGATAGATATTTAGGATAAAATTAATTGCGGTAAATACCATTGTAATCCCTTATGGAGTAGTGAAGTGGTACAATCGGGAATCGAACGTGGTAATACGTTTTAACGCTGAGCGGGTTGTATACAAGCACCAGCAATGTATCTTGAGTTTCTGTAAACTGTACATAGATGGTACTGTTAGCAAATAATAATATTTAATAACTACATAACAGATGGCGCTGTTCATAAAAATATATGTCGAAGCGCGTAACATTTGTTAGACCGTTAACTCGCGTATCGCCTATCGCCAAGTTTCTGACTCCTCAAGCTGCACAGACAGTGAAGATGATTCAAGCGATATGGATATTAGTGACAAATAGTCTTACATTACTTTTATCTGTGGTTAAATAGTTCTATATGAGATTTAATTAATGTTTTATGACTTTTTACCTCAGATGGCGATACGCGAGTTAAACGGTCGGCCTATAGCTGTTGCCTAAACTTACGGTTAGATATATTTGTGTTAGTATTCAGCCTGTCAGTTGTCAAACTCACATGACGTCAATGTAACTCAGGTTGCTCGTCTGTGATAGTCATTGTTACATCAGGGGATAATGTCTGTGAGGTCGACTGGGTAAACACGCAGTGTGTGCAAACCTTTAATCTTAGAAAAAGGTATCCGTTTCCATCCAAACATATTGAGAATACTTGTGATTAGGAAGGTGGTAGAATCATTAATATTGATTCATATTGGTTAGCTGTCTTTGGTGTTTATTTTGTATCCCATCGAGGTGCATGACGAAGTGTCTCTGAAGGTGAATAGATCTGATAATCGCAATCCCTTGGACTCGCGACGTATACATACATAAAGCACGTTGCACATCAGAAAATCTTGGACAGCCTGATCCTCAAAATTATTAATTTAATTAATAACTACAAAAAATAATTAATTAATTTTATAGTAGCAAAAGCTTGTGAGGATATCTCGATGTTTGATAGTTTTTCAGGGGAAAACGGCTGAACAGATTTAAATAAAATGTTGCACATTGTTTTTCCTGGATTAATATATTTTGGTATTAGAGTTTACTAAAATGGTCAACAAAAGCCTATAAACAAAAATTATAATAATATCACTCCTGACCGTTTTGCGGCTACGGCAGTCTAATTTAACCTGACTTTCCAGGCACGAGGGAGATGTTATAATACACAATGTGTGCGCAAAAAAAGTTGCACTGAATATTTTTTTTATTCTGCGATAAGCTGGCGCCTGACTACAACCTGCCCGATGTCAAGCAATAATGCAGTCTATGATGGAACGCGCCAGCCCAGTATACCGATTTACTCGTGATTACGAATGATTATCGGTGAGAAGTTGGCAGCGGAAAGAGCTTCCATATGGTTAGTAACCCTAAAGGAGCAACAATTCCGACCCACCTGCATGGTGTCCCGAGACATCGCACCGGAACACGGCAAGGCCGTTTGGCGGTGCGGCTTTGTCTGGTGGGTGGTCACTAACCACGGCCGAAGCCTGCCACCAGTTGATACCTGATTTGCACCACCCGGGGACCACGTGTGGGGATTCAATTAAAGGTTTACTCCCACGGACGAAGGTGACTCAGCCCCCAAACTTTTTCAAACTTTGAGCTGCGATTAAGATTCTGTAAGTATCTATTAAGTATTTTTGCTCGACCTAGGAATAGAACCCGGGACCTTGCGGAAGCGAACACGCTCTCCACTGGACCGACGTGGCAGTCATATAAATCAACTCACCCGACATTGACTCATATTAAGTTGATGACATATAACAAATTGTTGATTGTTTTTCGACCGTCTGCTACCACCCCAAGTCGGTGTCAAATAGCTGAAACAAAATAAACTTATAATTTACAGCGCACACGCAAATGCTTTGCTAATTAAAATACAGCAGAGCAGCGCTGGCGCAGCGGTACAGGCCTCGCCCTAGAAAATTAATTAAAAATAACTGTGGTGATGTCTTATGACATCCTACGTGTACTTATTTTAATGTTTAAATGTATTTTGCAGCCTTAAGTATTTGAAATACTAATTCCAAAAAACCTTGGAGTCAGGTATTTGAAATAGGTACGAAATACAAATGATGCTCCGAATATGAATTAATCCTTTTTGCTGAGTTAATCCGTGACGTCAGAGTACCTGAGGCTTACTACAAATAACAAATAAGGGGGCGTCCATTTTTTACGTGGGGTATTTTTGAGAAATTTCGTGTTCGCCCCCCCCCCCCTTATTTCACGCGAGATTCTACAAAACTTCTATTTGGGCTGTAAATGGTCAATTTAAATCTGGTCACGTTGGTATCTATACGCTAAACAATCGGGTGCTACTTCGCTACTCTGCGAAGTTCGGAAGAATACGACAAATACTATTGTGTCAGAATTGGTCATATTTTATTCTAGAAATATTTATTCACGCAATTATACACAGTTTTCTGCAAGAAAAATAATTGAGTGATATTTGTCAAGACTCCCCCTCCCCCTAAATGAGATTTGGAAATTGATCGCCTCCCCCCCAAGAACACCTCACGTAATTAATGGGAGCCACCTAATTAAATAAATTAATCTAGAGGTATCTGTACCTGACCTCGGTAGTCGAGCGGTGTATGCCGTCCGATTGGTCTATACTGATTCCCGCCCCGGACAATTTGTGTAACAACAAAAAAAAAATTTCGGTGTCTGGTTGATCGAGGGACTACCCTCCGTGCCTCGGAGAGCACGTTACGCCGTCGGTCCCGGTTGTCAGTTAACCCATCTATGACAATCGTTACATGTAGAGCAATAGAAGCCAATATAATCTGACACCTGGTCTAACTATCTCGGCTACTGGTTCCCTACGGGTTTCGAGGTCTGATGGCAGTCGCTCGTATAATTCTGGTAGCTAGCCGCATCAGGTTAGACTGGGAGCAGACTTCAATAGAAATGGGAAAAAGGCAAGGGGAATGATGATAGGTATCTGTACCTACTTATCGATTATTGAGGGCGAGGCAATTAGGAAGAATAAATCGTAATCTTTTAACTAGTAATCGGGTTTGCATGTCTAGTAGTGCATTTACCTGAGTAAAGTTGACACTTTCTTTGAGGAAGTTTCTAAAGCTTCGCTTAGTATTCTGGTAAAATCGTTTGATACGTGCTGTTGACTGGTACCTGCAGAAGAATTGCCATTTAAATACGTTATAAAAGAAAGTCGCTTCACCTATCTTTTACCGATAAACTCAAAAACTACTGAACGGATTTTCATGCAGTTTTCACTTCTGCCTACACCTCTGATTTATTTATTTATTTATTTGGCACGGTACCAAAACACAAACATACATATACTAAATTATTTCACAATAACAAATAATACTAAATTTGTATTTCAATAACAACCGAGCACAACATTCAAATAATCATATTATTTAAAAAAGAAATAAAAAGAATATATTATTACTAGCTTCTGCCAGCGGCTTCGCCTGCAAAATTGATCTCACTAATCTTGTTTCTCCATACAAACTTTGGAACCCCGTTTCACCTCCTTATAGGGTAAGTTTTGAAAAATCCCTTCTTAATGCACCCCTAGACCCCATAAGGAACACATGTGCCAAATTTTGAGTCTCCAGACCCAGCGGTTTGGTCTCTGCGTTGATATATCAGTCAGTCAGTCCGTCGGTCAGTTTCTTCTTTTATATATTTAGATGGTAGGTATAGGTACACAACGAAAACTGACAACATATAAATTTACTTTAAAGACAAAAGCAGAGTAACATTATTTGAACATCTAATACTTTTTGATTACCTGTGATAGCGTCATGATGAAGTGCCAGGCTGACAGCATGACGTAGGAGGTGAAGTTCATACGAGTCACTTAACCGAGATATCACTGTTAGTTGTTTCATCATCTAAAACACAAAAAAAGAATTTAAAACATTTTTTTTGCAAGCCTGTACTATCCCACTGCTGAGCATAGGCTTCCCCCAAAGTCATCCATCTTGTCCGGTCTCCCGCAACCTCTGGTCATTCTCTGTCGCATTCAGATTGTCCAGCAATATTTTCTCGGTCTGCCTCAGCGACGCCTTCTGTGTTGTGGCACCCAGTGAATGGCTATTCGAGCCCATCTCTCGCTGCATTCGACACAAATGACCAGCTCACCCCCACTTTAACTTAACCGTCTTGTGGCCCTCGTCAAGTATACACAGTTATACTAAACCATTTTCAGCTGATCCCGCATTGTATAGTATTTTTGTACAATGAGAGATCAGCTTATACTGGAAATGCATAGTTGATGTGTGTACTTCAGTTTTTCGACGAATAAATAAATAAATAAATATTCTGGGACATTAATAATAATAATAATAATAATAATAATTCATTTATTTCGGAATTTCTTCCATAAACTTGTTAGGTAACTTGTTATTAACACACACGGTCATCTGGTCCCAAGCTAAGCAGAGCTTGTGTTATGGAAACCGGATAACTGGCATAAACTATACATATAATACTTTTCTTTTGTAAATATATACCAATAATAGATATTTACACCCAGACTCGACACAAACACAAATGTTCATCACTAATGTTTGTCTCGGGTGGGAATCGAACCCACGACCTGCGGCGTGAAAAGCAAGTATCTTACCGACCACGCCACCGGCCCGAATATAGACATTGCGGATTCTGTCTTGACTTTTGGTGCCAAGGACACTCGGCACGCGCTCCATTGCTCTTTGGCAAGTCTTGTGGGATTCTGGGTCTTATTGAATAATTGTATTTTATAATAAAAAATTCTTTTTTAATTATTTTTAGTGATTACGACGACTTCAGACTTGTCAATTTGATAATTTGTCAAACGTAGCGTAGGACGTCCTCAGACTAGGTGGAGTGACGATCTCTGCAAGGTGGCTGGTAAGAGCTGGATGAGAGTAGTGGAACGTGAACTGGCATACTTTGGGAGAGACCTATCTCCAGCTGTGGACTAAAGACTAATGATGATTAGACATATTAAATATATATAATAATGATATATAAATTATATATTTATAATAAAATATATTATAATCATAGAAAATAGTAATTATAATTGTTGTTTCCAAAAATTTACACACCTTTAAAGTTAGTATACGGCTTAAAAAATAATAAATTTATTACGAGTCTATTCAGATATTCAAGTGAATAAATTATTTTGATTTGGTTTGATAATGTACGTACTTGTAAGAACATATGTGCTTTTCGCGCCAAATACTTGAGGGCAGGTCTCGAAGTGTAGTATCCCGTCCAGTAGGTCATGTCGTCACTTCCGTAAGGCAAATGGTCACCCTGAGTACAAATGAGTAATATAGAAAAAAAAAAGGATTACTCCCGACGACGCGGACGCCCGGTTTTTGTAATCCTAGTACCACTAACCACTCGATCAATTTATCTTTAAAAATTCTTCATCAAAACCGGGACTTCCGTTTGGGCGTTGTAGGGCAACAAACTTGTACACAGATCACACGACATTCCTCTTTTTCGACGGGTTGGTATGTATGTACGAAGTCTAAGAAGGGATAATCACCTCTGCTTACAAGTGTTGTGTAAATATAGTCACGAAAAATCTGAATATCATAGATTTATGAAACGTTTATGAATACCAAAGTTATAGTACATCTTAGGTACACTTTTTTTTGGGGGCTGAGTCACCTTCGTCCGTGGGTGTACACCTTTAATTGAATCCCCACACGTGGTCCCCCCCGGGTGTTGCAAACCAGGTGACAATCAACTGGTGGTAGGCTTCGGCCGTGGTTAGTGACCACCCACCAGACAAAGCCGTACCGCCAAGCGGCCTTGCCGTGTTCCGGTGCGACGTCTGGTGGCACCATGCAGAGAGGGTGGGTCGGAATTGTTGCTCCTTTAAGGTTTCTAACCATATGGAGGTTCATTCCACTGTCACCTTCTTACCGATAATCATTCGTAATCACGAGTAAATCGGTATACACGGCTGGCGCGTTCCATCGTAGACTGCATCATTGCTTAACATCAGGAAGCTTGTAGTCAAGCGCCAGCCTATCGCAGAATTAAAAAGTAAAGAGCATCTAAAGCCTTTTTTGAACTTTGTAAGATTGAATTTTGATTGAAGATTGTAAGATTCTTACCCTTTCAGTAAAAATGGCTTTATCCCGTCGTCCATACAAATATATTGCTTTAAGATAACAAGAAGGTGTTGAGTAGAATATATTAATATCTGACAAATTAGCTGGGTGGGTGTTCACGTGACTGAAAAAAAACTACATTTTTTTTTAACATTAACACACACGGTCATCTGCTCCCAAGCTAAGCAGAGCTTGTGTTATAGAAACTAGATAACTGGTATATACTATACATATAATACTTTTCTTTTGTTAATATATACATACTAGTTTTCCGCCCGCGGCTTCGCACGCGGATGTTGGTTACCGCGCTAGACCATTAAACCTTTTTTTCGCAGTCGGATAAAACTATCCTTTCCCGGGTCTCGAACAATCTCCATACAAAATTAGTTCAGTAGTGTAGGAGTGTAGCAACATTTTGAAATCGTCAAGCGCCCTTAAGTATATCCACAAATCTATAGGCGTTTCTTAAAAATACTACGGCTCTTAGACCATACTTATAAGAAATGACATTTAAATTTCGAATTCTATTCGTAGCATTGAGTTATCAAACATGTCATTGTGTCAAAATAAAAAGTAATTTAAATCAAAATTACGAAGGAGTTATGATATCAACTTTGAAGAAAACCACCCTCAGAATAATTTCTCAGCCTTTGCCCGCTTAGTATTAGGATGAAATTAAAAAAAATTTAACAATTAAAAAACACGTGTTTCATTATTTGTTTTGAGCTTTATTTATACCAAATTTGAAGGAAATCGGACCAAGGACTAAACAGTTATGTAATATTTCATTTTTCCAAATAAACTCATTTAACACCCCCACAGGGGGTAGTTTTGGAAAAATAAAAAACACGTGTTTCATGATTTCTTTTAAGGTATATGTGTGCCTAATTTGGAGTGAATCGGACTTGAGACTATACAGATCCAGAGAAACTTTAATTTTTACCAATAAAACTCATTATCCACACCTCTTAGGGGTAATCATGGAAAAATAAAAAACCCGTATCTCATTATTTCTCTTAAGGTTTATGTGTACCGAATTTTAAATGAATAGGACCAAGGAATAAAAAGTTGCATATAAACTTCACACCTCTATTTAACCCTCTTAAGGGATGATTTTTGAAAATATTGTTAGCCTATGTCCTATTCTAGGGTATACACTACCTACGTTTCAAATTTCAATAAAATCGGTTGAGCGGTTATGGAGATACGCGGTAACAAACCTTCACACACACACACTTACTTTCGCATTTATAATATTAGTAGGATATACATATAATAGATATTTACACCCAGACTAGATACAAACAGACATGTTTATCACACAAATGTTTGTCTCGGGTGGGAATCAAACCCACGACCTGCGGCGTGAAAAGCCGGCCTGTCAAAATAATTATTATTATTATTAATTTAAAATTGTAAAAAAAAATGAATGATTATTATTTATTTATTATTTTTATTTTAATTATGAATAATCTGAGCAGCGGTGGCGCAGCCTCTGAAATATAAGGTCGAGGGTTCGATCCCCGCAATGTTCTGTCGCTGCACAGGGCCCAGGATTTTGTTACTCTCACACAAAAACTACTGGATTATTGGATGAAATCTAGCACAGAGATAGATTATGGTCTGGATAAACACTAGGCTACTTTTTATCCCAAGAAATACCACGCGGGCGAAGCCGTGGGAAGAAGCTAGTAATAGATATTTAAACCCAGACTCGAGACAAAATAGACCAAAAAATGAATAGTAAGGTCTTTCAAATTCAAATTTATTTATTTTGTGAATAATAGTTATATTTATGACTCTTAAGTGCCTCTATATTCTGCCACTTATGTAGACTTTATGGTATCTTTACAAATTATCTTATCTTTCGTTTGCTATCCCTTAATTTTTTAGTACACACGGCACACATCAAGCTCTACATTTCCAGTATGAGCTGATCTAGCATTGTATAGGATTTCTGTACAACGAGAGGTCAGCTTATACTAGAATTGTAGAGCTGGATGTGTAGCCGTGTCTACTAAAACATAAAATCAAAATAAAAAAAATATTTAAATTTGTTTAAGTTACTTAAAATTCCGCGCAGTTTAAGTTTTCCGGTATCAAACTAAAGCAATGGTTAATGATTTACTTGATAAGTTTGTCCATGTTCATGAACCAATTGGAGGCGCTCTGGTAGGTGAAGTCACCACCCATGGTCACCATTATGTTGTCGTGGTCATAGTACTTCGCTTGTTTTTCTACTTGTATTATAAAGTCGTTCACCTATAAGAAAATAAAATAATCTTCACAGCAGGCGGGCAGTAAGTCTACCTTACACAGGAACACAACCAACAGTTATTACACGCTGTGTATTCTGTAAGGTGGACGGTACCTACATAATCACTGTATACCTTACTGACACACAGGAACAAAACCATCAGTTATTACACGCTGTATATTCTGTAAGGTGGACAGTACCTCCACAGTCACTGTCTACCTTACTCTCACAGGAACACAACCAACACTTATTACACGCTGTATATTCTGTAAGGTGGACGGTACCTACACAGTCACTGTCTACCTTAATCACACAGGAACACGACCACAGTTATTACACGCTGTGTATTCTGTAAGGTGGACGGTACCTACATAATCACTGTCTACCTTACTAACACACAGGAACACAACCAACAGTTATTACACGCTGTGTATTCTGTAACGTGGACGGTACCTACACAGTGACTGTCTACCTTACTCACACACAGGAACACAACCAACAGTTATTACACGCTGTATATTCTGTAAGGTGGACGGTACCTACACAGTCACTGTCCACCTTACTCACACTTACCCGTTGATCCGCATTATAGAGCCGGCTATCCGGATCGTCAACAATAGGCTCGTCGTTGCACAGAAAGTCGAAACAGAATCCTTCAGGAGCATTATATAGGTTGAAAAGAGTGTGTGTCATTATATCCGACATTTTGCCTGGAATAATAATAATAATAATTTAGTGCCACATTATATTTAGAGCAAAATTGTCTAACGGGCCTCTACGTGTTGGCTTCGGCCCCACGCACGCCTTCCAAAAGTCCGGAGCTCCATAGTTCCGAGATAAAAAAAGACAAACATAATAATAATAATAATTCTTTATTTGCCTTAAGCGTTGTAGATAAAGAGGTTTTAAAGCTAGCCCTGATTCCAAGCTAAGCAGAGCTTGTGCTATGGAAACTTGCCGTGTACGATGTCAGGTGACATCATTAAAGAGGAGGTCGAAATTGTTGTTCCTTTATGTTTTCTAACCATAGGGGGGCTCATTCCACTGCGACCTTCTCACCGAAAATCATTCATAATCACGAGTGAATCGGTATACGGGGCTGGCGCGTTTTATCGTAGACTGCATCTTTGCTTAACATCACGCAAGTTGTATTCAAGCGCCAGCCTATCGCAGAATAAAAAACTTAAAATGAAAATTCGTGTAATCATGGCTAAGTCGTCAAAATGACCGATTTAGCAGTTCTTTTAAAAGGACTATCTGAAACAAGGCTTACCTACCTAAGGTGTCACTCCCTCTCCACATGAACTCCATCCTGTCTTCGTCTGTCATCAATTCTCGTTCTTTGTGGTCTACTCGACCTGTTGGTTAAATCATCAGTTAGAGTTCAAGTAAAAATTTATATTTAATTATTTTGGAGGGATGGTAATAATAAGTTACTAGATTTTAGTTGAGCAGCGGTGGCGAAGCGGTACGGGCCTCGCCTTAGAAATATAATAAGAATAATAAAAAACTGAAACTCTTGGACCGTGGGGCCCGAGCGCCCGAGCACTTTTTAAAGAAATTTCTAGGCGGTTAATAGACTCTTCACGTGACCAGAGGGCTGGCTTACATCTTGGTCAAAGAATTAGCATTGCCATACAACGTGGCAATACTGCCAGCCTTCTGGGCACATTCCCTCAAGGCCTCGATTCGGAGGAATTTTATGAAGCCTTATCTAGTTTTTAAGATAGAATTTTAGAATTAGTCTTTTTATTTTCTTATATTTTATGTAAAAACTGTGTTATTGTTATAAAATAAATTTTGTCTCGTTAGAATAATAATAATAACAATAATAACCATTTATTTCAGGCTACAAGACCCTAAAATATAACATTATGAACAAATACAATACTAAATGTCATCTAATATAAATACTATAAATACAATACAAAATTTAATTTAATTACTTTACCATCTTCATGCACTCAATCAAAAGCATTAAAGAATTACTTATTTACTTAGGTTAAGTTTAACCGCAGTACAAAAATCTTGGGATCGAGGAGGCTTCTTTTGAAGCTGACTAACCTACCCTTACAATCCCACAACTTATAAACTACTTCTAATGCACTTTCGTCCGTCCATATTCGTTGGAATCTGAATCTCCACACGTGACCCCGGGTGGGCCAAACCATGTGACAATAAACTGGTTACAGGTTTCCGCTGGGGTTAGTGACTACAACCAGACAAGGCACCTCCTAGCAGCCTATATAGAGGGACATTACCACACACGGTCATCTGATCCCAAACTAAGCAGAGCTTGTACTATGGAAACCAGATAACTGGTAATATACTACTTAAAATACTTTTCTTTTGTAAATAAATACTTAAATATTGATAATTACACCCAGACACAAGACAAACAGACGTGTTCATTATAAATGTCTGACTTGTGTGGGAATCGAACCCACGACCTGCGGCGTGAAAAGCAAGTATCTTACCGGTAACGCCACCGGCCCGTCAAATGGATGGTTCGGAATTGTTGCTCGTTATAGGTGTATGGAGCATCATTCCACTGCCACCTTATAACGCTTTCTAGCGGTGTAGTGTATTTAACGCCCCTTACTGCAGAAATTGCAAGAACACAAAAATTTGTGCCACTGCGAACATGATAAATAATTCGACGGCGGTAACTACGGCATTTAATTAACCCTAGAGTTGGTTTACCTATAAAGAGACCATCGAACCCCATCTGTGCAAGGAGCGAGACTTGTTCCCGTGTGTGTCCGTACGCATCAATCTGCCACGCTGCCTTCGGCTTACCACAAGGCCCTAGAGTGTCGTTGAGTTTTCTGAAACAAAAAAAAACACATTTACAACTGGCGAAATGCAAGTTAGAATTCTGACTTTTTAAGATATCATGGCGACGTCGCCAGTTACTTGAAGTTATAGTTAAAGCGCGTATCTTAGTAGGTAATATAATGACAAACCATTGTTTTACGCGATTGACGCAGCGGCAAGCGCAGTAATGCAAACAATGTTTTGTAATTATATTACCTAATATGAAATGATGTGCGTTAATCGCATGCGTCTGTCGCTGCGATTTCCGCATAAAACAACCGCGCGCTTTAGAGCAGGCTAATTTTCGCTATTGCCAGCCTAGCTGCAGGAAGAATCCTAGCAGACCCTTCACGTTGCCGATGGCCTTCCAGAGCGACCTCGGCGATCCGGGGTGTTCCGCTCTGTATCTCTCTGTATTAGCAGGTGACCACGTGGGTGGCTGTCCTCCTCCATACATGCCCTGCACAGAGGGCTGTCAGCTACTTATCCATGCAGTTAATTTTGATAAAGGCCGACCGTTTAACTCGCGTATCGTCATCTGAGTCATAAAATATTAATTAAATCCCTTATAGAACTATTTAACCACAGATAAAAGTAATGTAAGACTATTCGTCACTAATATCCATATCGCTTGAATCATCATCACTGTCTGTGCAGCTTGAGGAGTCAGAATCTTGGCGATAGGCGATACGCGAGTTAAACGGTCGGCCTATAGTACCTCTCATTTAGGGACGGTTTGGCAACGTCGCCAAGTTATGCTATGTAATATTATGTTATGTTCTGAAGCTACCTAAGTCCCCAAGTGTACTGATCAATGATTTGCAGATAGTCAGGAGTAGCTTCATCATTATGTACCCAGCCGCCGCCCGCGAACTCTACTCGGCCCTCTTGCACCAGGGTCCTGAAGGTAGCTCGCATTGCTCCTCTCTGCTCCTTCCACCAGCGCCAGAAGTATGCCGTCTCGGAGAATGTGAATCTTCAGAATACAATAAAAAAACTTAATAAGAAAAATTATTCAAAGAAAACATAAAGAACCACCTTTTATAAAACTTGTTTTCATGCTTTTTTTATCATGACGGGCCTGGTGGTGTAGTGGTTAGTGACAATAGTGACCCTGACTGTTAAGCCCGAAGTTCGTGGGTTCGATTCCCACCCAGGACAAATCTTTGTGTGATGAGTACGTGTGTTTGCTCTGTGTTTGGGTGTAATTTTATCTTTAATATGTAGATATGTATTTACAAAAAAATGTATTTAAGTATTATATCCGTTCCTAGCACCCATAACACAACCAAATATTTAAAAGGCGCTGTATGTATGTGTGAAAATATTATTATTACAATATTATGTTGTGGCACTCCCCATACTTTCCCCGAACTTCTGTAAATCCGTATAAAATTTCACTAAAACCTTAGAAAATTTAATAAAGAACTGGTATTGCGCGCGTTCCTCTCTACCGAGGTACATGAACAGTTTGTACGGATAAACTGTTCATGTTTTGTGTTTTGTGTTTGTGTCTAGCTTTTATTTAAATGTGCATGAAATATCAACTCCTCAACAAAATAAATATTGAAAGATCGTTCGCTTTTAACGGGTTTATTATCTCCGACACAAAATACACATCCTTCTCGTTAGTCGTTATAGAATCAAATCCGATCACTCTATGCCAGAGCCTAATGTAGAGTGACATATTAAGTCAGTTAGACGTTGACGCTGTCACTCCGACATTTACATCAATCTATCATTCTTTCATTCACAATACAAAAGGATAACCGTACTAATGTGTTACATACGGCTACATCCCAAAGCGCGAGTTGCAGCCCGTCACGAGGTTCGAGTCAGCGGTTGCAACATCTATGGCCTGCCTCGTGGCAGAGCTGATTTGCTGACTGGACTTTTGCAACATGTGACCTATATAGCCCCAGTTGTGGAGTACTTGTAAAGTAATTTTAAGTTAATAATTAAGTTGGGCCGTTCCAACTTCGAACCCATTCGCACCTAGGTTAGATAGGTTTAAGATCTTATAATGTTAGTTTTAATTATAATGAATAGTTTCATATCTATTCCCTCCGTCCGCCGTTCACGTAACAACAAATACAAGAACACATAGAAAATAGGAAATAAACACATTGTTTTATGTATTGGATCCTTACATGCATTTGTAAAGACGCTTCAAATTTTACTCATTGAATTCTGTACGTGGTTACCTCGCCTTCCCTAAAAACCGACAGAAACAACTAAGTACCTACTAGAAGTTATATATGAAGGCTTTTGAAGGTTTTTAGACTAAAAATATCAAGATTAGCAGACAACTTTAGGTAGGTAAGAATACGGTATTTCAATAAAATAACTACAGCAAATATCACTTCACCCCCATCTCTCGATAGCACAATCATGAATTCTACCAGTTAATTACAGATCGTAAAGATTACGTTGGATTAAATAGTAACGTTCACCGAGCACGTTATTGCATCTGCACTACCGGACGCCATAACGGTTCAACACGCAGTGTCAGCCATTCTAAGATGGCCGCTTCACCCGCGCTCGGTGTTCATTCGATCGTTCATAATGACATTCTCGAGTGACAGGTGACTTCAAAGACGGACGCGATGACAGTATAACATGACAGCCGATGCATTGAGAAGTAGATGTGCCAACATATATAACACCTTAATGCTCTTGCTAAAAACGGTACCCCTCACGGTATATTTAATCATGGAAAGTGGGGAAGAGGTCCAAAGCAAAGGTCGAATTTTCGGTTGTAATCAATGTAAAATGAACAATGTAAAGGTTAATTTGCTATTTTTGCTTGGTACCCTTTTTTTTTCTTGTCTATTATTTTAAATAATTTATGAATGTTTTTAGGTTTCATTATAACAACTTTATTTTAAATTTTAATAGTGATTGCAGCTATACTAATATCAGTATCCTTATCTTAAAAAATGTCATCAATATTCACCTGATTTCTTTTAGTGATTCTATGCTGCAATTCACTTGTTTTATTTTTTAACTCTTATTTAATTTTTGATTTTTAATATTATTTTTGTATAATGTTTACTAAAGCCGTTTTAAGTTTTAAGTGATTGTTACACTTTGTCCGTATAAAATTAATAGATTATACTGTCATGTATGGTGTAGACAATCGTTGGCTAATCTAAATAAATAAATAAATAAATAAATAATCCTCGTCTTTGCAAACAGAATTCCCCGCTGGTCATTTGATTGAATAATTTATAGGCCGACCGTTTAACTCGCGTATCGCCTATCGCCAAGATTCTGACTCCTCAAGCTGCACAGACAGTGATGATGATTCAAGCGATATAGATATTAGTGACAAATAGTCTTACATTACTTTTATCTGTGGTTAAATAGTTCTTTAGGAGATTTAATTAATGTTTTATGACTTTGTACCTCAGATGGCGATACGCGAGTTAAACGGTCGGCCTAATAGTCTTAGGTTACTCACTTGCGTCTCTTGTCATGTAACAGCTCGGATAACACGGAATGATAGATTAGCTGAACATTAGCTGTACTTATTGATGTTTTAGCTGAAATAATAAACAGATATCTGAGTTCAGTTTTGTATCATCTAAAAGATATTTTAGAGCAGCGGTGGTGTAAAATACAAGGTCGTGGGTTCGATTCCCGGTCGTGACCACTCATCTTTGTGTGAATTGTTTCATCACCGCTGCTCAATACCGGTGAAGGAAAATATCGTGAGGAAACCGGCATGTCTAAGAACTAATCATTCGAGGACATGTGACATCCACCAGCCCGCCCTTTAGGCAGCCAATGATCGGGAAGAATGCCGTGGGACACCGCTCCACTCCTCTAGCCCCTGAGAATATGTTGCCCCTTGTCGCTTCTTTTAGCGGCCATACGGGGGCCCATTTATTGAGTGGGCGAACCACTTTTTGCCAATTTATCTGTGTGTATTTGTATTGGTCAGGCAGGGGCCACAGTCCATCCATAGTCCTATTACCTAATCCATTAGCACCCACCACCATAACCTAGATTTTAGTTCCTATATTCTCCAATAGTCCTGCTCTAACCGGGGATTGTCCTTAGGTGTATCTATATGGTGCAAACAGGGATAATCGTCACTGCCACATTTCATTTAGAGCAAAATTGTCTACCGGGCCTCTATGTGTTGGCTTTGGCCCCACCACGCAAGCCTCTCAAAAGTCCGGAGCTCCATAATTCCGAGATAAAAAACATACAGACATTATCAACATTATTATTAAATTCTAAGACCCACTACGCACTGTGTAGAGTCTATCAAAAATAGAAACTTTTCTAATTTCTCAGCTTTTAATATTTTTTTATTCAGACAGATACTATGTATGTAGCAAATGTGATAACAACGCTTGCGACTTCTAATTCGACGCCACCGCCATCTATTGGTACTAAGATAAACCAGATAGTCTTCAGCAATACTTTTGAAATTTACTTTACTGGGTGTTTGCACTGTACGTGTACAACAAGACATGATACAAGCATAGTCTTATCTCTTTCTACTCATCTCTAAACGATAGAGATAGACAGTTTTTTTTTTGCTGATGACCTAACCCAATTAGCCTGAAGGGCCTCTATTGGTTCACCGGACTTTTTCGGTGAGCCGTCCGAGGACGGACGAACCGATGAGATAGACAGTGCTTGCAACATGTAATTATAAGGTTTGGGGGCTGAGTCACCTTCGTCCATGGGTGTACACCTTTAATTGAATCCCCACACGTGGTCCCCGGGTGTTGCAAATCAGGTGACAATCAACTGGTATTAGGCCACGGTCGTGGTTAGTGACCACCCAACAGACAAAGCCGCACCGCCAAGCGGCCTTGCCGTATTCTTGTGCGATGTCTGGTGACACCATGTAGCGAAGGTGGGTCGGAATTGTTGCTCCTTTAAAGTTTCTAGCCACATGGGGACGCATTCCACTGCCACCTTCTTACCGATAGTCATTCGTAATCATGAGTGAACCGGTATACTGGGCTGGTGCGTTCCATCGTACACTACATTATCAACCGACTTCAAAAAGAAGGAGGTTCTCAATTCGACTGCATGTTTTTTTATGTTTGTTACCTAATATCATTGTTATACGTGAACCGATTTCTATGATTCTTTTTTTGTTGGCAAGTAAATGCTTCCGTGTGGTCCCATTTAAATTTGATCAAGATCTGACCAGTAGTTATTGAGCTATGTCGAAAGAAGCGTCATTGTTTACGCTAAGCGCGCAGCCTTCCAAAATTATTTGTGCAATTGCCCTAAACGCATAATTCTAGGTACCTACAATTGAAGTCGGTTTTGTGTTGTTGTTGCAAAAAGAATTATTGCTTAACAACAGGCAAGTTGTAGTCAAGCGCCAGCCTATGGAAGTATAACAAAAAGGTGTAGGATCCTACAGTATTGGTAAAGAAGTAAGGATTATATTAAACTTATCCCCGATCTCCTAAAACAAGAGTGTCCGGCGACGCCATGAGGTTCGTTCCCTCATGGGAAGCCCTCATAGCAGTTGACACAGTACCTGATCGGTTCAACCGTCCTCGGAAGGCTCACCGAAAAAGTCCGGTGAACCATAAAAGGCCCTTCCGGCCGATTGGGTTAGGAGATAGAAAAAAAAAGTATTAAACTTACTGCCGAAGTAGTATTCATCGAAGGTCTTCACCCACCCGGCGTCCATGTGTGAGTGTGGAATCAAATGTACGTTTAAAGCGCCATCTCTAGTTTGGGGACATTGCTGTGAATATAAGTAAAGTATAAATTATAGAGCAGCGGTGGCGCAGCGGTACGGACCTCGCTTCAGAAATATAAGGGCGCTGGTTTATATCCTGGTCGTGCCCACACATATTTGTGTGAATTGTTTCATCGCCGCTGCTCAATATCGGCGAAGGAAAACATCGTGAGGAAACCGGCATGTCTAAAAACGAATCATTCGAAGACATGTGACATCCACCAACCCGCATTTGGCCAACGTGTGTGGATTAAGGCCTAAACTCTCTCAACTCGTAAGATAGTTGAGAGGAGACTTGTGCCCAGCAGTGGAAAAGGGTTGACTTGTGCTTGTGTAGGTACACTTTCAGTGATCCTTGATCGAGGTTTAGGTGGATAATTCGTACCCAATCGAAGCCGGGGCGAGTCACTATAGGCCGATTGTTTAACTCGCGTATCGCCTATCGCCAAGATTCTGACTCCTCAAGTTGCACAGACAGTGATGATGATTCAAACGATATGGATATTAGTGACGAAAAGTCTTACATTACTTTTAGCTGTGGTTAAATAGTTCTTTAAGAGATTTAATTAGTGTTTTATGATATTGTACCTCAGATGGCGATACGCGAGTTTAGTTATTGTTATTTGTCAGTTTTGAAGTCACTATGGAGAGGACGCCACTGTTAATTTTCTGCCCTAGTTCTAAAAATTCATAGATTCAGGGTCCAAACAGAGAATTTCCTCCTTTCTAAAGTCGGTTAAAAATATATTACTCACCTTGTACCCACATTCAATAGTTTTGACACACAAAATATAGTTTAATTCGAAAACTAAAATAACTAATATTATATGAAAACAATTAATTTTTTTTACTTGCATTGTATTGTTAATTAAATGTTTTACACTAATTAATAATAAAGAAAATATATATTAATAATTAATTTGTTAATAATAATGTGTTAATATTTTTTTTTACTTAAATTTTAACAAGCAGTTTTAATTAGGTATTCAGATACATTCATTTTATTATAGATGTGCAATTGTTTACAATGTTTTTTAATAATATCAATTTAATTATTAATTATTTTAATTTATATAAATTTTCTTGTCCATTGTAACATTATAATTTTTGTTTATAAATGTGTAAGTTTTTTTTGAAACGGATCAAAATAGTTTTTTATGAAAATCAACTTTTTAAAAATAGTTAAAATCACGATTATTTCAGTAATACGGGTAACAGAGTGTAGATTTCTGTTTACAGTGGATTCAATAGTACACTGTTCGATCGGTTATGCATTTGTTTACCAAAAATGAGTTTGTTTACTGTTAAGCGTAATTCACAGTAAAGTATGTCAACGCTTTACCGATTTAAAAAAAAGGTGTGGAGATGACTGGAGGATCGGGTGGTAATGACCCTCCAGTGAATCTTCCAGCCGGGCGAGGTGTAATGCCCGGCGACCGCGGTACTCCCTCCGACTGTTCTTTTTTTTTTGCTTTTGAAATAAAACTATTTTGTCACGGATTTTATCGCGGTTTATTTTAGATTTTAGATCCCGACGTTTCAAAGTCTCTTCAGACTTCATGGGTGGACCATGTCCCGTGATCATGAAGTCTGAAAAGATTTTGAAACGACTTTGAAATGTGTGATATTCGCGTAAATCTAAGAAAATACAATATTGCTTTTCTTAAATAATTTTCATTTTGAACTACTCTTTATAATCATGCAACAGGCGTTATGGAGTAGTGTGGCTATAAATTACTTCTAAATATAGGATTTTTGTAGGAATTTTTGTGCAGATAAAAGAAAATACTTATCTATTTAGAAATATGAACCGCCTTCTAAAAAATCTAAATAATAATAATATAGAAGGACATTAACACACATCCCAAACTAAGCAAAGCTAGCACTATGGAAACCAGATAATTGGTAATATACTTCATATAATACTTTTCTTTAGTAAATACATACATAGTTAAATATAGATAATTACACTCAGACTCGAGACAAACAGACGTGATCATCACACAAATGTCTGACTTTGGGTGAAAAGCAAGTATCTTACAGACCACGTCACCGGCCCGTCAAAAAAAATATATCGAAGACGGTAGATTTGATAGTATTTGTGAGATCATCATCATTATCATCATCAGCCTATAGCAGTCCACTGCTGGACATAGGCCTCTCCCAATAGGCGCCATTTCACCCTGTCCTCGGCTTGTCGCATCCAGCTACTGCCGGCTATCTTTCTCAGATTGTCACTCCACCTAGCTGTAGGGCGTCCCACACTACGCTTGCCAAGACGTAGTCTCCATTCGATAACTCGCTTTCCCCAGCGATTGTCAGTTCTTCGACGGATATGGCCAGCACACTGCCACTTCAGCTTGCTAATGCATAATTATTCATAATTATTTGTGGGATATTAATATTTAATTATTTATATTAATTGGTTTAACGGAGCACTATATATCCAGTGGCGTGGTCTTACTTGCTTTTTACGCCACAGGTAGTGGGTTCGATTCCCACCCGAGAGAGATTTTGTGTGATGAACATGTCTGTTTGTCTTGAATCTGGGTGTAATTTGTCTAAATTAGTTTTGATTTACAAAAGATAAGTAGTATTTCAGGGGTACAGAAACAAAGTTGGGTATGTCCATGATATGTGAAATCTTAGTACCCGATTAAAACTGTTATTTTAAATTCTAAATAATGATTTTAATTCGAAATGGTTTGTTTATTTTCCTGAGATAATATTTTAACGTATTTTAGCTTTTTTCCCCTGCTAAATGCTATAGATTTACGTAAATATCGAATTAAATGATGGACTTTACTAACTTTGTTTCTAACATATGGACATATCTTGTTTTGTTACTAAATATTGAGGACTTTACCGCTTTTGTTACCAACTCATTACACAGGGACGAATTCAGTAATTTTTTTTTTTTTAGGTTTTCTTATTTATTACACTTTGGTTTAGAAATTTTTGGATAGTAAACAATATTTTTAACAAAATTAAAACCTTATATGACTAAAAGAGGTGATTCTTCTTGCAGTTCACACATTTTTTCCGTATTTTCATCTGGATCTTGTGATTCCTGAATATTCTGTTGACCATTCAAAACTCCCGAATAAAAAGTCAAGTCTATTCCGATCTGATTTTTCCAGTTTTCGCCATAATGTTTTTCTAAAAGGGTATTGACGTCCCGCAACTTCAATTTTTTTACCTCAACACCTTTCTTCAAGATATGGCTTTCTATCGGTAACATACTTATGGTTTTTCCTTTTTTGCAAATATTTTCAAAATGACCCGTTTTGGTTTTATAAAATAGTTCACCATTTACCAATACATTGCCTTCTCGTTTGGAACGTCTTATAAAAAATCGCTTGCATTGCGAAAAGTTAATCTTCCATTGACCAGGAGCCTTTACAATACTTTCTGCTGCTCCTTTAAAATTATATACTGGATAATCATCTCCAACTTTGACAAGCGTGGCTTGCTCTGTTATTATATCTATATTGCTTTGGTGAGGTTATTGTGTCTAATTTTCGAAATCTTTTTTCAGTATTCCCAAATACCCGGTCTGCTGGTAAATACGAGTGACCTGTCACTGGGAATACCAGTTCGACGTTTTTTATAGTTTTTGGCTGTTCTAATAGCCACTTACAACACATAACTACCATAGTCTTATTTTTATTTTGACCACCGCAGCCGTCAGCGATTAGCCTGATTGTATGAATGCCGTTTAGGTCTATATTATTGAGGTGGTGATACACAGCAGAACTGATAGTGTTTGAGTCTTTTTTAAAAGTGTCTTCTGTCCATAAATTTGCAAACACATTGTTCTTCTTCAAAGTGCATTTTGAACTTCCTTCTACGATAGTGAAGTTAAACAAATATAGCTGTCTACTATAATAGCAAGACTGGTCAGGTAGTTTTGGGAGAGGCAAATTTTTTTGGCAATCAAAACTTAAGATTTTTACACCAGGTTCTTCTGTTTTCAACAGGGAAAAAAACGCTTTGGCCCTTAGTATATGTACTCTCTTTTCAATAATGAATTTTTTCTTTTTGTTTTCATCCTTTTCTAATTTAATTTTTTCATTAAGTTGTAGGCAAGTCGAACAAATATCAGTCTGTGGGCTACCGAAACCCAAATTATATTGTCTATTAAAAATTGTTCTAAAGTATGACTCTTTTGCATGAGGTCCTGAATTTGATTCTGTATACAAATTATACAGTTTCCGAATGTTCAAATCGCTAGATAAATATCTTCTAGAAGTTTGTCCACGACAGTAATGTGGCTCAGAACATTGTAAAGATTGGATAAATGTATGAACGGATTGTTGAATATGCTGATATTTGTGACTTTTATGATCGCCACCTCTTTTTTCAACCGGAAACTCTCCAGATTTAAACGATTTTGCAACCAATGACAAAATTCGTCCTTTTTTAATACGTAGTGCTCCTAAAAACATTTTTTGGCAGACATTCAACTTTTGCCGATCAGCTATAATATGAAATTTTGTTGTAAACTCTTTACTGGTCTTAGAGCCAGTACGCGGTCTCTTTCTTTGAACGGGAATAGCTGTACAGCATTTCAATAATATTGCATCCTGGTAAGTTTTATTAGTATGTTTGTAAAAGGCAGTATGAAATTGGCGTAATAATTTTCCTGTTACTTCACTGCATTTTAAGTTTTTAGTTTTATGGTTACACTTAACAGGCAAAGGCAACGATTTTGCAGAGTACCTGTAAATGAAATACACATTATTTCTACTGAACAACACGCTAGGGCTGAGCACGGGTGGAAATCTTAAAATGATGATAACCTGACGCCCAAATACAATATAACAGACAGACAAACAAAAACTAAAAACCGGCCAAGTGAGAGTCGGACTCGCGCACGAAGGGTTCCGTACCATTATCTACATAACAAAAAAAAACGGCAAAATAGTTCGTGAAATTCGTAGGTAAACTGTATTGAAGGACAAACTGTTGCCCCCATACATCAACCCTATAAATAAGTAAATATTTTCATTTTTTTAACTATTTGTTGTTATAGCGGCAACAAAAAATGTAAGCTGTGAAAATTTCAACCGTCTAGCTATAACGGTTTATGAAATCGTCAGCCTGGTGACGGACGGATGGACAGTGGATTATTAATAATAAGTTCCCAATTTTACTCTTTGTGGACGGAACCCTAAAAAGCACGTTAGAGAAGTTAGAAACAGACACTTCACTTAGACTTTAAAAACAGACGCTTAAATTTTATTCATGTACTTTGACTAATACCTACCTACAAAATGTTAATATTTTTTATGAACATAATCACAGCTGTTAACAACATAGCAATGAATCCGACCCTGGCGAATGGTGAACTTACCGGCGTTTTTTAGCGCAATTCACTTTCCAAGTTTCTGGTTGAGCAGTACGCTTCCTGGCTTGCTTTTTATCCACCCTGATAGGATGACTTTCCATCTTACCCTAGCACTAGAAATCTTGTTCCAAAACACAGTTTAAACCTTTAAAATTAAATTTAATTACGCATCGTAGACACAGTTCACACAGAAAAAATGAACTGGCGGCCATTACAGTTATTACTCAAACGGAGCATTCTTATTGGAGGATGTGGACTTTACGTTATTTGAAACTCACCATTCAAGGACTTTCCCAGATTTGTTTCTAAGCTTCGTTTTTAATTTAAATTATAAGCAAACGTAACCAACTTTGATACCAAATGTTTTTTCCGGTTCTTTAGTAAAATTTAAAAGAAGGTATTGCCATTAGAATCTCATTTTTCGTATATTGTGGACTTTTCTAACTTTGTTTCTATACCCCTGATTTTGTAGTGTATCAGTTATCTTGTTTTTATATATCAAAAGCTCTGCTTAGTTATAAAAACCGTGATAACCGTGCGTGTTATGACCCAGAATATTTATATAAATTAATTATTAATATTACGTTAGTAATAAACCGTATTTCGGAGCAGCAATGACGGGCTGGTGGCGTACGTACTTGCTTTTCACGCCACAGGTCGTGGGTTCAATTCGCAATTGAAAGAGACATTTGTGCGATGAATATAGATTAAGAGGATGGGTCGAAATTGTTGCTCCTTTATGGTTTCAATCATAAGGAGCCTCATTTCACTGCCACCATCGCACCGAAAGTCATTCGTAATCACGAGTGAATCGGTACATTGGGCTGCCGCGTTCCATCCTAGACTATTATTGCTTCACATCAGGTAAGTTGTAGTCAAGCCTATTTAAGAATAAAAATAAAATAAAATAATTGCTCGCATACAGGTATTAGAGAAATAATGGTCACCCTAGTCTTACTACGAAGAGGTGTCATGTAACTGTGCGATACTTAAAACAATGCTCGTTCTCACGAAACGTCGTAGTTACCTCTTAGGGGCGTCCATAAATTACGTAAGGTGTTTTTTAAATTTTCTGCCTCTCCCTCCCCCCCCTGGTGTGATGTCGTGAGACTTTATTCAACCCCCTCCCCCATCCCCCAATCTCACGTGTGATTTTTCAAATTGTGAGTTTCTTACGTAAACGCGTTGGATTGTTATTGTAAAAAGAAAAGAACAAATTTGCTTCGTGCTTTTAATGCCAAAATAGTATAATTTTTTTTGTTTCAATCAGAAAAAAAATTGCGTGATATTTGCCGAGACCCCCCCTCTCTCCAACGTAAGATTAGATGAGATTTGACTCGACCCCCTCCCCCCCTAAACACCTCACGTAATTTATGGACGCCCCCTTACTGCATTACTCAAAGCTGTAGGTAGAGGTAAAAAAAAAACAAAAATCAAAATATGCTTCATTTTATTTGAGACGCGAATCTACTGTATAGGTCCAATTTCTTTTCCTATTCCCCCGAACCCCTAAAAAACTAGAGTGTCCGGCAACGTCCTGAGCCGAGTATAGTCCCCACATGGGGAGCCTTCATGGCAGTTGCCACAGTACTTCATCGGTTCGAACGTCCTCGGACGGCTCACCGAAAAAGTCCGGTGAACCAATAGAGGCCCAAAACAGGAAAACATCGTGAGGAAACATCTTTGGGCGGCGAAATTAGCGTTTTTGCAGTTCATTACCCGCTCTTTTTTTCAATAGGACTTAAACCTCCACTTCAATCCCGCCATGTGCACCAGGGTCGACAACGGCGCCGTGAAGAGACTCGGGATTTGAACCCAGCCAGGTCCCGGGACACCGTCTTGGATCCCGTAAGAATTTAATCAGAAAGATAATAGGAGGAGATGGAAAGCTAAAGGAAATATTATAGGTAGATGAAAATTTATTTAATTTGAATTTTTTTTCCTTAGCCTTTTTCCCATTTCTATTGGGGTCGGCTCCCAGTCTAACCTGATGCGGCTAGCTACCAGAATTATACGAGCGACTGCCATCAGACCCCGGAACCCGTAGAGAACCAGTAGCAGAGATGGTTAGACCAGGTGTCAGATTATATTAAGCTTCTGACTACATGTAACGATTGTCAAAGATATGATAAATGAAGATCGGGACTGACGGCTCTCCTAAGCACGAAGGGTAATACGTCAATCAACCAGACACCTAAACAAATCTTTGTTGTTACACAAATATTGTTACGGTGCATCCACAAAGTAGTAACTTTTTGTTGAGCAACATTTTCAAATGTTACTGAGCAACACTCGATAGCAATATGTTATTCAATGTTAATAAATGTTGCCGTGTTAGTCAATGTTGCTCTAACAATCGATAACATTGTTAGATAACGTTACCTCAACAATGCGTCGATATATGTCGTGCTCGATTGTTGTCGAAAGTTATACTTTGTTATATTTTATTGAGCAACAATTAGTAACAACTAGTCTCAAAAGTTAGAGATTGTTATTTAATGTTACCGTGTTGCAAAATGTTGCTCAACAAAAAGTAGCTGCGGTGTGGATGCACCGTTAGGGACGGGAATCGAACCCGCGACCTCCCGGGCACAGTGTAGCCCAATAGGACTGCTTACACCGCTCGACTACAGAGGTCGTCTAATTTTAAAGTGACATTGCAAAGGTAGCGGATACGGAAGTCACTATGTCTGTACGTTTTAGTTATAGCTGTTTACGAGATTGGACAATAAAACATACATACTCAAGGTTTTGTCAACATTTCAATTGCTTATGTAAGCGAGCAGAGGTGGCGCAGCGGTATGGGCCTCGCTTTGAAATATAAAGTAAGATTTTAGATCTCGACGTTTCAGTCTTTTCAGACTTCATGTTCACGGGTGGACTGAGGTATTTGACGTCCAAAAATATTAATCACAATTATTACTGACTACCTCCAAACATTAATATTTAAGTTGCGTTCCGAATATACCACTAGCTTGGGACCCAGTGCTTAATTTACTTGCACCAAAACCCAAGCAAAATCAACTCAGAATTCAAGACACTGTGAGCTCAGTTTGCTTATATCGGAACGCAACTTAAATATTAATGTTTGGAGGTAGTCAGTAATAATTGTGATTAATATATTATAGGCAAATACCTCAGTCCACCCGTGAACATGAAGTCTGAAAAGACTTTAAAACGTCGCGTCGGTATCTAGAATCTAAAATAAACCGCGATAAAATCCGTTAAAAATTAGTTTTATTTCAAAACTCGTTAAAATGGGCTTTGTCTCTTTCTTACTAGTTTAGATGTCAAAATGACAGACAAAAACAAACGAATTGTAAACCAATTTAAGATAAAATGAGCTGATAAGAGATAACCAGGGGAATCTTGATTTCCATGATAAGATAGTCATCATGTACTCTAGCGAACACTCATAGTAGTTTGTATAAACTTCTGATATCTGATTTCTCCAGTGGTACATTTAGATCATTCTGTATCTCGCGTGCAATTATATTTATTTGTGCTTCTAACTCGTCAGGCGGGAACAGGTGAGTGTCTATACGCCCATGATATATGTCTGTGATTACATCGGTGAGATCTTGTTGCATACGCCGTAGGTTTGATAAAGTGACATAAGCTGATAGCGCCGATGACGTCAGATAGAGCCCTTGCGATGAGTCAGAATGCACATTATTTACTTCGTGTAATAAAGCCTTCATTTGCTTGCTTATGTAGGCACAATGTTGATTCATTATAACTTCATTACTCCTTATGATGTTGTATTCCGATTCAACAATAAGTGTCTGATTTTTGATAAGGTTCTGCATATGATTTTCATTCAGTGATATTTTTTCAATGTCTTGACTGTATTGTTCTGCAAACTTGTCGTCTAGGACCCCAAATAAGTAACTAGCTAGGTTGCCGACTCCATCTACTAGCCCTCTCTTGTGTCTTTTATTAGGGTTCCGTAACAGATGATTACGATGTTTAAGCTCATTTAACTCGTATTACAGTTGTAATATGATAGCTACGTACGGCATCCTTGATTGTAGTAGGCACGTGCTCTGCTCACATATCTTATTCAAATGTCGTACGTATATTTCCAAGTTGGAGAGTCCAGACCAATATGCAGACATGTTATAGAATATTATTAACTTCCATTCGTCCTTAATATGCTGAAGTTCTGACACCTTGTCGAAAAACATATTTTGTTGGCTGTCAAGCGGCGTAATATTATATGCTAATGGTGGTTGCTGTGTGCTTGGTGATATTATCATCATTAGAAGGAGTAGCGCCGACGTAAATAATGCCTTTATACCAAATTTCGATTGATTGCGGCCTCTTTGAGCTGATCCTTGGTGGGAACTGCTTGAAGGGGGTGCTGATTTGGTGATACCTCGCCCTTTGTTTGATTTTATCTCCACAAGTCTAGTGAAATCTATACCCACATTGGCAAAGGGTCGAGATGGAGTGATTCTATTCTTAGGGAGGTCCGCCATGAGTTGCTGATAAGGTTCTTGACTATATCTTCGACACCTTACACACAATTTGAGCTGGTTTTTGACACAATTAAAGCCACTGATCCACCAACATTTTTTCCGGATAATTGATAAGGTAAGTCGTGGGCCGCCGTTCAGCGTAGAGATGTGATCTTCCTGAAGAAGTAACCGTGTTAAACGACTTCCGGGTGATACTATGATAGGGTGCTTCGCCGCGTAAGTGATATTTACTTGTGCAAGACGTACGCCGACTCTTAATATCCCATGTTCATCTAAGAATGGTCGTAAACTGGACACTTTGCTGCTGCGGCGGACAAAACCCTTTTTTCTCAAATGACTGATGTCCTCACAAAAATCTATACTCTGTGTATGTTTAATAACAATGTATAATGCGCTTTCTAGTTCGCCACTGGTTAGTACGTTTCTAACATGTGATGTCTTATTGCGCAAATTTGCTATGAAACGTAAAACCCATGTCAATGTCCGTAACACTTTCATTAAAGAACTGTATTTATTTAATAATTCAGTTATTAATGCTGATTGTGTTTGGCATAAGGCTGTATGCACACTGGGCTTTTTTCTTTCTTCTGTCGGACATGCATATTCGGTTGTGGTGATATGATCAGAGTTGAAAGTAAGAAGCCATTCTGGCCCTTCCCACCACAAGCGATGACGTGATAAATTCTCAGATGTGAGTCCTCGGATGGCGCAGTCTGCTGGGTTATCACTTGATTTGACGTGACGCCAATTCGCTGCTGGAATGATTTGAATGATTTTGTGGACCCGATTTGCAACGAATTGTTTCCATTTTGATAAGTCTCCTTGTAGCCAGCCGAGAACAACCATCGAGTCAGTCCAGGCAAAGAGCTCTACATGCTCTGAAGAAAGTGTCTGAAGAAATTTCTCCATCAACTATGATAATAAAAGTGCACCTAGCAGCTCTAGTTTGGGTAATGTGATTGCTTTGTTTATCGGTGCAACTTTTGTTTTTGCAGTCACGAGTTTCGATGTGCGCTCGCCCTTATGGTCAGTTGTTACTACAAAAATTGTGCTTGCATAAATATTTTTCGAAGAATCACAAAATCCATGGATCTGAATGCTTTTTTCGGTGTTGCCCAGATATCTAGGTATATGATAAATGCCGATGTTCCTTAGATCATTTCGCAGCTTCTGCCATTCTAGTGATATGTTGGCTGGTAGTTCTTGATCCCATGATAAATTCGCAGTCCAAGTGGTCTGAAATAATATTTTTGCTCTGACAGTGAGCGGTGATAACCAGCCAAGGGGGTCAAATATTTTAGAAATATCTGACAATAATTGCCGTTTGGTGTATGGCGTATTGCTGACTTGAGGTTCGATTCTGGTGTCAAATGTGAACATGTCACTTGCAGGAATCCATCGCAAACCTAATGTTTTTCGAGATTCTGTGTCCTTAAACTCGAACGGGGCGTTTATTTGCTCTGGTTGCAAATCTTCAATAAGTTGGGGTTCATTGCTGGACCATTTTCTCAGGTTCATACCAGCGCCTTTTAACACCTCTATTAATTGATGTTGTGACTGTCTGGTGTGCTCAATGCTGTTGCTACCCCCTAAATAATCATCCATGTAAAATGATGATGCTAAAGCGGATGCTGCTAACTGATATTGTTCGGCGTGATCGATACCAATTTGCTTTAATGTTCTCATTGTTAAAAACGGCGCCGCCCTTGTGCCGTATGTAACGGTAGTAAGGTTGTATTCTTGGAGAAGATCCCGTGGGTTACTTCTCCATATGATTGATTGAAGGTGCTGATCTTGCGGTCTTACAAGTATCGCTCGGAACATTTTTTCTACATCTGCAGTGACGACGTACTTGTATTGCCGCCACTTTAAGATGAGATTTAGAAGATCTTGTTGAAGATTAGGTCCGGTATACATTAAGTCGTTTAGACTGCGTCCAGACGACATCTTAGATGACGCGTTGAAGACCACACGAAGAGCTGTTGTTGTGGAGTCTAACTTTAAGACGTCATGATGTGGTAAGAAACACGCTGTCTGATCTTGTTGCTCAACCTTACGCATGTGACCTAAGTCTTCATACTCGCGCATGAATTTGCGATATCCCTCTGCTAGCGATACATCCTTGCTCATCCTCTTTTCCTGCTGAATAAATTGAGCCACAGCCTTTGATTTAGACGCGCCCATCTCGTGTTCGAAGTTAGGCTTCATAGGTAATGCAACTTGATATTGCCCTGAGTCCAACCGCTTTGTTGTTGATTGATAATAGTTCTCACAATATTGATCCGCAACTGATAATGAAGGAGAAGGGTCGTATATATCTTCGACCTCCCAAAACTTGGCAATGTTGTCCACCTCGTTGATAACAACGTGACATCCAAATGTCTTCACGTTGCTTGATAATATCCAGCCAAGTTTTGTTTGCTGGGCGATGGGAGCCTGCACTGGCCCCTTGATAAGGCCACTCATGATAATATCTGAGTAGACACTGGCATCCAAAAGCAAGTCTATTGGTCTTGATACATTATACTCAGGATCTGCCAGCCTGGTGTGTGATAAATGCGGCCATGATTGTTTCTTAAACGAGGCATTAGGTAAGTTATTTATAACTCGTGATACAACTAGAGCCTCCGTTGCAAAATGATAGTCGTTGTAAATTGATGCGCAGTTCAACGACACTAAACCTTTAGGTACTTTGTTTTTGTGTCGAACCAATACCTGATACTGCGGCTTGATAATGTTGCCTTTTTAAGCCTAATATTTGGGCGGCGTTTTCTGATATAAGTGATATTTGCGACCCTTGATCTAATAGGGCTCTGAACTGCATGTAGCTGCCATCAGAGGCCTTGATATTCAGTGCTATGGTGGTCAAAAGGACTTCTTCATTTTCGCTCGCAACGTAGTTAACGTTGTGATAATTTTGTGATGTCGAAGGCGAGTCTGATATTCTAGGAGAGGGCTGCGACTGAGATTGCACCGTAGAAATTGCATCGTGAATAATCGAATTATGATCCCCGCTGCATTCTTTGCATCGTTTTGAAGACATGCATTTATTGTCATAATGCTTGTATAGGCAATTACGACAAATGTTGAACTTTGTAATTGTCCTTTATTTTGCGTCCGCTGATTGCGAAAGAAAACGCTTGCACTGAAATAAATCGTGAGATGTCTTACAAATTGGGCAAAATCTTCGAGTACTTGTAGCATTAGACTGATATTTTTTGTAAAATGATGCGTTTCTTGATGATGGGTAGGGTTGAGTTGCAGGTTTGGGGTGATTTGTGTTTGACCGGTAGAAGTCTGATGGGGCAGGTTTTTCTTTCTTGCCAAAGGGCTCACGAGCCATAAACTTATTTTCCAGGTAGTGCAGGAACTCTGAGTAAGAAGCCAAATCTCGAGGTGATTCACGTGACTCCATGAAGTCCGTACGTGTTTCATCATCGAGTTTCTTTGATAAAAGATGAACTAAAATTGGGTCCCAGGTTGCGATGTCAATACCTAGGTTCCGAATGCCGTTGATACATTGTGTTGTAGTGTCATGTAACTTTTTAAAGGCCTGATAAGATGATTGTTTTGTGATCTGCGGTTGATTTAAAAATATATCCATTTGTGTAGAAAACAAAATCTGTGGGTTGTTATAGCGATGGGTAAGAATATCCCATGCCGTCTCATAGTTTTCTGCTGATATGTTGAGATGCTGGATTAAACCTTCTGCCTCACCCTTGACCTTCGCTTTCAGATGTTGCATTTTCTGCGCCTTGCTGAGACATTTGTTATTGTGAATGGTCTCCACAAATAAGTCAAAAAAGGTTGGCCACTGAGTGTAATTTCCGAAAAATGTAGGCACTTCTAGTTTAGGTGTGGCTTGCTCAAGATGTGCAGAAGAGTTTATTTTTTTATTAAGCTCCCTTTTAATGCATAGGTAACGCTCTTCGATTTGCAGAAACTTGTTTTCATATTCGTCGTTGCTTCCTTTTAGTTGATTATCGAGACGTAGGTGTAAAGTGTCGATAACCTTCCAAAGATTTTGCAGATTTTTAAGTTCATCTTGCAGCTCCAATTTTTCCTCTAAGTCCTCAATGCTGATACGATTAATTAGTCTGTCCAATGCTCTAAAGTTGGTTTCCTGCTGACCAAGTAAATCATCCCCTTGATAAGAGTATTCTTCAAAAGCTGGCAAGGAAAATGTTGGAAACTTGGGCTCCTTATACGCTGATATCATTTCCTTGGTTTTGAAGAAATAATCTTTCATGTACCCATAAATGTCCTTAGAGAAATATTCATACTGATCGTCTTCAAAGTCAAGCAGCTTGCTATGATTATCTTCGAACTCCTTCCAGCATTTGTCCAGTGCTCCTAAACGGCTTAGAAGGTATTCAGATGTCTTTCTGCTAGCACTATCCTTTCGGAAGTTAGTATTGATACGCTCTATTTCTTTAGTCAGGATGCTCTGACGCTCGAACAATGATTGCAAATTCTCCATGATAATTGATAAAATGTGATAAAAATAATATGATAAATACCTTAACTTAGGTTGATGCTGATATGCTCAATTGCTTGATAATAAGATTGATAAATGCTTGATAAATGATATTGCTCAGTGTTTTTGAAATCTCCAGTACGATATATGCGCCTTCTCAATCCTACTGGTGAGACCCGCTTGTGGGAGGCCAGCGGACCGATTCGCTATCGCACTAAAAATCTTCAAAAACAATATAAATGATATACCTGCAGAATCCTGAAGTATCCAAAGGATCCGGCTCGAAGGACCAATTAAATGTAGGGGTTCGCACGCCTACATCTAGAGTGATAAGGTGATAACGACTGCTGTCGATGATAAAAGCAAGTAGATCGCGTTAGAAATGATAAACGACACAACCTTTTGCTGTTAATGCTTTATTGATACTTAAATATATTAAATAATTACAATATGAAAAGTGCTGACGCGCACCTCGGCACGAGCTAACTATATAAAATAAATTATACCTGTACAGTTGACTGTACAAGAGGTTTATGAATACAGGAGTAAAAAATCTCCATGTTTTATTAATCGTGGGCTACGAACTGAACCACACAAGGACGTTCGCCCACAACAGAACTAAAAACAACTTTCACACATAACTATTAGCAAACATTTTAGCGGTATCTACGTAATTGTATTATTTAAGGCTGTGTTTACACGATCAGTATGCTTGTACCACCGACAAGGTAATATTAGACACCACATTTTACTTTTAATTTTTTTTATTTTTTTTTTGTTTTGACGGGCCGGTGGCGTGGTCGGTAAGATAATTGCTGTTCACGCCGCAGGTCGTGGGTTCGATTCCCACCCGAGACAAACGCTAGTGATGAACATTTGTGTTTGTGTCTAGTCTGGGTGTAAATATCTGTTTATATATAGCTAAGCAGAGCTCGTGTTATGGAAACCAGATAACTGGTATATACTATACATATAATACTTTTCTTTTGTAAATATATACTTAAATATAGATAATTACACCCAGACACAAGACAAATAGACATATTTAAACAAATGTTTGTCTCGGGTGGGAATCGAACCCACGATCTGCGGCGTGAAAAGCAAGTATCTTACCGACCACGCCACACCGGCCCGTCAAATCATAATTTATTAAACAAATTTGTTATTGGTCTAGTATACATAGAACATAGTCTTAAACTCGTAGATATAGATAGAATTTTAAAGATAATTTATAACAATAAGTAATTATATTTAGCTTAATATTGTAACTAGCTCATGTATATGCCATTAAGTTCAATCTACTATATAAAAATAAGTCGGGTTTTCCTTCCTGACGCTATAACTCCAGAACGAACGAACCTATTTCCACGGTTTTGCATTCGTTGGAAAGGTCTCGGGCTCCGTAAGGTTTATAGCAAAGAAAATTGAAAAATGAAAAAAAATGAAACAATGAAAAATGAAATGAATCGAAAAATGAGTTGGTAAGCGCATAACTCGAGAACGGCTGAACCGATTTAGCTAATTGTTTTTTAGAATACTCCTTGAAGTACAAGGATGGTTCTTACGCAAAGAAAAAAAAACAACTTCCTCAGAAACAGCTTAACCGATTCGGTAGGTCTGAGAATCGGTCGTAATCTATTTTCGGCCCCAGTAGGTGGCAATGCTTTACAGGGCAGGACGACGTCTGCGGGGTCCGCTAGTAAACTTATATTTATTTTTATCTTTATAAATAGTGTGTAGTAACACTTACGTCAGTGTCTTACAAACTAAAAATAAAATAACTATTATTATGACGCACGAAATCAATATCCATAAATTAATTTATAACAAGATAAATTATCTCCTCAATCTACCTATATTATAAATACTTTATGCACCGTTAATGCTTACCTAACCAATTATATCAAGGTTGCATAATTATTTTTGTGTAGAGTGTACGTCACACGGAATAATATTATCTAGACTATTAGTGTACACTGGAGGACCTCGCAGACGTCGTCCTGCCCGGTAAAGATATGGCATTTACCGGGTCCGAAAATATATTACAGCCGATCGTCAAACCTATCGAATATAGATAAGATTCCATAAAAATCGGTTAAGCCGTTTCCGAGGAGAGTGTTTTTTTCAATTTTCTCTGCGTAAGGAGCATCCTCGTACTTTAAGGGATATTCTAAAAAAAGAATTAGCGAAATCGGTCCAGTCGTTCACGCGTGATGGCGTGGCCAAGGGAAATAGGGATTCATTTTTATAGAAAACTACCGGACCCCGCAGACGTCGACCTGCCCGGTAAAGCAGTGCCATTTATAAAAATCGGTCAAGCTGTTTCGGAGGAGTTTTTTTTTTAATTTTTCTCTGCGTAAAAACCATCCTCGTACTTCAAGGAATATTCTAAGAAAAGAATTAGCGAAATTGGTTGAGCCGTTCTCGAGTTATGCGCTTACCAACACATTTTGCAATTCATTTCTATATTATAGATATTTTGACTAAATTTTTAAATATTTTATATATAACTATAAATAATTATAAATAACTATAAATAATTTTAAATAATTCTAAATAATTTTTAATATTTTGACTGTCGCTTATATGCACATATGCATTTATGCACATACAATATATTTATGAAAATATATTGTATATTAAACCTTATACTATTGATATACTAAATATTTAATACGGGTTTGCCCGTACACAAATAAAAATATTACGAAATATAAAAAATAAGCGACACATAATTTGAATATTAGAAATAAGAACGACCTTGTAGCCCATCATAGTCGACTCCACAAAAGCAGTAACTCTTATATGGGGCAGTGTATACGTTTCTATAATAAACTTCCAAATAATATTAGGGAAATGACTATTAACAAATTTAAAATAATTATAAAATCTACGTTATGTAAGAAAGCGTATTATAAAATTTCAGACTATCTAACGGATAAAAACGCTTGGAATTAAGTCGCTCTAATTCAACACAATAAACAAACAAAATGTAATAGATATAAGTACTTTATTTAAAAAAGAAAAAAGCCTACTGAGTTTTTTGTCAGTGTTTCTCAGTAGTTGCCAGTCATTCACTGCACGGTAGGAAAAGAAATTGGACTATTTTTATGTAGACTCGCGTCTCAAAACAAATAAAGCATATTTTCATTTAATTTCATTTCATATATTTATTGAAGATTTGAATTTCTTCCTTATAACGGTGGCGCATAGCCGTACCTCTACTTGTCCGATGGAAGAACGGGAATGGGGGAATAAGAATGTGTACCTAATTCCAGTTCAATTTTGAACTGTACATCTGTGTACAAGTTTGACTTCGTGGCGTTAAGTAAATAGACTAATTTTGTGCAATAGGAGGGGGTGTGGACCTAACCAAACCTCAATCAGAAGTAGGCACGGTGAATGGAGAAATATGTAAAGTGTCAGGATGGTCTTTTATATTGACTTACCTACTTATTTATGCCAAATCAGTGAGTAGTTAGTTCCTACCCAATATCTATCGTTTAAAAAGTAACGCCCAGAGTACTCTACCTACCCAATATTAAACTATTATGGGTTCCTAGGGGATTCAGTAAGTAAAACTATGATAAAAGGTGGATTAGCCGCGCACACGACCGCTCTACTTGCGTCTCGTAATTTGATCTACTGATTCGCCAGCGGGCATCTAACTCGCACGGGGTCCAGCGATATATTCACAGACTACTAAGAGAACCTAGGATATATTGATTTAAATGGTAACAGTTAATACAGACAAAGAACAATTTAAATAATCATAAGGCTATACAATATACAACTCTTCATTCATTCAACAGTTCTGCGATGTCACCTGTCATACTTGACAGTTGACATTGATCCGGTCCAAACTCACTATGATCGACAACATTTGATGTTTTTTTCTTTGTTCAACAGCTGAACAAAGAAAAAAACAGTTTCATTAAATTCTTTTAATATACTTATTTCTTTTATGGTCCAATTAATGTTTATGATCAATAAACTCCTACATTTTCGGTGATCGTAAAAAAACCAATGACAATAATTGAATTTTAATGTGATCTGGTTAATTTATAGAAATTTAATTGCTCAACATTGAACATTAATGTCTCAAAACGAATGGCGATGACAGCTTAAGCCATTACCAACGGTAGCGCAGCGGTGGCGCAGCGGTACGGGTCTTGCTTCAGAAAAATAAGGTCACGAGTAAGAATCCTGGTCGTGCTCACACATCTTTGTGTGAATTGTTTCATATCGGTGAAGGAAAACATCGTGAGGAAACCGGCATGTCTAAGCACTAATAATTCTAGGTCATGTAACATCCACCAAACCGAACGTGGACAGCGTGTGTGAAAAGGCCTAAACTCGCTCTACTCGTAAGAAGTATAGAAGTCTATAGAAGTCCCGTGCCTAGTAGTGGGACACTAAAAGGGTTATTTTTAGTTATTAGATTATTTATTGAGGTAGATTATTTTGTATCTTTGATTTTTTTAAATAAAGTAATAAATATTTTTATTTGCTTTTATTATATTAAACTTTCATTATAAATCTCCGGCATATCCGGAGTATCTCCGGATATTGTGTAACCGGAGAAAAATATCAGGAGACTGAAATCGTGTCCGATGCAAAGCCCTACTCATATCACTCTCGCATCATGTTAAATGTCTGTAGATCCGAGATATGCTATTCATGGACGTACTGATGTTGCAATACATCCTTGATCCTGGGATATGATAATAATCGGATATAGATATTATGATAAGAAGATATAATATTAGTGCGATGCGAATATGGTATGACATATTCTTTTCACCGAGTGAGTAACTAATCGCTAGATAAATAGAAAATAGAAATACACGAAGGCGTATTTCTTTAAAAATTCAGTATTTTATGACCATACTATATGTCAAGCAAAGCTAATAATGTCTATAGGAGATTATTTTCTATTGTTAAAACTTGTGTAACACAACGATTGTGACTTCTAAAACGCCGTGCAGCGCCATCTATTATTAAACAGCTTTAACATTCTACGATCAAATACATTTTTACGACAAACTAAAACCATGTTTTAGTATTTATTATGTACTAGCTTTCCGACAGCGGCTTCGCCCGCGTGTATGTCGGTTATTGCGCCAAAACATTACCTTCTTTTTGCGCAGTTGGATACAAACTATCCTATGTCCTTTCTCGGGTCTCAAACTACCTCCATACCCAATTTCATCCGAATCGGTTCAGTAGTTTAAGCGGGAAAGTGTAACAGACAGACAGACAGAGTTACTTTCGCATTTATAATATTAGTAGGGATTTTTTTTTTAAGTAAGACGAGGCGAGGATTTTTTGCGCTTATTTATATTTAAAAGATAAATAGAGATAGCTAAAATTATAAGGAATTAATTAATATATTCATTCAATAATATATTGTTAGATCCAGCTCAGAATGTAGGAATAATTCAATAAATCAAAGACAAATTGAGATATAACAAAGCGTACTTGTATTCGTTAGCCTTTTTCACACAACAAATTATATAAATCTACTAATTTAACAATGCTAACTACAAATTTATGGGTACTTACATATTTTATGTAGGTCAGACCAGAATTTTACAATATAACCACCTTTTGGAGGGCTACTTATCGAAAAGATGTCTCGATCCAGAATGATCTAGAGTGATCTGACTATCCAGTGAAAAATGAGCGATTGAATGAATGAACTTAAGGCTAGGTTTTAGCGAAAATCCGCAAAAACATGTATTTTGAAACAGTTTTTGAAGCAGTGAAAAGCAAAATAAAAATCTGAAAAATATGTATTCATATAGTCGAGAATATAATCTAAGGAATACGAGGACTGGAAACACGATTTGATAAAGTTGGCTCGATAGAATAAATTCATGAAGATACCTCTTCTTCTGTAATTTAATATTCTTTTTTCGGTTTTATTTCCAAAATAAGTGATTTGATATCATGTTTTATTTTTTTAAATAAAGTTCACAGGTACCTTTAGGGATATATCAGAATTGATTTTTCCTACTGCATTTATAATTTTTTTAATCGATCTTTTTAGTGATTTTTGATTCGTTTGGCTCTCGCCAGTGTCCCGCGGGACGTTACCGAGGTGAGACCTATGCCAAATTTCTCTAGCGCGCGCTTTTATTCCGCTACGTACTTACCACAGTATAAATAACATCAGTAGGTGTAAAAAGAAGAAAAATAAAATGGTTATACTCAATTTCTGTAACTCAGTGCCGCGTTGATGAATGAAGTTGTTTATGCTTTTATTATACCTACTATAGTCTGGCAAACGAAAGAAGTCACTCGAAAACCGCGGCAAATTTAAAAAATCCTCGTCTTGCAACCCTTAAATTCAAAGCATACTTGGAGTGGGCTGATTGATACTTTGATTTTATCATATACTTTTATTTAATTTTATAGTATTAAAAAAAGAAATAACAGTTAAAATACATCTATTCTATAGCTTTCCGCCCTGTTAATTTTACTGATATTCTACCTCTTTGTGCACGAGTTTCTTACATTGCCTTATATTATCATCCTATGTCTAGTACTTTCAGAGATTTTTAATAGGTACATGAGTAAATGACAGAGTGAGAGACCTTTGTTTTTGAAAAAGAGTGGCCTTCTGAATGAAATATATTACTCCATCTATAGTAAGTATATTTATTCCCTCTCTGCTTAGTTTTATTTTAAAGATGGACCGAACTCGTAGAAGTTGCAATAAAACCACTCGGTCAGACAGAAGAGAGAGAGGCACCTATAGGGAAAGGAAAATGAGGCGAGAATGAAGAAATTAGGGAGTGGTGACAAAGAAAGAGAGTTCAATACTAATAATAATTAAGTAAAACCTGCGCCTGACATGAGTTACTCAACCTGCGGGTACTTTATAACAGGGTTTTATTTTTGTTAATATTCATATAATGAGTTTTATTTGTGAAAATCTTGCCAAAAATTCTTCTAAAATTTATCTTACTCATCATGCAGTTTTAGAAATATTAACCTTATTTTACAAGTTTCTTTTCTTTCTTGCCTTTTTAACTTGATGTTAAGCAATGATGTAGTCCACGATGGGACGTGCCTGCCAAATATACTGATTAACTCGTGATTACGAGTGATTTTCGGCGAGAAAGTGGCAGTGGCAGGCTCCATATGGTTAAAATCCAAAAATGAGTAATAATTCAAACCCACCCTCTGAAATGGTGTCACCAGACATCGCACCGGAACACGGCAAGGCCGCTTGGCGGTACGGCTTTGTCTGGTGGGTGGTTACTTTCCACGGCTGAAGCCTACCAGTACACATTTACCAGTTGATTGATTGTTACCTGATTTGCCTGTTAAAAACGCAATCGATGGATAAATTTATCTTATTGATTAATAACAAAGCGCTCACGCCTGTATTACAAGAAGATGAAGACAGAGGTGAATGTCACCCACAATTTGTGGGCTATGTTTTAGGTCCCATACATAAAAATGACCTATTGACATTTAACGGCCACAACCACAAACTTCGAGCTGCTATACTACGAATATTTATTTTAGGTACTGTATCTACCGATTTAGCACTGACTTCAATTACCAGATGTGAAGAATTAATTTTTAATCACAGATAACACTCGAAGATAAACAGTAGAAAGCCAAGGTGTATTCTAATTGGTTTTAAAACTAATACATAAATTTGTATTTTTTTACTCTGTATTTTATTTACCTTACTAAACTGTATTCCTAAACTTATCATCAATGTAAATGAAGTTAGACCACGAAAATAATATCTAACGTAACATAAAATACCTTACCTACTTCTTGTTTACACTGTGTGTGTCGCAATACGGACCATGCGATTGCGCGCGCGATTGAAAGAACACTAAATGCCTACTTTACTCGAATAAGACAGCCTTAAACACGTGTCGCATTGAGAACGGTTATTCGTAGTGTTGTCAGTTACTTAATATAAAAATAGGTTGTCATTCAATACTAGTAATAAAGTACGTGTTATCAGGGATGCGTGGTGGTCAATTTTTAAAATTAATAAGATGCGTTGTATCTAAATTGATTTTTAGGTTATCTAATGTAAAAAAAAGAGAAATACTTACACGAGAAAAAAATGGCGGGATGATCTGGATGCATTCGATATCGAATGGCCAGAGGTCACAGGAGACCGGACCGACCGGAGATGGAAGAATTTGGGGGAGGCCTTTGCTCAGCAGTGGGACAATATAGACTAAAGAAAAAAAAATGTCAGCCTTTGTATTAAGTCATGCAAGGTATGTTGTATCTCTGATTCTATTGAAATTTTATCTTCGCCCGTATAAACAACAGTGCTGTTGTCAGCAAACAAGATTGTCTTTTGTTTTGAAATTGACGGAAGGTGATTATAAATATTGAATAAGAGAGGTCCTAATACACGTCCTTGAGGTACTCCTGAGTTGTCATCTATGTAGGAAGAGAACAACTGCATCTCCTGTTTAAATTTAGGTCATATGCGCGTTATTTGAGTACACTGTTTCCTATGAGACTCCTACTAGATCTATGAGCTTCTAATAAAGTTCTCTAGCAAGCTAAAATCTTTCAGATTTCTAGTAAAATACCGTATTAATGCGATCCATCCGCGCTACATAGCAACAAACTTGTACACGGATACACAAAAGACAGACCGCTCTGTTCTTTAAATATTATACTTTTGAATGGTTTGTCCAATTTTAATAATTCAAAAAGTAATTTACAGGTATTGATAATACCCTTGAATGTAGTGATTTATTTAGATAAGAATTACCAAGGTACGAATAATGTCGTGCTTGTACTGGCGTTACAATTACATATTTTAACATGAAAAAGTAGTTATTGTGACGTAACTATAAAAGTTAGGTACATGGTGCCGCGGACATTTTTGTAAAATATTTAGTCCTGTATAAAACTGTAGAATACTACGTTGCTCTAATGTCAATAGTTTTCGCAGTGTACGCGATATAATGAATGACACGGATCCCTAATTTATTTTAGAATATGATATAGCATAAGTTACTCAGTAAAGATGTAACTTTCTAATATTGAAATAATTTTTAAAATCGTTGCAGTAGTTTTTTTGAAGTGAAAACTTCTTTAGCGGCGCACAGTGGTCTGAAAATCGAGCTCCCCTTTCATAGAAAGTCAATGTGGGATATTCATAAAACTAAAATATGGAACGTCTCAGGTATACATTCCTTTAATGCATATTTTAGTATGAATGATTTTAGTTACTCCGCGCCTGAGAAAAAAAATATTTAGTATTTTTTTGTATGGGAGAAATTACATAAAGTACATTTTCTTGCGACTGAATGAAACTGAAAGGCTGGTACTCATACGAGCTATTGCCGCTCTTAAGGCGATTACGCTGACATACCACTCGTGTACCTTTAGGTGCCGCTTCACACGTAGGATTTTTTTGAAATTTCGAATTTTCGGTATTGAATATTTTATGTTATGCCTTTGGGGTTGTTGTTTTCTTGCGAATTCCTTATGAAAACAACATTTTTTTTTATGGAAACAATCTCTAAATCGCGTAAAAATGTCTGCTGTTTCATACTAAAGTTCAATACCTGCTTGGCCGTAATGTATGAAACAGTTGTTTTCTTTTCCGTCATTTCAAGGTGGTTTCCATAAAAAAAGTTGTTTGTTTTTATGAGTAGAATCACCTCATAACAGGAAAGCAACGACCATAAAGTCACGCTATTTAAAGAAGGAATAAAACACTTATTTAACATTTTTTTCATATTTGAAAATTTAATACGATTAAAAACTGTACAATCAATTGTAAAACAAGTGTTTAAATATTATAACAGTTAAACAGCTAAAACTAATTTATTTATTTTTAAATTTAATCGAATAATTTAGAAAACTTCATTTGGTTAGTATGTACATTCCTCAAAATACTTCGTCTAAACCCTAGCCTTTGTTTGTTTAGTACTGAAAAACGTTATTTCTCTAGTATTAGAACATAAAATAATAATTACATCTATAACTAGAAAAAAACTGAATTAAAGAATACAAAAAGCTTCATTTGGTTAGTATTTACTTACATTCTTCAAAATACGTCTATATTCTCTTTGCTTCTTTGATACCAAAAATTCTTATTTATCTAGTCTTAACATTAAAATAAATAAAAATAATAATAACGTCGATATGTATAAAATACGCATTAACAATTATCATCAAAATCTTCTAATTCTGAATCCAGCATTGCGACACTAACATCAACAAACTCAATATTTTCTTTGTCCACACTTGTATTGTCTTCATTAATGAGAAGTGTTTTCATGTCATCAGAGACAGCTGTTCTGATTGACTTTCTGTGTACAGGTCTTATGCTGGATAGGTACGGATCTGACGATACAAGGAGTCCATTAAAAATATCTTCATTTGTTGCTCTACGACAAAATTCCGCGAATAATGTTCTCGGATTTTTTTGAAGTCTTTATTCCTGGCTTGTTGAAATGCCTGATAATTTCAGCACCATGCAGTAAAAGTTTGTGAACACTTGACGGCATATAATACCAACCATAGTGTTCCACATATCTTTCTGCAGTAAGGCGCGCAAAATTTGCAAACGCTTCAACATTAACGGGCTCCCCACATGCTATCACACCTAGAATTGTGGCAAATCTTTGGATTATAGTGGAATCTAATCCAGTGATGGCTGCCGTTTTTACAGGATTACTAAAAAAATTTCGGGCTGTACTGCCATCATTTGTAGTGCCTGCACCTGAAACAAAAACCAAAAACTTCACCATTTTGAGCAGAAACAAGGTATTTGGTAAGTAACGTTTTCAAAATCATTCAAATCAACTCGTTGCACTTCAAGACTCACCTTGTTTGATGATATCTACTAAGAGGCCCATTTCATCACGAAACTTCTGCTGGATGATTTGCTTTCTTGCCTTCAATAATTTTTTGCTGTCTGCATCCCTAGCTTGCCATGTTTTGAAATCAAGTCTGTAGGAAATGTGAAGCAAACATTCCATACACCTAATCCAAGCATGGAGAGTAGACAAACCATATTGGTATATTTCCGTTGACACTGGTTTTCTGGAAAACAAATAAATAATATATTTAAAAATAGGTATTCATGATTATCAGCCAAGAAAATTATAAAAGTATTCAAAACATACTCTGAGATCACATGTAATTTATTCATTTCAGATGGGGTTGCTTTACATATGTCACAAGTTTGGGTTGATGTTTCTGATAATTTAGAAACTATTTTACCATCTATCATAGTCATGAGCATTTTAACTTTAACTGCATGATTTCCCATTATAGAAGGCACCAGTGTAGCAATTTCAGCTTCAATCGTGGCTTGTTCTCTCTTGATGTCTAATTTGTTTTCACTTGCAAACTTGAAAAAAAGAGGCCTGCAAAACATTGTCGAAGACGGTTTTGGATTCTCCCATACATTTTCTTCATCACAATCTAATCTTACAGGTACAAAAGAACACATGAAGACGCTGGAATCATCTTCCTCCACCATGCTTTGCTTATACAAACTCTGCCCTGAAGAACCATCAAAGCCCCACTTACACAGAAGTGTTAACTCCTTGCCATCTAAAGTAGAGGGCAAACGTAGATATTTTCCAAGTCTTGACACAGTTTTATCCAAAATTGCTTGAAGTTTAACTCGTGCCCCATTTTCAGAAATGTCTATGCTATCCTTAGGTGGGTAACAGTCCTTTTTCGCTTCTAGGACAGTTGTGTATGAAGGAAATAGTGGGATTCCTTCTTCCTTTGCACAAGCTCTCAAAGTAGTATACTGCCACTTCGACAGCTTCAACGAAGTCAAAATACCTAAAGCTTTATCAGCAGAATATATGGGCACATTTTTTTTAGTTTTAAGTATATCTTTTATGTTTGTAGCCTCTTCGGGATTCTCTGTGACTAATTTTATTATGTCTGCTACATCTTTATTTTGCGCCTTCAAGCCAGTTGCATAAGCAAGACTTTCCGATGGATGATTTAAAAGCTCTTCTACTCTCCTTTTCTTCTGTAACGGGCTTAACACCGAAAACTCCTTTCTTTGGTTTCCAAGAGATGTTGAGGTTCCAACACTACAAGTCTGTGGTTGTGCGGATGTTGATGCACCTTCGTTTACGGGAAATTCTGAACTGGAACACTGTGACTGATCTATCGTTACGGAGGAAGTCATCTTTTCCTTGATGACTTCAGGCCATTTGATGTCTTCTTGGAGCCATGCTTCGTACTTTTTAATGAAAGTATGTCGTTTACGATTACATGAGATCCATTTCCTTTTCAATGCACACACATAAGTTTGGCAGAATTGTTTCAAGTCTCTCTTTTCATTTTCTGACAAATCAATACTATTCACAAACACATCAAACAACACATTGGGATCTGAGAAAGAAGTGTTGTTGGCCACAAACATGAAAATATCAAGATTGGTACCAAAACCTTCCATTGCAATAGAAAAATTGAAAGAACAGAAAAATTAAAGTTTACGCGCACAAGTGCTAAACGTTACTGACTGAGTCCATGCCAAACATTCTATTTATGTATAACTCTCTCACCGACCCTCATTAAGGGTCGGTACAAATTAACACGTAATAAAACTGAACTATTAGTAAAGTAATAAGTAATTCCCGTAATTGATAATGATAACGAACCTCTGTTATCATTAGGTATAGTAAAAATCATTAACACCCTCTTAGCTAATGAGGTTACTATTGTAAAAAGTTATTTGTTAAAATAAGGCAGATATTAGTTCAGTGCCCTAATTAGTATTCGCAAAAAACGAATTTCTAAAGTTAACTTATTTTTTGAGTTAAAGTAATTGAATCTATTATAACAGTTATTATAATATTAGGTGCGTATTTATTATAAATATTTAATTCCATATTCCTTACCAAACTAATTTAAATGCGTCACATACTTAAAATATTCAATGCCGAAAATTCGAAATTTCAAAAAAATCCTACGTGTGAAGCGGCACCTAAAGGTACACGAGTGGTATGTCAACGTAATCGCCTTAAGAGCGGCAATAGCTCGTATGAGTACCAGCCTTTCAGTTTCATTCAGTCGCAAGAAAATGTACTTTATGTAATTTCTCCCATACAAAAAAATACTAAATATTTTTTTTCTCAGGCGCGGAGTAACTAAAATCATTCATACTAAAATATGCATTAAAGGAATGTATACCTGAGACGTTCCATATTTTAGTTTTATGAATATCCCACATTGACTTTCTATGAAAGGGGAGCTCGATTTTCAGACCACTGTGCGGCGTTGAGCACTTTTTCTGTAATGGGTATAAAATCTTAAACTCGCGTCAGGACACGTGACCTGATCGAAAAAGCGTAAGACGGATGGAGAGTAGACAGCTATCCCCTCTCTACGACGCGGCGAAAATGTATGCCTGGGCCTACTGTTTCGTTTAGGCAGCGCAGGGCGCTTGCGCGAATGTTTTCACTTCTACCGGCACTCCCGGAGTGCAACCCGTCTTTTTTTTTTTAGACTATTCGTAACGAACAAACAGTAAAATCTTTTCTCTTTATAATATTAAGTATAGATGAGGTCAATGAGTATTGTACACCTTAAAAAGGTCAACAAAAATTTCTATCTCTTAGGGATAACCATTAATAACCATTTTTTTATCTTTTACTTTCAACCAAAAGTAATGGCTTATTTACGAAGCGATTTTAAGCAATTTTGCATTAATCCTTATCTAATTAAGTACCTTAAATACATTGTCTATTTAATATAGATCAACATGGCCCTTTACACCACATAATTTAAATGAATATTTCCGAAGATATTACAGATTTAAAATAGCAGTGCGGGGCGGAACCGGCGCGGCCGCGCGCTGCACTTACTGTTTATATTGTCTAATGGCGAAAAAAAGGGACATTTTGTAAATATACCTCAATATATTTAGTATCATCAGCATTGCACCCGTGCGAAGCCGGGGCGGGTCGCTAGTTTTAGCCTATGTTACTCAGTAAAGATGTAACTTTCTAACAGTGAAAGAATTTTTGAAATCGTTGCAGTAGTTTTTTTGAGCCTATTCGTACCGAACAAACAGTAAAATCTTTCCTCTTTATAATTGTAGTATAGATGAGGTCAATGAGGTCATTGGTGGTGTTGAAGTTATGTAGACTGCTACATAGTATAGATTAAAGCTACAGTTATGATGATTATCCATAGATAGGTAGTTGACCATTATAGATTATGGAAAGACTCTTAAATCAAATAAAATAGTCTTTCTTAAAAAATTCATAGATTAATATTTAATCTACAGTATCATTAACAATTGTTGAAAACCGTTTTGTCAATTTATAAAACTTGTGTAACACAATGATTGCGACTTCTAAAATGCCTTGTAACGCCATCTATGATTGAATGACCTTAACTTTAACGACAATTTCATATTTGATTGATTAGGTTTAGGTAGGACAGCGTTTAGGCGAAGAAGCTGTTTGTGGGATGTGTCTTAATCTTATGAAATGTTTAAAAAAAAACCCCACCAGGTTGTCTATGGTATGTTAGTTTTCATCCCATTACTAACCAGCTAGAGTGCGATGTTTGGCGCGCTGTCACTGTCAAGCGTTCTCGTCAACATTTTCTTAAACAAAAAAGTGTTTTAGTACTTAATTAATAAGTACTGAAATCAAGAAGTTAAAAAAGTGTTATTTCGTGAATTGAGGTGTGAATTTGTGAAAATAAGTGCTACAGGTAATACAACCGAAGCCGAGCAAGCTGCAACAGCTAAAATATTTGGACCCACTACACTAATATATAATAATTCATAACAAACAATGCAAGTTTTGCGCGGCAAAATATCTGAGCGCATTGATATTCGTCGGGAACGCCTCCTGAAACAGATTATTAATATAAACTTAAAAACCACCTTATGAAATCTACCACAAAGTGCAGAGAATTATTACTACAGATGGCAAGCGTAAACGCGGAGGCCAGTTTCTGAGGTATAAAGATGTGCTGGAGAGGCACATGAAACGGTGTGGGATTGAGCCGTCAACTTGGGAAGTGCAAGCTACCAAACGCGCAGAATGGAGGCATGATATCCACACAAAAGTAACTGAGTTTGAAAATCATCGAAGGCGAGATCTTGATAATAAAAGAGACCATGTAAATCATAAACCGCCTTCCAACATAATTTATAATTATATAGGTGGTGTCCTCACATGGTGGTGTCACAGAAAATTTTCGGCCAATTTTCGGCCCACAAGTATGGCTCAATACACAAAATTATCTTAAAAACAAAATTCCTTGACCCTGTCTACATCATCGCATCAACATATTGACGCGACTACTCAATACTGTAGCTATGCAAGTCGATTTGATAACATGCTCTCTGAGCGAGTTCTTGAAGGATGGTTATCATATATTAAGTTATAATTTAAATTAGTTTTTAGGTATTCTTGAAGTTCCTGGTCAATCGCATTAGATGTAGGTACCTCATCTGTAATGATAGATGTTAGTATTATACGAAATAAATGAATAAAAATATATAAATATTACAAGTCTGCTCCTTTTAAGAAATATCAATATTCAAAAAGTAATCCTAAATCTCACAAGAAAACAAAGTACAGCGTAGATGTTCAGAAAAACCAACCCTTTCGTTGAGGTTCCTATAATAACCAAAACTCAAAAAAATTACTACAAAACAATGTTCAGGGTTGGATGTTTAAGGGATCATGTGACAGCTTGGGCTCAACTCAATGCAGGCCAATTCTTCTCAAAATAATATCCAATTCCCGAATACCATTTATAAGAAAACCCCAACTATTTTTACCAAACCATCAGATTTTAAAAAGTGGTTTTTCAAGGGTAACAATTAGCAATGACCAATATTTATTTATTTATTTATCAATATAAGGTACAGTTAAAGAAAACAGATGAATTAGTCCTTAAAAAATCATTTTACATAAAAACATTTCTAAATCTGAACTCCAATTACAACTGTACACAGCTTCCAATATCATACAGTTACAGAGTGTAAGTAAAGGTAACACGAAGAATATAATCAAAACATTAGTAGACCAACACATTCTAGAAAAACTAGTGAGTCTAGACAGTGGTTTCCACTCCAAAATGTTTCTTGTAATAAAACCAGATGGTAAACAGAGACCCATAATCGATCTGAGAAACCTGAACAACTTTGTTTCAACCCATCATTTTCAACTCGTGTCACAAGTAAATGTAATGGATTTCCTACAGGACCAAGAAAGGTTGTTGCCAATAGACTTCCATCAAGCTTACTTTCACTTACCAATCTCAGAGAGCCACCGTCACTACTTGAGCAAAATTTAAAACAGGGAAGTGTTACAACTAACTGCCCTGCTTTTTGGCCTCTCTTATGCCCCACATACTTTTGCGGCTGTATAGAATTGGATCGCGGAGACCTTTCGAGCCAGAGGTATTCGTGTTCTAGTATACCTAGACGATTATCCCCTGGTCCATCAGGACTCCTCCAAGTTAATCTCAGGTTGCGGAAACCGTGAGTATCTTAGAGACACTAGGGCAGCACAAAAAATCATTCAAAAGTAGCCCTAAAACTATCAAAACAACTATATTATCTTGGTCTAAACTGAAAGATATAAGAAATGACACTATCATTACCAACCAAAAAAGTTCTGAAAGTGAAAAATATGCTAAGGCAACTAAAAGAGGAAGGGAATTGTACCATAAAGGTTGTTAGGACTATTAAACTTTGCCAATTTTACAGTTCCAAGAGGCCGATTATCGGAGACTACAGAATTTCTAAAGAAATTTTCTCGATTCAGACTGAAGGAAAGAAGGGTACCTATTACTACCTCTAGCCTTAAGACAGCTAGAATGGCGGAGTCGGGCAATAAAAAAGAACACAGTTTCTCTAAAAGAGAGTCACACAACTCATCTACCGTGTAAAAAAAGACAGAAACAAGAAGGTCTATGCTATAGAATCATTCATTTATGGTAACGATGCATAATACCAAGATATTAGAAGTTCAAGTACCTAGTATTTTCAAAAAACTTTCTTTTGGTCAAGACATAAAACTGCAACTTCACAGTGTTTTAGCATGACCACGCTGTAGCTATCGCCATCTCCCTCAGGCACATTGTTGACGCAAATGTTAGAGCAGTGCACTTACTCGTTTTTAATTATTGTTGTTATGTTTGTTTTTTTTTTTTTTCTCTTCTTTCTCTATCTATGTGCTTCTTTGTTTTTTATTTAATTTTGTGTGTCCTGTCGTTGTCAAATAAATGTTTTTCTTTCTTTCTTTTTCTTTCAGTGTCGATGCGATTAAACGGTCATCGTATGCTGGTTCGTCTTTCGTTGTGATTTATTTAGTTCTAATGAATTGGTGCGGCGACAATGCTGTTATGCTAAATATTTAAATAGGTAAAAAAAAGGAATGAAAAAATTGTAATTGAATGTTGATCAACTAAAAACTAAGAAATATTTTCCTGTATTTTATTGTTTGTTTATTAATTAAATTCGCCTATAATAAGATATTTATAAGCCGTTGACGACGACTGAATCTTTTAATTTTAATATCTGTTAATCGTACTCAGCATCCATAGTACAGACCATACCTAGTTTGTGGCTAACGGAAACATTTCTTTTTTTCAATAAACATTGATCAATTTTTTTTTCGTTTATAATTAGAAAATATTACCATCATATGAGGTTTTCGTCGAAGCTTGCCACTTATGCCAAACCGAAATACGTTTTCAGCTTTCAGCTTTATTACCCAGATTTTTACTTCCATGGCTAAATATACATTTGAAATACCAAAATGTTATCAAATTTATTTCTTTATGTATATCGAGTAGGAAAAAGTATGTTGATTTTTCTGAACATCTACGCTGTACTTTTTTTCCCGATAGCTGTAATCTGCGTGTCTTCAAGTCACGAGTGAATCGGTAGAAATTAGATTTTTTTTTGTAAAGAACGTTTATGTGAACTTTGAAATAGTTAAAATTACTATATGAAGGATTACATCGCAATGTATTTTTGATTTTGTATCCCGACGTTTTTCAATCTTTTTCAGACTTCATGGTCATGGACTGTGTTTTTTTATTTTTTATTCTGCGATAGGCTGGCGCTTGAATACAACTTGCCTGATGTTAAACAATGATGTAGTCTACGATAGAACGCGCCAGTCTAGTAAACCGATTCACTCGTGATTACGAATGATTATTGGTGAGAAGATGGCAGTAGAATGAGCCTCCATATGGTTAGAAACCTTAAAGGAGCAACAATTCCGACCCACCCTCTCTTTATTTATGGTATCACCAGACATCGCACCGAAACACGGCAAGGGCGCTTGGCGGAGCGGCTTTGTCTGGTGGGTGGTCACTAACCACGGCCGAAGCCTACCACCAGTTGATTGTCACCTGATTTGCACCACCCGGGGACCACGTGTGGGGATTCAATTAAAGATGTACACCCACGGACGACGGTGACTCAGCCCCCAATAACGTAGAACCCTCCCACTCTTTAACCTTAGGTAATGAGTTACACGATAATTGATAAAGCATTGTACTTGTCTAACATTTTTTTATAATATAATGACCGACTAATGAAATATAAGGTCGTGGGTTCGATTCCCAGTCGAGCTCACACATCTTTGTGTGTATTGTTTCCACACAAAGTGAAATTAAATGAAGTGAAATGAAAATATGCTTTATTTTTTTGAGACGCGAGTCTACATAAAAATAGTCCAATTTCTTTTCCTACCGTGCAGTGAATGACTGGCAACTACTGAGAAACACTGACAAAAAAAACAGTAGGCTTTTTTCTTTAAATAAAGTACTTATATCTATTACATTTTGTTTGTTTAGTGTGTTGAATTAGAGTGACTTAATTCCAAGCGTTTTTATCCGTTAGATAGTCTGATATTTTGAAAGACGCTTTCTTAAATAACGTAGATTTTATAGTGATAGTCACTTCTGCCTATACCCCTCATGTAATACAGGCGTGATTACTATTTTTTTATTAATATATCCGTATTATAAACTGTAGAAATAAAATCAATTAATGTTTCAAGGAAATTTATTGTTGTATGAAATTAAAAAGTTCAAAATATATAAGTAAAACCTGACCTCAGATTAGACAACCTCTAAATTGTCGTTAACACTAGATTTAAACTTTGTAATTAGAATGACAACAAGGTATTATTAATAATAATATTATCACACAGCGCCATCTAGTCCCAAATTAAGCAATTATATTTAATAGTAATAATACCTTTGACGACCTCGGTAGTCGAGCGGTGTAAGCCGTCCGATTGGGCTATACTGTGCCCGGGAGGTCGCGGGTTCGATTCCCGCCCCGGACAATATTTGTGTAACAACAAAGATTTGTTTCGGTGTCTGGTTGATTGAGGGACTCGGAGAGCACGTTAAGCCGTTGGTCCCGGTTGTCATTTAACCTATCTACGACAATCGTTACGTGTAGTCAGAAGCCAATATAATCTGACACCTGGTCTAACCATCTCGGCTACTGGTTCCCTACGGGTGTCGAGGTCTGATGGTAGTCGCTTGTACAATTCTGGTAGCTAGCCGCATCAGGTTAGACTGGGAGCCGACCCTAATAGAAATGGGAAAAAGTCAAGGGGAATGAATGAATTTAATAGTAATAATAATAAATATTCTTAATTTGCAAAAATATAATATAAACGAATTCTGTAAATAACACGTCAATGTAATGCCATATCAGTGTTTCTACTTCGTAACATAAAATAAATAATAATATCCTAGCGAGCTCATACAACTTCGAGTGAAATATATCCATTTTAACATGTAACCTATTTATTATACGAATTGATTGGACCAGCGGAGTTTTAGCTTGGAGATTTGTATTGGCTATCGGTATGGATAGTAGTGGTGGACGTCTTCTTCTCGACGTGTAGCCGTCCGGTATGCAAAACCTTAATCTTTGCAACATTACCGGGTTATTCAAACAATAAAGATGTCAAATATAACATTAGAATTAAAATTATAATATTAAATTAAATCATCATAAAAAAAATCTTGAAGTGAATAATAACATTTGTCTATGAGTATTTTGTTTAAATATTTCTTAGGTAAAGCTTTTACAGTGTCAGGTAATTTATTAGAAATCTTAGGTGCAGTGCCAAAAAGCTCTTCTGCAAAAGTGCAGTATTACATTGTGATAGTGTATTTGAATTTGTGAAGAAGTACAGAATCAGTACTTCTTCACGAACTGGAATAATTCGAAAATATTAAGATTAAGATAGTCTCATAAAGGAGTCTTTCTTACAAAAATTGATAGTAAAAAACACTATCATGGTTTTGTATTACGCTTAACTGTAATGTTTGTAGTATTTTAATCTATTTAATGGTTGAGTGTAACACAACGATTGTGACTGTTAAAATACGGTGTAGCGCCATCTATTGTTCAATGGCATTAAACGACGTTCAAAATTCTAACCAATTTAAAAAAGGGCGAGATTCTTGTGAAACCTCACTCAACCTTCGAATATCGAAGAAGACCAGTGCGTTTGTTATTTTTTTCATTATATACAGTGTGAGTCTTCATAAAGTGCACATATGAAAGAGGGTGAAAATATTATATTCAATTTTATCGACTGAAAAAATATTAAAAAAAAAAAAATTGGTTGCCTGTAAAGTCGGTATACGGGCGAAAGTTTTACGTGACAACGACTTTGAGTGGTAAAATAATTTTAATGTGAATATTCATTCGTATAGTAGGAAGAAGGATGAAATAATAGTAACAATTTAAAACATTTATTTATACAAAGAATTATATTTAAAACATTAATTTATACAAAGAATCTCGCTCTTAGGCGGGCTAACTGTGCTCGAGTGGAAGGGACGCGTGCCTTTCACTTTTTATGTCTGTCTCTCTCGCTCTTAGGCGGGCTAACCATGCCCGAGTGGAAGGGACGCGTGCCTCTCACTCGCTCTCATTGTGAGCGCATAACGTGAGCGGAGCGTAACGCAGTTTCTTGAAGTGTCACCCGGCAAACCAATTTATAAGACGTTGTCACGTCAAAATAAAATAAAAATTATGTGGTGTCGTGGGGCACCAGGTAGGAACGAAGTTCCTTCGGCTAATAAAGAAAGAGGGAGAAAGAGAAAGGTATTATACACTACTCGCTTGTGTATGCGACGGTCGCGCCTGCGCACGTCTCATTTAACGGTTTTATTCCACGCACTTTTTTCCACGGATTTTTTCTTACGGTTTTACTATCACATTTTTTTCAGTTCGCAATCCCTATCCCCTCCAAGTCTGCCGTAAGGAACTTCGTTCCAATAAAAAAAAAAGACGGGTTGCACTCTATATATAGCTAGCTAGGATAGCTGTCTACTCTCCATCCGTCTTACGCATTTTCGATCAGGTCACGTGTCCTGACGCGAGTTTAAGATTTTATACCCATTACAGAAAAAGTGCTCAACGCCGCTAAAGAAGTTTTCACTTCAAAAATTCATTGTTTTATGAGCATTTCATTTTTTTTTATTAACCGCAGTGGAATCAATGTAATTAAACTGTTTTATCTTTTTAACTAAATGAAATATTAATCCATAATAGAAAATGTTGCATTTATATTAGAAGATTGATTTTTGTATCATTAGAAAGCTAATAATGGAGCATAACACTAAATGAGAAAAACATAGGGTTTGGGGGTGTTATATTTTAAGAAATTTTACTTTTTTTGTAAATAATGTCTGAAAAATAATCAATTTTCTTTAAAAAAAACATCAATATTTCCTACACCGATATCGAGCAGCGGCTATTTCAATTCACACAAAAATGTTTGGGCACAACTGGAAATCGAAACCGCGACCTAATGTTTCTAAGGCGAGGCCCGTACCGCTGTGCCATCGCTGCTTTATCAGTACCTACACAACAAATAGTTATAATGGATACAGAATCGCCACCCTGTTATTTGACTAATATTATGTAACTAGCGACCCACCCCGGCTTCGCACGGGTGCAATGCTGGTACTAAGAAGGATTTTAATATTCACTTCCTACGATCATGTGATACAACAAACAACCAACCAAGGCCAAGAATTAGAAAGACTTAAAGCAATCTTTCTTACAAAAATTCGATTGACGTCACATGAAAACTCGGTTTTTACTGTATCAAAAGCTAAATATTTTACTATAATTAAAGGTTGAGTGTAGCAAAACGATTGTGAGTTTTAAAACATGGTGTAGCGCCATCTATTATTGAGTGGCATTAAACGGCGATCTACCGACGACAGCCTACTCCTATTATATCTTGACAGACCGGTGACGTGGTCGGTAAGATACTTGCATTTATTGAAATAAAACTACTTTTTAACGGATTTCATCGCGGTTTGTTTTAGATTTTAGATCCCGACGTTTCAAAGTCTTTTCAGACTTCATGTTCACGGTCGGACTGAGGTATTTGACGTCCAAAAATATTAATCACAATTATTACTGACTACCTCCAAATACTAATATTTAAGTTGCGTTCCGATTTAAGCAAACTGAGCTCACAGTGTCTTGAATTCTGAGTTGATTTTGCTTGGGTTTTGGTACAAGTAAATTAAGCACTGGGTCCCAAGCATTTTCTCTGTTAAAATTAGGATGATTTTTAATTTCAATAGCAACCAAGAATGATCCTTTTAAAAGTAGTTTTATTTCAATGTGTGATATTCGCGTAAATCTAAGACAATACTACTTGCATTTATTTTTTTCCCACCTTTTTTTCATTTCCCTTTTTTGTATGTACCAAAATATTTATATTTATTTATTTAAAGTTCGTCCCATCCGACAATATATGGCGCAGCCAGCGTTATCAGTATAATAAAGAAGTCTGCTCGACCGGGAATCGATCACAGGACCTCGCGAAGACGACTACCACTGAATTATTGTTATTTACAGTCCATCAAATCTAAGAAGTACCGTTTGACAGTTCTAAACGTAGTACATTTAGAATTTTATTTTTTGTATGAAAACTGTTTATGTTATGTTAAAATAAAAATAGCTTCATAATTCAATTATTTTACAGGAAAGCTAACAAAAATAGTGTGAATTACGCCTCTATAAAGCAAATTTAATAGAAAACAGTGAAACGTCAAACGGTACTTCTTAGATTTGATGGACTGTACCTAATTACAATCTCCCCATTACAGACAATTTTAATCCACACAAGATAAATTTTACCAATGACCCAAATTCATTGACCCATAGCACTTAGCGATCTATTACTACTATTTTTTGTTAGTTTAGAACTAAAACTATATAATATTAATTAGATTAAGTTAATTAGTAATTAAGTTGTCATGGTACACAGCGGTAATCCAAGTATAACAATTTTTTGATTTCCTATCTAATCTCCCAGATGGTTTTGGGAGCCGAATCACCTTCGTCCATGGGATGATGGGAGTGCACCTGTTATCTGAATCCCCACACGTGTGGTAATGTGTAAAACCTAGTGGTAATCTTTGGCCATGGTTAGTGACCACCCACAAGACAAAGCCGCACTGCCAAGCGGCCTTGCCGTGTTCTGTTGTAATGTTATACCAGATACACACCATTTAAAACGGTAGGTCGGAGCTGTTGCTCCTTTATGGTTTCTAACTATTACATGAAAATGAAAATAAAAATATGCATATTTATATAATATAAACAGCATCTCCAATCCATTATTGTAAAAAACCCGTAGGGGATTAAAAGATTTTAGCTTATATCTGACCCACAGACTGCAGGTGTAAAGTGTTTGGCAGTGGTTATGCTTTGGAGAGAGGAATTTTAACTACTTTCGTACACCTTGCAAATCTGCGGTCCAGCATATGAAAAAAAAAAGTTTATTTTCCACCAAATGTAGGATACAATATATACAACTAGCCTATATAAAATTGAGTGATTAAGTATACTATAGTACTGTCTTAGATTTACGCGAATATCACACATTGAAATAAAACTACTTTTTAACGGATTTTATCGCGGTTTATTATAGAGTTTAGATCCCGACGTTTCAAAGTCTTTTCAGAATTCATGTTAACTTAAATAATAATGTTTGAAGGTAGTCAGTAATAATTGTGATTAATATTTTTGGACGTCAAATACCTCAGCCCACCCGTGAACATGAAGTCTGAAAAGACTTTGAAACGTCGGGATCTAAAATCTAAAATAAACCGCTATATAATCCATTAAAAAGTAGTTTTATTTCAAGAATAGTCAAGTCAAGGCACAGTGACTTATATACCTTACTGTGAAAACCTTAAAAAAAGAGAAACCTTATTGCAACTTACTGCCAATGCCCTGTAACAAACATAAAAACACGAATTAAGAACCTCCTTCGTTTTGAAGTCGGTTGAAAAACAATAAAAGCCCAATGAATCAGAAACAAGGAACTGTAATATCAACTTGCATAAAATAAAATATTTATTTTTATTGTAATTTAATGATATTACAAGTTTAAATGAAACTTGTTGTAAACGAGATTCCACTTAAGGACTTGAGTGATTGTCTAGATCTATATTAACAAATTTAAAATAATTATAAAATGTACGTTATGTAAGAAAGCGTATTATAAAATTTTTGACTATCTAACGGATAAAAACGTTTGGAATGAAGTCGCTCTAATTCAACACACTAAACAAGCAAAATGTAATACATACAAAGTACTTAATTTAAAAAATAAAAAATCCTACTGAGTTTTTTGTCAGTGTTTCTCAGTAGTTGCCAGTCATTCACTGCACGGTAGGAAAAGAAATTGGACTATTTTTATGTAGACTCGCGTCCTTAAAAAAATAAAGCATATTTTGATTTGATTTTTATACTAACCCCCGTATTCATAAACGTCTTATAACCTCGTTATAGCTAAAATAGATTTAAAATTCGTTTGTCTTTGTCTGTCATCTTTACATTTTTACTAGTAAGAAAGAGACAAAGTCCATTTTGACTAGTGTTATAAGATTTTTATGAATAAGACAGATACTTATATTATAAAGCTGAAGAGTTTGTTTGTTTGAACGTGCTAACCTCAGAAACTAGCCCATTTGTTGAGGAAGGCTTTAGGCTACTTTTTGTCCTACTGCTGGGCATGATATGTAGTTCACGCGGGCGTAGCCGCGGCGGAAAGCTGACTATAGAATAAAATTTTAATCAATAGGTAATAATTCTTAAATTTACGCGAATTTTTAAATCGATTCAATTTAGATTTTTATATCCCGACGTTTCAGTCTTTTCAGACTTCATGGTCACGGGTGGACTGGGGTATTTGACGTCCAAACTTATTAATCACAATTATTACTGACTACCCTCAACCAGAAGCAGGTTCGGTGAACGGAGAAACTATAGGAAAGGTGTCAGGATGGTATTTTATACAGTTACTAGCTTAGTTATGCAAATCGGTTAGTAGTTGCACTGTTAAACCATCGATTACACAGCAACGTCCAGATTAACCTACCTACCCCAGTATTAAACTATAATGTGGTCTTAGGGGATTCAGTAAGTAAAACTAAGATTAAAGGTGGATTAGCTGCGCACACGACCGCTCTACTTGGCGTCTCAAGTTAGTATGTTGATCCGTCATTGGATGTGTGACTCGCATGGGGCCCAATAGTATAATAATTAAATATCAACGACAAAGAACTTTGAACATTATTATATATCTACTAGCTGCCCCGGCGAACTTCGTACCGCGTATTTATTAAAAAAAAAATGTTCACTTAGGGGGATGAAAAATAGATGTTGGCCGATTCTCAGACCTACTGAATATGCATAAAAAATTTCATAAGAATCGGTCAAGCCGTTTCGGAGGAGTATGGCAACGAAAACTGTGACACGAGAATTTTATATTATTATATACATCATTTAGTCGAAGAGCGCTGCGGTGTAAACTGTCAGACTTGACGTCTAACTTTGATTCGGTCCAAACTCACTATGACCGACAAAAGACCTTACCACTATAGGCCGACCGTTTAACTCGCGTATCGCCTATCGCCAAGATTCTGACTCCTCAAGCTGCACAGTGCACAGACAGTGATGATGATTCAAGCGATATGGATATTAGTGACGAATAGTCTTACATTACTTTTACCTGTGGTTAAATAGTTCTTTAAGAGATTTAATTAATGTTTTATGACTTTGTACTTCTCCGCACACGACTGTTCTCACCGATGTCACCTATCAGACTTGACGTCTGATCTTGATTTGGTCCGAACACACTAATAGTTGCGTTCCGATTTTAAGACGTCGCGATATAATAATCTAAAATAAACCGCGATAAAACACGATATAAAATAGTTTTATTTCAACTTAATACCTACAAAGAAGACCCGTGCTCATCAGTAGGACACCAGACTGATGTTGCTGTTTTTATTTTTTTGGCGTAATCGCGAAGCAGGGACGGGTATTATTAAAGGAAATTTGTAGCACCTTTAGTTACCCGTTGATGCATAGAGTTCCGGAACGTGCTACCTCAAGCGAAGCTAGGCAATGGGTGATCAAGGAGACCAGTATGTAGGTCAAGATAAGATCTAACATCTAAATTATCTTGTTAGATAATATATTTTTAAGAAATATTCGATGTGAATTCATTATTTTGACTATGACTCAAAAATCGCTCTACCGATTTCGATAAAATTCAAATAGGACCACCAGGAATGTATACTGTCTGAAACAAAAAAAGAAATGTGAAAATCGATCTGCATTTGACGGGTTTGATTGAATTTGACGGACCGGTGGCGTTGTCGGTAAGACACTTTACACACCGCAGGCCGTGGGTTCGATTCCCACCCAAAACAGAAATTTGTGTCAAGAAAAATCTGTTTGTCTTGAGTCTGGGTGTAATTGACTATATTAAGTATGTATGTATTTATAAAAGAAAAGTATTATATGTAGTATATTACCAGTAATCTGGTTTCCATAGTACAAGCTCTGCTTAGTTAGTCTCCAAAAAATAGAATAAATAAAACAAAATGGCGTTATCGCGTTACCCCTAGTTTCTACTGCACAAGAAAACATGTTGCAAGCACTGTCTATCTCTATCGTTTAGAGATGAGTAGAAAGAGATAGGACTATGCTTGTATCACGTATCTTAGACGGGCCGGTGGCGTGATCGGTAAGATACTTCCTTTTCACGCCGCAGGTCGTGGGTTCGATTCCCACCCGAGACAAACATTAGTGATTGTGTTTGTTTCGAATGTGGGTGTAAATATCTATTATAAGTATATATTTACAAAATAAAAGTATTATATGTATAGTATATACCAGTCATCTGGTTTCCATAACACAAGCTCTGCTTAGCTTGGGACCAGATGACCGTGTGTGTTGATGTCCCGAAATATTTATTTATTTATTTTATTATTATGTTTTGTTGTGCAGTGCCAACGTCCAGTTACATACATACAAAAAACAAACAGGGGAATTGAGAACCTTTTTCTATTTGAAGTCGGTTGAAAATCAATCAAATCGGTTTAGTCATTCTTGAGTTTGCAGTTACAGCTCAAAGTTTGGGATTATGCCCCTTGAACAATAACGTTAACGGCAATAGGGTCGCTCCCTATTAGGTAAGTATGGGACCAAAATTGCGGATATTCACCTCTGCTTCCACCTTTGAGTAATACAGGCATGAAGCTATGATAATTGGTTTATGGTACCTAAGGGTTTGGGAGGCTAAGTCACCTTCGTCCGTGAGAGTTCACCTTTTATCTGAATCTTAACACGTGGTTCCCAGGTGGTGCAAATCAGGTGACAATCGCTTACCCAGAAAATACCTCTAAATAATAATAATATATTTCTGCCTACACTATTCATTTAAGAGCGTGAGTTATGATACCATTTTAATTTATTACTCCGTATTATGACGAAATTCCAATCTAGGAAATGTTAGTAATCCACAGTATTTTGGTATCTGTTTGTGAGTCAATCTGATGGATAAAGAGGTCAGAATACATTGGTTTTTATTACTAAGTAAAGCCTTCAATACTTATTAAGATTGTGGTACAGTATGCGGCGCTATAAGATAAATTAGTGGCCTTATTCATAAAAATCTTATAAAACTCTTTAGTTATAATCACAGATAATATAATACTATGTTATAATGGACTTTGTCTCTTTCTTACTAGTATAAATGACAAGGTAACAGACAAAGACAAACTAATTATAAACCTATTTTAGCTAATGAGCATAAAAGACGTATGAATACGGGGGTTCGTTCGCAATAAAGATTTTGAATTTGAATTTGGAGCCTTATGACATTGTAACTTTTTGTTAAAATTCTAGTTATAGCAAATTAATGAATAATTGTCTCCAATTACTTACAAAAAAAATATTTTTTTTTACTTTTACACACTATTGTTACGGTAGAAGGACCATGTCACTTTTATGATTTGATTTTAATTGATTAAATTTATGACAATTAAAGTTACATAATATATTTTTGACTAGTCCGTTGGCGTAGTCTGTTTTCATTTGTATTTTTTCTCTTTTCATGTGTTTTTTTTTCATTTGATTATGTGTGCCCTGTCATTGTTTTTCTTTTTTCCTTACTTTTTTTAAATAAAACTCTTATAATTGCTCTCTCTAATTCTACACACTTAACAAATAAAATGCAATAGATATAAGTACTTCATTTAAAACAAAAAAGCCTTCTGTGTTTTTTGTCAGTGTTTCTCAGTAGTTGCCAGTCATTCCCTGCACGGTAGGAAAAGAAATTGGACTATTTTTATGTAGACTCGCGTCTCAAAAAAAGCATTTTTGATTTTGATTGATTGTGATTTGGGACTAGACTGCACTGTGTGTAATTATTGTATGACAAACGATGATTTTCATATTCTTACTAGCGGACCCGGCAGACGTCGTTCTGCCCGGCAAAGCAGTGCCATCTACCGGGTCTCAGACCTACCGAATATAACCAATAATAAATAATAGCTATCTAACCCGGTATTCGGCACTTTTCGCTTTCTAAATTTTCTTTTTTTTTTAATTTCTCTCTGCGTAAGAACCATCCTCGTACTTAAAGGTATATTTAAAAAAAAGAATTAGCGAAATCGGTCCAGCCCTTCACGCGTGATGTCGTGACAACGGAAAACGGGTTTCATTTTTATATATATAGATTACTGTGTCAGTGTGCCATAAATTTGATAAAAAGTGTAGCATTTTCTTAACTATTGTAGGCTGAGCCACTATTATACCTAAATAAATGAAGCTATAAGGATTTTATAGCGAATCTTTAACTATAAACAAGTATATAGTTAAGTATATAGCCTGCAAGGCTATCCGCAGTCAGTCAGTGAAGTAGACGCGACGGTTTACTACAAGTAAATGATACTTCGGTAACAGTACTTGTGCAGTGTTGTGGGTGCTCCAGTTTTCCGAGATTTAGAACTCCGAATTCCGAGGAAAAGGGAGCCCGGTGAGTAATTTTTTTATTCCCGAGATTTTTTTAACAATTTACGCGGGTTAAGCTGGAAGCATCTGTCAAAAATTGAAAACTGAAATATGATTTTTTTAATATGAATAAACTGTTGAAATAATACTACTTTATAACGGATTTTATCGCGGTTCAATTTAGATTTTAGATTTTGCTTAAATCGGAACGCAACTTAAATAATAATGTTTGTAGGTAGTCAGTAATAATTGTGATTAATATTTTTGGACGTCAAATACGAGTACCTCAGTCCACCCGTGACCATGAAGTCTGAAAAACTGAAATGTCTGGATCTAAAATCTAAAATACACCGCGATAAAATCCGTGATAATGTAGTTTTATTTCAATGTGTGATATTCGCGAAAATCTAAGAATACTTATTTTTTGAAATAACGAAAAAGAACGAAATCTCATAAATTTATTTACCACAAAACAGAACACACTGAATCAAATAACAAATAAAAAACACGTGAAAAATAAAATAAAAACAACTAAAATAATAAAAAATAAATAAAAAACAAAAAGTAAACAGTGTGGACCGATAGTGTCAAACTTGGACATTGCTCATTAAACGCTGTTCTGCTTTTACGAACTAATACATTCAAAAAAAAAACTAATACATTCAAACACAATGTATTGTTATTGAATAAATTGAATTGAATTGAATTGAATAAAATATACTTATACCCAGATAATATTTAAAAAATACTTTGATAATGGCCCCCGTATTCATATACGTATTTTAAGCTCATTATATCTTAAATAGGTTTATAATTCGTTTGTCTTTGTCTGTTATTTTAGCATTTATAATAGTAAGAAAGAGACTTAAGTCCATTTTAACTAAAGCCTCTTGTAACAACTTTTTATGAATAAGGCAGTAAATCTTTGAAAACAAAACAAAAAACAAAGTTCAGTTCAACCCTTTTTGGTGTCCTACAACTGGGCACGGGTCTTCTTACAACTATCTTACAAACTGAGAGTGTAGCCTTAAACCACACGCTGGCCAAGTGCGGGTTGTTGGTTGTCACATGTCCTCGAATGATTAGATTAGACATGATAGTTTCCTCACGATATTTTCTTCACCGATATGAAGTAGCGATGAAACAATTCACACAAAGATGTGTATGCGCAAAGAGCTCCCACTCTTTGACTTTAATGCGATTTATCCGAGTATTTTTTTAAATTTACATTACGTTTACTCATTTTTCGTTTTTTTTTGTTTTTTGACTCATTACTTTTTCTCATAATTATAATACTGTAGTAGTGTCTTAGATTTACGCGAATATGAATAAAAAAAACGGAAAAAAAAGGATTTTATCGCGGTATATTTTAGATTTTAGATTTTGCTTAAATCGGAACGCAACTTAAATATTAATGTTTGGAGGTAGTCAGTAATAATTGTGATTAATATTTTTGGACGTCAAATACCTCAGTCCACCCGTGAACATTAAGTCTGAAAAGACTTTGAAACGTCGAGATCTATTATCTAAAATAAACCGCGATAAAATACGTTAAAAAGTAGTTTTATTTCAATACCTATGTAGTCAATCTGCGTTAGTATATTTCCATACGTTCCTTGTTTTTTTTTACCTTGACATTCTATCCATCAAAATAAAGTTGAAAAAAAAAGTTGAAGTTAAAACCAAAAAATGCGTATTCAATATTTTTTAATAATCTACAAACCGGTGTAAATAGAATTTTATTTTTTGTATCTATTCAGCCCTGAAATTTAAATTCTCATTTGCTATTTTTCAAACTTAATAATTCACTTATCAAGTGCTATATAAAATATTTTACATTCTATTTCATTGATATTAAAAGTGTTATGTAATGTTTTTATTATTTAACTAACTAATGTACGTTTTTCAATGTTAAACTTATCTGCACTATCTATATTCTAAGCAAAACTATAATAATTTACAGCTGAATAACGTAGAGAAACTATCGCTGGCGCTTGACTACAACTTGCCTGATTTTAAGCAATGGAGTAGTCTACGACGGAACGCGCCAGCTTGGTATACCGATTCACACGTGATTACGAATGCTTAACGGTGAGAAGGTGGCTGTGGAATGAGCCTCGTTATGGTTAGAAAACTTAAAGGAGCAACAATTCCAACCCACCCTCTCTGCATGGTGTCACCACACATCGCACCGGAACACGGCAAGGCCGCTTGGCGATGCGGCTTTGTCTGGTGGGTGGTCACTAAACACGGTCGAAGCCTACCACCAGTTGATTGTCACCTGATTTGCACCACCCGGGGACCACGTGAAAATATAATAACAAAAAAGGATTGTGTGGTTTTATAAAACCACGGTAAAAGTGAAACTAAATATTTTTGGAACAATATTCCATTAAGGGTATAAAAATCGCTTTATCATCAGCTGCTGCGAACTATAGGCGTCGCCATTTGACCTTCGCTGGTCTGACGAGCGCCTTTCACTTTGTCCCTACTCCGCGGCCAACCGTCACGCGACATGCAACACACAGACGAAAAAGTTTGAGACGATGTAATAAAAGTTTCACTTAAATAAAAAATATCACACATTGAAATAAAACTATTTTATAACGGATTTTATCGCGGATTATTTTAGATTTTAGATCCCAACGTTTCAGTCTTTTCAGACTCTTGCTCACTGGTGGACTGAGGTATTTGACGTCCAAAAATATTAATCACAATTATTACTGACTACCTAAAAACATTATTATTTAAGTTGCGTTCCGATTTAAGCAGACTGAGCTCACAGTGTCTTGAATTCTGAGTTGATTGTGCTTGGGTTTTGGTACGAGTAAAAAAGTATAAAATTATTAAGTGACAATAGCCACCCATTGTCGTGCCACCAATGGTGCGTGAAACTAAAAAAATAAGGTACTTGTAAGCTAGTATAAATGGAGACAATTACTTACTGAAGAAGACAAAAGAACATGAAAGTGCTCCTAGTGAATATAATATAAATATAATAAATATAATATTTTTGGGACATTAACACACACGGTCATCTGGTCCCAAGCGAAGCAGAGCTTGTGTTATGGAAACCAGATAACTGGTATATACTATACATATAATACTTTTCTTTTGTAAATATATACTTATAATAGATATTTACACCCAGACTCGACACAAACACAAATGTTCATCACTAATGTTTGTATCGGGTGGGAATCGAACCCACGACCTGCGGCGTGAAAAGCAAGTATCTTACCGACCACGCCACCTTTCTTGAATACGAATAATAAAGAAATAATAAGCATTTTAATAAGCATTTTCTAGCCCCAGTGTTACGTTCCTTTTAAACAATGTAATTGGTAGAGCTTTGAATATGTTATGTAGCTCATTGTATACACCTATTGTCCTCACATAAGCATGACACGAATGTGACTCGCTGACGGGGAAAACGCATTAATGCATTAGGAGTGAAACCCTCTACTCCTAGTGAATACGAATGTTATTACACGCGTCAGACTTAACACCCCTCTTTTGGTCACCTGTAACCAAATGTTTCATTTCAACCCCTTTTAGTGTCCCACAGCTGGGCACGGGTCTCCTCTCAACTATCTTACGAGTTGAGATAGTTTAGGCCTTAATCAACACACGCTGACCAAGTGCGGGTTGGTGGATGTCACATGTCCTCTAATGATTAGTTCTAAGACATGCGGGTTTCCTCACGATGTTTCCCTTCACCGTTATTGATCCAACCAAATGTCTGTTAGATGCAAATTATGCAATATCATTTAATTATCTAATGTATTACCTAATTCAATTGACATTGATATTATTCATGATGTATTAATTAAAGATTAATTATAATTAACTAGCTTCCGCCCGCTGCTTCGCCCGCGAAATTGATCTCACTAATCTTGTTTCTTCATACAAACTTTGGAACCCCGTTTCACCCCGTTAATGGGTGAGTTTTGAAAAATCCTTTCTTAGTGCACCCCTAGACCCCATAAGGAACCTATGGGCCCAATTTAGAGTCTCCAGACCCAGCGGTTTGGGCTCTGCGTTGATATGTCAGTCAGTAGTTAGTCAGTTTGACGGGCCGGTGGCGTGGTCGGTAAGATACTTGCTTTTCACGCCGCAGGTCGTGGGTTCGATTCCCACCCGAGACAAACATTAGTGATGAACATTTCTGTTTGTGTCGAGTCTGGGTGTTAATATCTATTATATGTATATATTTACAAAAGAAAAGTATTATATGTATAGTATATACCAGTTATCCGGTTTCCATAACACAAGTTCTGCTTAGCTTGGGACCAGATGACCGTGTGTGTTAATGTCCCAGAATATAAAAAAAAAAGTCAGTCAGTTTCTTCTTTTATATATTTAGATAATAAAATATCATTCGCAGACGCTCTCGCTACGATTTAAATGCAATAATAGTTTATTTGCCTCAAGCGTTGTACAGAAAGAGGTCTTAAAACTAGTCCATGTTTCAAACACATAGTCAATAAATTAATTAATCACAAAATTTTTGGCCTACACTAAGGCCAAAGAATGAGCGTTGCCATTCAACGTGGCAATGCTGCCAGCCTTCTTGGTTCGCTACCAACCGACATTGATGCGGAGGAGTTTTTTGATGCCCAGCTTTAGATATGTTTTATAAGTTCTATATCACATATTTTTTTAGGATAAGTTAGTGGGTAGGATTTCTTTTTTGGTACTTAATATCTTTTAAATTTATCTATAAGTTGTATACTCATAAATTAGTGCAAAATAAATAAATTAATTTATTTAAATTAAGTACATTAGAAAACAATTTCCAGTAACCAGAGTTACTTTTAACAATAATTATATCTATTAAAATAAATTATAATTGTCAATTAGGTATATTATCTATATAAATAAAAATGAAACCCGTTTTCCGTTGTCACGACATCACGCGTGAACGGCTGGACCGATTTCGCTAATTCTTTTTTTAAAATATTCCTTTAAGCACGAGGATGGTTCTCACGCAGAGGAAAATCAAAAAAGCAAATTTAGAAAGCGAAAAAGTGCCGAAAACCGGGTTAGATACCTATTATTTATTATTGGTTATATTCGGTAGGTCTGAGACCCGGTAGATGGCACTTCTTTACCGGGCAGAACGACGTCTGCCGGGTCCGCTAGTTATCAATAATAATGATATCCCAGCCACCAGTGTCCGTCGATGCTTTCTTGTTTTTTCACGCACTGCCTTTTATTTTTCTTTCCGATTTTTGGTGGGAATGAATGAATGATGGAGTGAGTGAAACTGAGGTGAACGAGCGAATGTCAAAATGAGGCTGAGTCACCTTCGTCCGTGGGTGTAAACCTATAATTGAATCCCCACACGTGGTTCCCAGGTGGTGCAAATCAGGTGACAAATCAACTGGTGGTAGGTTTCGGCCGTGGTTAGTGACCACCCACCAGACAAAACCGCACCGCTAAGCGGCCTTGCCGTGTTCCGGTGCGATGTCTGGTGACACCATGCAGAGAGGGTGGGTCGGAATTGTTGCTCCTTTAAGGTTTCTAACCTTAAAGAGGCTCATTCCACTGCCACCTTCATCGATAATCATTCGTAATCACGAGTGAATCGGTATACTAGGCTGGCGCGTTCCATCGTAGACTACATTATTGCTTAACATCAGGCAAGTTGTAGTCAAGCGCCAGACTAAAATAAACTCGTAATATAAACTCGTATAATAAACTCTAACTCTAACCTATAGCCGGCGAAATGTAACTGGTATTCAACTCTGCCTACACTTCAATAATACAGGCGTAAACTGTTGTGTAGTCTATTCTGAGATCATGCAAAATCTTTAAACGTAATCTAAAAACGTGCTACAATTAACTTTTTCATATTTTTTTGTTATTTTGTTCATAGACGACCTCCGCGGTCTGGTGGGTTCGTAATACTACAGTTGCGGTTCGATTTCCGCACGAAGGAATTCTTTGTGATACAAAATAGGATGTAGGATATTAAAAGCCCATGGCTATATTTAAGGCTTACTCTAAGACATCAAAACCATAACATAACCTAAAAGACTAAATAAAATGTGGTATATTACCAGTTATTGACGGGCCGGTGGCGTGGTCGGTAAGATACTTGCTTTTCACGCCGCAGGTCGTGGGTTCGATTCCCACCCGAGACAAACATTTGTTTAAATATGTCTGTTTGTCTTGTGTCTGGGTGTAATTATCTATATTTAAGTATATATTTACAAAAGAAAAGAATTATATGTAGTATATTACAAGTTATCTGGTTTCCATAGTACAAGCTCTGCTTAGTTTGGGATCAGATGACCGTGTGTGTTAATGTCCCACAATATTATTATTATTTATTATATTATTATGAGTAAAAGATTATGTAGGTAATAAAAATAAATGTAAACTATTATGTCGTCTAGGTATATATTATTTAGGTCGCAGCCTGTAACCTATAAATGTAGCAAGCTGTTGTCTAAACATACGGTTAGATGTCACTCCAGTCACTTATGATAGCATATGGCCTGTCAGTTGTCAACTTACAAGACGTCAACGTCACTCAGGTTGCTTGTCTCTGATTGTCATTGTTACATCAGAAGATAATGTCTATGAGGTCGGTTGTGTGGGCACGTGGTGTGTGTTAAAAACCGAATTTGTTCGTACAAAAAAGAAATCTATTTCCATCTAAACATTTTGCGAATATTTGTGCTTTAATATTGTTTTCTGTGGTGTTATTATGTGTTGTTTATCTGGCGATCGCGGCCTTATGAGCTCGCTGACATATTAAATTCTTACTTTACTGTGATGACATATCATGAATACAAAATGAGTGGCATTCTCATATTATGTACCGCTTAAAAGTGACGCCAAAGTGCCTTTTGGCATATTTTTTGAATGAATAATGCTCTCCTATTCATTTCTCCCGCTACTGATCTTAGCTTATTAGACAAGTACGCAATTGTGCGCTAACACAAGAGTAGATAAAATGATACGATTAACAGAACGAAAGATATATACAAGACGGAGGTGAGAGGACGCCCTAGGAGGACATTCGCTGATCTCATCGGTGATGTCCTTCAAAAGGGACAGGTGCGTAGCACTCACAACTACGACCAGTAGGTTAATTCACGTAATTTCTTGATTCGCCGATCAAGTTGCGGTGCAGTTTCAATTACTTTCACGTCTTAGTGTGAAATGGTGTTCTTGTAATTGTCATATTTATATCATGAACGTCAAAGCGCTCACGTGACGCAAACTTGACGCGAGCGTATATGACAGCGGTTGTCAAAATTACGAGAGCACGAAAAGGGCTGTTTTGATCGAAACTTAACTGCAACTGCACTGCCACTGAACTTATTTCATTACGTGAATTGGCCTACAGATGTATGAACATTAGTGAGGGTAAGGAAGTATATTTAGATCGTAGCAAGTGGCGCTCTCTAATCTGCCTAATCTCTCTCTCTCTTTAATGTATTACCCGTGCGCGATTAGTTGAGACTCGCTTCGAATGCAACCCTCCGCCCGCTACTCCTGTAACTTCCTCGTAATTTCCCGTGTTGCACTGTAGGCAACGCCATTTTTTTAACATCTTATTCTCGTACTGGCTTACGTCACGCAACGACGACGCGGTCCGATTTTATAATCTTATTTGATACTGTTTCGTTAATAGTTATTAGGGTTACTGTTATAAGTATTTTATTGTTTTTTTTTGTGTTTAGTTTATTGTTATATCGAAGGGTAAGACTTTACACAGTGGGGAGATAAATCTTATGTTACAAGTGTTGGACTTTTGAGAAAAAGAAAAACGGAACAAACAGTTGTGTTTACCTCTTGATCAGGCAGTAAAAAGAACCTGTATGGAATAAAAAAAAACCGGTCAAGTGCGAGTCGGACTCGCGCACCGAGGGTTCCGTACAAACCTGCAAGGTTTACAAAGTTCGTTCATTACGACAATCGAGTCATAACTATGGTATTTTTATTGCAAAATGAAATTCATAACATTACAATGGGGAAAGATGGAGGAGCATAAATTTAAGACAAAGATCTCTTTATCGTTTATGTTTCTGTTACCTGTGCTGTAAGCTATTGCTTCTTACCAAATTTCGAGATTCTATGTCAACGGGAAGTGGTCTTTAGGTTTTAATTCCCTTGCGTGTAGTTGCGAGTTTCAAAATATGCGGTATCAATGGTTGTACTTTTGCGTTTTGCGTTTTTGCGTTGACTTAGAATTTTTTTTTTTCACGGGTTAAAGGCAATTAGATCTAAGTATTTGATATGAATTTCAACTTGATAGCTCTACGCGTTCATGAGGAAAAAAGTAATAAGTTTATATTTATTAAAAAATATATATTTTGTAATGTAACTAAAAATTTAAGGTTTTCGGAATTTTTCCTTTATGTGTGCTATAAAACGTTGATTCATGCCAAATTTCAAGATTCTAGGTCGACTGGAAGTACCCTTTAGGTTTTGATTCCCTTGCGAGTACTTGCGAGTTTCAAAATATGCAGCTTAAATTGCTGTTTCTTTTGATTGCGTTGACATAGAAGTTTGATTTTGTTACAGCTTAAAGGTATTATAGACCTGAGTATTTGGTATGAATTTCAATTTAATACCTCTACGCGTTTATGAGGAAATGGGTAGTAAGTTTAAAATTATTAAAAAAAAATATTATGTGATGTAACTAAAAATTTATGGTTTTCGTGATTTTTCCTTTATCTATGCTATAAGACGTTGCTTCGTACCAAATTTCAAGATTCTGAGTTCACGGGAAGCACCCTGTAGGTTTTGATTCCCTTGCAAGTGTCGAAAATTTGCGGCATAAACGGCTGTATCTTTTGATTGCGTTGGCTTAGAAGTTTGGTTTTTTTACAGCTTCAAGGGACAGTAGACCTGAGTAATTGATATAAATTTCAGCTTCATACCTCCACGCGTTCCTGAGAAAAAGGGTCTTGACAGACGGACGGACAGACGGACAACAAAGTGATCCTATAAGGGTTCCGTTTTTTCCTTTTGAGGTACGGAACCCTAAAAATAGCAGAGACAAGTCGCGGGTGGAAACTTGTTGTGGTATTTATTTTTGTGCACAGTACAAGCATGGTTGTCTGTGACATCACCGCCCCCAGGTCTCAAGTTATTGCACACGGGTAGTATGTATGTATGTAATACTTGATACTTTTCTTTCGATACTTTACAATTGAGTACTGAGTATCTTTCCGAAATACGCATATCGTATAGTTTATTCATTTATTATAATCATTATAATGGCAACATTTAGAAATCTTTTATACATATTTGGGGAGAATCACACGAATCGATTTTCTTTTCCATAGACTTGTTATTCACTCGAGAATTACGGGCTTTGATCGGTAACACATGAATAAGAATTTGTATTGTTTTGAATAAAATATATTAATATTATTTCTTTTATCTCAAAATCGATCGATATGAGTAAGTATCGACACTTCAAGACCAGTACTGTCGTCATAAAGTGAAAGGGCATATCTGACATTTTATTTGTACCACAAATAATATAATACTAAATACTACTACTAAATTCCGCCCACGGCTTCGCCAGCGTGTATGTCGGTTATCGCGCCAAAACATTACCTTCTTTTTGCGCAGTCGGATAAAAACTATCCTATGTCCTTTCTCGGGTCTCAAACTACCTCCAAACCCAATTTCATCCAAATCGGTTCAGTAGTTTCAGCGTGAAAGCGTAACAAACAAACTTACATTTGCATTTATAATATTATAGTAAGTATAGATTAACACTATTTTTATAATATAAAAAAAGAAACTGACTGACTGTCATTTTTTTTTATTCTATACTAGTAGGTTTGCGCTTGACCACAATTTGCCTGAAGTGAAGCAATGTCGCAGTCTACGATGGAACGCGCCTACCTAATAAATACCGATTCACTCGTGACTTGAAGACAGGTAGATTATAGCTATCGGGAAACAGAGATGCCGGCAACGAATTCCACAACTTGGCAGTTCGCACAATAAAAAAAAAACGAAGAGAGAAAGACTCCAAATTTGGCACATAGGTTCTTTATAGGGTCTAAGTGTGCACTAAGAAAGGTTTTTCCAAAACTCACCCTTTAAGGGGGTGAAACGGGGTTCCAAAGTTTGTATGAAGAAACAAGATTAGTGAAATCAATTCCGCGGGCGAAGCCGCGGGCGGAAGCTAGTACCCATACATAGTAATAACAGGTGGTAGGCTTCGGCCTCGGCCTAAGCAACGGTGGCGCAGCGGTACGAGCCTCGCCTTAGTATGTGCCAAATTTGAGTCTCCGGACCCAGCGGTTTGGGCTCTGCGTTGATATGTCAGTCAGTCAGTTTCTTCTTTTATATATTTAGATTACTAGTATATTTCAAACACATCACCCCTCTTTTTCGTCAGGGGTTAAAGAGGTCAACCAGTAATACTCTCCCTTTCTATAAACCTATTACCTAATAGACAACCTTGTGTCAACCTTAGACATCGCAATGCAAATATATTTTAACACGGAACTTAAGTTCATACACTATTTCCTTGTAATTATAGTGATTAATGTAAAAAAATTAAGTGCCCCATTATTTTGCGAGTGCGTAATACTCAGGGGCGTATCCCTACTAATATTATAAATGCGAAAGTAACTCTGTCTGTCTGTCTGTTACGCTTGCCCGCTTAAACTACTGAACCGATTTGAATGAAATTGGGTATGCAGGTAGTTTGAGACCCGAGAAAGTATATAGGATAGTTTTTATCCGACTGCGCAAAAAGAAGGTAATGTTTTGGCGCGATAACCGACATACCTACACGCGGGCGAAGCTGCTGTCGGAAAGCTAGTCAGTTATAAAGGGCCCCCGGGTCAAGGGAAATGCGTAACCAAAAATTTGGGGGGTGTCCTCTCAACTATCTCACGAGTTGAGGTAGTTTAGGTTGGCACACGCTGGCCAAGTGCGGGTTGGTGGAGGTTACATGTTCTCGAATGATTAGTTTTTTAGACATGCCGGTTTCCCCACAATGTTTTCTTTCACCGATATCAAGCAGCGGCGATGAAACAATACACACAAAGATGTGTGAGCACGACCAGGATTCGAGCCCGCGATCTTACATTTCTCAGGCGAGACCCGTACCGCTGCGCCAGCGCTGCTCCCAAACAAAGGTCTACCAGGCAACAAACTTGTTGACAGATACAAACCTCAAACATAGGTACTTATACCATCCTTCATTTATATCTGCACTAATATTATGCAGCTAAAGAGTTTGTTTGTTTGAACGCGCTAATCATAGAAACTACTGGTCCGATTTGAATAACTCTTGCACTGTTAGATAGCCCATTTATTGGGGAAGGGTGTAGGCTACTTTTTATCTCACAGCTGGGCATGATATGTAGTTCACGCGGGCGTAACCGCAGCGGAAGTATATAATAAAATAACTCACTAAATGTGTTGCTAAGCGCAAAGCTCGAGAACGGCTGAACCGATTTTGTTAATTCTTTTTTTAGAGTATTCCTCGAAATACGATAATGGTTCTTATTAAGAGAAAACTTTGAAAAGTTGCCCGAAAACGTCTAATAACAACACTTTTCTATACACCCATTCAAACGATTCGTAATAATACAAAAAAGTCAATTTGAACTTTAATATGCTGTTATTGTAAATACTAATACAATCGCCCTTATTAAGTTATAAGACAATTGAAATGGACTTCGTCTCTTTCTAACTAGTATAAATGTCAAGATGGCAGACAAAGACAAACGAATTATAAACCTAATTACAAGTCCATCAAATTTAAGAAGTACCGTTTGACAGTTCTGAACGTAGTACATTTAGAATGTTATTTTGTGTATGAAAATTGTTTATGTTATGTTAAAATAAAAATAGCTTCATAATTCAATTATTTTACAGGAAAGCTAATAAAAATAGTGTGAGTTACGCCTCTATAAAGCTAATTGAATACAAAACAGTGAAACGTCAAAAGGTACCTACTTCTTAGATTTGTTCAATTGTAGCTATATTGAGCTTAAAATACTATGAATACGAGGGAATATATACTTAATGCTCAAACAAATGTTAATGGATAGCCACTTAAAGGGCCTTAGTGACGTCATAAGTACAGACAGCAAGAAAAGATCAATAAATTACGACATGAGTTTTTGCACTCAATCATAAGTTTTATTACACGTACGGCACATTATTGTTATTTTTTACGTTAAAACGCAATAATGAATGACTTGAATGCAAAAAAATAACGATAATTCTTTGTAAAGTGAGTAAAAAACGTGTATAATATTGAATAAAGCAATTATTAACAACCTTACTGGCGGTAACGTGACGTGGAACGTGATTTTATTGGATATGGTAAATGGATTTATTTTTAAATCGACTTCAAAGAGGTGGTTTTTGTTCGGATGTTGTTGATTCATTAACGTCTTTTAAGCTAATTAGGTTTATAATCCGTTTGTCATTCTCTGTCATTTTGACATTAAACTAGTAAGAAAAAGACTATTTCCATTTTAACCGTTAGACAGTGAGACCGTTATAGTATAACTGTCTTTAACTAACAATTACGTCTTTAATGTGTTTTGACAACACCTAAAGTACATGTCATTCAATCTTTTGAAGTAAAACCTATTTTGTTATTACCTATTCAATTAAAACTTATTTCATTATTACTTATTCAACTAAAACCTATTTTATTATTACCTATTCAAATAAAACTTATTTCATTATTACCTATTCAAATAAAATCTATACCTATTCAACTAAAACCTATTGTCATATAAGTACTCAGATTTTAAGGATATAATTTTTTTTATTTTTTTTTATTCAATTACTAGAACGTAGGTATATAAAAAAATCTAAATCTCCTAATTAATTTAAAAATAGATGAATATATCATACTAGCTTTCGCCCGCGGCTTCGTCCTCGTGGTGTTAGGATAAAAATTAGCCAAGTGACAGATCTATAAGAACCCTTTATCATATTTTTTTATTTGTTATTAGCGGAACCCCGTTTCATCCCCTTAAAGGGTGAGTTTTGAAAAATCCTTCCTTAGTGCACCACTAGACTCCATAAGGAACCTATGTGCCAAATTTGGAGTCTCCAGACCCAGCGGTTTGGGTTCTGCGTTGATATGTCAGTCAGTCAGTCAGTGAGTTTCTTCTTTTATATTTATTTAGATAGCTAACTAATCATCCATCCTAAACCATTAACCTTTTGTTGTGCAGTTAGTTAAAAACTGTCCTTTAACCTTTTCCAGGTCTCAAACTATCTAAATACCAAATTTCATAAAGTACCTTCTCCATATAACAATGTGATCATCCATACTAATAATTATTGAAGTGCAATTATTACTTCGTGGTCGTAAGTACCTAAAGAGGTCAGTGTCATAACTATAAACCAACAGTTACAACACTAAAACACAAGCGAAAATGATGTCTAACCCAATGGAATAAGGTTCTCAGATATTTTTTGTGACTGTACACATAAATTTGTTTTCTCACGATATAGTAAATGCTTTTGAACGTTAAATATATGGAATTAGGGTTGATTTTTGAATGATTTAATAATTGTTAAAACAATTTTGTTGATTGGTTTCTATGCAGATGAAAATAATGTTGTATTTATATGGAATCGTACCTAAAGTATTATTATTGTAGACTAGCGGACCCTGCAGACGTCGTCCTGCCCGGTAAAGCAGTGCCACCTACCGGGTCCGAAAGTAGATTACGGCCGATTCACAGACCTATCGAATATAGATATAAGATTCCATAAAAATCCTACTGAAAAGCCAACTGAGTTTTTTTGGCAGTGTTTCTCAGTAGTTACCAGTCATTCACTGCACGGTAGAAAAAGAAATTAGACTATATATGTGTAGACTCGCGTCTTAAAAATAAAATAAAGCATATTTTGATTTACTTTCATTTCAACACAGCACCCGCTTCTAAATCTTAATACTATCGAAAATTCTTCTACAATATTTAGAATTATGTACATAATATATAAACTAAACTGGGAAGCGTACCCATACTATTCTTGAATCCAGACATTCTTCAGATCTTTACTAATGGCTACGTGAAGTCTAAAATTAATTCGCATTATATCTTAATACGATTTTTGATGTGCTAAGTTTTCGCAAATATTTCGCGTCGCGTGTTAGATTATTATAAATCTAAAAACAAAACATTTATTTTAAGCCTCGGCGACGTTATATTATCGACGTTATGTAAAACCGATTAATTACAAAATCTATCTTAACTCGGCAACACAGTTTGCTCTTAAAAAAAAAAAAACATTAGCGCGCATTAAAAAAAAATATTTGGCGCGCATTCGTACGGACGTCAAAGGATGTCTCTAGCTACATTCTGAGATAAAAGTGTTAAATAAAGTTTATACTAGTAATATTAGTTTTTCTAACACGTGCAACCCTAATAACTGTAATTATGAACTCTCTTTGTTATAATAAAAGATGTGACAAATGAATGACAGTTAGCAGTGTCTTCAAAAGATAGGGTTGTCTAAGGAAACAAATTGAAAAATATTATTATTTACAATAATAATAATATTTTTCAATTCTTTCGTTTCCCCTTGCCTTTCTCCCATTTCTATTGGGGTTGGCTCTCAGTCTAACCTGATGCGGCTAGCTACCAGAATTATATGAGCGACTGCCATCAGACCTCGAAACTCGTAGGGAACCAGTAGCCGAGATGGTTAGACCAGATAAAAGTCTTATAGTCTACCAACTCTAAGAAGTACCGTTTGACAGTTCTAAACGTAGTACATTTAGAATTTTATTTTTTGTATAAAAATTGTTTACGTTATGTCAAAATAAAAATAGCTTCATAATTCAATTATTTTACAGGAAAGCTAATAAAAATAGTATAAATTACGCCTCTATAAAGCTAATTTAATACAAAACAGTGAAACGTCAAAAGGTATTTCTTAGATTTGTTCAATTGTAAGTGCGGTAATGTCGAAAAAATGGCGGAAGTCGTTGAAAAACTAAAACAATCGCAATTTTTGTTTGAAAAATATCTATCTGCAACGTGAAAAATCCAATGCTTTTAATTTAAATTATTTTTATTATCATAGTGACAGTGATTAAAATCTACACTCCTTGAAATAGTGACACAAATTACATCAAACAGGAAACGAACCGGCGACCTCTGTCTATCACAGTGTAGCGCAAAAGGTCATAGTCACAAACGATTACGTGACCAAATGTAACATTCGCGTAATCTATAGTAATCAAGGTTGACCGATTGTTACGTGGTTTTTGGTCTATAGTAACCTTCACTATTTTGACCCTGGGGTGAGATTTGTTTTTTATTCAAAACGCACACACCACACCTATTTCATCAGTTAAACTTTAAATCTTTAAAATCAATCAATTTAATTTTTGTAATTTAATTTTTCTTTTAAGTTTTTTATAATTTTTTTTATCTTTTTCTTTATCTTTATTTATCTTTTTTCTTTTCTTTTCTTTTTATCTTTAAATTTCTAGGAGCATAAAAATTGACTTGCTTACTATTCTATCTGTATAAATATTTTTAAACCTACTACATTTTTATTTAATATGAAGAGAAATTAATTTTTCGAAATGGTCCTCAGTAGTAAAGATTATTATTATTGAATATCATTTTAGATCCCGACGTTTCAAAGTCTTTTCAGACTTCATGTTCACGGGTGGACTGAGGTATTTGACGTCCAAAAATATAAATAACAATTATTACTGACTACCTCCAAACATTAATATTTAAGTTGCGTTCCGATTTAAGCAAACTGAGCTCACAGTGTCTTGAATTCTGAGTTGATTTTGCTTGGGTTTTGGTAAAAATAAATTAAGCACTACTTAGGTCCCAAGCTGGTGGTATATGAAATTCCAACCAATTTTTTTTCCATTTTTTCGGGACCTAAAATCTAAAATAAACCGCGATAAAATCCGTTAAAAATTAGTTTTATTTCAATGTGTGATATTCGCGTAAATCTAAGACAATACTATTTGCATGCTAATTTTAAGGCAGAATGTATATGGCTCACACACATGTATAGACTTATACACCTTTATTTATTGTACCTACATTCTAAGCAAATAAATTTTATTATATTCTATTATATTCTATTATATTCTATTCTATTCTATTCTAAACTTTTATCTTTTATTGTCCTTATTTCATATTATTATTAATTACTGTGGTAGTGGGCTCAAAAACAAACAAAAAAAGTGGTAACAAAAAATTGTTTCGGTGTCTGGTTGGATGAGGGACTACCTCCGTGCCTCGGAGAGCACGTTAAGCCGTCGGTCCCGGTTGTCATTTAACACATCTATGACAATCGTTACATGTTGTCAGAAGCCAATATGATCTGACACCTGGTCTAACCATCCCGGCTACTGGTTCCCTACGGGTTTCGAGGTCTGATGGCAGTCGCTCGTATAATTCTGGCAGCTAGCCGCATCAGGTTAGACTGGGAGCAGACCCCAATAGAAATGGGAAAAGGCAAGGGGAATGATGATGACTATGGTAGTGGGCTCCATGATGCTGATGGGATCCTATATCCAGTTATATTTGTGTTGTTCCTCATATTACTGTAGGTACTCTATGGTGGTTCTTGGAGCTCGTTGTCTTGTGATTGAGAGTTGCTAATAATGCTAAAGGAAAAAATTGTAATGGAAACCAGTATATCTTTATGTAGAATTAAACTTTTGTGCCTCGAGGTCACGGGTTCGATTCCCGGGACCAAAAAGTGTGATGAGATTTTTCTAATTCCTCAGCTTTAGTCTGGGTCTGGAGTGAGGAAGTTGGCAGTGTAGATACCCCCGTGCTGAAGAGAGCATGTTAAGCCATCGGTCGTGCGCCTGATTTCTTACCGCTCGTAAAGGAAAGTACCTTGATGACCGAGTTTTGATCGTTTTTTTTTTAATTATACTAATGGGATAGGGTAATGGTTTTTGGAACGAAGTTCCTTATCGCGCGTTGTGAAAGGGGGCTAGACGGAAAAAATTCATACGAAAAGTTGACACTTTTTGCTATAGTAAGCTATTGTAAGCTGTGCGGCGTGCGCATGTTTCTCTGTCTGTGAAAAAAATATATACTTTATATTACATTATATTTGTTAATAATAAAAAAAATATTATTACAACTTAAAAAAATAAAATTTTATTACAATTCCTTCACTAATTAATCGAAAGGAACTTCGTTTTTGTTCTCACAAAAAAGGAAGTCACGTTAGGAATGGTAGACCTGTGTTTGCGCACACGCACTTGCGCAATTGCGTAACTCATCAGTATTCCATATGTCGTTTATGTATAAGTACATGTCTCATATGTAGGACACAGTCGCAGTTACTTTAACCATAAAACGTTAATGTATTACGAAATTCGTTAAAATGTCGTTTTAATTGCATTTAAAACTAAACCGCAGTTGTTTACTCAGTATGTAAATTAATTTAACTAAATCAATTTTTTTACTCTACACGCCTGTATTACCCGAAGGTGTAGGCAGAGGTAAATATCATCTATGTTTAGATCCCATAATAGGGGACGAGCCTATTGCCGTTCATGGGGGCACATTTACAACTTTAAGCTGCAACTAAGATTTGATTACCTACAGTAGGCTACTTCACGTAATTAAATAAGTTTAGTTGCAGTTAAGTTTTGATCAAAACAGCTCTTTTCATATTCTCGTAATTTTGACAACCGCTGTCAGATACGCACTCGTCAAGTTCGCGTCACGCGAGCGCTTCACAGTCCATAAATTTAAGAAGTACCGTTAGAGATGCCAGTTCTTAGTAGTCTGTGGTTTCCAGAGAGCTATAGAGAAGTCGGCTGAAGGCCCTGTTGCCAATGCCACGAATGAACTATTATACAAAATGGAGATGGATATGGAGAGAAGTATACCGCAACCCGACTTGATAGAATAAAAAAAACAAAAATAATAACAGAGTATAAACGAAAATGCTTTCAAAATGTCGGCGGTAACAATATCGGCCATCAAAATAAATTACAACACGCTTAAAATAGATATTAGAATTACGATTAGAAATTATAAAAAAAAAGTTATGCAATTACTTTGTTTTGTTGCTTCATTGGTAAGCGTAAGGTACCGGGTTCATTCCCAGTTTGAGCAAAGACATTTTGAACCAGGTCGAAGTTTGGATAATCTGTGAAGTTTAGGGCGAAGGGTGAAGGGTGGAAGTCTGAAAATGGGAAGCCGAAGCAAAACAGTTCTTACATATGTCCCAAAAAATATTTATTTATATTATAGGCCGACCGTTTAACTCGCGTATCCCCTATCGCCAAGATTCTGACTCCTCAAGCTGCACAGACAGTGATGATGATTCAAGCGATATGGATATTAGTGACGAATAGTCTTACATTACTTTTATCTGTGGTTAAAAAGTTCTTTATGAGATTTAATTAGTGTTTTATGACATTGTACCTCAGATGGCGATACGCGAGTTAAACGGTCGGCCTATAGTATAATAACATCTCTTCACTACCGTCACCGATCGTTCTTATACTTGATGCTATACTTATTTTTGTTGCTATCTAAAACTTTTAGGCGCTACATAATATGTTCTTAAGTACATGTGATATTGACCATTTTCTAAAGGGAAGCTGATGGGAATCAGCTTTGAAAGACTCTTCGCCACTGCAAGGGAGTTTATAGTCCGGGAGCTGGCGGACATTTTTGAGTACGTGTTCCGCTGGCCAAGTGCGTGTTGGTGGATGTCACATGTCCTCGAATGATTTGTTCTTGGATACGTTAGTTTCCACACGATGTTTACCTTCACCGATAATAAGCAGATGGCGATGAAACAATCACACAAAGATACGAGTATGTGGGCATGACCGGGGTTCTAACCCGCGATCTTATATTTCAAAGGCGAGGCAGATACCGCTGTGCCACTGCTGCTTACAAATATTGTACTAGTCAGTTATAATAATAATAATAATATAGTGGGACATTAACACACACGGCCATCAGATCCCAAACTAAGCAGAGCTTGTACTATGGAAACCAGATAACTGGTAATATACTACATATAATACTTTTCTTTTGTAAATATATACTTAAATATAGATAATTACACCCAGACTCAAGACAAACAGACGTGTTCATTACACAAATGTCTTACTTGGGTGCGAAAAAAAACCCACGACCTGCGGCGCGAAAAGCAAGTATCTTACCGACCACGCCACCGACCATCAGTTATTGCGTTAAACCATGCATTAACTTCTTTATGCGCAGTCGGATAAAAACTATCTACTAACTATGACCTTCTCCGGGTCTCAAACTATCTCCATACAAAATTTCATTCAAATCGGTATTGTAGTTTAAGCGTAACAGACTTTCGCATTTATAATAATACTACCGACCCGCCTCAGCTTCGCACGGGTGCAATGTGTTATACTTATAGACCTTCCTCTGGAATCACTCTATCTATTAAAAAAAACCGCATCAAAATCCGTTGCGTAGTTTTAAAGATCTAAGCATGTATAGGGACTTAGGGACAGAAAAAGCGACTTTGTTTTATACTATGTAGTGATTAGAATTGACTATGTTTTTCCTTTGTTACAGACAACCATCGATACATAGAGTATGCGAAAATATTAAAAATGGCGCCACAGGAAAGAAGTACATACGTCGAGGAAGATGACACAAAGCCCACAAACAATTTATCAAATATTGACTTAAGCGGTGGTTTCGTCAACAAAGCATACGAAAATGACAAATGCGACAGAACCGATGTTGCGACACCGAAAATTGTGCCAATAGAAACGAAAAAAGACACAGATTTCGATGATTTGTTGCCATATGTCGGAGAATTTGGATTGTACCAGAAGATTTTGTTCCTATTAATGATACCCTTTGCGTTCTTTGTTGCGTTTGTTTATTTCTCACAAATATTTATGACACTTGTTCCTGAAGAACACTGGTGCTGGATACCGGAGTTATCGAATTTAACTGTGGAAGAAAGGTGAGTTTAATTTTGAAATGGTTCTCTACAGATTTTTAAGCTATTGCATAGCTTCTATCGCGGGCCTTGAGCGTGGAGAGCGAATCTAGAAATTCCGTAACGAAAATAACCTAACACCCCCCCCCACTCCAACCGGCACAGCGGTGATACTTTTTAGTTTTGTCATCTATCGATGATTAGCAGAACTTTTAATGACTTTTTGAAATATCACGCTTGTCTCTTCAGTTCAGCAACTCGCCTCTAGGTAGCATTGGTTGTATCTTTGTATTAATAAAAGAAAAAAATGTTTTCTTATCGGTCACCACGCTCAAAAAGTGTAACTTGAATTAATATCAAAGAAAAATACTGCATAAATAAAATAAATTAATAATTATAATTATATAAGTTGATAAAAAGCGCTATGCAATAGCTTTACCACGGCAGTCTCCGAGTGCCACACGTCTTTTTTTTTAATCTGAAATTTACGTATGATAGGCTTGCGTTTGACTTCAACTTGCCTGATGTAAGGCAATGATTTTAGTCGACGATGGAACGCGCCAGTGTTGTACACCGATTTACGGTGAGAAAATTACAATGGAAGCACTTTGCTTCCACTTTCAATGTGCGAACTGCCAAGTTGTGGAATTCGCTGCCGGCATCTACGTTTCCCGATAGCTATAATCTGCCGGTCTTCAAGTCACCAGTGAATCGGTATTTACTGGGTAAGCGCGTTCCATCGTAGACTGCATCATTGCTTCACATCAGGCAAGTTGTGGTCAAGTTCAAGCCTATTTTAGGATAAAAAAAAATGGAATGAGCCCCCTTATGGTTAGAAACCTTAAAGGAGCAATAATTCCGACCTCCTTCTCTGCATGGTGTCACCAGACATCGCACTGGAACGCAATAATCTGTTCTCTTGAACTCTTTTTGACCTACTAACAAAAATGAATAACGTACATACTCTCTTAGTAGTCTGTGTGTACGTAGATGTGGAAAAAATGGCGTCGCAGTGTTTTAGTATTTTTATTGACGTGATAACGTCTTTAAAATCGTTTTAGTCGGGTGACATGTTCAGAAACTTGTGTCACACCAAAACCTCACGAGCGCGATCGCAGGTATAACGAGACAGAGACGGACCGATCTCCCGTCTCATCTCGAGCGCTGCCAGTCATTCCGTGAAACTTGTCACGCGGAATCCTCACGAGCGGAGGCTGGCATAGCGTTCGAGTGAGTGGACCGATCTTCCGTCTCTCTCACTCTAGCGGCAACAATATTAATTCCTTACTTCCCAAAAACTTATATCACCAATAAGACGTTATCACGTAAACATCTCGATCGTAAACCTACTTTACAAACAACCAATTTTTTTACTACAAATCTTTTAAAAGCTTGTATACTTATTTAATATAGTATTGTCTTAGATTTACGCGAATATCACACATTGAAATAAAACTATTTTTTAACGGATTTTATCGCTTTTTTTTTAAACCGCGATAAAATCCGTTAAAAAGTAGTTTTATTTCAATACTTATATATAGATAGATAGTTTTGATGTAATTACCTACCGTACAAGACCGCTGAGATTTTATTAATTTTTTACTTATAATCTTTTAAAAGCTTGTATACTTATTGAAACTTGACATTGTCAAAATTGCGGATTAATTTCTGAAGCGGCCATTTTGAAATGGAGAAGAATAACGTAGATGTGACAGTATGAAAAATGGCGGTCTCTTCTAAAGTTAGGGTTGTTTAATAAATTTAAAAATAAAAAAAATATTTTGTTGGTTATTATTTTTTATGACAGATTTATTAAACGTCACAATATAATTGCGTTTGACTCAATTATCGTAGAAATTATCATCCTTTCACCCTTTATGTATATTTCGCAGTAAGATAGATAAAGTCGTAATATAGTTATATCCCTAGGGACTTAATTATATACCGTAACATAGTGATACGAAAACTATTCATTACTATCTCACTAGGAATACAGTTATACAACGGTACAAGTTTAGTGATATACTTATATTACTAGATTAAGTTTAGCACACTCCGAAAGCTATGTCACAAAATTTAATCTAGTTTTATAAGTATATCACTAAACTTGGACCGTTTTATAACTATATTCCGGTATATAATTATATCCCTAGAGATATAACTGTATAACGGCTTGATCTATCTTACTGCGACATACACAGATAATATACAATTTAATATTTTAATTCAGTTGAAATTTTATTAACAATTAGAATTTAGTTTAGCTTTCCGCTTTTTTTCCCAGTAAACACCCTTCCTAAGGAAACTTGAAAGACATTTTGTTTCAATATTCAATTTTGCTTAGATTTTGGAGGATATCCAGTATCCAAAATAGTTATGTAAATAATTGATATTTAAAAAAAAGTGACCTTTATTTTATTTATATATTTCATCATTATTATTGTATTTAAATACTGTTATGTGCATACTGTAGGCTATTTAACGCAAATTTTATATAAAACCACTTAAAATATTAATATTCATTAAAATATACAGCTATAGGTCGACCATTTAACTCGCGTATCGCCATCTGAGGTACAAAGTCATAAAACATTAATTAAATCTCATAAAGAACTATTTAACCACAGATAAAAGTAATGTAAGACTATTCGTCACTAATATCCATATCGCTTGAATCATCATCACTGTCTGTGCAGCTTGAGGTGTCAGAATCTTGGCGATAGGCGATACGCGAGTTAAACGGTCGGCGTATATCTATATTCTTCACTAGCTTTCCGACGCGGTTCCGCCCGCACGTATCTCGGTCATCGCGCTGATTGCGCTAAACAATTAACTTCTTTTGCACAGTTGAATAAAAATCCTATATCCTTCCCTAGATCTCAAACTACCTCCATACCACATTTCATCCAAATCAGTCCACTAGTTTTGGCGTGAAAGCGGAATAGACAGTCAGAGTTCGAGCGTCTTTTTAATTCTGTAATAGGCTTGTTTGACCACAGCTTACCTGTTGTTAAGCAATGATGCAGTCTACGATGGGATGCGCTTACCCAGAAAATACTCGTGACTTGAAGACAGGCAGATTATAGTAATCGAGAAACAGAGATCACTTCAACCCTTTATAACGTGTGGCGTTCCCCACTGCTGGGCACGGGTCTTCCCTCAACTATTTTACAAGTTGAGAGAGTTTTTAGGTCTTAATCCACACACGCTGGCCAAGTGCGGGTTGATGGATGTTACATTATTGACCTCGATGTTTTCCTTCATCGATATTGAGCAGCGGCGATAAAACAATTCACACAAAGATGTGTGGGCACGACCGGGAATCGAACTTGCGACCTTATATTTCTAAGGCAAGACCCGTACCGCTGCACCACCGCTGCTCAGTCAAGAGCAGCGGTGGCGCAGGAGTCATCCACTGCGCAGTAGAAGTAATGGGACTATTTTTATGTAGACTTGCGTTCAAAAAATTTAAAAAGTATTTGCATTTTGTTTTCATTTCAATAAGTCTAGCAGTTTAACAAGCAAATATAACACAGCGGGGGACATTTTTTTCTATTACAAAATTTGCATAGCACCTTGCCCGACATGGAACCGAACCCACGGTCATCTGGTATCGTGTTTAAACAGCGAAGGTTTAAATTAATTATCAGTTGTATTGTTTTTGCAAACAAATTAGTAATGCAAATCATGACACGATTCTTATTTAAATAGTAACTTTTTTTCATATTCAAATCCGCGTCTAGTAAACTCGTGCACAAGTTAAAAAAGGTTCCGTAGTATTGTGTTATATTTACGCGATTATCACTTAATGAAATAAAACTACTTTTTAACAGATTTTATCGCGGTTTATTTTAGATTTTAGATCCCGACGTTTGAAAGTCTTTTCAGACTTCATGTTCTCGGGTGGACTGAGGTACTTGACATCCAAAAATATTAATCACAATTATTACTGACTACCTCCAAACATTAATATTTAAGTTGCGTTTCGATATAAGCAAACTGAGCTCACAGTGTCTTGAATTCTGAGTTGATTTTGCTTGGGTTTTGGTACAAGTAAATTAAGGTTTAATTAAGGTTTTATTTCAAGGTTCCGTAGTTTTTTATTTACTAGTTTCCGCCCGCGGCTTCGGCCGCGAAATTGATCTCACTAATCTTGTTTCTCCATACAAACTTTGAACCCCGTTTCACCCCCTTAAAGGGTGGGTTTTGAAAAATCCTTTCTTAGTGCACCCCTAGATCCCATAAGGAACCTATGTGCCAAATTTGGAGTCTCCAGACCCAGCGGTTTGGGCTCTCCGTTGATATGTCAGTCAGTCAGTTTCTTCTTTTATATATATAGATTTGTCATCGTCTGACGACCTCTGTAGTAGATCGGTATAAGACGTCCGATTGGGTGATACCGTGCTAGAGAGGTCGCGGGTTTGAATTTACCCCGGACAATATTTGTGTCATAACAAAATTTTGTTTCGGTGTCTGTATGGGATTAGGATTATCCTGTAAACATATATATGTGTAAGTGTGATAAAAAAAAATCTGATAGCTAGCCACGACAGGTTAGACTGGGAGCAAACCCCAATAGTAATGGGAAAAAGGTAAGTGAATTGATGATGATTGCCCATGGTTCGGTCTAGTACTTTGCGCCGGACACGATTCCGTCTCCGGAGCAAAACAATAGTTCGGTCTCTAAAACTAACCTTCGTTGAGTTTTAAAATATCCAAATTGTATCGTAAATTAACGCGTGAAGTGGGAAATCAAATACACAGACAGTGTCTTCTATATTTTTATTGTAATTACGTTTTGGGCGTTCATATGATATGTAAACTCTGTCCGTTTAAACTGCTTTCATACAAAATCCTACAAATATTATAAACGCGAAAGTTTGTAAAAATGTATGGATGTTTGTTACTCTTTCATGCAATAACTACTGAGCTGAATATAATGAAATTAAGCACAGATAGATTATGGGTCTGGATTAACACATAGGCTACTTTTTATCCCAATCGTCCTATTATCTCTATTATATAAAATTCTCGTGTCACAATGTTCGTTCCGATAATCCTCTGAAACGGCTGGACCGATTTTTATGGATTTTTTATGCATATTCGGTAAATCTGAGAATCGGCTACTATCTATTTTTCAAACCTCTAAATGATAAGGGGTGTTCAACCCAAAAAAAAAACATTTTATGATTAAAATATTTTTTTTTTTTTATCATAAATGTGGCATTAAAAAATACATACAACCCTAAATTTTCACCCTTCTATCACCAACCCCTACTTTTTAATAGCGAAATTAGTAATACGCGGTACGAAGTTCGCTGGGGCAGCTATAGTATCTAATTAAAGATCTTGGAAGCGGTTTTAGAACATTTCATGCGGAACTCTAAAAATGTAATACGGATTTCCTTACATTATTTTGAATAACAAATAATTTTTTTTCAGTATTATTAACATTAGTATAACACAGTATAATGTGTTTATAATAAGATAAAGATAATAAACTAAATATTTTAGCATAATTTTATATAACAAGGTAATGTTTTGTAAGATAAAAACAGTGATAATTATAATAATTATACTTAGTTGTATAAACTGCCACAGTGTAGATACAATCTGAAACAGTAGTTCAACTCAGACATGTCCTTGAAATTAAAGATTTTAGAAAGCTGTTATCTTAGCTTTACCGTCGTCTGTATTGAAATAATAATAAATAAATAAATATTATGGGACATTAACACACACGGTCATCTGGTCCCAAGCTAAGCAGAGCTTGTGTTATGAAAACCAGATAACTGGTATATACTATCCATATAATACTTTTCTTTTGTAAATATATACTTAAAATACTTAAATATTTACACCCAGACTCGATACAAACACAAATGTTCATTACAAAAGTTTGTCTCGGGTGGGAATCGAACCCACGACCTGCGGCGTGAAAAGCAAGTATCTTACCGACCACGCCACCGGCGGCTTTCAAACGAAAAAACTTTTTCGTATTAATAACTCGTACTAAGGGTACAGAATACAATATTTATTAAGTGACACCTTTTAATACGTGACATATTACAGAGAGCTGATTGCTATAATAGATCTCTGCAACCCTTTTTAATGTCCCACAGCTGGGCACGGGTCTTCTCTCAACTATCTTCAGATATTCAGTAGGTCTGAGAATCGGTTACTATCTATTTTTCATACCCCTAAGTGATAAAGGTGATTCACCCTTAATTTTTTTATAAATTTATGTACGAAAATTTTCGTTTTTATCTTATATCTTTAAATGAGCAATTCTTGTATATATGTATATATATATAATTGGAATCTCGGAATCAGCTCCAACGATTTTCATAAAATTTAGTATATAGGGGGTTTCGGGGGCGATAAATCGATCTAGCTAGGAATCATTTTTAGAAAATGTCATTTAAAAAAAAATACCGAGCAACGCTCGGTCATCCAGATATCGGAATCGGCTCCAACGATTTTCATAAAATTTAGTATATAGTCGGTTTCGGGGGCGATAAATCGATCTAGCTAAGAATCGTTTTTTGAAAATGTCATTAAAAAAAAATACCTAGTATTACATTAGTAATACGCGGTACGAAGTTCGCTGGGGCAGCGAGTTATTGTTATAATATTGAACTCGTATTAAGGGAACTGAACTACATACTAAAACCATAAGCAGTTTTAATGTTTGTAGGTTTGTATACGCGGGGCTCTTTTTTGCGCCGCCACTCGCGCCGGGCCTGTAGCAAATACTACTTTTGCTACATGGTGAATCTGGCCCTGAGTTTGAGTAAAACCAATCTTTACTCGTCATAAAGAATGTATGCCTTGGCATTGCTAAAATAAATTGACATTGAACTTTTGAAGATATCCTGCTTGAGATAGATCTACTTTCAATAATTCCTTTATATGTAGTAAAACAACTTGACTAAAGCCTCTATTTATTACTCGATGTGTATTCTGCAAGGTGGAGGGAGGTGCCTCTTAAAAATAATGGATGATGTGAATTCGTATAAATTTCAGGAGCGTTTTATGTCATGTGAAAGAAATAAGATCGAAAACACACTTAACAATCAAACAATAAATAAAAAAGACGGGGTACTGACGGACGGGTGGCGTGGTCTGTAAGATACTTGCTTTTCACGCCGCAGGTCGTGGTTACGATTCCCACCCGAGACAAACATGTTGAAATATGTCTGTTTGTCTTGTGTCTGGGTGTAATTTTCTATATTTTAGTATATAACTATTTACAAAAGAAAAGTATTATATGTAGCTCTGCTTAGTTTGGTATCAGATGACCGTGTGTGTTAATGTCCCACTTTATTATATTAAAAATAAAATAAAACAGCTAAAGAAAGCTTAAAAAAAGTAAACAACCCCAGGACAAACCATGACTGTTAGTTCTGTGTCTGGGTGTAAATTTTTTATTACAAGCGGGCCCCGCAGACGTCACCCTGCCCGGTAAAGCAGTGCCACCCACCGGGTCTGTTAATAGATTACGACCGATTATAACAACTACCGAATATAGATATAAGATTTCATAAAAATCGATCAAGCCGTTTCAGAGAAGTTTGGATTTTTAAATTTTTCTCTGTGTAAGAACCATCATTGTACTTCGAGGAATATTCTAAAAAAAGAATTAACGAATTATTAATATTATTATTTTTTATTCTACATTTCTACCATCTATGTACACATTATTAATATTGAGTATTGAATATTGAAATCGGTTCAGCCGTTCTCGAGTTTTGCGCTTATTTTAAAATAAGAATTAGTGAAATCGGTCCAGCCGTTCACGCGTGATGTCGTGACAACGGAAAACGGGTTTCCTTTTTGTATATATAGATTACTTTATATAAAATTTCCATGTCACAATGTTTGTTACCGTACTCCTCCGAGACGGCTTTACCGATTTTTACCAAATTTTATATGCATATTCAGTACGTCTTTAATTCTTCTTCATCCTTAAATTTATTTTTTAAAATTTTTGAACGAAATTTTTCGTTTTTATTTTTGTATAATGTGGCATTAAAAGTACATACGTATTACATTAGTAATACGCGGTACGAAGTATCGCTGGGGCAGCTAGTATTATTACATTATAAATTGGTCCCGTAATAAAACCGCTTCATACCATAATCATGTTTGACTACAATTCTCTTTTGTTTCGTCCGTCAGTTAAATAAATTAAAAACATTAGACCCGCGCGTTTTTTTTTCTATGCCTGATTCCGATTAAAGATTATGTCGATTCGTCCAAGCGAAATCTCGAATGACGTCACGCGTAGCGCACTCCCACTCCGTAACTTAATCATATTATTATTTCTCTAAAGATAAAGCAAAAAAAAATACTGACGTACGAAGTTTAATATGGTTGTTCATATCTTGGATTATCCATATTCTATCAGTCCAGAAGTTTCGGAGCAAATCGATTGTGACAGATGGACAGGCAAACACGGAAAAGATTTTTTTGTTTTTACAGTTTGGATATCATTAAATTAAAAAAAAAAAATTGGTTGTTTGTAAAGTAGGTTTACGACCGAGATGTTTACGTGATAACGTCTTATTGGTGATATAAGTGAGAGAGACGGAAGATCGGTCCACTCACTCGAACGCTATGCCAGCCTCCGCTCGTGAGGATTCCGCGTGACAAGTTTCACGGAATGACTGGCAGCGCTCGAGATGAGACGGGAGATCGGTCCGTCTCTCTCTCGTTATACCTGCGATCGCGTTCGTGAGGTTTTGGTGTGACACAAGTTTCTGAACATGTCACCCGACTAAAACGATTTTAAAGACGTTATCACGTCAAAATAAAGTAGGTATGTATTACTTTGAGCGCGCGGAGGTCGTATGTATAGTATGTTAAAAAGATTTGGCTTAATTCAATTTAAATATATCAACATAAAACTTCTTAAAAATAGATAGGGCGTCATAGAATTCCTTCGAATCGAGGCCTTGTAGAAATGTGCCCAGAAGGATGGCAGCACTGCCACGTTCATTCACCGAGATGAAGGCCAGCCCTCTGGTCACGAGAAGAGTCTATTCGACGTCTTTATATTTCATTGAAAAGTGCACGGGCGCTAGGGCCCCATGGTCCAATTTTAACCCTAAATGGCTTAAAAAATGTAATTTCTACTTAAATCACTGTATGTAACGGGTGGTAGGCTTCGGCCGTGGTTAGTGACCACCCACCAGACAAAGCCGCACCGCCAAGCGGCCTTGCCGTGTTCCGGTGCGATGTCTGGTGACACCATGCAGAGAGGGTGGGTCGGAATTGTTGCTCCAAGGTTTCTAACCTTAAAGAGGCTCATTCCACTGCCACCTTCTCACCGATAATCATTCGTAATCGCGAGTGAATCGATATACTGGTCTGGCGCGTTCCATCGTAGACTACATCATTGCTTAACATCAAGCAAGTTGTAGTCAAGCGCCAGCCTAAGAAGAATAAAAAAAAAATTGCGCCAGCGGTTTCTGCATTCGCATCAGCAGCGCCCGCAGACGTACTAGTACTAGGAAGGTGTGACAGGGCCAGGGTGTCGACTGTTGAGTACCTGTCGACGCGAGTTGCGTCCCACACCAAGAGCCTACCAACCATCTAAAAATAGATTAATATTTTTTTTTTGTTTCTAAAACTAAAATTATTTTATTAATGACTTGTAACTCTAACACTTTATTAAATAACCTTTTGTAATATAATATTCCTTATCTATACAAGGTCTTTTAAAATAAATAATTATACAATATTTTATTATTCTATTAAGTGTACTTCCGACTTTTTTTATTTTTATCAACAAAGGCACCGCGAGTATTTTTTTTAGTAAATCTCATTATTATTACTGAGTTTGAACAAGCCTTAGAGCATTTAACATGGGAGGTTAAACGCAACTTTTAGTACTCGTACTAAATTGTTTCTGCCAGTTTCTGGGGGAGATGAGGTAACCACGTGCAACACACATGCAAAAGTTGAAGCATCTTTACAAATGCACACTTATAGTATTGTCTTAAATTTACGCGAATATCACACATTGAAATAAAACTACTTTTTAAGGTATCTTATCGCGGTTTATTTTAGATTTTAGATCCCGACATTTCAAAGTCTTTTCAGACTTCATGTTCACGGGTGGACTGAGGTATTTGACGTCCAAAAATATTAATCACAATTATTACTGACTACCTGCAAACATTAATATTTAAGTTGCGTTCCAATTTAAGCAAACTGAGCTCACAGTGTCTTGAATTCTGAGTTGATAAAATCCGTTATAAAGTAGTTTTTTTTAAATGCACACGCAAATAAAAGCTACACACAAACACTAAACATGAACAGTTTATGCATACAAACTGTTCATGTACCTCAGCAGAGGGGAACGCGCGTAATACCATCCTTGTTATTTTTTTTAAGGATCAAGCAATTCTTGTACAAGTAAAGCGCTTTATGCGTAGGTAGGGGGCCGTCCATTAATCACGTGAAGCTTGAAGGGGGGGAGGGGTTTGACAAAAATCACGAAATGTCATAAGGGGGAGGGGGTGTAGTAAGACATTACCTACGTGTATTTATTTTATCATTATTTTTTTCAAACGCGCGAAACAACCTGCAACCTTTCTGTCTACACATTTTTATCATGGTCCTTAATTTCAGAATAAAATAAGATTATACTTTATACCTGTATTTATGATAATATTCTAAAAAATTTAAGATTTTTGTAGATACTAAAAATACACGTGATGTTGGGTAGGGGGTGGGGGGTAGTCTTAAACCTCACCATGTATCACAAGGGGGGAGGGGGGATTAAAAAGTGTTTAAAAAAAGAACACGTGATTAATGGACAGCCCCTAACCGGTATTTCATCATAGCGGAAATTCCATTTCCATCAAGATGTACGAACGGGGATGGGGAAATAAGATTATCTAATTCTAACCCATAATCTCCAAAGTGTATCTGATAGAAGACCGAAAGAACAGCAATCTTGTGGCGATGCTCGTGGCTTTGCAATTTAGCATTTACGAGGGATTCGTTGGCAATAAGCATCTTGTTCGCCTTTCAATAGACAGCAACACCAGAAGCTATCTACGTTAAATTCATTCCCCTTGCCTTTTTCCCATTTCTATTGGGATCGGCTCCCAGTCTAACCTGATGCCTAGCTACCAGAATCATACAAGCGACTGCCATCAGACCTCGAACCAGTAGCCGAGATGGTTAGACCAGGTGTCAGATTATATTGACTTCTGACTACATGTAACGATTGTCACAGATGCGCCATAACCGGGGGCGACGGCTTAACATGCTCTCCGAGGCACGGAGGGTAGTCCATCAACCAACCAGACACCGAAACAAATTTTTGTTGTTACACAAATATTGTCCGGGGCGGGAATTGAACCCGCGACCTCCCACAGTACAACCCAATTGGACGGCTTACACCGCTCGACTACCGAGGTCGTCCAGAAGCTATCTACGTTATTAAACTAATTAAAAACATATTTATGTACACTGGCTCCAGGGAGACGCATATTTCACATATTTTCTGATACTTATTTGTAATTAAATACAACAATTAGTATTTATTATTTACTAGCTTTCCTACAGCGGCTTCGCCCGCGCGTATGTCGGTCATCGCGCCAAAACAATACCCTCTTTTTGCGCAGTCGGATAAAAACTATCCTATGTCCTTTCTCTCAAACTACCTCCATGCCCAATTTCATCCAAATGAAGTGACTTTTATCTTAGAAGCAAACTTCTATTATGAACTTTATCAACTAAAAGAATTAATTTTATGATTACATTATTTAAGTTTATGATTGTGATTATAAATACTAGTATTTGCTAGTGTTCAATAAAACTATGAGAACAAGTTTTTTTTTCTCGCTAAACCAACACGCGTGAGATTAGAGAGGAGTGGGGGAGGGAGTTGAGTAAAATCTTACGACATATCACCTTGGGAGGGGGGTTAAAAATTCTCAAAAACACCTCAATTAATTGACGCCCCCTTATGGACCGCTTGATCGATCTCTATAAGATTGAAATGGGACTACGCTTTGAAACAAAACCACAATTTTCCAAATTGGTTCAGGCGTCTTCGAGTAAACCGTAAACATACATAAAAATCGGGGATCGAACCCGCGCTACCTTAATGTATTTCAAAGGCGAGACCGACATCGCTGCGCTGCTCATCAATGGTGTAATAAAAATTTTATTATAAAGTATGTAATATATTAGAGCTTCGCTTTAGAAATAAAAGGTGGCCGGTTCGATTCCCGGTCGTACCCACTCATCTTTGTGTAGTTGTTACATCACCGCTGCTCAATATCGGTGAAGGAAAACATCGTGAGAAACCGGCATGTCTAAGAACTAATCTTTCGAGGACATGTGACATCCACCAACCCGCACGTGAACTCTCTCAAATCGTAAGATAGCTGAGAGAAAACCTGTGCCCAGCTGTGGAACAATATAAAGGCTTGAGGTGAAGTGAATACATTTTATGCATAGATAACCCTATGTGTTAACGTAACTCGCATTTGGCCGTTTTTTATGAGCTTATAAGATTTAAGTTAAGATTAATTTACATTACTAAGAAACTGTTGGGTTTATGCGCTTTTTATAAACGTTTATTATATAGTTTTTGCCCTACCAGATATTATTATATAAACGTTACATTATAAGGCTAAGGGGCCTTTTCCACAAGCGGGAGAACCGCGACAATACTATGCGTTTCAAATAAGAATAGGACTGGACTCGCGGCTAACTTCATACCAAAAACGAAGCAAAAGTAGCGCCAGCACAAAATATCAAACCACAGACAATAATATTATTTTGAAATGTATGGAAAAGTGATTTATCTCAAAACTTTACTTATTTAAGTTTTTATCTGTTAAATATTCTGAAATGTTTACTATGTAACCTTAGGTACATAAATACCTACAAGATTGTACGGAACCCTCGGTGCTCGAGTCTAGTCCGACCCGCACTTGGCTGATTTTTTTACAAATAGATGCATCTAGGTGGTTTATTTATATCTTTACCTAAAATCCGGATACAAAATCCGGATATAAAACCCGGATGTCACGTGTTCAATATCGTAACGGAAACAGTTATAGAGTTTATTCGGTTCATTAGAGTTGGCCTTGGGGAGACATCAACCTTTGAGTTTGCTATTAGAAAAAAAAACAATGATTTACTGATCTATTTTTGAAACATAATAATAGTAGATTTAAATAAAACTACTTTATAACGGATTTTATCGCGGTATATTTTAGATTTTAGATCCAATCAAAGTCTTTTCAGACTTCATGTTCACGAGTGGACTGAGGTATTTGACGTCCAAAAATAATAATCACAATTATTACTGACTACCTACAAACAATTTTTTTTATTCTTCGATAGGCTGGCGCTTGACTACAACTTGCCTGATGTTAAGCAATGATGTTGTCAACGATGGGACGCGCAAGCCCAGTATACCGATTCACTCGTAATTACGAATGATTATCAGCGAGAAGGTGACAGTGGAATGAGTCTCCTTAAGGTTAGAAACCTTAAAGGAGTAACAATTTCGACTCACCCTTACTGCATGGTGTCACCAGACATCGCACCGGAACACAGCAAGACCGCTTGGCAGTGCGCCTTGTTCAGGTGGGCGGTCACTAACCACGGCCGATGCCTACCAACACATTGTCACCAGATTTGCACCACCCGGGGACTACGTGTGGGGATTCAACCCACGGACGAAGGTGACTCATTCCCTAAGTGCTTAAGGGTTTAAGTTGAGAGTTTAAGTTGCGTAGTTAGCTTAAGGACGTAAGGGGTGTAGTAAATTAACAGTAGCCTTAAATTTAAACGTTACTAACAAATGGATCAATGTTGTCCGTTAATAAAGAATTTTGAATAATATTAATATTATATATCTAGTCATCATCATCATTTCCCTTACCTTTTTCCCATTTCTATTGGGGTCGGCTCCCAGTCTAACCTGATGCGGCTACCTACCAGAATTATACGAGCGACTGCCATAGACCTCGAAACCTGTAGGGAACCAGTAGCCGAGATGGTTAGACCAGGTGTCAGATTATATTGGCTTCTGACTACATGTAACGATTGTCATAGATGTGTTCAATGACAACCGAGACCGACGGTTTAACGTGCTCTCGTATGGAAGGTATATAGTCATAGGAGAGCAAATCTCTACTATATCCTTAGCTAACGGAAACCATTCACTGCAAGTTGTTCGTTCTTGACCGTTCTTTTTTAATCAACAACTGAAATAATTTATTCATTTCCTTTAGTTTAAAGCAACTGTTTTCTATTGCAGGAAAGCTCTCGCCATCCCGCCATCAAACGGCCCATTCTCCCACGACAGATGTAGTATGTACTCCACAGACTTCGTCAAAGCGTTAGCTGAAGGTAGAACTACTCCTGATGATGAGTGGCCGGTTGTGGCTTGTCAACATGGCTGGGAGTACAATAAAAGTGATGTACCTTATGACACCATAGCGTCCGAGGTGAGTTGAAACAAGACTACAATGTCTCTCCTTTCTAACCCTATTTTATTATATGATTTATAAGCCGACCGTTTAACTCGCGTATCGCCTATCGCCAAGATTCTGACTCCTCAAGCTGCACAGACAGTGATGATGATTCAAGCGATATGGATATTAGTGACGAATAGTCTTACATTACTTTTATCTGTGGTAAAATAGTTCTTTATGAGATTGTTCGGACTACTTAGTAGATGGTTTATATGAAGTTTGCAAAAAATCGGTTGTGCGGTTCTTTCTTTATCACATTTTTTGTAAATTGTTGATTGGGCTGAAGCTACCCGGGCGATGCTGGAACGGGCCGCTAGTATTAATATATGATGTTAAAAATACATGTTAAAAATTTTAATGTTGTCAATGAGTACTTGAGTCAGCAATAGATTTTCTTGACCAATTTTCTCGAGCGATAACTTGTAAAATGCTTCAGATGGTTGCTCATTCTTTCTACTTTATAATATTAGGCTAGGTTATAAGTAGATTATACGTCCACGGGCTACAGTATACCTACCGTTTCCCGTTATAGTGACCTGAGCAAAAACAGCATAATATCTAAGTTGACAGTTAACATTATTACATGTTGCCCTGCTTAAAACAATGAAAAACGTTGTGACATTAACCCAAGTTGAGTCATAACGTATTAATTAATAGTCTTAAAAAAGACATTTTTTATATACTGTGACACTTTCGTGTTACATTATTAAATATATATATTCATCATAACGGGCAATTAACGCGCTCACCTTTAATTTGGCTTTACGTTTCGACACGGGTTGCACCTGTCGTGGTCGCAAGCAGACTGGTGCGAAATGGTACACTTGTAATGTCATTTAAATAACGTATACGATAAAGCGCTCGCGTGATTCGAACTTGACGCGAGCGTATCTGACAGCGGTTGTCAAGATTACGAGAATACGAAAAGGGCTGTTTCGATCGAAACTTAACTGCAACTGCACTGCAACAGAACTTATTTAATAACGTGAATTAGCCTACTGATCCAGCGAAAGAGCTCCGTTGATGACGGCGGTAGGTGAATGCCCGTTAAGATAAATATATATATTTAAGACATTTATTGTTTAAAAATGGCGTTTTAAAACGTCGCAGTTGTTCAGTTTTTTTAACTAATAATCTTTTAAAATAAATAATAAATAAATAAATATTCTGGGACATTAACACACACGGTCATCTGGTCCCAAGCTAAGCAGAACTTGAGTTAAGGAAACCAGATAACTGGTTTATACTACATGTAATATATTTGAATTTAATTCCAGACATACTATGGGTTAAATGGAAATTTATTAACATAGTAAAAATATTATACCTTTGTAGCCTTCTTTGGTCCTAAAGACGGTCCCGTGGCGTGGTCGCTAAGACTTGCTTTTCACGCCGCCGGTTATGGGTTCACGAACGAACACGTCTGTTAGTCTTCAGTCTGGTTTTAATAACCTATATCTAAGTATGTGTTTACAAAAGAAAAGTATTTTAAGTAGCATATTACCAGTTATCTGATTTCCATAGTACAAGTTCTGCTTAGTTTGGGATCAGATGACCGTCTGTGTTAATGTCCCACTATATATTGTTATGACTAGGAGTCTCAAACACCCAAAAGGACCCAATTATTGCCCATTTTGTGAATCATGTCCTAAAAATTTTTTCTGTCCCCACATTAATGCAATTTTTTTAATAGGTACCTGCTTAATCTACCACTTGGAATTCCAAATACAAAAATTATCGACTCGGGAACCGAACTCCAGTATAGAATACTGTTTCCTTCCAGCTGAACTGGGTCTGCGAGAAAGACAACTTGGCTGCGACTGCGCAGGCTATATTCTTCTGCGGCGCTATTGTTGGCGGGCTTGTGTTCGGATGGATTGCTGACAAATATGGCCGGATACCGGCTTTAGTTGGTGAGTTAATTTTTTTATCTTATATTAGGCTTGCGCTTGACCACAACTTGCCTGTTATTAAGCAATGATGTAGTCTACGATGGAACGCGCTTATTCAGTAAATACCGATTCACTCGTAAATTAATTATTAAACTTGTGAATTCAATAAATATTTTTTAAGCCAAGGACAATAAAAGGAATTTTATAATAAAAAAAATTTTTTTTAACTGATTTTATCACGGTTTATTTTAGTTTATTTTACTAAATTATAATATTTTGTAATATGATGACAGTTTTTGGTGAAAATAAAGAAATTATTTATTTATTTATTTATTATTATATCCTGATGTTTCCAAGTCTTTTCACACATCATGGTCACGGGTGGACTGAGGTATTCTACATTCCGACTTATTACGGGAAACGAACCTGTGCCCTAATTCATAATTTCATAATTAAGTTTTCGTTTTTTTCACACACACACACACACACACACACACACACACGCACACATACCCTATCATCATTTGAGTATGGATAAAAGCTTTAATTTTCCTCTATTTTTATTTTTGTAAAATATAGAATCGTTTATTTCTTCACGGTCTCACTTTATAAATCTATTTGTAAAAATTGTGTGGACCATCAAGATACAGGACACGTTCCTAGTTTGAGGTCCGTTGTTTAAAAGCTTTTGTTTTGTAATCTTTTGCTAATAAACGGTTTTTATTATTTATTTATTTATTTTATTCGTCTTATTGCAAAATAGTATTCTTAAATTTGTTTAGCTGTCATAGTTTATCCAAAGCCCTCGCGTGACGCGAACTTGACGCGAGCGTATCTGACAGCGGTTGTCAAAATTACGAGAATACGAAAAGGGCTGTTCTGATCGAAACTTAACTGCAACTGCACTGCAACTGAACTTATTTAACTACGTGAATTAGCTTACTGCAGTATAGATATACATAAGAACACGGAATAACAGTGGAACAATGAAATTAACTTTAATATTTAACCTTAACAGGAACCTTGTTAGATTGGCTACATTGCGGAATTTATTAATGAACTGTTTACAATTAATTAAATATATAAACGAATAATGGCGGAAAAAGATTTCCGACAAACAAACCCAATGAAACGCGGCGTAGCTAAAATGAAATGGTCATGAAATGAAATTTGACTTCATTTTTTTGAGACAGCAGGAGTCGTTTCCTACCGTGCAGTGAATGACTGGCAACTACTGAGAAACACTGGCAAAAAACTCAGTAGGCTTTTTTCTTTTTAAATGAATTACTTATAATCTATTACATTTTGTTTAGTGTATTGTATTACTGACGGGCCAGTACGATACTTGCTTTTCACGCCGCAGGTCGTAGGTTCGATTCCCACCCGAGACAAAAGTATTATATGTATAGTATTATACCAGTTATCCAGATACCTAACTGGTATATACTATACATATTATAATACTTTTCTTTTGTAAATACATAGGTACTTAAATATAGATAATTACACCCAGACTCAAGACAAACAGACGTGATCATCACACAAATGTCTGACTTGTGTGGTTATCGAACCCACGACCTGTGGCGTGAAAAGCAAGTATCTTACCGACCACGCCACCGTCGCGTCGATTGTATTGTCTTAAAAGATTCGTAAAAGTCTTAAGAAACTTTAGAATAAGATTGACTAGGGCTACTAGTGTTAAATATATATGTTTTTATTACAGGCACCAACCTGCTCGGCTTCGCTGCGGGTGTAGGCACGTCCTTCTGCGACAGCTTCTGGTCGTTTGCACTGTGTCGGTTCTTGGTGGGACTCGCGTTTGACAACTGTTTCACAATGATGTATATACTTGGTAAGGCCTTACCCCCCGACAAAAAAGAAGGTTTTATTATTTAATACGTGTATCTATCTGTGTGTTACGTTGGCAATATTGGGTTTGACATTTGTGTCATGAAAATTATGTCAGGTAGTATTGTCTTAGATTTACGCGAATATCACACATTGAAATAAAACTACTTTCGGAACGAAGTTCCTTATCGCGCGTTGTGAAAGGGGGCATTTACATAATTCAGTTTTCCATACATTTTAAAATAATATTATTGTCTGTGGTTTGATATTTTGTGCTGGCGTTACTTTTGCTTGTTTTTTGGTATGAAGTTAGCCGTGAGTCCAGTCCTATTCTTATTTGAAACGCATAGTATTGGACGCGTAGTGCGCTGAGCGATTGACCACAAACTACCCGCGTACAGACCCTGATAACACGCCTTAAAAAGCGTGATGTTGACTTGGTCTGCACAGCGGGCGAAGTTTCGACCCACCCTCTTAAATTGTGTCCAAACATCGCACCGGAACACGGCAAGGCCGCTGGTTTTGTTCGTGATTTGAAGACAGGCTTATAGCCATCAGGAAACATAGATACCAGCAGCGAATTCCACAACTTGGCAGTTCGCACAGTAATAGTAAAAGCAATGCGGTTTGATATTATTTTTTTTTGTTTTCAGTTCTAGAATACGTTGGCCCCAAATGGCGAACATTTGTTGCCAACATGTCCATTGCGCTGTTCTTCACGCTGGCGGCTTCCCTGTTACCTTGGATTGCGCTTTGGGCCAACGATTGGCGTATGTTCGCAATGGGCACCAGCCTACCTTTCGCTTTAGCCATATTAACTCCGTGGCTAGTGCCTGAAAGTGCTAGGTATGTTATAAACATAATTTCTATATAACTTTTTTTGTTACACACGGTCATCTGATCCCAAACTAAGCAGAGCTTGTACTATGGAAACCAGATAACTGGTAATATACTACGTAAAATACTTTTCTTTTGTAAATACATACTTAAATATAGATAATTACACCCAGACACAAGACAAACAACATGTTTATCACACAAATGTTTGACTTGGGTGTTTTCGAGTTTTCGAGTTTTGTGGTTAGTAACACATTTAGTGACTCATTTTTGTTATTTAAGAAGGCTTTTGAAAGGTTTTAGACTATAAATACCAGGATTAGCAGACAACTTTAGGTAGGCGAGAATAATCGGGTAAGAAGACGGTATTTCAATAAAATAACTACGGCAAATATCACTTCACCCCAATCTCTCGATAGCAGAATCACGAATTCTATCAGTTAATTACAGATCGTTAAGATTACGTTGGATTAAATCGTAACGTTCACCGAGCACGTTATTGCATCTGCACTTCCCGACGACACAACGGTCCAACACGCAGTGTCAGCCATTCTAAGATGGCCGCTTCACCCGTGGTCGGTGTTCATTCGTTCGTTCATATTGACATTTTCGATTGACAGCTGACTTCAAAGACGGACGCGATGACAGTATAAAATGAAAATGATACATTGAGAAGTAGATGTGCCAACATATACATAGATATAAAAAAAATATTTTCACACATACAAACAACGCCATCCAGTGCCAAATGAGGCAATCATATTTGTTTGTGTTATGGGTAGATAGGTTATATATACAACCGGAAAGGCACTATTACTATTACTATTCTTGAAACCAGACATTCTTCAGGTTGATAACTAATGACTATGTCAAGTCAGAAATAATTTGCTCTAAACTATGATACGATTTTCAATAAACTAAATTTTAGCGAAAATTTCGCGTCGCACAACCCTACTAACTGTTTTTCTAAACTCTATTTAATGTAACAAAAGATGTGACAAATGACAGTTGGCGGTCTCTTCAAAAGATAGGGTTGTCAAAGAAAATAAATTGAAAACTTGTATTTTTATTTTGTAGGAGTGATTCTTCTAATTGATTTATTAGAATTTAAACGTTTTTTTTTGCGGATGACCTAACCCAATCGGCCGGAAGGGCCTCTATTGGTTCACCGGACATTTTCGGTGAGCCGTCCGAGGACAGTCGAACCGATAAAATTTAAACGTCACATTGAAACTGCTCAAGGCTTAAATAACGTAGAAATAACAATTTTACTACATAAATACACCTTTTTTTAAAGATGGCTGGTCTCTCAAGGCAAAATCGACAAAGCTCTAACGATAATGAAGAAATTTGAGAGAATCAACAAAGCGAAAATACCAGAAAAAGTGTTGAGTGAATTCACTGTAAGTATAATAACAGCTATTTTAAAAATGCGAAGTTTCTTTAATGACCGCGAGGTTCCGGGTTCAGTTCCCGGATCGAGCAAAATGACTTTCTATATTATCTAGCAGCGATAAAACAATTCACACAAAGATGTGTGGGCACGACCGGGTATCGAACCCGCAACCTTATATTTCTAAGGCGAGGACCGTAACTTTTTTTCTCTTCAACCCTTATTTTTAGTGTCCCACTGCTGGGCATGGGTCTTCTCTTAACTATCTTATGAGTTGAGAGAGTTTAGGCCTTAATCCACACACGCTGGCCAAGTGCGGGTTGGTGGATGTCACATGTCCTCGAATGATTAGTTCTTAGACATGTTTCCTTACGATGTTTTCCTTCACCGATATTGAGCAGCGGAGATGAAACAATTCACACAAAGATGTGTGGGCACGACCAGGATTCGAACCCGCGGCCTTATTTTTCTAAGGACCTTACTGCTGCCCCACCGCTGTACGATATGTATTTAATTTAATGAAAATATCGTTTTCCTTCCAGGAATCTTCTCTAAAAACTATCAAAGAATCTGAAGCTGAATGTAGAACCTACTCCGTCTTAGATCTGTTCAAAACCCCTCGGTTGCGGAGGAACGCGATCCTCCTCATCATCATATGGATGGCGATATCTCTGGTCTTCGACGGGCATGTCAGGAACGTTGGGTCTTTGGGACTTGATATTTTCCTGACGTTCACCATCGCGTCGGCGACTGAGCTGCCCGCGGATACTTTTTTGACGGCTGTTTTAGATCGGTATGTAACTCCTCCCTACTATATACATGTCGGTACAGGGGGCCGATCAGAGGGATAGTCCTAGCCAGAAAACTTATTGAGTAGGTGTGGTTACGAGCAGCAAACCAAATTAACTTAATCACACTATTAATTTGTTACGAAATGTAAAAATAATACAACGAGTGGTAAGACAGTTCCTAGACCGATGTTGGTCGCACGGACGTCTGTAGAGAACTGGGGCACACAGTTGGTGTAGCGACAATCCCCACTCGTCGCCCGTGCGGACCTCAGGCTAGACTCTGTCGAAGCGTGACGACACGACGCGCTGTCGCCTCGCTGTCATGTTTGCTACCGTACTAATGACTTCTGCAACATATATATAAGTTATCACTTTTTTGCAAAAATGACATATCTAGGCGCTAAACCGTTAAGCCGTTGGTCCCGGTTGTTATAACACATCTATGACAATCGTAACATATAGTCAGAAGCCAATATAATCTGACACCTGGTCTAACCATCGCGGCTACTGGCAAACTAAGCGGTTCTTTCTCGTAGAATTTCCACTTTATATCGGTGGCGCATAGCTTTACCTCTACTTGTCCGATGAAAGAATGGGGATGGGGGGGTAAGATTATCATATTCCGGAAGGGAGACAGACAGCAACCCCGCGGCGATGCTCGATGGTTTCCATTTTAACCTTGACCAAATGATCAAGTCATTTTCTTTGTTTTAGATGGGGTAGAAGATGGTTGGCGTGTGGGTCAATGGTGGTCAGCGGTATCTTCAGTCTGCTAGCTACTGCTGTTCCTATAGGTATGTCCTACAAACTCCTTCCTTCCTCCTTCATAGAGGTTATTTTGTATCCTAGCTGAGCACAGAACCTCAGTCCTTATAATAATAATAATATAATGGGACATTAACACACACGGTCATCTGATCCCAAACTAAGCAGAGCTTGTACTATGGAAACCAGATAACTAGTAATATACAACATATTTTATAATACTTTTCTTTTGTAAATATATACTTAAATATAGATAATTACACCCAGACTCAAGACGAACAGACATATTTAAACAAATGTTTGTCTCGGGTGGGAATCGAACCCACGGCCTGCGGAGTGAAAAGCAAGTATCTTACCGAGCACGCCACCGACAGGTCAAACTATTATATAGGTATACTACTACTACTATTATACATAGGAAACTTAATCCTTCAAAGAAACGCCAAGCATAGCGCGGTCCATAGCACGTTGAGCGAGTTTAAATTGGTGTACCAGCCTCACCGTGAGTGTCCACGTTTCAGCACCGTAGGTCATAACTGGTAAAACGCACTGGTCTAAGACTTTAGTCTTCAATTGATCTAGTCTAGGCTTCAGGTGGTTTAGTCTTAGTTTAGTCTGGTAGTGGTGACCACAAAGTTTTACAATCGCTTAGGGGCAGACATTTTTAGTTAATAACGTGTATCGATTAAGTACGTTATACTGACCCAGAATGCAGAAGAAACCCAATATCAATTATGTTTAGTTTTCGAGAAAATAAAAGCTAAAGTTGCTAGTTGGAGGGTGCCTCAAAAATGTAAAATAAAGAAAGAAAAGAAAGAAAGAAAATCATTTATTTGAAAACGACAGGACACACAAAATCAAATGATAAAAAAACACATCGAAAGAAAGAAAAAAAAACATTAATAGAAAAAAAAAACGAGAGTAAGTGTGACCCATCAGTGTCAAACATGGACATTGCTCAGTAAACGCTGTGAGTACCTACTGAGGCGACACACAGCACTGATTTTCAGCAATGTCCATATTCCCACAGTATATCACCAGTTTTTTCTTTAAAAATCTAATTTTTAAATTCTGCATTTATTTATTTATTTGGCACGGTAACAAAATACAAACATACAGATACTAAATTATTTTACAATAACAAATAATACTAAATTTGTACATTATTTACATTTTACATCAGAAACGCATTGTATGTAAGTATGTACAAAGATATAAACAAAAAAAATTGGTTGCCTGTAAAGTCGGTATACGGGCGAAAGTTTTACGTGACAACGACTTTGAGTGGTAAAATAATTTTAATGTGAATATTCATTCGTATAGTAGGAAGAAGGATGAAATCTGTCTCTCTCGCTCTTAGGCGGGCTAACCATGCCCGAGTGGAAGGGACGCGTGCCTCTCACTCGCTCTCATTGTGAGCGTATAACGTGAGCGGAGCGTAACGCAGTTTCTTGAAGTGTCACCCGGCAAACCAATTTATAAGACGTTGTCACGTCAAAAACCTAAATTTACAACTAAGGACTATTTTCTTTTCCAGGTGGACCGTCAGCCTCCTTAGCTATCCTCGGCCGCTTTGCTGTCAACATATCCTATAACATTGGTCTACAATACGCAGCAGAATTGCTGCCAACCGTAGTCAGAGCTCAAGGGGTGGCTCTGATACACATAATGGGCTACGTTGCATCTATAGTAGCACCCTTTGTGGTATACCTGGTAAGAATTGAAGTATTACCCCTAGTTTTCACTAGCGAAATATTCACAAGAAAACATGTTGCAAGCTCTGTCTATCTCTATCACTCTAGGATGAGTAGAACGCTGTAGAAAGAGATAAGACCGTGCTTGTAAATGTTTTGTTGTGCAGTGAAAACACCCAGTTATTAATTTACTATGCGTTTCAAATAACAATAACACTGAAGTCGCGACCTCGCGACTAACTTTATGTAATAGTAGTGTAGTAAAAAGTAAAAGTAGCGACAGCATAAAATACCAAACTACACATAATAACGCAACTTAAATATTAATGTTTGTAGGTAGTCAGTAATAATTGTGATTAATATTTTTGGACGTCAAATACCTCAGTCCACCCGTGTACGTGAAGTCTGAAAAGACTTTGGAACGTCGGGATCTAAAATCTAAAATAAACCGCGATAAAATCCGTTAAAAAGTAGTTTTATTTCAATGTGTGATATTCGCGTAAATCTAAGACAATACTATACATAATAATTTATGTTAAAATGTATGGAAAAGTTATTTAAGTAGAAAAGTATGAAGATACCTACCTAAGGAATGTTTGCGATTGACCACAACTTGGCTGTTGTTAAGCAATTATGCAGTCTACTATGAAACGCGCTTACCCAGTAAATACCGATTCAGTCGTGACTTGAAAACAAGCAGATTATAGTTATCATTTTTCGTCATAATTTAAACTAACAGGAGACGAATTAGTGCCATCATTTTTTTTATTAAAGGCTACTGTTTAAGCCACCTCTGGGACTGACACCTTGACTTATCTTCCGAAAGAAGAAGATGGTACTGCATGATGTTTTCTTCTCATCGCATGAATGGCTGAACGGGGTAAATCCTCTCAGGATTTGGCGCAAATGCATTTGTATGAATATCTGCTACTTTAAAGTGAAAGTGGTACCTATTTGCCTGGCCACTGTACAGAACAAACCCCTCAGTGTTGAATTATCTGGGATTCTTCGACGGGCCGGTGGCGTGGTCGGTAAGATACTTGCTTTTCACGCCGCAGGTCGTAGGTTCGATTCCCACCCGGGACAAACATTATTAGTGAGGAACATTTGTGTTTGTGTCGAGTCTGGGTGTAAATATCTATTATAAGTATATATTTACAAAAGGAAAGTATTATATGTACAGTATACCAGTTATCTGGTTTCCATAACACAAGCTCTGCTTAGCTTGGGACCAGATGACCGTGTGTGTTAATGTCCCAGAGTATATATTTATTATTTATTTATTTATTCTAAAGTGATCAACAAGAGACTTTAGATGATACCATAACCATTGGAGGTACTTACTCTGCGTAGAGTCTAAATTGTCTGCCCTTTCTTTTTCAGGCCAACATCTCGCAAGACCTACCCCTCCTAATCTTAGGTGTGTTAGGAATCGCCGGTGGTCTGCTCTGTCTCTTCCTGCCAGAGACCATGGACACGGAGATGCCGCAGACCTTGATGGATGGAGAGAACTTCGGGAAAGACCAGCAGTTTTGGGATAATCCATGTTTCCCCAGGTACGACCGAAACAGACATGAATTTTTAATGCAAAAATCTGCGATAGGCTGGCGCTTGACTAGAACTTGCCTGATGCTAAGCAATGATGCAGTCCACGATAAAACGCGCTTACCTAGTTAATACCGATTTACTCGAGACTTGAAGAACGGTAGATTATAGCTATCGGGAAACATAGATGCCGGCAGCGAATTCTACAACTTTGCAGTTCGCACAATGAAAGTGGAAGCTAAGCGCTTTGTGCGTTCCCGTGGAATTTCCACCATATAACGGTGGCGCATAGCCGTACCTCTACTTGTCCGATGGAAGAACGGGGATGGGGGAATAAGATTGTGTAATTCCAACGCACACTCTCCGAAGTGTATCCGGTAAAAGACCGAAAGACTAGCACTATGCGGCGATGCTCGAGGCTTTGCAACTTAGCCTTAACGAGGGATTCGTTGCCAATAAGCCTCTTAGCTCGCCTTTCAATAGACTCCAACGCCTCGAGTTGGTATTTAGCTGAACCATCCCAAAGATGCGAGCAGTACTCCAGCATTAAAATTTGTGTGAGTGGTTTTCTAAGGTGTGGAGAGAGTGATTTAGGTCACTCAAATTACTTCACTATCGAAGCTCTAAGCTTTGTCGATTTTACCTTGAGAATAGTCATCTTGAAAAATGATATGTACTATCTCTAACTCTACCATAGTCCTTTCTTTTTCCCACTTCTATCTGTATCTCGGTGGTGGGTTCGATTCCCACCCAGGACAAATCTTTGTGTGATGAGCACGATTGTTTGTTTGTTTGTTTGTCACCCAGACACAGATGTCTGGGTGTAATTTATTTAAGTAGTATATCCGTTCCTAGTACCCATAACACAAGCAAATATAATTGCTTAGTTTGACGACTAGATGGCGCTGTGTGTATGTGTGAAAAAAAAATCTTTTATCCATGCTTTTTACTTCTAGAACGAAAAAAGAAGGAACATCAATAGAAGCACCTGAAACGTACACGAAGCGACCATCAGTTGCAGCTATAACAGAAAATCAAGAATTCATCAGAGCAGTTCCTAGTGCTATCGGCTCTCGCGCATCTATCAGAGCTTCGATAAGGGCCTCGACCAGGGCCTCAACGAGAAGACGAGACAACGACAGGAACAAAGTCTGAATGTCATATTATGATTATGTTGACAGCTAAAATGTACAAAGGGTCTAAATTTATGCTGACCACAGAGTATCTAATCTTCCTCTGGTACTAGAGATGCTGTGTATACTTTTAAACTTTCGCGTTGCCGGTCGTGGTCGCAAGCAGACTCACTTGCTGCTGTTTGCTTGCGACCACAACCGGTGCCACCCGTGTCGAAACGTAAAGCCAAATTAAAGGTGAGCGCGTTAATTGCCCGTTATGATAAATGTAAATATTAAAGATGCTGTGATTAACCAAATTCGTGAAAACAGCAAATTTTGACATTATTTGTACAGCCATAAGCTGATATGCTGTATTACCAGAAAGTGTAGGTAGAGGTGAATATTATCCACATTTCATCGGCTATGTTTACGTTATAGGAAGCGAGCCTTTTACGTTTGTGAGAAGTAAATACAACCTTTGAACTGCTGCTAAGAGTATTATAGATATCCGGGATTCAGACCCTTGCACCTCAGGGTCATTAAACCACTGGATTAATTAAATAGTTACCTACACTTAAAACCCTCCTCCTGTTTAAATTTTGAACTGTTTAACGGGCCTGTATTTTAAATGCAATAATTTGTATAAATAAAAAAATTACCGTCTCTGCTTAGTAGTACAGTAGTTGGTTAAAGCTGCTTGACATGGTGAAGTGAAGTAAAAAGCGTTAAAAATGGGCATGTCACCTCTAGTAGCCGAGTGGGATTTTATGCTCTGTGGTCGTAATTGATGCTGAATTCTTAGTAAGACTGGGATGAAGCAGGGATAGGTGAGCTGGTCTTTAGATAGTACAAAATTTTGAGTAATAGTAATTTGAGTGAATTTAGGTAAAAAACTTGAGTAAAACCTTACTTGTTTTAGGATTGATAAATGTCAAATACTGAATGTCAAATACACAAATTCAATGGAGTTTTACTTAAGTTTCTTAGCTATAGAAAGAGAGTAGAAGAGTGAGAGGGAGTGAGATCTCAAGGTTGGTTTAACTTATAATATTATATAAAAAAATTGTATTTCAGTTTTCAACCGATAGCTCAACTTATATTCTTGTCACTTTCACCAATATATTGTTAACAGCTACGGTTGTCCATTTGTTTAGAATTTCTTGATTTAGTTCGTTAAAATTGTAATTGATCTAATAATACTCCAGTTTTCACAAATTTAATTGTATTTTGTAATCTTCTTGCCTAAACGTGATCTTAGTAATCGTATTTGACAAATGATTCACTTGATACGTTACGTATTTGACATTTTGTTAATCATGTGTCAAATGCGTGTAATCAACTGTAAGTAATATTATAAGTAAATTAATATTTATTTAGATTAAGCGCAAATTTTTAACAGTTACCTAACTTTAAATGAGAAAATAACTGAAATTAAAAGTAAAACTATTTATGTGCCAAATTTTAATCAAATTTGATCAGAAGTTTTGGGAAATGTCTCTAACATTGATCCACTCGTAAAAAATTTCACATTTTGCAAGGGTTTTTTACAAGGGTATTTAAGTGATTTATCTATAACAAAAGTTAGTTGACTATTAAAAAATTGCAGGTTACCAATTAAAACTATTTTAGTTAAAGTACGTTCAGCTTCGTAAATTGTTGAGTCACTCAATGGCCTATCAATTTTGATTGGGTTTTACGAATAAATACGAACTTGCATCTGTAAACAACCGACCAGTGCAACTACGTTTAACCCTATCAAATAAAGTTTTTTTTAACATTAAAACGACTTCATTAAAAAATTTTAAACGATAGAGTTATATTCGAATTTTAACATTCGCAAACAGAATTCTCTATTTTGCAGTCTTATTTACTTGATACTCAAATTTACAGAGGTACATGAACAGTTTGTATGCATAAATTGTTCATGTTTCGAGTTTCTGTGTAGCTTTTATTTACGTGTGCATTTGAAAAGTTCAAATTTTAGATGTGTGCTGTACGGTTACATCACGGCCCCCAAAAATAGGCAGAAACAATTTAGCTCTAGAAATTGGGTATAACATCTATGGTATAAAACATAAGATTTTATAAGCCTTGAGAGCCTCAGTAATTAAAGAATCTGACCGTACCTACATTCTTGCCAGTAAGGCATTTATTCGGATATTTTTCACAATATTTAAAAATTGCATTAATTTAATAAACTATAGCTGTAATTAGTGACTATTGCCCGTGGTTTCGCCCGCGTTTTCTATAGAATTGGTTAAAATAAAACTACTTTTTAACAGATTTTATCGCGGTTTATTTTAGATTTTAAATCTCGACGTTTCAAAGTCTTTTCAGACTTCATGTTCACGAGTGGACTGAGGTATTCGACGTCCAAAAATATTAATCACAATTATTACCGACTACCTCCAAACATTAATATTTAAGTTGCGTTCCGATTTAAGCAAACTGAGCTCACGAAAAAATAAACCGCGATAAAATCCGTTAAAAAGTAGTTTTATTTCAATGTGTGATATTCGCGTAAATCTAAGACAATACTATAGAATTGGTTAGTAAAAGTTACAAATATCTCTACAATCATCCTCGAGAAAATTGCGTTTAAAATAGTTTAGGAAAAGCCTAATAAGTTCATAGTAGAATAGGACTTCCAAGTACCATTAAAATACATGCTTATAATAAGTACTTACTAATAAAAAAATTAAGCAGTATTTAGTGTTGCCAGCCCTTTGTGTATACAAATAAAACTGTGATAGATTTTACCTACTATTATTAAATGATTGATGTGATTAAATGTATGTTTTTTATTTTGTAATCTAGCAACCCTTTTAGATGTTTTCAGTGTTACAAACGACCATATGCTGCAGGATGACAGTATGAATGACAAGCTTTCGCCCGCGTGGTACAGTAAAACGGTGTCAATAGGGATCCAGGGGTGAATAGGGACAAAATCAAAACCAAAATAAGCATTAAAAAATATCTACCAAAATCGCAATCAATTCCTTATTTTTTGGTAGAAAGTTGAAGTAGATTTATGAATTGGTGAGCTGGCAACATTTTGATTGACGTGAAGTTAGCCATAAATTTAAAAACATAGGTACAAGTATTAGGATAAAACGTAGACTATGTTATAATCCAGACTATGTTATATCTATGTGCTAAATTTAATCCAATTCTGTCTAGTAGTTTTTACGTGATAGAGTAACGAACATACATTCACACATTCTTACGAAATTTCTAGTTTATAATAATATTAGTAGTATTGCATTGGTAGCGAGCAGCGGTGGCGAAGCGGTATCGGCCTCGCCTTTGAAATATAAGGGTTCGATTCCCAGCAGAGCCCACACAGGAAAACTTTATATATCATAAGTAGCGAGCATAGAATATTCCTAATACAGCACTTTACATAAAGGTATAAATTTCCAATTTAAGCTGATCTCACATTGTATAAGATTTCCGTACAACAAGAGGTCAGCTATTTTGTCAACTACTAAGTATTGCCTGGTGATCTGTAACACGGGTTCACGGTTCACACCTACTTCAGACACCAGTCCTCGCTCAATTACTACTTCAATTGGAAACGGCTCACTTTGATGTACTTGTGTAATTTTGTAGCCGAGTGTACTTTTACAGAAACTCATTTTTCTAAGTACATACTTAGTACACAAAGATCGTTGGGAATCATGATTTTTGTATTATTATGTACATCACACCAAAAACTGCTTCAAATTGACTGTCCTAACACAATATCATTATATATAATAAAACTAAGTTGATAAAATGTGCGTGCCGATAAAACTTAAAAAGGAGTCCCATCACGATAAAGGGACTTATATAGTGTGATAGCCCTTTATCCCCCCTCGAACAAGAAAGTTCCCGTTTTAACCTAAAGGGTGTGTTTTTAAAGATATAAGGGCTTTTCCAACCCTTCAACTTGGAAAGTAAGTGTAGTCGCGCCATCTGTTGTCAAATAGTTGAACTTCATTCATTGTACACAATATGGACTTAAAAGAACGATTATTTGGGGCGCGAAATTTAAAATTCTCATTTCAATAAAGTCTTAAATTACATTTGTTACCATAACCCTTTATCCCCCCTCGAACAAGAAAGTTCCCGTTTTAACCTAAAGGGTGTGTTTTTAAAGATATAAGGGCTTTTCCAACCCTTCAACTTGGAAAGTAAGTGTAGTCGCGCCATCTGTTGTCAAATAGTTGAACTTCATTCATTGTACACAATATGGACTTAAAAGAACGATTATTTGGGGCGCGAAATTTAAAATTCTCATTTCAATAAAGTCTTAAATTACATTTGTTACCATAATAAAGTTATTAAATTTTGTGTATTTATACAGCAGTAGCTAACTTATATGTTGGAGTTAAAGCGATATCATTTTAGTTATTCAAATTACTTCTGAAAACATTTTAAAATTTAAGTTTTTAAATTTCGCGCCTTTACTGCGTATGCTACAGCTGCAAAACCTATTGTTACGGCGAACGATAACGTCGAGAACATTCTATACCTAGAAGGTGTGAGAAAGTAAATATTCCCAAACTTTCTTGAATATCCTAGAGCCATCTTTCTCGAATATCTTAGAGCCAACTATACACTTCATGTGTATAGTCTCCATAAAGCCAACTTTCTGGAATACCCTAGAGCCTAGCTTTCTGAATATATAAGAGCCCGGTGTCGCCCGCCAGAATTAATTCGATTTGAACAGCGGAACAAGCCACTTCGAAACGAAAAAGAAAGAAGTTACCTGTGTGAGCCTTTATTTTGAAGTATCACGTGTGAGTATTTTTAATAGTGTGTTTAATTAATTCATGATCTTGAAGTGAAGAAAAAAAAAAGTTATCTGTGAGCCTTTATTGTGAAATATTAAATGTGAGTATTTTTAATAATGTATTTAATTAATTCTAATGGTTTTTTTTTCTTTTCTTTTAATTGTAATTTCCTTAACTTTCAAGTAGTCGCGCGGCGTTGAATCGATATACTTTGGCCGTAAACAAAATATCGCGCGACCGCTTGAAGATTAAATAATTTTGTTTTCTTTGTCTCAACGTGCCCCACGTTTACGTAATAATATATTTGTCTATAAAATGTTCATTTAATTTATATTTTACAGAATATAATGCCTAGACGTAAAAGAGGTGGAGATCTTGCCAGTTCTGCAGCGAAACGGCGGAAACAAAAAGAATATCGAAGAAATGAAACGGAAGAACAGCGCGAAGCACGTTTACAAAATCAACGAACCAGAATGAGCACCCTGAGAAGCGGAAAAAGCGAAGAAAGAAGCGAAAATAAAACTATTGAAGAATCGAGAATTTTAAAAGATAATCTAACAAAGGAAGCATTCCACTACGAATCGACGAAGAAATATTACAATCATAAATATGTTGTGATCGGAAAAATGAATAACATTTGCCAATTTTGCCACGCGAAAAAATTCAGTAAAGAAACACCAGGTCTCTGTTGCATGAATGGAAAAATTCGATTACCACCACTGGAAGCACCTCCGCAGGAATTTCTACATTACATGACCGGGGAAACACCAGAATCAAAACACTTTCTTCAAAATATAAGATCATACAACTCCTGCTTTCAAATGACTTCTTTCGGTGTTACTTCGACTAACACTAATAGAGATGAATTTGAATATGTATTTTCAATTCAAGGGCAAATTTATCACAAAATAGGATCGTTACTACCAATGCCTAACGATGACTATAAATTTCTGCAAGTATATTTCATTGGAAATGAAGAACAAGAAATTGATCAACGAAGTACACATTTTAATGGATTGAAACGCGAAATAATCCAAGATGTACAGAGGATCTTACACAAATACAATCAACTGATTTACATATTCAAAACAACACTAGATCGCATGATTTCTGATGACTATAAAATTGTGATTCGAGCCGATAAAAGACCACGTGGAGAACACGAACGTAGATTTAATGCACCTCAGATAGATGAAGTCGCCATCGTAATTGTGGACAATGAAAATACAAGCCGTGACATAATTTTACAACGAAGAAGAAAAGGACTACAACGCATTGCAGAGACACACCGTTCATATGATTCTCTTCAATATCCTTTAATATTTCTGCACGGAGAGGACGGTTATCATTTCAATATAAAACAAATTCATCCTGAAACAGGCATAGAAACAAACAAAAAAGTCACTTCCAAGGAGTTCTATGCTTACCGCTTAATGATCAGAGACAATGAAATATACAATCACATTCTCAACACTCGCCGTTTATTCCAACAATTTCTGGTAGATATGTACGCAAAAATAGAAGCAGAACGGATGCTTTACATAAGACTGAATCAGAAGAAACTACGCACAGAAGAATACATCCACCTTCGAGATGCGATCATAAATGACGGCAATATTGACGATATTGGAACAATGGTAATCTTACCCTCATCATACATAGGAAGTCCAAGACATATGCACGAATATACTCAAGATGCCATGACCTACGTAAGAAAATATGGACGACCTGATCTCTTCATAACATTTACATGCAACTCATCATGGCCAGAAATCAAAGAACAACTAAAATATGGACAAACCTCCATGGATCGACACGACATAATAGCCCGAGTTTTTCGACAAAAACAAATAAGATTTATTGAAGTCATCACAAAATACCACATCTTTGGAACCGTTAGATGCTGGATGTATACAATCGAGTGGCAAAAACGAGGATTACCTCACTCACACAATCTCATATGGCTACACGATAAAATTTATCTCACGGATATCGACAAAATCATCCAAGCTGAATTTCCCAATCCACAAAAAGATCCGGAACTATACAGCATAGTAGTGAAAAACATGATTCACGGACCATGTGGACCATTAAACTTTAATGCGCCATGCATGCGTGATGGAAAATGTACAAAAAAATATCCAAAACCATACGTAGACGATACAAAAACTGAAGATGACGGCTATCCCAAATATAGAAGACGATCACCGAAAAACGGTGGTTTCACAGCAAAAATACGAATACAAGGCAGAGATGAACTGGAAATAGATAATCAATGGGTAGTACCATATAACCCACTACTTTCTAAAATGTTCCAAGCACACATAAACGTTGAATATTGCAATTCAGTAAAATCTATTAAATATATATGTAAGTACGTAAACAAAGGTAGTGATATGGCAGTATTTCAAATAGTCCAAAATAGCGAACAAAATAACAGAAATGATGAGATACTCATGTACCAAATGGGAAGATACATCAACAGTAACGAAGCAGCGTGGAGGATTTTTAGTTTTCCCATACACGAACGCGAACCAGCTGTGCAACATCTAGCAGTACATTTGGAGAATGGACAGAGAGTTTACTTCACAAAAGACTCGGCTAGAAAAATTGCAAGCGAACCACCTCAGAACACAACATTAACAGCTTTTTTCCAACTTTGCCAAACGGATCCATTCGCAAAGACGTTACTGTATGTCGACGTCCCTATTTATTATACGTGGGACAAAACAAGAAAAATTTTTCAACGACGAAAACAAGGAATGCCAGAAGAGGGTCATCCAGAAATAATGAAAACTAACACAATAGGTCGAGTATACACTGTACATCCAAACAATGCCGAATGTTTCTATCTCCGGATGTTGTTACACGAAATACGAGGACCAACAAGTTTCACAGATCTCAGGACTATTGACGGCTACCTATGCCAGACGTACAGAGAAGCATGTCAACGCTTAGGATTATTGGAAAACGATAACCACTGGGAATTAACACTACAAGAAGCCACACTCACAGCTTCAGCTGAACAAATTCGAGAGTTATTCGCCATAATTCTAACAACATGTAACCCATCAAACCCAAAACAGCTATGGGACTCTTTCAAAAGGAGTATGAGTGATGATATATTGTACCAAATCCGACAAGCTAATCCAGAACTGACTATAGAATTCAGTGACAACATCTTCAATGAAACACTCATTCGCTTAGAAGATAAATGCTTAGCAATAAATAACCGGACCTTAGTAGAACTTGGAATGCCAGCACCACAAAGAAATGCTTTCAGTATGCTAAACTACGAAATTACAAAGGAAAAAAGCTACAACGTCAATGAACTACTTGAATACATTGCTCACAATAAACCACTCCTCAATGACAATCAAAAAACAATTTACAACGTTATAATGAACCGAATAAATAACAACACTGGTGGAATTATTTACTTGGACGCACCAGGAGGCACCGGTAAAACGTTTCTAATAAATCTAATACTGGCGGAAATACGTGCTAAAAAACACATCGCACTGGCACTAGCATCATCCGGCATTGCAGCCACACTTATGGAAGGAGGACGAACTGCTCATTCTGCCTTACAACTACCGTTGAATATAGCCGAACAACAATTCCCGGTATGTAAAGTCTCAGGAGCATCTGGACGGGGTCAACTTCTAAAACAAGCTAAAATTATCTGCTGGGATGAATGCACCATGGCCCATAAAAAATCACTAGAAGCCATGGACAGAACATTACAAGAATTGCGAAAAAACTCTGAAATAATGGGAGGAGCTCTACTCATACTCTCAGGAGATTTTCGACAAACACTTCCAGTTATTCCCAAGTCAACACCAGCAGACGAGATCAATGCATGCTTAAAAAAGTCACATCTCTGGCCAGAAGTACAAATACTGCAATTAACAAAAAACATGAGGGTTGAATTATCAAAAGATGAAACAACAGCACATTTTGCTAAAATGCTTTTACAAATAGGCGAAGGTACATATCCTACTGACCAAACGACCGGTCTCATTGAACTCAATAGTGATTTCTGTAACATAGCCACTACTGAAAACGAACTAATCGACAAAATTTATCCAAATATTATTCAGAACTATACCAACGTAGAGTGGTTATTTCAAAGAGCAATTTTGGCCACTAAAAATAATATTGTTGACGATATCAATTTTAATATTCTAAAGAAAATACCTGGTGAAGAGAAAGTATATAAATCGATCGACACGATGGTAACCATTGAAGAAAGTGTCAACTTCCCTACTGAATTTCTAAACTCTTTACAAGTACCAGGAATGCCATTACACTGCCTTCGTCTGAAAATTGGATCTCCAATCATACTACTTAGAAATCTCAACTCCCCAAAACTATGTAATGGAACGAGGATGATCGTAAAACAGCTATCGAATAATATCATTGAAGCTGAACTTATTTCTGGAAAGAACAAAGGACACACAGTATTTATACCTAGAATACCACTGATCTCTTCTGAATTGCCATTTCAATTTAAAAGATTGCAGTTTCCAATTAAATTAGCCTTTAGTTTTACAATTAACAAAGCGCAAGGGCAAACTTTAAAATATTGTGGCATCAACCTCAAAGAATCCTGCTTCTCTCACGGTCAGCTTTATGTAGCTTGCTCAAGAGTAGGAAATTCGAAAAATTTATATATATATACCCCGGACAATAAAATGAAAAATGTTGTTTATAAACAAGTAGTATAAATAATGAGAAAATGTAAATACATGTAAATATATATGTTTAAATATACATGTAAATATATATGTCCATGATAATGTAAATACATGTAAATATATATGTTTTCAATATATATATATTTTTTACTTTTTACGTCATAGTTTATTTTTTTATTTCAACTACCACGTAACCTCATATCAACTCCCGAGCGAAGCCGGGTATTACAGCTAGTGTAATATATAAAATTCTCGTGTCACGGTGTGCGTAATCGAACTCCTCCGAAACGGCTCGACCGATTCTTATGAAATTTTTTATGCATATTCAGTAGGTCTGAGAATCGGCTACTATCTATTTTTCATAGCCCTAACTGAATTTTTTTTTTAAATAAATACGCGGTACGAAGTTCGCTGGGGCAGCTAGTATTATCTATATAAAATTTCCATGTCACAATGTTAGTTACCGTACTCCTCCGAAACGGCTTTACCGATTTTTACCAAGTTTTATATACGTATTCAGTAGGTCTGAGAATCGGCTACTATCTATTTTTCATACCCCTAAGTGATAAGGGTTGTTCACGTTTATTTATTTTTTTTAATTTTTGAACGATTTTTTTTTGTTTATTGTGGCATTAAAAAATACATACAACCCTAAATTTTCACCCTTCTATCACCAACCCCTATACGGTGAGAAATACGCGGTACGAAGTTCGCTGGGGCAGCTAGTAATTTTATAAAATCAAAATATTTACACAATCTAGTAACCTGATCTCGCATTTTAAAGGATTTCCGTAAAACGAGAGGTCAGCTTATACTGGAAATGTATAGTTTGATGTGTAGCCGAGTGTACCGCCATAATTCGTTTAAATTCGTTGAAACATTTAATTGAAGTTTTTTGTATACATTTCTAGACAAGCAGTCTAATTCTTATAAATCCAAGACTCTTTAGTTAAAATGGACTTTGTCTCTTTCTTACTAGTATAAATGTCAAGATGTCAGACAAAGACAACGAATTATAAACATATTTCAGCTAAAATGAGCATAGACGACGTTTATGAATGCGAGGGCCAAACTAAAAATCTAACTTGTGTAGTCTAACAAAAAAAATGTCTATTTCTAACTTAGAGCTCGTTAGAGCGCGCCAGCGGAGGGGTTAAATAATTTAACCTAAAAATATATTACTAATACTTAATTAAAACCTACCTTTAATTAAAATAAACGCACAACAATAATCATCAAAGACGTTTCAAAAAAATATGTTTAAAATGTCATTGTAACAAGTCTGGCCGTATTGTATAATCTGTGGTCGGGCTGTGAGTGTCCATTGATCTATGATTATGGACTGGGACTACCTTAAGAAATATGACTGTTATTCTGAGCTTAAGTATGGCGCATTTAACTAGGGTAGCATCATATTACTGAAATATACTTTTTTAGTTTTAATTACGTGAAATTAAAACTAAAATAAGTATATTTCAGTAATATCTGTTAGACTTAGGGCTTTATAAATAGACAAGGACTAGGCTTAGCTTAGTTACACCATGTCTTTTCTCATTCTCTTTTATTTTGGTTGCCATCTGTCCGGGTTTCCCCAGAGCCACCTCCGAATCAGAAGGTCCTTAAGGGAAAAATGACAATGTTTGCAGAAGGTCCACATGTTAAAACGTCTATTAAATGAGAATGTCTAAAGTGTAAAATTATTTAAAGTTTGAAATAAAATAATAAATCGTGTTTTTCACAGGTGGTAACTTCAAATCATACTTAAACTTGCTTAATTAGGTTATGATGCTGATTTCAAATTTGCACAATTCGATTTTATAAATCCCAGTTATTGTTAGAAAACTTTTGACTTTCAACGTGTCCATAAATGAATCAGTACAATACGTATTATAGACCATTTAAAGCATTTCTTTTGAAATATAAATGAGGAATTGACCTCTGTTACTTTAAGTTAGAGTAGGTATACATTGCCAAAGTAGGCTCATTTAGCAGTAGTTACAGAAGTTACTTCAACTAAAACTGATAGAACATGCAACCTAATGCTAAGGAATAAAGATTGTCACTATTTTCGTGACTGAATTAAAATGACAAAAAATCTCAGATGTTTCCTTCATCCTTGTGACGGCAGGACAGGACTTCAGAGTGTAGATATTCAGAGTAAAAATAAATCCTTGTATCTTCAAAAATTTTATTTCTCCAAAAAATCTATTTCACGAGACTATAAAATATAAGTCGCAATCGTAAATAAAAAAAAACAACATAAGACGTACCTATTAATAAGTTTTTATTAAACAGAAATAATGTGCTAAGGAATAACGACAAAAACATGCATTAAACTAAACTACAACACTATAAAATCATTATTTGTTGTAATTGTCACAGCGTGCCTAAAAATGGCATCGCGTGGCATCATTGCAACCGTTGTTGCCGCTTCCTCTAGTTTCTATATTCCGTGGCATGTTTGACATGTTAACCAGACTAGTCAATAGCGACATTTTGTCTTGCACAATGTTTGATCGATTCGTCACAAAACTTTGTTAAGTAACAAACAATGTTTTAAAGTTTTAAGTTCATCTCGCTTTTTGTAAATAAACAAATAAGAAGTTTTTCAAACTATCAACGAAAGATACAAGTGTTATTAAAGGTTAAACGTGTGTATTTTGTGTTGTGTGTATACTGTGTACAGTTTTAACATCACCGGAACGGACCAATTTTAATGCGATGAAATGTTAGTTTAAGTCGACAGTTTCAATTTATAATATTTATGATGGAGTGGACGAAGTCATATACGTTAAGATTGATAGAATTATGGCATTCAAAGCCATGTCTATGGCAAGTTAATCATCCTGATTACAAATCTAAAACGAAACGAAAGGAAGCCGTAGCAGAAATAAGTGTGGAACTTGGAACGTCCGAGTTAGCGATTGAAAAACGTTTAATTTCTCTCAGAACTCAGTACTCAAGAGCTCTTTTAAAATGTAAAGGGAAATCTGGTGATGGAGAAGAAGATTCAGGGTGGTACGCCTTTGATAAACTACATTTTATCAAGGATAACCCTCAAGAACCTTTAAATAAACCGGCCCTTACTATTTGCATGGTAAGTTTTATTTTACTTCTTTAAAATTCACACTATTAATCTGTCAAATTTGTGCTCGCACTTCACATAACTAGGGATGTGAAAAAATTGTCGATTTTTATATTAATCGAATTATTTTTTCTAACAATCGATTTTTAATCGATTAAATAACATATTCTTATTTTTATTTCATACCTTGTTACCGATGTAGCCGAACAAACTACACATTTTAATCGGTTCATTAGGTTTTTTTTTTTAATTTTAACACCCATTGTTGATGTTGATATTGTCTTTGTTAGTATAGACTCGGTAGCTTTATTATTATAAACCAAAAATGCAACTTTTCGAATAGTTATAAAAATTAAGTCAATTTTATTAAAAATCGATTTTTCTGGAAAAAATCTATCATCTTCTAAAAAATTATCGATTTTTTAAATCGATTCTTGTTGTGAGAAAAATAAATCGATTAATATAAAAATCGATTATCTTTATAGAATGTCAACCCCGTAATCAGGGCGCCAGCAAATTTTATTATATCCGTGATATCATATCATATTCGATTGTAGCATTTTTATTTAAAACGAAAAAATCACGAAATGTTTTTTTTATTTTTTATTAAAGACCTTAAAATAACCTATCATTCTTCTATACACTATATCAGAAAATTCTTCATAGATTTTTAGATATTTGATGAAATATAAAATATCCCTAGATTCTGTTTATGTGTATACATCTTGATACGTTTCTATAAATCATTTCATTTCTTTTATTTCCAGAACAGAAAACGCCATTCATCGTCAGAGGTTATACAAGCTGTTTCATTGAAACAAATTCCTCCACCTGTGAAAAAAAGATTTCAAATTGAACACCAACAAGGAACAACTTTAGAAGTAGCACCTGATAAAAATCCAACGAAAATCACTAAAGATAAATTCTCTGCGTTCGGAGAATTAGTTGCAGCAGAATTAAGGAGTATACACGAAGAAAAATATATAGTTATGTTGAAGAAACGTATTACAGATGTAATATATGATTTTAAATTAGATATGTTGTCAAATTCTAACAATGCATATGATCCAATCGCGTTCAAAGGTTCACCAGCTTCGAATCAATTGTATTTTCCTGATATTCAACATAGTTAGAAGTTTTTTGCGAAGTAATCTACAGAAGCTACAGTCATCTACAAATGTTTACTCCCACACTAGTCAGACATTTGTGTGATGAACATGTCTGTTTCTCTTGAGTGTGGGTGTAGTTATTTATATTTATGTATGTATTTACAAAAGAAAAGGATTATATGTATTATCGACAAACTTATTTTCTCGTGGGACATCAACACACACGGCCATCTGACCCCAAACTAAGCTGAGCTTGTACTATGGAAATCAGATAACTGGTAATATACTACATATAATACTTTTCTTTTGTAAATACAAACAGACATGTTCATCACACACATTTTTGACTTATGTGGGAATTGAAACCACGATCTGCGGCGTCATAAGCGAGTATCAAGGATGGATGATAGACGATTGATAAATGTCGCAGTAAAATAGATCAAGTAATATAGTTATATCCCTAGGGATATAATTATATACCGTAACATAGTTACACGAAAGCGATTCATTACTATCTCACTAGGAATATAGTTATAAAACGGTCCAAGTTTAGTGATATACTTATATTACTAGATCAAGTTTAGTGAAATAGCTTTCGGAGTGTGCGGAGCAGGCGGCGGGGGAAGGGTCGACATGCAGATACTTGTAGTTTGTTGTCACTTGTAAGTCCCGAAAACAAACCCACTCACTCTAAAGTGCTGTGGCTGGCTATACACGGTGGAGGTGAGTGGAGACGCTAGGAGAGGACGCCCTAGGAGGACATTCGCTGACCACATCAGTGATGTCCTTTCAAGGGCGTAGCACTCACAACCGCAGCATGTATGACCAGACGTATAAACATCAGTGAGGCTAAGGAAGTATGTTTAGATTGTAGTAAGTGGCGCTCTATAGTTTCCTATAGGGCTAAGTTCCAATAAAAAAAATCTTGTCGTTAGTAGTCTACAATGTATACAGACAACACATTTTGGAATCTTTTTGTGTTAAGATGTTTTGTAATATTGAATCTGTTAATAAACTTTTGTAGCTGACTGTACATTAAGTAAATACGTACATTGTGTGATACAAAAAAAAATATTGAAGTTATACTTCTTTAAGCGCGTTATGAAAAAATGATGAAAGTTAAATTTTACGATGCGCGCGCATCTGTGACACAAAATTAACAGTATGAAGCTGTCTGCTTTTTTAATGATGCCAAAGAAGTATAACTTCTCACGCGCGTACATAAGTACACGCACATTTTTTTTTGAACTTAAGTGACAAGTCATCCCTATGTACAGTTTTTCAACTTATTAACATTATTATGACATCGCAAACTGCAATTTTATGCGATTTGTCAAAGTTATAATTTTTTCCTTGTTTTGCTGACGGTCCAAATTGTCATTACAACCGCCATTTTAGTTTCGTATCTTTAAAGGGTTTCTTATTTTTATGTTGTTATTGTTTATGTATATGTGTACTATACGCAAATATGTATATACATTTACCTCGCCTTCCCGCCAAATGTCCCTTAAATTTTAATTTAGAGGTAATATTTATTTAATATTAATGTAAGAAGTACATACTTAATGTGTAGGAGATTATATAGGTTTTAGTTGATTTTAATTAAAATTATATACTATTTTGCTATTTGAAGTGTTTTATTCTAAACATTGTTTGATTCATCATTATCATCACACTATTCCACAGCTGGACATTGGCCTCTACTTAAGTACGCCACTAAAATGATCCACGGCTTTTCTCATCCAGTTCTTACCGGCCGCCTGCTGAGATGCTCCACCTAGTCTGAGGGCGTCCTACGCTACGTTTTCCAATCAATCCGTGGTCTCCACTTTAGAACTAGTTTACCCCAGCGGTTGTCAGTTCTGCGGCAGATATGACCGGCCCATTGCCACTTCAGTAATTATATCGAGTACTATTCTGTTTACTGTTATACTAACCTTAATAGGTTTTGACCTACGGTTTTGACGTACCTACTATGCGTTTCAAATAAGAATAGGACTGGACTCGCAGCTAACTTCATACAAACAACTAAGCAAAAGTAGCGCCAGCACAAAATGTCAAATCACAGACAATAATATTAATTTGAAATGTATGGAAAATTGTTTTTGAAAGGAGAGGTCAAAAGTGGGCTAGAATTTTGAACACCAATGTGATATACCTCATTGGAAAGCTTATTTAATAAGCTGTTAGAATTTAACTAAACACGAATTTTAGGAGCAACCATTTATGTAAAAATCAAAAAAATGTAATAGAAAAACAAAACGCATATTACCTTTAATTATCCGTTTCCTAAGCAGTATAAATATTGCAATCACGTCAACAATTGCATTCTGTTACAGTACTTTTCTCTTGTAATATTATTCTAGCTGCAGCTTAATGTAATTATGACGAAAAATATTTGTTATCTTATTAGTGTGATAACAAAACGCGTGGAAAAAATATAATTACGGGAAACGTCATGATGTCATTGTCATTGATCAGTGATTGACAGCGTCGAAATAATTTTGATTTTTTTGGTTGCTCAATTGACATTTGACCATGGGGTTGCCAATTGCAATAATCATAATATTGCATTAAGGATTCTTATTTTCAATTTCAATTTTTAAAAAAACGGGGGGGTGTAAAATTATTTTAAATACACCAAAAAATTTAATTAATTATGCTCTATTAACCTATGTAACTCAGATTGCTGTTCAAATTTACAATTATTTTAATCCCAGGCTCTATACATTTTTTGAACGTCTCCTTTATAATTAAAAACTTTACATAATATGTATGTAGTTACAATGTAGCTACCTACTTAAGTAAATTACGCGCTAGGATACCACAAACTTGTACTAATTCATTTACGCGCATAAAAACACACTTTTTAACTTATAGCACCGCTTTTTGTCATTGGAAGTTAATAAAATGTGTTCGTACCTAAATATTCTACTCCAAATGTCCAATTTTACTCGAACGGCAGTAAGATATACGCATTTTTATTTTATTTTCATCTAGATGTGATTATTATATCAAAGAAACATTTTTGCTAACTGTACTAAAAAATGTGAAGTTGTTGCGCATTACAGTCCAAGATGGCGGATTTCCAATCCTATTCTTATTTAAAACGCATAGTAATGTAACATTTCCGACAGGTTACGACGCCGTCACCTGTAAGTTAAGTTTAAGTGACAGGTTGAATTATTAATTCACAACATTATAATTATTTTATATTATTATTAATAATTAAAATAACATTATTACCATTTAATTTTATTTGTGATATATATTATCGTCTATGGTTCTGTCTTTTATATACAATCTTTATAAGACAAAACAAAGACAGACGTATGAGTGACAATAAGATTCAAGAAGTAATTTAATATGTAGGGTGACCAGATATCCACTTTTGAAGTGAAGAAAAAAATGGCATCTTGGAATGTCAGAGTTTTTTTTTGTGTTTTTAATTACTAATCTTTTAAAAGTTTTCATAACCTATTTCACACCTGAGCTATCAAAACATTATTGATTTTTATCGGAATTTGCCTTCGTATTCTAATGATATTGTAGCAGTTTTTCACTGCCTCAAAACACGAATAAAACGACGTTTTCTAAAAATGAAACCTAGCTAGATCGACTAATCGCCCCCAAAACACCCCGCATGCTAAATTTCATGAAAATCATTGGAGCCGTTTTCAAGACTCAGAATCTATTTATACAAGAATTTCTCGTTTAAAAGTATTAGATATAAGATAATAATATGGCAGAATTTTAAGATTAATATCGGGTTACAATATGTATTTGACTTTTTATTACAGCATGGTAACCCTAGCTCACGTCGCACGTCGCCTTTTTAGGTTATAAGTAAAATTAAGTTTGAAAAACTCTATAAACCATACTTTAGCTAACTAATTTTACATTATTATTCATAAACAAAGTGTAGGTATATGAAGTTTCAGCTCCTTCAGAAACCTGAAAGTTGATCTAATATAACTTCTAAGAATCAGTTACAACATAGAATTTATTTAAGAATTTCAATTGGAACATGCTAATAGAAATAGGTAAAATAAAAGTTTAAAAAGTGGAATTAAGAGAAAAGAAAAGAATATAGAAGATAGAAGAAAGAAGAACGAAAGAGAAGTTAGTACCAGTGACGTAGCGTGCCTTGACGGGGCTCTGTATAAAAATTTGTTTGCAGGCCTATAAGAAAGGTAACGATTTCTAACACTGCTATCCGTGGTTTATCATTGTATGCACATCGATTATTGTCAATGTGTGGGACCGGGGATCGAACCCGTGACCTTATATTTCTAAGGGCTGTACCGCAGCTGCGCCGCCGCTGCTCACTCAAAAGTTTCATTCTACCACAGATAATATAATACTATACTAGTATTCTACAAAGATATACTGATTTTCTTACAATAGAAGGCAGAAGTCCCCGTGGTCCCCGGGTGGTGCAAATCAGGTGACAATCAACTGGTAATTAACTGGGTAGGTTTCGGCCGTGGTTAGTAACCCACCAGACAAAGTCGCACCGCGAAGCGGCCTTGCCGTGTTCCGGTGCGATGTCTGGTGACACCATTTTAGAGGGTCGGTCTAAAATATTGCTCCTTTATGGTTTCTTACGAAATGGACCCTCAATCGGCTGCCACCTCACCGAAAATCATTCGTAATTACAAGTGTTTCGGTATATTAGACAGGCGCGTACTATCGTAGACTACATCATTCCTTAACATCAGGCAAGTAGCAGTCAAACGCAAGCCTGTTTGAAAAAAACTTTAGTATTAACAACTCACTTCAACCCTTTTTTAGTGTCTCACTATTGGACACGGGTCTTCTCTCAACTATCATATGAGTTGAGAGAGTTTAGGCCTTAATCCACACTCTGGCCAAGTACGGATTGATGGATGTCACATGTCCTCGATTGATTAGTTCTTAGACATGCCGGTTTCCTCACGATGTTTTCCTTCACCGATACTGAGCAGCGGAGATGTGCGAATTCACACAAAGATGTGTGGGCATGACCAGGATTCGAACCCGCGACCTTATTTTTCTAAAGCGAGGCCCGTACCGCTGCGCCACCCCTGCTCAACTACTTGAGCTCAATAAGCTATTTATTAAAATTTGATGTACAGTAAATGGACTGTTATAAAGCTTTAATTGAAACGAGTCGTAAATACTTATGAGTGCACTAGCAGCGGTGGCGCAGTGGTACGGGCCTGGCTTTAGAAATATAACGTCGCGGGTTCGAATCCTGGTCATGCCCACACATCTTTGACAACTTATTTATAGCTAAATAAACCGCGATAAAATCCGTTAAAAGGTAGTTTTATTTCAATCGCTTACTATTGTTCTGAAAATCAATAGTGTTTATCATCATCATCATCAGCCTATTCTAGTCTACTGCTGGACATAGGCCTCTCCTAAAGTTCGCCATTAAGCAGGATCCGCGACTTTTCTCATCTAGTTCTTGCTGGCCGCCCTGCTGAGATCGTCACTCCACCTATGTAGTCTGAGGACGTCCTACGCTACGTTTGCCAATCCGTGGTCTCCACTCGAGAACTCGTTTACCCCAGCGGTTGTCAGTTCTGCGGCAGATATGAGTATGACCGACCCACTGCCATTCCAGCTTCCTAAGCTGGTGAGCTACGTCGATTACTTTAGTTCTCTGTCGGATCACTTCATTGCGGATTCGATCCTTCAGAGAGACTCCGAGCATAGCCCTTTCCATAGCTCGCTGAGCGACTTTAAATTTAAGGACCAGTCCTACCGTAAGTGTCCACGTCTCGGCGCCGTATGTCATAACGGGTAGGACGCACTGGTTGAAGACTTTTGTCTTTAGACTGTCTTGACGTGAAGACTTGACGTGATTTCCCATATGCTGCCCAACACAGCTGTATTCTTCTATTAGCTAAAAATTTATAATGTTACCTACTCAACTGCTATTCGGGAAAACCTATTAGGCTTACTGTTACTGTTGTTTTTATTTAGCTACTTTTTCAGTTTGTTATATAGCTGTTGGTTTTCCGTCTCAAATAAATAAATAAAACCAGGTTGGATCATTTTAAGATGATGGAATTGTCTAAGCGGACAAAACAGACTTACCCTGCATTCTTATGTACGTCTTTTAAGCTCATTATAGCTAAAATCTAATCTATATTTAATATTATAAATGCGAATGTAAGTTTGTTTGTTACGCTTTCACGCAAAAACTACTGAACCGATTTGGATGAAATTGGGTATGGAGGTAGTTTGAGACCCGAGAAAGGACATGGGATAGTTTTTATCCGACTGCGCAAAAAGAAGGTAATGTTTTGGCGCGATAGGTAAAGCTAGTAGGTTTATAATTCGTTTGTCTTTGTCTGTTATCTTGACATTTATACTAGTAATGTGGTTTGCGTGTAAGTTTTATTGACATGTGGATTTGTAAATACGCTACTTCGACTCTCCCAAAAACCGACTGAAACAATGTAGTATTAGAAGTTACATAAAACACTTCCCGTGTAAAATGTTTTGAGACGACAGGGATCGAACCCGAACGACCTTTATTTCTACGAACCAATTAGGTTAAAATTCAACTCTTAACACGCTTTAACCAGTAAACTCCAAACATGATAATTGGCTACAAAACTTTAATTATTATTACAGCTCTATTCTCTACACGTTGGCACAACTGGATTTCAGTATTTTTCAGCTTCAGCTTTTTGCTACCAACATAATACTTAAATAAAGTTTGAAATGGGACGGTATAACATGATGTGTGATGAGGTGATGACCACTTACAACTCTACTTTCTAAATGTTGGTGTATCTGAAATCAATAATTTTTAGGCACAGTTCTCTACCAACATAATACTGAAGCAATGTATGAAAAGGAATGTGTTACAGTGAAATAATTGAATGAACATATAGAAGACAAACGCGCGCTACGTTGCACGCATTTTGTGAAAATTTATTATCTGTGGTATAGTGTCTTTTGGCGGGAACCTCAGAAAAGTGCGGTAAGTAATATTTTGAGTACTTTTTAGGGTTCCTTATGTACCTTAAAAGGTAAAAGCGGAACCCTTTAAAATCACTCCGCTGGTTGTCTATATGTATGTCAATCACAGTCTATTTTCTCTGAAACTACTGGACAGAAATGTCATGAAAAAAAAATATATTTAACGATGAAGGAAAACTTCGTGAGGAAACCAGCATGTCTAAAAACCAACCCTCACTTGGCCAACGTTTGTGGATTAAGGCCTAATCTCTCTCATCTCGTAAGATAATGGAGAGAAGACCCATGCCCAGTAGTGGGACACTAAAAGGGTTGAAGTGAAGTGAAGTATTCAATGAATCAGTTTATTTGTGAATTACTTTTGCTCAATTTAAATATAATAATATAATCCAAGATTAGGTAATGATGATGGGGATCAACCGCGCGCGTTCATAAATCGAAGAGAGGTTATGAATGAATATATTATGAACGAAAATGCTTGAATGTCAAAGACATAGATCTAGCATATTATATAGATTGGCAAAACGAAAGAGATAGAGAGTCGGATACGCATATGTTAGAGTGAGATAGATAAACGAGACCGAACACGTACACGCTATGGTCCCGTGAGGTAAAAGTGTCAATCGTGACCGGAACAAATAACACTATATCTCTGTTTATATTAAGTTTTAAAGTGAAATTTTGTATTATATAGACAAATAAAATAATATCAACTACGTAAATTCGCGCTATTTTTAACACCACTTTTTCAATAAAGAGTCTTACTATTATCGATAATACTTATCGATTTTTTTTAATATTGTGCTAGGTAACAGCATGGCTTCCATACAACCATCGTGTTGTTTTTAGATTTTTTAATTTTTAACCGACTTCAAAAATAGAAGGTGCTATGTTGGGTTTCGGTTGTTATGTTTTTTTCTATGTATGTTCTCCGATTTCTCCGTCAATTGTGAACCGATTTTGAAAATTCTATTTATGTTTGAAATAATATACTCCCATAGTAAAAAAAATTTGATTTAATGATGCACTTCGGGATATAGAAAAAACTGTTCTATATTCACGTAATGGCGAGACCAAGGTAAGCACAGAATAATTTTATTTAAATGATCGTTTAGAACATTTTAATGAGCGACGATACGATACAATAAAATATATTTAATATGCACTCAATTTCATATAGCGTCAGTTACATGACTGAAAAACAAAAATTTAATATTTAAAGAAGACAGTATGTTATCCACTAATAAAATAATTTAAGACAATACTTTACATTAAAGTACAATCTAAACATCACATTTTCATTTGACTGGATATCATTCACTCAGATCTCCCTAAATCTATGGTTATTCTAATGCATAAAAATCTATGTCCACACTCTAATTTAAAAAATATAAAAATGTCAAATAGGCCGTGTCCTTGCATAACCTGTGGTCATGAATTTTGAATTGTTTTGAATTTTATCAATAACTAGCTTTCCGACAGCGGCTTCGCCCGCGTGTATGTCGGTTATCGCGCCAAAACATTACCTTCTTTTTGCACAGTCGGATAAAAACTATCCTATGTCCTTTCTTGGGTCTCAAACTACCTCCATACCCAATTTCATCCAAATCGGTTCAGTAATTTAAGTGGGAAAGCGTAACAGACAGACAGACAGAGTTACTTTCGCATTTATAATATTAGTAGGGATTCGTATTTAAATGATTGATTTAAAACATTTTTCAGTTAATTTCATAATTGAAGTGTTTACTCAATGGATTAAGACATTTTTAAGTCGATACATAGTGTGGTTGATTGATAAAATCGTGATATTCTAAAGTGATACGAAAACTGAAGCTTTGTTTACCTGTTTGTCACGGTAAGGAAAAACAGAGTATAGTATTGTTTGGTTTATAACTGTACTCGATGGCTAATTAGGGGAAAACGGTCCACCAAGGCCGTATTAATGACAGTATTGAATTACAGCATTTGGACCATAATGGTTATCCCCATAGATTTAGGATGTTAACTGGCGTTTAACAGTAGATTGGCAATGTAGTGATTATATTAGCGTCAAACAGGCGGCGCATGGTCATGGTGCAGCACAGCTCTATTAGCCACGCACACATCACATAACACGCACACTATTGTAATCCGTTTTTGGTGTCGTCGTCTTGATCACTACGTTGCCAATCTGTAAGCGTCAGCTTACATGCTAAATCTATGGCCAAAGACGATGTTCGTTCTTCGTTCCTTAATTTGCATGTTCTTCACTAGATGGCGCTAGTAGTACTAATAGGCAGCGGCGTCAAGTCTTTGTTGACAGTTAATTTATAATTGTTTAACTAACTACGTGCGTCAACCGGTGATAACCAGTTTAATCTAGTTATCAAATCTACTATATAAAAATAAGTCGGGTTTTCCTTCCTGACGCTATAACTCCAGAACGCACGAACCGATTTCTACGATTTTGCATTCGTTGGAAAGGTCTCGGGCTCCGTGATGTTTATAGCAAAGAAAATTAAAAATGAAAAAAAAAATGAAATGAATGAATAGAAAAATGAGTTGGTAAGCGCATAACTCGAGAACGGCTGAACCGATTTAGCTAATTGTTTTTTTAGGATACTCCTTGAAGTACAAAGATGGTTCTTACGCAAAGAAAAAAAAACAACTTCCTCAGAAACAGCTTAACCGATTCGGTAGGTCTGAGAATCGGTCGTAATCTATTTTCGGCCCCAGTAGGTGGCAATGCTTTACCGGGCAGGACGACGCACGTCTGCGGGGTGCGCTAGTTACTGATAATTTATGTAACAGATTTGTGTCTCACAACAGTCAATAGTTTGACTAGCCTGTTGGTGTAGTGGTTTGGTTAGTAACTCTGACTGCTAAGCCGGAGGTCGTTGGTTCGATTCCCGCCCAGGAAAAATCTTTGCGTGATGAGCATGAATGTTTGTTCTGTGTCTGATTGTAATTTTATCTAATCTAATATGTAGGTATTTATACAAAATACTGTATTTAAGTAGTTCATCCGTTCCTAATACCCATATCACAAGCAAATATAATTGCTTAATTTGGGACTAGATGGCGTTGTGTGTGTGCAAATATTACTATCATTATTATTATTATTCTCATGGTTTGCTATACTCAGTAGCGAGGATATTTAATTCGTAATATGGACACCAGTAGCGAAGGGTCCATACAAGCCGATTCCCATCGGCTTCCCTTAGGAAATGGTGAGTATCACGCGTACTTAATATTGTTATGTTACGCCTAAAAGTTTTAAATAGCAACAAAAATAAGTATAGCATCAAGTGTAAGAACGATCGGTGACGGTAGTGAAGAGATATTATTTTCCTAAGTAAGAACTTTTTTGCTCTGGTTTCCCTTTATCAGACTTCCACCCTTCGTCACTGATGGGCTCTGTATCTTAGTATTAAAATGGTTTTTCAAATTTGTTTAAAAAATGTTTTGTTTTACAGTGTGTATATAGGTATTAGAGCAGCGGTGGCGCAGCGGTACGGGCCTCGCCTTAGAAAAATAAGGTCGCGGGTTTGAATCCTGGTCGTGCCCACACATCTTTGTGTGGATTGTTTCATCGCCGCTGCTCAATATTGGCATGTCAACGGCATGTGACATCCACCAACCCGTACTTGACCAGCGTGTGTGGATTAAGGCCTAAACTCTCTCAACTCGGAAGATAGTTGAGAGAAGACTAGTGCCCAGCAGTGGGACACTAAAAAAAAGGGTTGAAGTGATATACCTAGGTATTTGTGATTGTAATAAATGCGAATTCATATAAGTACATTTCAGCAACATGTAAATTAAGGAGCCTAAGAACGATTATTGATATAGCTAAATTACTACCCGTGTGCTATAAGTTGAGACATGGGGGCGGTGACGTCACACACGCATGGGTATATTGTGCACAAAAAATATCACAACAAGTCTCCACCCGCGACTTCGTCTCTGCATTTTTTTTATTCCATACAGGTTCTATTTACTGCCTGATCAAGAGGTAAACACAACAGTTTGTTCCGTTTTTCGTTTTCAGAAACGTCCATAACTTTTAACACGAGATTTCTCTCTCCACTATGTAAAGATTTACCCTACATTATAAACTTAACACAAAAAAAAACTAAAACAATAAATAATTCTTTTTGCAACAACAACACAAAACCGACTTCAATTGTAGGTACCTAGAATTATGCGTTTAGGGCAATTGCACTAATAATTTTGGAAGGCTGCGCGCTTAGCGTAAACAATGACGCTTCTTTCGACATAGCTCAATAACTGCTCGTCAGATCTTGATCAAATTTAAAGGGGACCACACGGAAGCATTTACTTGCCAACAAAAAAAGAATCATAGAAATCGGTTCACGTATAACAAAGATATTAGGTAACAAACATAAAAAAACATACAGTCGAATTGAGAACCTCCTTCTTTTTGAAGTCGGTTGAATATAGCAATAACTCTAATAACTATTAACGAACCAGTATCAAATAAGATTATAAAATCGTTGCGTGACGTAAGCAAGTACGAGAGTAAGATGTTAAAAAAATGGCGTTGCCTACAGCACAACACGGAAACTTGAGGGGAAGTTACAAAGTAGCGGGCGGAGGGTTTCATTTCAGGCGAGTCTCAACTTATCGCGCACCGGTAGTAAATTCTAAATGATTTCTAAGAGCAATCCAGGTCACGTTAGAAATTTTAATATTAAATCAACTATTACAACAACAAGTTCATCAACAATTCTGGCTGACTGTACAAGTTTAATAAGTCATAACTAAAATCTTATATAAATGTTTACTTTAGCAAATAAGGCATTATGATAAATTCTGTTACTTGTTAGTTTTCGCAGGCAGTCGTAAAACACATTTGTTTCAATATTGTAGCGTTGTTAAATTTTATCTCGTTTTCCGTGAAATATACATTTTTGTTGGTAAGTAAATTAACTACTTATAGACCGACCGTTTAACTCGCGCATCGCCATCTGAGGTACAAAGTCATAAAACATTAATTAAATCTCATAAAGAACTATTTAACCACAGACAAAAGTAATGTAAGACTATTCGTCACTAATATCCATATCGCTTGAATCATCATCACTGTCTGTGCAGCTTGAGGAGTCAGAATCTTGGCGATAGGCGATACGCGAGTTAAACGGTTGGCCTATAATACCTACACAAATTTAATAAAATAATTCTAACAAAAATATAATGTAGTTTTATACTTCCTACCCGTGCGCGATAAGTTGAGACTCGCCTGGAATTCAACCCTCCGCCCGTTACCCCTGTAACTTCCCCTCAAGCTACCGTGTTGTACTGTAGGCAACGCCATTTTTTTAACATCTTAGTCTCGTACTGGCTTACGTCACGCAACGATGACGCGTACCGATTTTATAATCTTACTAGCGGCCCGCCCCAGCTTCGCCCGGGTAGTTTCAGCCCACTCGACAATTTACAAAAATGATGTGGTGTCGTGGGACACCAGGTAGGAACGAAGTTCCTTCGGCTAATAAAGAAAGAGGGAGAAAGAGAAAGGTATTATACACTACTCGCTTGTGTATGCGACTGTCGCGCCTGCGCACGTCTCATTTAACGGTTTTATTCCACGCACTTTTTTCCACGGATTTTTTCTTACGGTTTTACTATCACATTTTTTTCAGTTCGGTCGCGCAGCAAAATCCCTATCCCCTCCAAGCCTGCCGTAAGGAACTTCGTTCCAAAAAAAATGCGATAAATAAAGAACCGCTCAACCGATTTTATGCAAACTTCACATAAACCATCTACTAAATAGTCCGAACAATGCCTAAACATTGGTTTGAATAGGTAAGCCGTTTTTGAGTTATAAAATTACAACGAAAAGTGGCATTGATTTTTTTATTTTTTTTTATTTTTTTTTATTTGATACTGTTACGTTAGTTTTTTAGTTTCGTTTTTTAGTGTTAAGTTTATTGTTATATTGAAAGGTAAAACTTTACACAGTGGACTGAGAAATCTCGTGTTAAAAGGGTTGGACTGTTATGAAAACGTAAAACGGAACAAACAGTTGTGTTTACCTCTTGATCAGGCAGTAAAAAGAACCTGTATGGAATAAAAAAAATAGCAGAGACGAAGTCGCAGGAGGAGACTTGTTGTGATTTTTTTTGTGCACAGTAGACCCTTGCGTCTGTGACGTCACCACTCGCATGTCTCAACTGATTGCACACGACAGTAATGTAGTAATAATAATGTCGTAGTTTGAATCACATTGAAAATTCGATACTTCTTCTATTATACTAAACACGCCTGTCGCACTTCCATTAAAACCTATGATGTTAAAAATAGATAATAGTCTGAGTGCTAGTAGATATTTTTGAGTAAGTGTTTGAAGCATATTCAAAACTTATTAAATAATAATATAGTGGGACATTAACACACACGGTCATCTGGTCCCAAACTAAGCAGAGCTTGTACTTTGGTAACCAGATAACTGGTAATATACTACATATTATAATACTTTTCTTTTGTAAATATATACCTAAATATAGATAATTACACCCAGACACAAGACAAACAGACATATTTAAACAAATGTTTGTCTCGGGTGGGAATCGAACCCACGACCTGCGGCGTGAAAAGTAAGTATCTTACCGACCACGCCACCGGCCCGTCAAAAAAATAAATAAAATAATACTTCACTTACCTATGATACTCAAAGACATCTGTATCACCTTTAAGGAAATTTATCATGTTTATAGTCAAAATCCTGGTAGATATTTTTGATTGTTTGAATCATCATCATCATCATCATCATCAGCTTATTCTAGTCCACACTGGACAAAGGCCTACTAAAGTACGCCACTAAGGATGATCCGCGGTTTTTATCACCAATTCTTGCCGACCTCAGCAGAGATCCTCACTCCACCTAGTCTGAGGACGTCCTACGCTACGTTTGCCAATCCGTGGTCTCCACTCAAGAACTCGTTTACCCCAGCGGTTGTCAGTTCTGCGGCAGATATAACCGGCCTACCACTTCAGCTTACTAATCCGGTGGGCTATGTCGATTAGCAGCGGTGGTGCAGCGGTACGGACCTCGCCTTAGAAATATAAGGTCGCGGGTTCGAATCCCAGTCGTGCCCACACATATCTCCGCTGCTCATTATTGGTGCAGGAAAACATCATGAGGAAACGCGCATGTCTAAGAACCAATCATTTGAGGACATATGATATCCACCAAACCGCACTTGGCCAGCGTGTGTGGATTAAGGCCTAAACTCTCTCAACTCGTAAGCTAGTTGAGAAAAGACCCGTGTCCAGCAGTGGGACAAACGGGTTTAATAATAATAAAAAATTGGTTGCCTGTAAAGTCGGTATACGGGCGAAAGTTTTACGTGACAACGACTTTGAGTGGTAAAATAATTTTAATGTGAATATTCATTCGTATAGTAGGAAGAAGGATGAAATCTGTCTCTCTCGCTCTTAGGCGGGCTAACCATGCCCGAGTGGAAGGGACGCGTGCCTCTCACTCGCTCTCATTGTGAGCGCATAACGTGAGCGGAGCGTAACGCAGTTTCTTGAAGTGTCACCCGGCAAACCAATTTATAAGACGTTGTCACGTCAAAAAATAATAATAGTAGAAAGTAAAAGTTTCAAATAGCAACAAAAATAAGTATAGCATCAAGTGTAAGAACGATCGGTGACGGTGGTGAAGAGATGTTATTGTCCTAAGTAAGAACTATTTTGCTCCGGTTTCGCTTTTTCAGACTTCCAACCTTCGCTACTGGTAGGTACCATTACTTAAGTAGGTACCTAACATATATCGATGTGTCTATCTGTGGGTTATTGCGGCATCATACTTATAACGATGATTTTAATTGTTTGTCTGCCTAAGCAGACTTCGAGTGTTCTACATTCCATCAAATCTAAGAAGTACCGTTTGACAGTTCTAAACGTAGTACATTTAGAATTTTATTTTTTGTATGAAAATTGTTTATGTTATGTTAAAATAAAAATAGCTTCATAATTCAATTATTTTACAGGAAAGCTAATAAAAATAGTGTGAATTACGTCTCTATTAAAGCTAATTTAATACAAAACAGTGAAACGTCAAAAGGTACTTCTTAGATTTGTTCAATTGTAAGCATAAAAAGTCTGCCAAAAACTTTATAAAATTTATAATTATTTCAAATTTTGTCTAATACCGACATCTACCCGTTCGAAGCCGGGGCGGGCCACTAGTATTTAATAAGTTTGGACGTCGAATACCTCAGTCCACCCGTGACCATGAAGTCTGAAATGACACACCGTGTCGCCGGATTTTTTTTAGTTTTATTTCAATGTGTGATATTCGTGTATGTTTAAAAAAGGCTATTCAGCTAATAACTGGCTGCCTAGCTAAAGTACGGGTAAGAGGAGCTTACCACTGTTTTTTTTTTGCAGCACCTGCATTCAAATCTTTTTCCTTCAGTAACAGAAATCACATCACAAAAAGTGTCTTTTAAGGCAAAAACGTTATTTGAAAATGGAATCACATGAGAAGAGCCAGCCAGTGGGACCAGGACCCCAGGGTCCCACCACGGAAATTGTATTGAACACCAGTAAGTAAAGACTACACCGGTGATACTGTGGTAACCTTGTTCGCTTAATAACCGCGAGTCCCGGGTCGAGCAAAACGGCTTTACTAATATACTTTCGCGGCACGGACCTCGCCTTAGAAATATAAGGTCACAGGTTCGAATCCCGGTTGTGCCCATACATCTTTGTGTGAATTGTTTCATCACCGCTGGTGAATATCGGTAAAGGAAAATATCGTCAGGGAACCGGCATGTCTAAGAACTAATCATTCGAGGACATGTGACATCCACCAATTCGCACTTAGCCAGCGTGTGTAGATTAAGGCCTAAACTCTCTCAACTCGTAAGATAGTTGACAGAAGACCTGTGCCCAGGAGTGGGACACTAAAAAGGTTGAAGTGAAGTGACGTGAATATACTTTGACATTTTTAGTTGCAGAGACGACCTCGGTAGTCGAGCGGTGTAAGCCGTCTGATTGGACTATGCTGTGCCCGGGAGTCACGGGTTCGATTCCCGCCCCGGACAATATTTGTGTTACAACAAAGATTTGTTTCGGTGTATGGTTGGTTGAGGGACTAGCCTCCGTGCCTCGGAGAGCACGTTGAGCCGTCGGTCCCAGTTGTCATTTAACACATCTATGACAATCGTCGCATGTAGTCAGAAGCCAATATAATCTGACACCTGGTCTAACCATCTCGGCTACTGGTTTCCTACGGGTTTCGAGGTCTGATAGCAGTCGCTCGTGTAATTCTGGTAGCTAGCCGCATTAGGTTAGACTGGAAGCCGACCCCAATAGAAATGGAAAAAAGGCAAGGGAAATGATGATAATTAATTTTATAGTTGCAGCTTGAAGGTTGGAATTGTTTTTGGGGACTGAGTCACCTTCGTCCGTGGGAGTGCACCTTTTATCTGAATCCCCACACGTGGTCCCCGGGTGGTACAAATCAGGTGACAATCAACTAGTAATTATGTTTACTGGTAATTAACTGGTGGTAGGCTTCGGCCGTGGTTAGTGACCACCCATCAGACAAAGCCGCACCGCCAAGCGGCCTTGCCGTGTTCCGGTGCGATGCCGGGTGACACCATTTAAGAGGGTGGGTCGAAATTGTTGCTCCTTTATGGTTTTAACCTTAAGGAGCATCATTTCACTGCCACCTTCTCACCGAAAGTCATTCGTAATCACGAGCGAATCGGTACATTGGGCTGGCGCGTCCCATCGTAGACTACATTATTGCTTAACATCACGTAAGTTGAAGTCAAGCGCCAGCCTATTCAAGAATAAAAAAATTTGCCAGATGAATGGCAATAGGCTCGGCCCCTATTACGTTTGGGATCTAAATATAGCCGTTGAACAGTGGATGATAGTCACCTTCTTAGAACATTTAACAGGGAAGTGTTATACACAACTACTATAGGCCGACCGTTTATCTCGCGTATCGCCATCTGAGGTACAAAGTCATAAAGCATTAATTAAATCTCATAAAGAACTATTTAACCACAGATAAAAGTAATGTAAGACTATTCGTCACTAATATCCATATTGCTTGAATCATCATCACTGTCTGTGCAGCTTAGGGAGTCAGAATATTGGCGATAGGCGATACGCGAGTTAAACGGTCGGCCTATAGTACTAAATTGTTTCTGCCAGTTTTTGGGGGAGGTAACCACATACAGCGCACTTTTACATTCTCAAACACACTTACAAAACATAAATGCAAACATGCACACATAAATAAAAGCAACACACAAATATGAAACATGACCAGTTTAAACTTATTGAAGGCTTTCGCCAAAAAATCAGGATTAACTATCAGACAACTTTAAGTAGACGTGAATTATCGGGTAAGAAGACGGTATTACAATAAAATAACTACGGAATAATCACTTCACCCCGATCTCTCGATAGCACAATCATTAATTCTACCAGATAATTACAGATCGCTAAGATTACATTGGATTAAACATAACGTCCACCGAGCACGTGGTTGCATGCGTACCTCCCGAAGACGCAACCGTCCAACACAAAGTGTCAGCCCTTCTAAGATGGCCGCTTCACCCGTGCTCGGTGTTCATTCGTTCGTTCATATTGACATTTTCGAGAGACAGTTGACTTGCTATTGTGTTCTAATATAAACTGATCTCGCATTGAATAGAATTTTCGTACGACAGGTTAGCTTATATTGGATTTTTATATATTGATGTGTAGCCGTATGTGCCTCGACAGAGGAGAACGCGCGCATAGCAGTTCCTGTATTAAATGTTCTAGGTTCACCTCTTCCTTCTTTCTTTTCTTCTTCGCGTAATTTCTTTGTGGTGAGGGTACCCACTGAACATCTGCCGACCTTCGCAAAAGAAGAATTTTGGCCGCAAGGTGTTTTGTTCCGGCGCTTCCGAGGTCGGATACCTGACACCACACCACGCAACATACTCACGATGCAGCGTGGAAAAAATAAAATATTTTATATTGTATTTGTTTATAGTGTTATATTTTATATGGGCGTTGTAGCCTTAAATAAATGATTTTTATTATTATTATTATTAATACAGGATGCTTTGTTATACTTCTTTGCAGTTAACGGAAATGGTAACCACATAAAACCCCAGCTCAAAGATCTGGATGATCTACTCCCCTACGTTGGTGGTTTTGGGTGGTATCAAAGGATTCTGTTCCTCCTGATGATACCTTACGCGTTCTTCTTTGCGTTCGTCTACTTTGGACAGATTTTTATGACGGTGGTCCCTGAGGAGCACTGGTGCTATGTGCCTGAGCTGCAGCATATGAGCGTGGAAGAAAGGTATGTATAGCCGTTTGCTGTGGGTGCTAAATTTTTCGAATAGTTTTCGATTCCCGCCCCGGACAATATTTTTGTAATAACAAAGATTTTTTTCGGTGTCTGGTTGTTTGAGGGACTACCCTCCGTGCCTCGGAGAACACGTTAAGCCGTCGGTCTCGGTTGTCATCTAACACATCTATGACAACATAATCTGACACCTGGTCTTATTATCTCGGCTACTAGGTTCGCTACGGGTGTGGAGGTGTGATGGCAGTCGCTTGTATAATTCTGGTAGCTAGCCGAGAGTAGACTGGGAGCCGACCCTAATAGAAATGGTAAAAAAGGCAAGAGAAACGAATTTATAATTGGCGGAATTATCTCGAAACATTGATAACCTTCTTCTTTTTGTAAGTCTGTTAAAAAGGGGGGTGTTCTAAGTTAAGGTGGATTCAGACAGTGCGAGGCATGCGCCCAGAACGGCAGCAAAGGCACAACGCTTGCTTCAGTTTGAGCCGAGAAGGAAATGTTCGTTACGAAGCCATAATTTACTATGTTGTGTAACTATGTACGAGAGCCCTGATACCCATGCCGCAAGTTAAATCTTAGTTTGGGTATCAGTGATCAACCGCAATAGTTACTTGTAATTATATAAGACTGCTTTTACAAAATTGTCATCCACTGTCTGCGGTCTTTCCGTTTATCCACCCTAAAACAGCCACCCTAAGGCGGATACTCGGAAACGCGTGACCTTCTATCCACCTTGAACGGGGTGGATAACCGGAATTCATATAATATGTTTCTTCCAATTTTTTCATTTGGTCAAAGCAATTGGACTTGAAATTTGACTTTTTCCACAGGCGTCACCTATCCATCCCTATGGTAAATGGTAAATATGACAAATGCTACGTTTTCGACGTGGACTGGTCTGAAGTAGTAAAGAGTAAAAAATTTGAACCGAACCCACAATGGACTACAAAGAAATGTGATGGACAATGGGAATTTAACTTTACTGATGTAAAATATGAAACTATTGCTTCACAGGTATGTCTCTATTGCCTCAATTGTGTATTGAATAGAACCAATATAATTTATTGTCTTTTTCGTCCAATCTTTTCCTACCGTGCAGTGAATGACGAGGATACTGCTGAAAATCAGTGTTGTGGGTCGCCTGTAGTAGGTACTCACAGCGTTTACTGAGCAATGTCCATGTTTGACACTGATGGGTAACACTTACTCTGTCCTTTTTTTCTTCTTTTTAGCTATTTTCATTTATGTTTTGTTTTTCTCTTTTGATGTGTTTTTCATTTGATTCTGTGTCCTGTCTTTGTCTAAAAATGTTTTTATTCCTTTTTTTCTTTCTTTGTACTAGGAAACATGGCCAAAAAATTCAGCAGGCTCCTTTATAAAAATGGTCATACTTTATCTACTAATCTGCCTCAATAAATACGCTGACTAAGTACTTATGATGGACATTTCTTTGAATTTGTCTCATAATCGGTTTCCTCATAATATTTCCCATTATCAATATTGAACAGCGATGATTATGGAATTCACACAAAGATCTGGGAGAGGATTAACATCTTTTTGGGAACAATGGTACATTAAAACATTGAGAAAAAAGTGTATGTAGTATGTGTGGATACGACATAGAATCGAACATTCGATCTATCTTGGAACTTAGATCTTGAATCAAACTCAACATAATTCAAAGTCGCAACCTGGTCACGGCACCGTTTTGTCACTTCCAGGATTTCGTTAGTACCGAATAGTTTAACTCTTTTTCACCTTCTAGCTTGGCTGGGTGTGCGACAAAGACAGCTACCCTGCGACAGCTCAATCTATATTCTTCTGTGGTGCTATAGTCGGTGGTCTGGTGTTTGGATGGGTGGCTGATAAATATGGCAGGATTCCCGCTCTCGTTGGTGAGACACTCTCAAATATATCAAAGACAAAACATACATAAATTTTTTTACAAAGAGATACTACGTGTAAACGTAATCTAATTACCACGTCATGACGTGGAAACAAGACAATTTTTTGCCAACAACTTTTCTTCTTTCGCAAAGGTCGGCAGATATTCCGAGGGTATGTGAATTTCAATTCATTTGTGATGAGAGATCACAAATGAATTGAAATTCACATTTTGGCAAACTCCGAGCTCTCGACCCTTAGTGTGAACTTTATCTTCACAAACAACAAACAATTAAATATTTACCTCCGTATTCATAAACGTGTTAAGAGTTCATTATAGCTAAAATAGGTATATAATTCGTCTGTCTTTGCACCCACAGCGTCCTCAACGAGATGGCTGACTGTATTAATTGTTCACTGATCAGGAGCCTTGATTTTAAAAACAAATTCATTTACAAAAATTAACTACTTACATAGTTCTTAAGTTTCTACTATAGTATTATATTATCTGTGGTTTCTACTAACCCAATAAGGATCCGTTGTCCGAAATATTTTTTTAATTTATATACTCTTTGATTGTAATACGTGTGATGTGTTTAGTTTTAATTCTCAACACAAAGTACATTGTATTCTGAACTAAAAAAAAATCATTTAATTCGGACCGGAATCCATAGTGTTAGTAACAATGATCTTACAAACTATGTTAGTATTATGTAGGTACAAGATAATGCCGTGTCCTTTATTAGATGGATGCGGGTCCAGTGCCTCGTAATGGCACTATCCACATCTAATCTCCCCGCTACTGTCTTCAAGAGGCTGTTGGAGGCGCCCCGCACCCGCTGCAACAGGGATGCTGTACGCTTTCTGATGATAGCCGAAAAGCTATCAACGTCAGCCGAGGCTAACATCCCTGAGGCACTGCAGTAGCGCGGCAGCCCCAACAGCGCCCTGAAGGCATTGTTATATTGAGTACGCAGGGCCCTGTATGCTCCTGGCCCTAATTCATTCACAGGCTGCCCGTGTAGAAAGAGTTACAGTAATATTTGAAAAGCGTGATTTTAGCTTGGTTAGAACATCGTGAACAAATTGATGACTTAAGAATTATTTCCCACAATTACAGGTGCAAACTTCTTCGGTTTCACCGGAGGGATTGGGACAATTTTCGCAAATTCATTTTGGTCTTTCTGCGTGTGCCGTTTCATCGTTGGCTTGGGTTATGATAACTGTTTTGTAATTATGTATATTGTTGGTAAGTGGACTCTCTTTTATGCTTTTTTTTTAACCGGGGGAAAACCTGGATCCTTTCTTTCTCCTTATGGAGGGTAGAGGTAAAGAGGACTATCTTATAAGGGGGACAAGTTGAAAAAGTGTCCAGCTGTAAGCTGTAAGTAGCAGTTCAAACACCTTCCAGAATGGCGCTAGCGTAGCAACAGTGTAGGGTATAAATGTAGCAGTTGTAGACGGATTGAAGTGTGCTGAGTAAATAAAATTTTTTTTGTTGACTAAAAGTAGTTAGTAACAGTATGCAATAACATAACGAAGTAGCATAACGAAGCGGAAGTTGTTCTTTCCTTGTTTACTTTTCTATCTTACTCTAATAACTTTTGGCGTCGTCTTTAAAATTTACCCTGATGCGATTGTAGCGACACCCTAATATAACACATTTCGACGGACACTTTTTCATACACAGAGATAGTCCTCCTTACCTCTACCCTCCATTTTTCTCCCAATCCTTTCTTATCCTACACCGAACACTCCTTTAATATAAATCCGTAAGAAAGTCGCATAACTTTTACGCAGAGTGAGAGAAAGTACCAACAGCATCATGAGGGTATTTGCAGAAAGGCCAGATGGTCTTGTCCTAAGGAGATTTGTTGAGGTTCATGTCCTGCATGGAGCTCAACTAACAAATACTCCATCTAAACTAACTAAACTAACATAGTTGGCCCAAGAAGCCTGAGAATAATAGATTTTTAATTTTTTTATTAACCCACGCTGTCAATTAGTATATTTTAAGTTTGACGCTCGGAGATATAACTAGACCCAATTAGCTGGGAACTTGCGCTCGCCCACGTATGTAGTACTACTACATATCATCGGACCACGCCCATTTGGTGTTTCATTTGGCTGTCGAGAGTATTACGGGTTGGACCGGTCCTTTGACTCTGAAAATTATTCACTTTATCCCCTATTAAAGTCCCACTGTTGGGCACCGGCAGCGGTGGTGCAGCGCGCAGCGGTACGAGCCTCGCATTAGAAATATAAGGTCGTGGGTTCGATTCCCAGTAATGCCCATACATCTTTGTGTGATTTGTTACATCGCCGCTGCTCAATATCAGCGAAGGAAAACATCGCGAGGAAACCGACATATCTAAGAACTAATCATTCATGGACATGTGACTTCCACCAACCAGCACTTGGCCAGCGTGCGTATTAAGGCCCAAACTCTCTCAACTCGTGAAATAGTTGAGAGAAGACATGCCCAACAGTGGGGTACTAAAGTGGGTTGAATTGCAAGTGTCATGTATCCATTGAAATAAAAACTACTTTTTAACGAATTTTATCGGAACGCAACTTAAATATTAATGTTTGTAGGTAACTAGTCAGTAATAATTGTGATTAATATTTATGGACGTCAAATACCTCAGTCCATCCGTGAACATGAAGTCTGAAAAGACTTTGAAACGTCGGGATCTAAAATCTAAAATAAACCGCGATAAATTACGTTAAAATGCAGTTTCATTTCAATGTGTAATATTCGCGTAAATCTAAGACTTTATTTTAATATTATTTGGTTTCAGTTCTAGAATATGTTGGGCCAAAATGGCGTACCTTCGTCGCCAACATGTCTATCGGCTTGTACTTCACATTTGCTGCCTGTCTCCTACCCTGGATAGCTTTAGGAGTAAATAACTGGAGGATGTATACTCTAATCATCAGTGCTCCCCTGGCTTTTGCGTTTCTGACGCCATGGATTGTACCAGAAAGTGCCAGGTAAGGTCTCATGACTTTGTTCTTGTTGTATTGTCTTAGCAACGGCAATAACTACTTTAAAAGAAAACCGATTCCTAGCAAGAATGATCCGCGAAGCTATTGAAAAAAAACATCCTAATTTTAACAGAGAAAATGGTTGGAATATACCACCAGCTTGGGACCCAGTGCTTACTTTACTTGTACCAAAACCCAAGCAAATCAACTCAGAATTCAAGATACTGTGAGCTCAGTTTGCTTAAATCGAAACGCAACTTAAATATTAATGTTTGGAGGTAGTCAGTAATAATTGTGATTAATATTTTTGGAAGTCAAATACCTCAGTCCACCCGTGAACATGAAGTCTGAAAAGACTTTGAAACGTCGGGATCTAAAATCTAAAATAAACCGCGATAAAATCCATTAAAAAGAAAAAGAAGTTTTATTCGAATTTGTTCTGTTTTCCTCTGCCTTGGACAACGTTCAGACCATTATTAATGGTGTCGAACAACAACATTTGCATAGGAATTCCTTAACCAACAAAAATTATTGCAGCAGTGCTGTGTGTCATTTTGTAATGATCAACTTTAGAGGATTTAACATGGGAGGTGTTATACGCAACTTCTAGTTCTAAATTGTAAGGTAAACACGTACAGCACACATGTAAAAGTTGAAGCGTCTTTCCATGCAGAGGGTGATTTGGAATTGTTGCTCCTTTATGGTTTCTAACCATATGGAGGCTCATTAGGTTAGTGACCAACTACCAGACAAAACCGCACCGCCAAGCGGCCGTGCCGTGTTCCGGTGCGATGTCTGGTGACACCATGCAGAGGGTGGATCGGAATTGTTGCTCCTTTAAGGTTTCTAACCATATGGAGGCTCATTCTACAGCCACCTTCTCACCGATAATTATTCGTAATCACGTGTAAATCAGTATAGGTATTGGGCGGACGCGTCCTATCGTAGTCTACATCTTTGCTTAACATCAGGCAAGTTGTAGCCAAGCGTAAGTTTATTTCAGCATTCAAAAAAAACTATTAAACGTTTTTTGTAGCAAATAAATTATTAACAACTTTTGTAAAAAAACCGCGAAAAAAAAATCCGTTAAAAAGTAGTTTTATTTCAACTTTTGTCAAGTAACTGTTAAACGTAGATCCATAAAAAAGTCATCAGCGAATATCCGTGAAAATTTAAGATGAAACACTAAGTCGATAAAACTTTTTTCTAATAATTTTACCAAAAAACACCACAGACCAGTTATAACCGAATTATTAGGAGCCAAACAAGCAAGTGATCTAAACTACTTAAAGTATTCCTGAGAAAAATCCAACTATATTATAGTCTGATTCTTAGATGGACTAAAATGACATTTGGTGGTGGGTTGCCACTTAATCACAATGTAAAAATAGTGTTGTGCCCATCAGTCATCAAGTTTAGTTAGTTGATTAATTTGGATTGAAGTGGATCAAGCTTGAAAAGCGCGGATTTGTAATTATTTTCGTAATACAAACTTTGGTCGTGTATACTAATTCGAATACGTATCTAAAAAAAATGCCTAATAAAATTACCAAATTGGTAACCTGTAAATATGTACCACAAATTCAAACTAATATGTATTTTATGTTATAATTTATTTGTAACATGGTGTAACGATTTCAATCCGACCCTGCATGTTTGTTTACAACGTAGTCCGTCTGTCCACTTTTGTTGCAATGTGGGTACTGCTCTTGCTTTAAATAAGCTTACCCACTTTTTATTGATGTACTTTTACGCGGGTGGTTTTTGTACTTGATAAGGGAAGACACTAGCCTCCACGACACAGGGAATCCTAGTGTGGAGGCTAGTGCACTAAAACATATTATTGTATTTTGTTTTGTAATAATAAATTTATCTTTATCTTTATCTTTATCTTTATTATTGTATACTATTTAAAAGATCTCTAATTAATTTTTAGGAAGATTTGATTAATAATTTGAAATATGAAATATAAACCATTTTCGATTTACACTTTTACTAAGTGAAAATCGATACACCCATAAAATCGACTAAAATGATAGTATTCAACATTATGCTTAAACGTTTGCAACATTAAAAAAATAAAGGTCGATTTGAACTGTCAGATTAGCCCATCTAAATAAAAATCAGAGTATAGAACCAACTAGAACACAGTAGTTTGAAAGTTATCATTAGTTCCCCGTATCACAACTAGATGTCGCTGTTAGGTAAATTAAAAGTCGCTATCGTTTGGTTTCTTTCAAATAGTGTCGATCGCATACATCATCTTGTAATTTTAACATACACACATATACTACTTATTAAAGTAAATACATACATATTATAAAGATTTTTTGATATCTGCAATCGCTACAGCAATGTGGCTTGCGCAGGTTATAATTATATTATTTTAGTTCGGTTTTATATCACTACACCTCGTCACCACCTGTACCACAACACTTTCCAGGTAATTTAAACTTTTACTTTAAATGTAAAGCCCAATTAGCCAGGTTAGCGTGTTAATTGCCCGTAATGTTAAATATAAATATTACTTTCCAGGTAAAACAGATAATTAAAGATTTGGTATTTTATTATTGACTAGCGACCCGCCCCAGCTTCGCACGGGTGCAATGTTTTATACTTATAAACGTTCCTCTGGAATCACTTTATCTATTAAAAAAAACCGTATCAAAATCCGTTGCGTAGTTTTAAAGATCTAAGTCACTTTTTCTGTCCCTATATCCCTATGTCCCTATGTATGCTTAGATCTTTAAAACTACGCAACGGATTTTGATGCGATTCTTTTTAAATGATAAAGTGATTCCAGAGGAATGTTTATAAGTATAACACATTGCACCCGTGCGACGCTGGGGCGCACAGTGGTCTGAAAATCGAGCTCCCCTTTCATAGAAAGTCAATGTGGGATATTCATAAAACTAAAATATGGAACGTCTCAGGTATACATTCCTTTAATGCATATTTTAGTATGAATGATTTTAGTTACTCCGCGCCTGAGAAAAAAAATATTTAGTATTTTTTTGTATGGGAGAAATTACATAAAGTACATTTTCTTGCGACTGAATGAAACTGAAAGGCTGGTACTCATACGAGCTATTGCCGCTCTTAAGGCGATTACGTTGACATACCACTCGTGTACCTTTAGGTGCCGCTTCACACGTAGGATTTTTTTGAAATTTCGAATTTTCGGCATTGAATATTTTAAGTATGTGACGCATTTAAATTAGGTTGGTAAGGAATATGGAATTAAATATTTATAATAAATACGCACCTAATATTATAATAACTGTTATAATAGATTCAATTACTTTAACTCAAAAAATAAGTTAACTTTAGAAATTCGTTTTTTGCGAATACTAATTAGGGCACTGAACTAATATCTGCCTTATTTTAACAAATAACTTTTTACAATAGTAACCTCATTAGCTAAGAGGGTGTTAATGATTTTTACTATACCTAATGATAACAGAGGTTCGTTATCATTATCAATTACGGGAATTACTTATTACTTTACTAATAGTTCAGTTTTATTACGTGTTAATTTGTACCGACCCTTAATGAGGGTCGGTGAGAGAGTTATACATAAATAGAATGTTTGGCATGGACTCAGTCAGTAACGTTTAGCACTTGTGCGCGTAAACTTTAATTTTTCTGTTCTTTCAATTTTTCTATTGCAATGGAAGGTTTTGGTACCAATCTTGATATTTTCATGTTTGTGGCCAACAACACTTCTTTCTCAGATCCCAATGTGTTGTTTGATGTGTTTGTGAATAGTATTGATTTGTCAGAAAATGAAAAGAGAGACTTGAAACAATTCTGCCAAACTTATGTGTGTGCATTGAAAAGGAAATGGATCTCATGTAATCGTAAACGACATACTTTCATTAAAAAGTACGAAGCATGGCTCCAAGAAGACATCAAATGGCCTGAAGTCATCAAGGAAAAGATGACTTCCTCCGTAACGATAGATCAGTCACAGTGTTCCAGTTCAGAATTTCCCGTAAACGAAGGTGCATCAACATCCGCACAACCACAGACTTGTAGTGTTGGAACCTCAACATCTCTTGGAAACCAAAGAAAGGAGTTTTCGGTGTTAAGCCCGTTACAGAAGAAAAGGAGAGTAGAAGAGCTTTTAAATCATCCATCGGAAAGTCTTGCTTATGCAACTGGCTTGAAGGCGCAAAATAAAGATGTAGCAGACATAATAAAATTAGTCACAGAGAATCCCGAAGAGGCTACAAACATAAAAGATATACTTAAAACTAAAAAAAATGTGCCCATATATTCTGCTGATAAAGCTTTAGGTATTTTGACTTCGTTGAAGCTGTCGAAGTGGCAGTATACTACTTTGAGAGCTTGTGCAAAGGAAGAAGGAATCCCACTATTTCCTTCATACACAACTGTCCTAGAAGCGAAAAAGGACTGTTACCCACCTAAGGATAGCATAGACATTTCTGAAAATGGGGCACGAGTTAAACTTCAAGCAATTTTGGATAAAACTGTGTCAAGACTTGGAAAATATCTACGTTTGCCCTCTACTTTAGATGGCAAGGAGTTAACACTTCTGTGTAAGTGGGGCTTTGATGGTTCTTCAGGGCAGAGTTTGTATAAGCAAAGCATGGTGGAGGAAGATGATTCCAGCGTCTTCATGTGTTCTTTTGTACCTGTAAGATTAGATTGTGATGAAGAAAATGTATGGGAGAATCCAAAACCGTCTTCGACAATGTTTTGCAGGCCTCTTTTTTTCAAGTTTGCAAGTGAAAACAAATTAGACATCAAGAGAGAACAAGCCACGATTGAAGCTGAAATTGCTACACTGGTGCCTTCTATAATGGGAAATCATGCAGTTAAAGTTAAAATGCTCATGACTATGATAGATGGTAAAATAGTTTCTAAATTATCAGAAACATCAACCCAAACTTGTGACATATGTAAAGCAACCCCATCTGAAATGAATAAATTACATGTGATCTCAGAGTATGTTTTGAATACTTTTATAATTTTCTTGGCTGATAATCATGAATACCTATTTTTAAATATATTATTTATTTGTTTTCCAGAAAACCAGTGTCAACGGAAATATACCAATATGGTTTGTCTACTCTCCATGCTTGGATTAGGTGTATGGAATGTTTGCTTCACATTTCCTACAGACTTGATTTCAAAACATGGCAAGCTAGGGATGCAGACAGCAAAAAATTATTGAAGGCAAGAAAGCAAATCATCCAGCAGAAGTTTCGTGATGAAATGGGCCTCTTAGTAGATATCATCAAACAAGGTGAGTCTTGAAGTGCAACGAGTTGATTTGAATGATTTTGAAAACGTTACTTACCAAATACCTTGTTTCTGCTCAAAATGGTGAAGTTTTTGGTTTTTGTTTCAGGTGCAGGCACTACAAATGATGGCAGTACAGCCCGAAAATTTTTTAGTAATCCTGTAAAAACGGCAGCCATCACTGGATTAGATTCCACTATAATCCAAAGATTTGCCACAATTCTAGGTGTGATAGCATGTGGGGAGCCCGTTAATGTTGAAGCGTTTGCAAATTTTGCGCGCCTTACTGCAGAAAGATATGTGGAACACTATGGTTGGTATTATATGCCGTCAAGTGTTCACAAACTTTTACTGCATGGTGCTGAAATTATCAGGCATTTCAACAAGCCAGGAATAAAGACTTCAAAAAAATCCGAGAACATTATTCGCGGAATTTTGTCGTAGAGCAACAAATGAAGATATTTTTAATGGACTCCTTGTATCGTCAGATCCGTACCTATCCAGCATAAGACCTGTACACAGAAAGTCAATCAGAACAGCTGTCTCTGATGACATGAAAACACTTCTCATTAATGAAGACAATACAAGTGTGGACAAAGAAAATATTGAGTTTGTTGATGTTAGTGTCGCAATGCTGGATTCAGAATTAGAAGATTTTGATGATAATTGTTAATGCGTATTTTATACATATCGACGTTATTATTATTTTTATTTATTTTAATGTTAAGACTAGATAAATAAGAATTTTTGGTATTAAAGAAGCAAAGAGAATATAGACGTATTTTGAAGAATGTAAGTAAATACTAACCAAATGAAGCTTTTTGTATTCTTTGATTCAGTTTTTTTCTAGTTATAGATGTAATTATTATTTTATGTTCTAATACTAGAGAAATAACGTTTTTCAGTACTAAACAAACAAAGGCTAGGGTTTAGACGAAGTATTTTGAGGAATGTACATACTAACCAAATGAAGTTTTCTAAATTATTCGATTAAATTTAAAAATAAATAAATTAGTTTTAGCTGTTTAACTGTTATAATATTTAAACACTTGTTTTACAATTGATTGTACAGTTTTTAATCGTATTAAATTTTCAAATATGAAAAAAATGTTAAATAAGTGTTTTATTCCTTCTTTAAATAGCGTGACTTTATGGTCGTTGCTTTCCTGTTATGAGGTGATTCTACTCATAAAAACAAACAACTTTTTTTATGGAAACCACCTTGAAATGACGGAAAAGAAAACAACTGTTTCATACATTACGGCCAAGCAGGTATTGAACTTTAGTATGAAACAGCAGACATTTTTACGCGATTTAGAGATTGTTTCCATAAAAAAAAATGTTGTTTTCATAAGGAATTCGCAAGAAAACAACAACCCCAAAGGCATAACATAAAATATTCAATAACGAAAATTCGAAATTTCAAAAAAATCCTACGTGTGAAGCGGCACCTAAAGGTACACGAGTGGTATGTCAGCGTAATCGCCTTAAGAGCGGCAATAGCTCGTATGAGTACCAGCCTTTCAGTTTCATTCAGTCGCAAGAAAATGTACTTTATGTAATTTCTCCCATACAAAAAAATACTAAATATTTTTTTTCTCAGGCGCGGAGTAACTAAAATCATTCATACTAAAATATGCATTAAAGGAATGTATACCTGAGACGTTCCATATTTTAGTTTTATGAATATCCCACATTGACTTTCTATGAAAGGGGAGCTCGATTTTCAGACCACTGTGGGGCGGGTCGCTAGTAATATTATATAAGTGAAAGAAGAATTAGGGATGAAATCTATCTTCGTTAAATTTGTAATTTTACTCTACATAAACATCGGTCGTGAAGTGTCGGTCGGTACTTTTAAATCGATTTCGATTGTGACATACATACATATACATATCGATCAATTTTGAGTAAAATTGAAATGAATTAATAATTTATTATTCTAAACTATACAAGCATTGAAGTTATTGTATGGTTCCCGTGGTCGGTTGTTTTTGCTAAAGGAGAGGTCAAAAGTGGGCTAGAATTTTGAACACTAATGTGATATACCTCATTGGAAAGCTTATTTAATAAGCTGTTAGAATTTAACTAAACACGAATTTTTGGAGCAACCATTTTTGTAAAAATCAAAAAAATGTAATAGAAAAACAAAACGCACATTACCTTTAATTATCCGTTTCCTAAGCAGTATAAATATTACAATCACGTCAATAATTGCATTCTGTTACAGTACCTATCTCTTGTAATATTATTCTAGCTGCAGCTTAATGTAATTATGACGAAAAATATTTGTTATCTTATTAGTGTAATAACAAAACGCGTGGAAAAAAATATAATTACGGGAAACGTCATGATGTCATTGTCATTGATCAGTTTGATTGACAGCGTCGAAATAATTTTGATTTTTTTGGTTGCTTAATTGTCATTTGACCATGGGGTTGCCAATTGCAATAATCATAATATTGCATTAAGGATTCTCGTTTTCAATTTCATTTTTTTTAAAAACGGGGGGGTGTAAAATTATTTTTAATACACCAAAAAATTTAATTAATTATGCTCTATTAACCTATGTAACTCAGATTGCTGTTCAAATTTACAATTATTTTAATCCCAGGCTCTATACATTTTTTGAACGTCTCCTTTATTTTATTTTACGATTTTAGTGATAAGGGCCGACTCCGCTATAGACGATTCGCAATATTAACTTTTAAATCACATTATTGTTTGTTTCTTTTTTATTATTAGTCAACCGATAGAAATTGTTAGAAGTAATTTTCACTAAAAATCGTAAAATAAAGTAATTTTTAACCAAAAATAAAACCAACTTCAAAAAGGAAACAAAGAATGTAAAACAAATTTAGGTATTTAGCGTAAAGTACTATAATTTATAGACCTGAGTATGCAATACCGATAATACCGATTGCGATAATATTAGGTACTTAAAAAAGAGTTATCAATTTGACCTGTGCAGGTCGAATTGATAACCTTTCTCTTTTAATCCAAGTTGGTTAAAAATGTTCTGATGGTTTTTTTTTTGAAAGAAAAATGTTTTGAAAGTAGTTAGTCAAAGTCAAAGCGTTTATTGCATTCATGTGTAGGTACAGCAGTGGCGTAGCATAGTGGGGGCGGCAGGGGCGGCCCGCCCCGGGCGGCACATTTTAGGGGGCGGCAAAATTTCACAATAAATAATAAAAATATTTGAACCATTTCATATTTTTAACGCAACTACAAAGGACCGATTGAAAAGAGCATGATACACTCGCAGTTCAAGTTTCGATCTTATGCGTTTGTTAATAAGAATGGTGCAAAGTCCAAAGTGTATAGGTTGACGCGTTCTTGAGTGTACCTGTTATAAAAATGTATCAATGTATAATAAAGATGATTGTAAAACTTAGATAAACTTTTTTATTTAAATGTATGTTATGTAATGTATAGTATACATTAAATTGAAATATCTAAATAAGAGGGCGGCAAAATTGTCTTCCGCCCCGGGCGGCTGACACCCACGCTACGCCGCTGAGGTACAGATATTTAAAAAATACTATAATATGTTTCAAATAAGAAAAGGACTGGACTCGCGGCTAATTTCATAAAAAACCAAGCAAAAGTAACGCCAGCACAAAATATCAAACCACAGACAATAATAGATATTATTTTAAAATGTATGGAAAAGTGATTTATGTAAAAACTTTACTTAAGTACTATGTAGTTACAATGCAGGTACCTACTTAAGTAAATTTACGCGCTAGGATACCAAAAACTTGTACATAAATTCAAATACATGGATAAGAACACAGGTTTTATGTTATAACTCCGATTTTTGTCGTCGGAAGTTAATAAAATCTGTTCGTACCTAAATATTTCAAATGTCCAATCTTACTCGAACAGCGATAAGAAGAGAAAAAAAATAAAATGCATAAGCATTTTTTTTTCGTCTAGATGTGATTATTATATCGCACAAACACTTTTGTTCACTGTATCTACTAAAAAATGTGAAGTTGTTGCGCATTCCAGTCCAAGATGGCGGATTTCCAATCTTAATCTTATTTGAAACTCATAGTAAGCTACAAAGTTTCGACATAAAGGAAAGTTAAAGTCATGTTAAGTTTCAGTTAAATAGCGACAAATAGTTTTTTTTTATCTCAAATTTTCATGGCTGTTCGCTTAATTTTTTTTTATGGTTCTATGACTAAAAGTTACTTTAAAAAAAGTTGTAATTAAATAATTTTATTTGCTAAAATTTTTTAATAATTCTTAACGTGAGGCCTATAGTCTGTCCGATAAACCATAAACACCATTTGAATCCCTTTTTCCAAGATGGCGGCCGTGGGACAAGAGCTGCAACCACAAACTAACTTGGATTTAACATTACACTAATTTGATATCTAAAAAATAAAATTGTGTCCTCTGACAAAAACTGGCAGTAACAATTTAGTTCTATCATTTAGTACCTAGGTATTTCATAAAAAAAAAATTGAAATATTGAAATAAAACTATAACGAATGTTATTGCGGTTTATTTTAGATTTTAGATCCCGACGTTTCAAAGTCTTTTCAGACTTCATGGTCACGGGTGGACTACTGTATTCAACGTCCAAAAATATTAATCACAATTTATTACTGACTACCTCCAAACATTAATGTTTAAGTTGCGTTCTGATTTAAGCAAACTGAGCTCACGGTGTCTTGAATTCTGAGTTGATTTTGCTTGGGTTTTGGTACAAGTAAATTAAGCACCGGGTCCCAAGCTGGTGGTATATTCCAACCATTTTCTCTGTTAAAATTAGGATGTTTTTATTTTCAATAGCTTCGCGTATCATTCTTGGTAGGAACCGGTTTTCTTATAAAGTAATTATTGCCGTTATAAAGTAGTTTTATTTCAATGTGTGATATTCGCGTAAATCTAAAACAATCCTAAACTAGAAATAGTCAAAAGCTGGAAGACGACCTCGGTAGTCGAGCGGTGTAAGCCGTCCGATTGGGCTATACTGTGCCCGGGAGGTCGCGGGTTCGATTCCCGTCCCGGACAATATTTGTGTTACAACAAATATCTGTTTCGGTGTCTGGTTGGTTGAGGGGCTACCCTCCGTGCCTCGGAGAGCACGTTAAGCCGTCGGTCCCGGCTGTCATTTAACACATCTATGACAATCGTTACATGTAGTCAGAAGCCAATATAATCTGACACCTGGTCTAACCATCTCGGCTACTTGTTCCGTACGGGTTTCGAGGTCTGATGGCAGTCGCTCGTATAATTCTGGTAGCTAGCCTCATCAGATTAGACTGGGAGCCGACCCCAATAGAAATGGGAAAAAGGCAAGGGGAATGAATGAGTCAAAAACCGGAAGATGTAAAAATATGAATGTGCAGTGCACTTCTGGCCATTAACTTTTTGACACCTTGAAAGGATCCAGAGAGACCCAGACACCGTCTGTTCTAAATTTTCACTAAACTTTTCCAGATGGCTGATAGCACAAGGTAGAATAGAGGAAGCCATCACAATAATGAAGAAATGTGAAAGAATTAATAGAAAGAAAATACCTGATGAAGTCATTGAGGAGTTTAGGGTACAGATATTTTTACTATCATTATCATCGCTGCGCAGGCGCATAGCGTAGCGGTATCGGCCTCGCCTTTGAAATATAAGGTCCCGGGGTCGAGCCTTGCTGCAAGCAGTTCACACGAAGATGAAATGATGATCATAGCACGCCTGGGATTAAAAAATGGCGTCCTACATTTCAAATCAGAGGACTTAAGTAAAAACTACTCATGAAATTTTTAATCTTTTTAACTGAGTCTCCTTCGTCCGTGCGAGTGCACCTTTTATCACAATCCCCACACGTGGTCCCCTGGTGGTACAAATCAGGTGACAATAAACTGGTGGCTTCGGCCGTGGTTAGTGACCACCCACCAGACAAAGCCGCACCGCCAAGCGGCCTTGCCGTGTTCCGGTGCGATGTCTGGTGACACCATGGGTGAGTCGGAATTGTTGCTCCTTTAAGGTTTCTAACCATATGGAGGCTCATTCTACTACCACCTTCTCACCGATAATTATTCGTAATCGAGTGAATCGGTACATCGGGCTGGCGCGTCCCATCGTAGACTACATCATTGCTTAACATCAGGTAAGTTGCAGTCAAGCGCTAACCTATTCAAAATAAAAATCTAACGGTCATAAAAATCTTACAAGACTAGTTAAAATGGATTTTGCCTCTTTCTTACTAGTATAAATGTCAAGATGACAGATATAAACCTATTTTGGCTATAATGAGCTCACTGACTGACATATCAACATACAGTCCATAACGCTGGGTTTAGAGACTACATTTGGCACATAGGTTCCGTATGAGGCTAGACCTCACTGGGGGTACTTAGAAATTATTTTTCAAAACTACGGGGTTGAAAAGGTGATGTCGGCAGAAGCTAGTATTGACAAATAACTGCGAGGTCCCGGGTTCGATTCCCAACTCGAGTAAAAATACTTTTTTAATATAAATAAAGAATCTTAGTTGCAGTTCGAAATTTGGAATTGTGCCCGTTGAACGGAGGGACACCCCCTAAACATAGACAGCGAACAGTGGGTAAAGTTCACCTCTGTCTACGCTTTCGGGTAACACAGGCGTAACGCTCCGTTATGTATTTTCCAGGTAACAGCAACAGAAATCGCCCGCGCAGAACAAGAATGCAAAAACTATTCCGTGATAGATCTCTTCAAAACCCCTCGCTTGCGTCGTCACAGCATCCTGTTAGTCATCATCTGGATGTGCATAGCCATGGCGTTTGATGGACATGTCCGGAACGTCGGGTCTTTAGGCCTCGATATGTCACTGACATTCACAGTGGCTACCGCTACTGAGTTCCCTGCTGATGTTCTACTGATTTGTCTTTTGGATGTGTAAGTAGACTAACACGATCTTCTATCAAAATCGAAATCGAAATCGAAATCGAAATTGAAATTGAAATCGAAATCAAAATCAAAATATGCTTTATTTTTTTGGAGACGCGAGTCTACATAAAAATAGTCCAATTTCTTTTCCTACCGTGCAGAGAATGACTGACAGAGAACTACTGAGAAACACTGACAAAAAACTCAGTAGGCTTTTTTTCTTTTTTAAATGAAGTACTTATATCTATTACATTTTGTTTGTTCAGTGTGTTGTATTAGAGCGACTTAATTCCAAGCGTTTTTATCCGTTACATAGTTTGAAATTTTATAATACGCTTTCTTACATAACGTAGATTTTATAATTATTTTAAATTTGTTAATAGTCATTTCCCTAATATTATTTGGAAGTTTATTGTAGAAACGTATACACTGCCCCATAAAAGAGTTACTGATTTTGTGGAGTCGTGTATGATGTGCTACAAGATCGTTCTTATTTTTAGTATTTAAATTATGTGTATCGCTTATTTTTTTTTATCAGAAACACTTCGGAGAGTGTACGTTGGAATTTTTTATTTTATTTTATTTTATACTAGGTTCCGCCCGCGGCTTCGCCCGCGAAATTGATCTCACTAATCTTATATCTCCATACAAACTTTGGAACCCCGTTTCACCCCCTTAAAGGGTGAGTTTTGGAAAACCCTTTCTTAGTGCACCCCTAGACCCCATAAGGAATTTATGTGCCAAATTTGGAGTCTCAAGACCGAGCGGTTTGGACTCTGCGTTGATATGTCAGTCAGTCAGTTTCTTCTTTTATATATTTTGATTATGAGGGACATTAACACACACGGTCATCTGATCCCAAACTAACCAGAGCTTGTACTATGGAAACCAGATAACTGGTAATATACTACATATAATACTTTTCTTTTGTAAATATATACTTAAATATATATAATTACATCCAGACACAAGACGAACAGACATATTTAAACAAATGTTTGTCTCGGGTGGGAATCGACCCCACGACCTGCGGTGTGAAAAGCATGTATCTTACCGACCACGCCACCGCACCGGCCCGTCAATTACACAATCTTATTTCCTCATCTCCGTTTTTCCATCGGACAACTAGAGGTACGGCTATGCGCCATTAATTTAAGGTAGAAATTACACGGGTAATACGCACAAAGCACTTTGCTTCCACTTCTATTGTGTGAACTGCCAAGTTATGGAATTTGCTGCTGGCATCTCTGTTTCCCGATAGCTGTAATCAGCCTGTCTTGAAGTCACGAGTGAAACGGTATTTGCTGGGTAAGCGCGTTTCATCGTAGACTGCATCATAGCCTAACAACAGGCAAGATGTGGTCTAGCGCAAGCCTATTACAGAATAAAAAAAACTAATAAATAAGAATAATGACCTAACCCAAGTAAACGGAAAGGGCCTTGGTACATCGGACTGTTTCTGTTAATAATAATAATAATAATCGGATAATCGTCGGTTGGTGCCACATTACATTTAGAGCAAAATTGTCTTACGAGCCTCTACGTGTTGGCTTCAGCCCCACGCACGCCTTGCAAAAGTCCGGAGCTCCATAGCTCCGAGATAAAAAAAGACAAACATAATAATAATAATAATAATAATAAATCATTTATTTCAATCAACAAATTGGATCATAAAATGCAATAAAATACAATGTCAATAAATAAATAAAACACAACAAAATCAGTGAATTAATATTAGAAATAATCATTGAATATTTAAAGAATAATTCAATTTTTATTATAATTAATTTATGTTAAAATTTAATTATTAATTTATTATTATTTAATTTAAACAAAATATAATATAATATCCATGAGCTTCCCGCAATTTTATTAATGTCATCAGTCCACCTTGTAGCGGGCTGACCGACGCTGCGGCGACCATTGTGTGGTCTACACTCGAGAACCTTCATACCCCAGCAGTTATCGGTTCTACGAGCGATGCGCCCTTCCCACTACCACTTCAACTTGCCCACTTTGATAGCTATGTATGTGACTGTAGTTCTTCTGCGGATTTCCTCATTGCGGATCTTATCACGCGAAGAAACTCAGAGCATAGCTCTCGCGTCCATGAGCTTGTTTAAAAATTGATTTAATTATGTTCCAGGGTCGGTCGTCGTTGGCTCGCCTTCAGTACAATGGCTATCAGTGGACTGTTCAGCTTGTTTGCTGCCGCTGTGCCTCTTGGTAAGATTATGTTGGTTACATTCAATACAAAATAGTAATAATTTTGGGCCGACAGTTTAACTCGCGTATCGCCATCTGAGGTACAAAGTCATAAAACATTAATTAAATCTCTTATTAATGTTTTATGACTTTGAAAACAACTATTTAACCACAGATAAAAGTAATGTAAGACTATTCGTCACTAATATGCATATCGCTTGAATCATCATCACTGTCTGTGCAGCTTGAGGAGTCAGAATCTTGGCGATAGGCGATACGCGAGTTAAACTCGGTTTGGGTAAGCGCGCTTCATAGTAGACTGCATCATTCCTTAACAACAAGCAAGTTATGGTCAAGCTCAAGCCTATTACAGAATAATAAAAAAATGTTTAATACGGGGATTCCCCTCTCCAAAATTTGTCTTTTCCTTTTTTCTGTTTCGCGTTTTTAATCTAGAATGTTCTTTCCAGGGTTACCAACAACAGCATTAGCAATAGTAGGGCGGTTTGCTGTAAATATATCATTTAATATAGGTATTCAGTATGCTGCAGAGCTGTTGCCAACGGTGGTGAGGGCTCAGGGTGTGGGGCTGATACATATTAGTGGCTATGTGGCGACTATTCTGACTCCATATATTGTGTATATGGTAAGTGTAAGTTGCAATGGCACATTCGAATCCTGGTCGTGTCCACACATCTTTGTGTAAATGCTGCTCAATATCGGTGAAAACATTGTGAGGAAACCGACACGTCCAAGAACTAATCATTCGATAACATGTGACATCCACTTACCCGCACTTGGCCAGCGTGTGTGTGTGTGCCTAAACTCTCTCAACTCATAAGATAGTTGAGTGAAGACCCGTGCCCAGCTGTGGGGCACTAAAAAGGGTACTCAAAACTGAGATTTGTCTATAAATATGGGCCTTTAGGCATGTAATTCTTTTATTTTCTTCTGAATAACTTTTCTTGTTTCATTTCAGGCCACCATAGCACGTGAAATACCTCTAATCATTTTAGGCTTCTTGGGCATATTCGGCGGCTCTTTATGCCTATGGCTGCCTGAGTCTATGGGCAAGGATATGCCCCAAACTATTCAAGAAGGCGAAGACTACGGCCGAGATCAGAAGTTCTGGGACTTTCCATGCTGCAAGAGAAAACTAGAAACTCAAAATTAACACTCAGACAAATTTTGTACAGCAAAAAATATTGCTATTGTAAAAGTACCTATAGGCCGACCGTTTAACTCGCGTATCGCCATCTGAGGTACAAAGTCATAAAACATTAATGAAATCTCATAAATAACTATTTAACCACAGATAAAAGTATTGTAAGACTATTCGTCACTAATATTCATATCGCTTGAATCATCATAACTGTCTGTGCAGCTTGAGGAGTCAGAATTTTGGCGATGGGCGATACGCGAGTTAAACGGTCGGTCTATAATAATCGACACTTCTTTACTAACTAATAAGTATACATTAAATATTAAATAACCCCAAAGATATTTTTTTAAGCTAAGAATCTTCCCTCTCTTCATATAATCCATATCTATACTAATATTATAAATGCGAAAGTCTGTCTGTCTGTCTGTCTGTTACGCTTTCACGGCCAAACTGCTGGACCGATTTTGATGAAATTTTGTAAAGATATAGTCTAAAACCATGGTTCAAACATAGGCTACTTTTTTTTTCAAAAATCAACCCCTAAATGTCTGTCATAGGGGTTTAAGGATTTTATTACTTTACACTTTCACAGCCAAACTGCTGGACCGATAAGGATGAAATTTTGTAGGGATATAGTGTCTAATATATGACATTAAAATAAAAACTTGTTTAAAATAAAATACGATGTATTAACTATGTAAAATTGTACAAGTATTGGGCACGCGTGCGTATTCTATGTTATTGGGCGAGTCACTCTTTCTGCGCGCGCGCGTCGACCGTCCGTCGTCGTGGCTCCTCCCCGCACCTCCTTCCCCGCGGTAACCGGTACCCGATCACGCATCAATTCGTGAACATCTTCCGGCGCGTTGAAAGCACTAGCTTTCAAGAGTTTGTTGTGACCCTGGAAGCGGGTCCTGAAGCTCCATCTTCTTCATCGTCTCCAGGCTCTGTAGTTGGCAAGGGACACAACTTATTGATGGCCCTTCGTATAGTGCCCTTCGAAGTGGTTACGTCAGCAACCCTGCTAACGCCGTCTACTCCTGGGTAAAGACGACATACACGTCCTAGGCGCCACTGCAAAGGCGGCAAATTGTCCTCCTTGAGGACGACCACATCGCCACAGGCGAGTGACTGCTGCGGGGTGCGCCATTTAGCGCGCTGCTGCAGCTCGGAAATATACTCCCGGCGCCACCTTTCCCAAAAGTCTTGCCTAATCTTCTCAATGAGCTCGTATCTGGTGGGTCTGGTAACAGTAACGGGCTGCGTCGGCATGGACATGAGGGGTCGCCCAATCAAGAAGTGGCCTGGGGTCAGCGGAGACGGATCAGTACAATTGGACGAGAGAGGAGTGAGCGGGCGTGAATTTAGGATTGCTTCAATTTGTGTAAACAACGTCGCTAACTCCTCAAACGTCAATGCAGCGTTACCTGCTACACGTTTTAAGTGGTATTTGGAAGACTTAATACCAGCCTCGAATATTCCACCAAAGTGTGGAGAATAGGCGGGGCTAAACACAAATTTAATTCCCTCATTACTAGCATAATTATAGACTGACTGACGGCTGGACTTAAGTACCCGACCTAATTCATTACTAGCGCCAACAAAATTCCTTCCGTTGTCGCAATAGATTTCTTGAGGTTTACCTCTGCGCGCTACAAACCGTCGTAAGCATAAAATAAATGATTGGGTACTTAAATCACTTACTAGCTCTAAGTGGACTGCTTTAGTGCTGAGACAAATAAACAGACATAAATAACATTTAGTTATTTTATTACCTCTGCCCTTACGGCTGCTAATCATAAAAGGTCCAGCAAAGTCAACTCCGCACGAGTAGAAAGGAAAGTTGGAATTAGTTCGTGCCTCTGGTAAATGCCCCATGATCGGTTGTACTACGTTAGCGCGAAGTCGTGCACAGGTGACACATCGCTTAACTATTCGCCGCGCTAAACATCTACCTCCGATGGGCCAGTACTTATCGCGGACTGACGCTAAAAGTAATTGCTGTCCACCGTGAAATAACTTAACATGCTCGTTTCTCATTATAAGTTTCGTTAAATTATGCTTTGAGTCTAATATTATAGGGTGCTTTTTGTCATACTCATAATTAGAATTTTCTAACCGTCCTCCTACTCTTACTATTCCATCAGAATTAATAAAAGGAGTTAACTGTAATAATTTAGATTTTTTGTGTAACTGTACACCTTGCTTAAGTAATTTAATTTCATTAGGGAAAGAATCTAACTGGCTGAATTTTACTAACAATAACAGCGAATTATTTAACTCATCTGAATTTAAAGGACCGGACAGTTTTTGTTTACTTGGCTTACAATTATTTAAAAAACGTAATATGTACGCATATATTCTATTTAATTTTACAAAACTAGAATATCTTTCAAAACTAACAAAAGAATTATTTTTATTGATATGGTCACGTGATAATAAAGAATGTACCTTCACGTCTGGTAAACTATTGACGTGTTGTGATTGATGCGGCCAACTGGACTGCTCTAGTTCCTGCAGGAAGGCAGGACCTTCCCACCACAAGCTAGAAGAAGCAAGGTCTTGGGGATCGACGCCTCTCGACGCCAGATCAGCTGGGTTTATGGTAGTCGGTACATGTTTGAATTGGAAACCACAAGTTAGTTCATTTATTTCATTGACCCTATTACAAACAAAAGTTTTAAGATTCCTCACATCCATCTTTAACCACCCTAATACGACAGTGGAGTCGGTCCAAATCACCTTTTCATTTATTTTACATCGTAAAGATTGAATAACTTTATGACATAATCTCGCTCCTAACAAAACGCCTAATAATTCCAGTCTTGGTATAGTGGTGGGTTTTAAAGGTGCAACTCTAGCCTTAGCACATAAAAGTTGAACTGTAACTTTCCCATCTTTATTAATTGAGCGTAAATAGATGCAAGCTGCGTAGGCCTGAAGCGAGGCATCTACAAAGCAATGTATGTCTGTTGTCACTGAAAAGTCACAACGAACCTTCCTTGTGATTTTAATATCTGAAATATGATGTAAACTATTAATAAATCTTAACCAAACATTGACTAGTTTAGCTGGTATAGGTTCGTCCCAACTTAACTTAGCTATCCATAACTGCTGCAAAAATATTTTAGGTTTTATAATACAAGCACAAACTAAACCTAAGGGGTCAAAAATTTTACTTATTGTAGAAATGACAGTCTTTTTTGTTATTTGTGAGGACTGTTCAATATTTGTGGGAAACCAAATAATGTCCAATTTTGGACAGTAATTTAAGCCTAACACACTAGACTCCTTGGTTAAGTCCACAGAGTCAGAGATTATACCATGACTACAATTATCTAAAGCTTGTAAACAGTTAGTTCTTATTTTTCTCAAAGGAAAACATGCAGAATTTAAAATGGTTATTATATTTTCATAAATGTACTTCAATTCATTTTTACTTTCTGCCCCTGTAATCAAATCGTCTATGTAGAAATCAGATTTTAAAATAGTAGATAAAGTTTCGTCACTACATTCATTTGCTACTTGTAAAAGACACCGGGTGCTTAAAAATGGAGCAGACGCCATCCCATAAGTTACTGTATTCAATTGTAATAACTTTATGTTTTCATTAATATTAGGATCTGTACTATATGATGCATCTTGCCACAAAATTAACTGGAGATGACGTTGAGAGGGATGTAAGAGAATTTGTCTGTACATCTTCTCAATGTCACCCAAAAGAACATATTTATGTACCCGGAAGCGGAGCAAAATTGATAGTAAGTCACTTTGAATTACGGGGCCTACAGCTTGTATATCGTTTAAGGATTTCCCTGACGATGTCTTTGCCGAAGCATCGAAGACAACCCTTAATTTTGTTGTTTCACTCTTGTCCCTAGTGACGCAATGATGTGGGAGAAAATTCCCACACTCGGGAGGTTCTACTTCACATAAATGACCTAAATCTTTGTATTCGCGAATAAAATTAGAATAAGATGTGTTAAGCTGAGGATTTTTATTTAATTTCTTTTGTAAGGTCATGAACCGTTTCTTGGCCAAATTATATGAGTTGCCAAGCAATGTTTCAGGTTCTTTCAGAGGCATTTTGACACAAAATCTACCATCTGACATACGGCTCGTATTACTTAAAAAATGATCCTCACAAAATTGCTCTTCTAACGTATAAGTTTTTGTTTCAGACTGTAATTCATCAATACTCCAGAACCTTTTCAAGTCGTTATCTAAACTAGAAAACTGATTAAAATAACAACTTACATTTGATTTACTTTGTGGTAGGCTAATACCCACTGGTCCGGCCACCAACCATCCCAGTTGCGAATTTTGTAATGTAGGCAAATTATTTCCCAATTTAATTTGATTAGTACCAATTACGCTCCAAAACACTTCACCACCTAACAACACATCTATAGTAGAAGGTTGAAAAAACGACGGATCTGCAAGCTGAATGTTACCCGGGATACCTAATTCGCTTATATTTATTTCTGCGCTCGGTAAAACTCCAGTAATGTTCGGCACTAACAAACAGGTTATTTGTTTTGTAAAAGGAGAAAAACATGACTTTAACATTATATCACAACTTCCTGAAATACTAGTTTTAATGTTATTTAAACCACAAACGTTTACATTATCAGCACTTATACTAACACCTAATTTTTGTTGCATATTTTCTGTTAAGAAAGACGATTGACTCCCAGTATCTAGTAATGCTCGAGCAATAACTCGTTTTTTGTTCGCAACGTTGATTAGTTCAACTTGCGCCGTGCATAATAGTGTATGAGTCATAGTCACAGTGGATAAAACGACAGCTGATGCGCTTGACATAGTGCGATCACCTGACTGCACTTCCTCATTATTTTCACTCCTGTGTAATAAAGTATTGTGTTTGCCTTTACACACCTGACATGAACCCTTTAAACGACACTGGTAAATATTATGACCTTTACGTAAACATTTAGTGCATAACTTTAATAAAGAAACCTTACTATTTCTATCATCACAACTCATTGATTTAAACTTAGGACATTCATAAACATGATGACCCTGATTGCAAATAAGACAATTCTTAGCCTTATTTGATTCCGAGGCAGTAAAAAATGATTTTACTGATTTATTATTTTGATAGCACGACTTATTTTCCTGCCTATCAAACTTGTTATAATGCGTAGTCTCCAAAACATCTGCGCGACTACGTAAAAATGAATAAAAATCTTCTAACGTCGGTAATAACTTCAAATTACTTTTAAATTCTTCCCACTTTCCACTCGTGTTAGAATCTAACTTTGCTGAGACAATAAATATTATTAAAACATCCCACTGATCAGTTGGTAGACCTAGTGTGTGCAAAGACCTTAAATTCTTATAAACATGATCGATAATATATCGCAATGATTTAAAAGATTCCTTTGTCATTGGATCAATGCTTAACAATGATTTTAGGTGATTGTTAATTAAAAGATTTTTATTATCATATCGCTTGCACAAAGTTTTCCAAGCATTTTTGTAATTGTCAGCGGTAAACTCAATCGATCTAATTACGACAGCAGCACCACCTTCTAAACTAGATCTCAAATAGTGGAATTTATTAATTGGTGGAATGGAATCGTTAGTATTCACAAGTGAATCAAAAATATCCCTATATTCCAGCCATTTTAGATGATTTCCGTCAAATTTTGGTAATTCTATTGTCGGCAATTTTATTGAACTAATTGAATGTGAATTATTAGTATGTGAGCATTGCGCAGAAATACATTCATTAAATTCCGATTTTCTATCGGTATTAGCACACTCTATTAATTCTTGCGCCTTGGAAAGAAGAGAAAAAAATTGGGATTCAATAGATTCCCTTTCTGACAATTGTTCTTCTTCATTTAGTGAAATTAATTCGATTTCGGACTGTAAACTATTGAAATCAGAAAATACTTCTTGAAACTTATCTACCCTCATCGATAATTCCTTAATTTGAATGCTAGTAATTTTGTCTGGGCTAATTTGACACAAAATGTTCAAGTAATCTTTAAATTTTGTCAATCTCCCTTTAATAATGCTACGTTTCTTTTGTAAACCCTTTAATGCTTCATCAGCCATGGCGGGAAAAAAAAGAAATTAGTAATGAATTAAGTTGGGTAGGTACCTATAAATTGTCCAAACCGTTACGCACGGACGAACGTATGATGAATCCAGCCGTCCGTAGTTTCCGACCTGATGTTCTACCTGCACGCCACTTGGTGTAAGACAGGCAGAAAATCGCCGAAATGTAACCTGGTAAAATAAGATATAATGTTAATAGCAAATATTTAAATAACTTTTTTTTTTGAGTTGAGGGTGGATGAATATTAAAATAAGTATAGGTAAGCAGCTTGTGAATAATCTTAGCAGAGCAAATTATAGATTGCTTTTTAATGTAGGTACAATGAAAGAAAATAGGCTGTTGGGTTATATTGACCCGGTAAGGTTAATAAATACCTAGATATGAGTGAACTCAATGAAATTAAATTTAAGATTTAAGGAAATGAAAGTGTGAAAAAAATGCTTAAAATGCAATAGCCGAAGTGAACTTTAGGGTAGAAAGATAGTACGCGTTAGCAAGATACTACTTTGACACTTTCGGAGCGTTAAGCTGCACACAAATTGAAGAGGAAAGGGGAGAAGTAGTAAAAGGATAGTCCAACTCCCTGTTAGGCCAAATAATGTCCAGAAGTCCAACTCTGCTTGGCAGTCTTCTTTCCATCCACGTAGGGTTAAAATTTTGATCACGGTCGCCAATTAATGTCTAATATATGACATTAAAATAAAAACTTGTTTAAAATAAAATACGATGTATTAACTATGTAAAATTGTACAAGTATTGGGCACGCGTGCGTATTCTATGTTATTGGGCGAGTCACTCTTTCTGCGCGCGCGCGTCGACCGTCCGTCGTCGTGGCTCCTCCCCGCACCTCCTTCCCCGCGGTAACCGGTACCCGATCACGCATCAATTCGTGAACATAGTTTAAAACCATGGCTCAAACATAGGCTACTTTTTGTTTAAAAAATCAACCCATAAGCGTCTGACATGGAGGTTGCCCGCCCCGGCTTCGCACGGGTATTTTATCTCATTCGTGACTTACTTTCCATGCTCAGAACACTTAATCAAAACATTTGTATGGGAAAAAGAAAAGGGCTGTTTTTAAGGATTTCCCGGCAATTATTAGAATTTTTCTCACCTTTTAAACCTCCCCTAGACCTCCACGAACATATCAAGACCAAGATAAGATAAATCCGTTCAGCCGTTCTCGAGTTTTAGCGAGACTAACGAACTGCACTTGATTTTTATATATAATCCTACTTATATTATAAATGCGAAAGTAACTGAGTGTGTGTGTGTGCGTGAGTGCGTGCGTGCGTGCGTGTGTGTGTGTGTGTGTGTGAAGGTTTGTTACCGCGTATCTCTATAACCACTTAACCGATTTTATTGAAATTTGAAATGTAGGTAGTGTATACCCTAGAATAGGACATAAGCTAATAATATTTTCAAAAATCATCCCTTAAAATGGTTAAACAAAGGGATGAAGTTTGTATGCAACTTTTTATTCCTTGGTCCTATTCACTTCAAATTCAGTACACATAAACCTTAAAAAATAATGAAATAAGTGTTTTTTATTTTTCCAAAATTACCTCCAAGGGGTGGAAAAAAGAGTTTTCTTGTAAAAATTAAAATTTCTCTGGATCTGTTTAGTCCCAAGTCCGAATTACTCCAAATTCAGCAGACATAAACCCTAAAAGAAATCATGAAACATGTGTTTTTTAATTTTTGCAAACCTACCCCCAGGGGTGGTGTAAAATGAGTTTTCTTGGAAAAATTAAATATTCCAGAATTGTTCAGTCTGTGGTCCGTTTCACTTAAAATTCGGTACAAATAAAGCTTAAAACAAATAATGAAACATGTGTTTTTTATTTTTCCATTTTTTTTTAACCCAAATGCGGACGAAGACTGAGAAATTATTCTGAGTGCGATTTTCTTCGAAGTTGATATCAATACTTTTTCGTGCTTTTGATTTAAATTACTCTTTATTGTGACACAATGACATGTTTGATAACTCAATGCGATGGATAGAATTTGAAATTTAAATTCTAAGAGCCGTAGTATTTTATAAGAAACACCTATTGATTTATGGATATACCTATGGGGGCTTGCCGATTTCCAAATGTTGCTTACACTCCTACACTACTGAACTAATTTTGTATGGAGATAGTTCGAGACCCGGGAAAGGATAGTTTTATCCAACTGCGAAAAAAGGGATTAGTGGTCTAGCGCGATAACCGACATCCGCGGGCGGAAAACTAGTATTTCATATAAATCTCATGCGCGTAAAAAGAAGCTGCCACAACAATGAAAATATATAAGTTGTTAAAGTCTCAGGACAATTGTTTTAAGATTTCAACCGATGCTATTTTAAATTGAGTTGATGTGAGTACAAACATATCAATGCAGGAAATGTGTGCGCTGTATGGTTTAGTTTCAACACCCCTCTTTTTAATCAGAGGTTACACATAAAGCAAATAAATCTATAGGAAAACGTCATATCCGGTATATTTTCCACAAATAAGTAAAAATCTTGACTACCTCTAACTGTAAACATTGATGTGTTTAAAGAAATTAACAAAAGAAACAGCACGTAAACAATGTAAAGGGTTGAGACTTATCGATAAATTGTTATCGATATGAGTAAAACACTTTTTCAGTCATTAACTTGAAACCACTACCTCGTTCGAGTTGATCAATTCAAAAAGTTTTCAAATGCTAACTTTAACAGCTTGAACCTGTCAAAACGCGTTATCAAATTCATTTTTATTACGCTTTCATATTAATTTGGATTGTATGTATGTAATAATAATAATATAGTGGGACATTAACACACACGGTCATCTGATCCCAAACTAAGCAGAGCTTGTAGGTACTATGGAAACCAGATAACTGGTAATATACTACATATAATACTTTTCTTTTGTAAATACATACTTAAATATAGATAAACACCCAGACACAACACAAACAATGACATGTGCATCATACAAATGTCTGACTTGGGCGGGAATCGAAACAATATTGTGCAGAAATAATGGAGCTGCGGTGGCTCAGCGGTAGCGGTTCAATCCCCGGTCGTGCCCGCACATCTTTGTGTGAATTGTTTTTTCGCCGCTGCTCAATATCGGTGAAGGAAAACATCGTGAGGAAACCGGCATGTCTAAGAGCTAAGTATTCGAGATATGACATCCACCAACCCGCACTTGGCTTGAAAGGCTTGAAGTGAATGAAACAATTTGCTAAGGTAATAGAACGTAGGCTCGACCCCGCGACCCAAGTACGATACCACAGCGCCATCACTAGGTACTCGTGGAAATAGCGAGGTCGTTAAGATCGATATTAGGTTTTTTATCGATACTTCAAACAAGTTAATCCCAACACTACATAAAGATTTACAAACAAAGCTCGACATAGCTAACATATCAAGATAAATCGAATTCCGATCATTCGAAACCGAACCACAATAGTAAAATGATCGTGTTATTGATACTTGTAACTACATTGGTAACTAATTCGGAAGGGATGCCAAATTCCAGACCAAAATTAGAAAGAAATAACATATTAAATAAAGGGGTTTGGGTTAGAAATGGAGATGGACAAACCAAAAGGCACATTTTTGAGAAAGGAGAAACGGGTGATTTTATATTTTTGGAAAATTCATTAGATGCGGATAATACATTACAATATAATGCTGATGTTTTTAACGACAATGATAATATGCAGGAAACGCCGATAGCTCCGAATTATTTGGAGAGAGAGAAACGTTCCAACGCACGTAAGTCTATTTTTCATTCTACTCCTTGTAATATTAAAATGTGAAAGTGTGTGTGTGTGTAATATTTGTCACCAAATCAACAGTTTTCAACCGACTTCAAAAAGAAGGAGGTTCTCAATTCGACTGTATGTTTTTTTTATGTTTGTTACCTAATATCTTTGTTATACGTGAACCGATTTCTATGATTCTTTTTTTGTTGGCAAGTAAATGCTTCCGTGTGGTCACATTTAAATTTGATCAAGATCTGACCAGTAGTTATTGAGCTATGTCGAAAGAAGCGTCATTGTTTACGCTAAGCGCGCAGCTTTCCAAAATTATTAGTGCAATTGCCCTAAACGCATAATTCTAGGTACCTACAATTGAAGTCGGTTTTGTGTTGTTGTTGCAAAAAGAATTATGAATGAAATCTGAAATGCAGGCAATGCAAGCTTTAGTTAGAATAGGACATAAGCTGATAATATTTCGAAACTCATCCCTTAAAGGGGTTAAATAGTGTTAAAGTTTGTATGGACTTTATTATCCCTGGTTCGAGTAGTTCGTGGCAGTATTATAATAAGTTACTACTAGAACCAGTTCCATACAAAATTTAACACTATTTAACCCATTGAAATAAAACTACTTTTTAACGGATTCTATCGCGGTTTATTTTAGATTTTAGATTCCGACGTTTCAAAGTCTTTTCAGACTTCAGTTCACGGGTCTGAAAAGACTTTGAAACGTCGGGATCTAAAATCTAAAATAAACCGCGACAGAATCCTTTAAAAAGTAGTTTTATTTCAATGTGTGATATTCGCGTAAATCTAAGACAATAATATTAAACCCCTTAAGAGGATGAGTTTTAAAAAATTATCTGCCCCTGTCCTATTTTTTTTATACTGAAATAGGCCTGTTCTTGACTACAACTTGCCTGATGTTAAGCAATGATGTAGTTTACGATGGGACGCGCCTGCCCACTATACCGATTCATTCGTGGTTTCAAATGAATTTCGGTGAGAAGGTAGCAGTCGAATGATGCTCCTTATGGTTAGAAAAGATAAAGGAACAACAATTTCGACCCACCCTCTTAAGTGGTGTCACCAGACATCGCACCGGAACATGGCAAGGCCGTTTGGCGGTGCGGTTTTGTCCGGTGGGTGGTCACTAACCACGGCCGAAGCCTACCACCAGTTAATTACAAGTAAACTTAATTACCAGTTGATTGTCACCTGATTTGCACTACCCGGGGGCCACGTGTGGGGATTCAGATAAATGAAATTACGAACATAACGACGTTTTCTAAAAATTAAACCTTGCTGAGAAGCGGTGGCGCAGCGGAGCAGCGGTGCCGCAGCGGTACGGGACTCGCCTTAGAATAATGTCGCGGGTTCGAATCGTAGTTGTGCCCACACATCTTTGTGTGAATTGTTTCATCTCCACTGCTCAATATCGGTGAAGAAAAACATCGTGAGGAAACCGGCATGTCTAAGAACTAACCATTCGAGGACATGTTACATCCACCAAACCGCATTTGGCCAGCGTGTGTGGACTAAGGTCTAAACTCTATCATTTTATAAGATAGTTGAGAGAAGACCCGTGCCTAGCAGTGGGACACTAAAAAGGGTTGAAGCTAAAGCTAAAAACCTTGCTACATCGATTTTCATGAAAATCATAACCGTTTCCGAGATTCAGACGATTTAAATAACAACAACTGCTTGTTTAAAGGTATAAGATGCTTTATTTATAGGATACGGCGTCTAGTATGTATCTAGTCAATGGAATAATGTATCTCATTATTATGTAAACTTCCTCAGAAAAACGGAGACCACGCAGCAAAAATAGTAATATATGCAAAGACAACAGCTGTACAAATCAAATCGATGATACATACGAAAACCAATCTGGCTTGGCAAGTTCTAGAATTATCAACGATCTCCGTCCAGCATCCGTATTTAATGACTATCCGTACGAAGTTGCTATATTACTTGGTAGTAACTCTAGTGAGTTAGGCATAATAAAAAACAATACTAAAAAACACAACGAAAAATTAGAATCTAATGAAGTAACTAAGAGAAAAGATCGAATAGTTTATAGACTAGCTTCTGTAAATAATAATACTACTGGATTTAATGATACATCACCGAAACGTAGTATGAAGTATGATTATGAAACTGAAGTTGTTAATAAATTCGAAATAACACATAATATAAATAAAGAACACAGTAATACTGGTTCAAATGACAATAAAGCAACAGATAATAATATATTTGGAAAAGATAATGGGTGGAATCAAATTGATCCAATGCCTGATATTAATGTGTACCAAATAGTTCCAACAGAACAACAAACACACAAACCGATAACAGAAAAAGGTTTAGTCAAAGTTATATCAATGCTCACAAAAACATTTAAAAAGATTGTAAAACAACATAACGAAATAAAGAAAATCCACAGCAAAATTAGTGATATTAATAACGATTTTATTAAAAATTCAGCTCTACTAACAGACAAATTTGCTGGTATCGATCTAAAATATATGTATGTACTGAAATTCCATGAGAAACTTAAACTTTTTGAAGCTAAATTAGCTTCTAAAGAAGAATACTTTAATAAAAAAGAAAAAGAAATGGCTAAAAGTTTCAATGAGTTTGAAAATACACAGAAAAAATTCTTACAACAACAGCGTCAATTCTTCAGCATCCAAAAGTTGATGTTAGCACAAAATGAAAGGATCAACCTGAAACAAAATTTAATAGCTAAAACACAGAGTGAGATTTCCCATCGACAAAACAACTTTGCTAGAATACTTAAAAAAGCTAAAGAACTTTATATGGATGCGAAAAAGATTAGCTCTTTAAAACCCAGTTCAACTCTGACTAAGCCCAACGACTTCAGAAAGCATTACGAACGAACTACAACAGAACCAACTAGTACGTCCTCTACTACCGTTACATATCCTCCATCTACTACTTCTCCATCGACAACTGAATCTATAAAAATAGATCTATTTTCAATCCCTACTTTAAATAAAATTATAGACCAAGATGATTTAATAATAAAAGAGAAAGATGAACAAAACATAGATGATTTAGTTTACAAATATTATTTTAACAACACATACATAGACAATTTTATGAAAAACAAAGTTCTAGCGAATTTCGCAATTAACACAGATACGAAAAATAATCATTTAAAAAGCAAACGAAGTGAAGATTTAGAAACTACACTATTATTCCCTGTAATGGAGTTAAATGATTCAGAAACTGATATTCCTAAGAATCGTGAACGTAGATGGATCAACCATCATTCCAAACACAAGCATAAGCGACGGTACAGGGGAAAACAAGAAATACCAACAGCTGCTAAAGTAGCAAATGATAATAGTATTAATAAAATAAATAACAACAATATACCAACACAAGATAAAGAGTCCATTAATGAAAAAGTTGCGAAGAAAGACCCTTTTTGGGTTATGGCTATGAATTTCTGCAATGAAATTCATAAGAATGATAACAATGAATCTTTGGCGCTATGTGTTGAAAAAGTGTTAAGGAAATTATCATATATGAGTAAGTATTCACTGAATGTGACTGTTCATTGTAAATTATTCATAACAAGCTTATTTTCTCTTCCCGTCACGACTCTTATGAAATGTACGCACTTATACATATCAATCTATATAAATCCAGTATAAGCTGACCTCTCGTTGTACGGAAATCCTATACAATGCGAGATCAGCTTATACTGACAACGTTTAGCTTAATGTGTACATGGACATTGATTGTCAAAACTTCAATTTTAACCCCTGTATTCATAAACTTCTTACAAGCTCATTATAGCTGAAATAGAACCCTATTTATAATTCGTTTGTCTTTGTCTGTCATCTTGTCATTTACACTAGTAAGAAAGAGACAAAAATCCATTTTAAGTCTCATAAGATTTGTATAAATAAGGCCATATTTCTATAAAAATACTATCTGTCTATTAAAAGAATTGTCCGATAATCAAATAACTAAATTGAACCTTACGAAACGTTAAGAGTTTAGAACATCTTAAAATAATCTACCTCTTTCAGATTTCAATATGACTCCTGCTCTAAATGAAAAACCAGTTGGATCTCCAATGAAACCTTTATTTACTGAAAAAGTTGACAAAACACAAGCACCAGTTACACATATTATTAAAACTGGAGCAGAAACTTTACCTACAAGTAAATTTAAACCCAATTTGTATTTTACATCATCATTGCAGTCATATTTATGACGATCTCGGTAGTCGAGCGGTGTAAGCTGTCCGATTAGGCTATTTTGTGCCCGGGAGGTCGCGGGTTCGATTCCCGCCCCCGACAATATTTGTGTAACAACAAAAATTTGTTTCGGTGTCTGGTCCGAGGGCTTATCCTCCGTGCCTCGGAGAGCACGTTAAGCCATCAGTCCCGGTTGTCATTTAACACATCTATGACAGTCGTTAAATGTAGTCAAAAGCCAATATAATCTGACACCTGGTCTAACCATCTCGGCTACTGGTTCCCTACGGGTTTCGAGGTCTGATTGCAGTCGCTTGTATAATTCTGGTAGCTAGCCGCATTAGGTTAGACTGGGAGCCGACCCCAATAGAAATGGGAAAAGGCAAGGGGAATGATGAATGATCATAGTCATATTTATTTTTCATAATCAACATCGTCATGCCGATCTCTGTAGTCGAGCGGTGTAAGCCGTCCGATTGGGCTACACTGAGCCTGTGATGTCTTTCGGTGTCTGACTGGTTGAGGGACTCGGATATTGACTCCCTACAGGTTTCGAGGTCTGATGATGTCGCTCGTTTATTTCGGTAACTAGCTGCATCTGGTTAAACAGGGAGCCGACCTCAATATAAATGGGAAAAAGGAAATGAAATGATCATTCTCATATTTTACCATAACAGTTGGTATGGTTGGTGAGAAAGATCCGTGCGTTCATGTCACAGGCGGATTAAGCGGATAAAATATAGTTACTACTTGCTGATCTTTAGGGTTTTCCCAGCAATTATTCGAAATTTTCTCACATTTTAAACCTTCCCTAGACCCCCACGAATTTCAAGACCAAGATAAGATAAATATGTTCAACCGTTCTCGAGTTTTAGCGAGATAAACGAAAAGTAGTTGATTTTTATATATATAGATTTAGTATAAACAGATAGGATGAGGGTCTACAATATCATTTTGCTCCAATTGCAACTAATTCCTGATCAACATATGTAGGCAACAAAAAAGTATAAATCAACTAGCGGCCCGCCCCAGTTTCGCTCGGGTAGCTTCAGCCCACACAACAATTTACAAAAAAATGTGATAAATAAAGAACCGCTCAACCGATTTTGTGCAAACTTCACATAAACCATCTACTAAATAGTCCGAACAATGCCTAAACATTTGGTTTGAATAGGTAAGCCCGTTTTTGAGTTATAAAATTACAACGAAAAGTGGCATTGATTTTTAAATAGATAGATACGTAACGCGCCGACGGAATGTCAGCGCACAAAAGGTTTGCTTTGTATCATAAAAGGTCTGTAATAATGTTTTGTCTTAATAGATCTGTCACCATCAAATACTATGAAGTCAACTGAAAAGCCCAGAACCACTTCGTCACCACCTATTCCTGTACCACAACACTTTCCAGGTAATTTAAACTTTTACTTTAAATGTAAAGCCAAATTATAGGTGAGCGTGTTAATTGCCCGTAATGATAAATACAAATATTACCTTCCAGTAAAACAGATTATTAAAAATTGGGTATTTTATTATTGACCGATAAAGTGTAATCCACTTTGGCAGAATAGTAGTTATGTATGTTGTGGTTTGAGTATGCAGATGTTGAGTTGACTACAACTTGCCTGATGAAGCAATGATGAAGTCTACAATGGAACGCGCCAGCCTAGTATACCGATTCACTTGTGATCACGAATGATTATCGGTGCAATGGCAGTGGAATGAGCTTCTATATAGTTAGAAACCTTAAAGGAGCAACAATTCCGACCCACCCTCTCTGCATGGTGTCACCAGACATCGCACCGGAACACGGGAAGGCCGCTTGGCGGTGCGGCTTTGTCTGGTGGGTGGCCACTAACCACGGCCGAAGCCTGCCACCAGTTGATTTTCACCTGATTTGCACCACCCGGGGACCACGGGTGGGGATTCTATTAAAGGTGTATACCCACGGACGAAGGTGACTCAGACCCCAAAATAAATAAATAAAAAACAGCGTGTTAAAATAAAATAATTTTATAACTGCTTTAATTTTCAGATAACGATATATTGGAGTATAATTTGAGACAGTACGGTAAGTTTCTTCAATTTTTATTTGAATACAGCTACCTTACAGAATACATGCAGTGGCGAAAAGTCAAGCCGTATAAAGTACAAGCCGATTCATATCGGCTTCCCTTTAGGAAATGATCAATATCACACTATCACACGTACTTAACACATTCAGTGCCACTGACACGCCTAGCGTGTCCTCCCAAATCTCCATCCTACATCATCACGTCAGTCCCGAACACGCCAGGCGTGTTTTCGGTTTTAAATTTATATGTCAAAGTTTGGCTATATTTTCTCTCGAAACGCTCAAGCATGTTTGAGTTGTATGTAATAGCGCCATTGCCAAGAATCTGAAATAAAGTTGGTTGTGTAACGCCTAAATTATGGATCATTGTTTTTCGAAATAAATATTTTTTATTTTATTTTATTTATTTTTTAAAAAGTTTTAAGTAGCAACAATAATAAGTATAGCATCAAGTGTAAGAACGATCGGTGACGGTGGTGAAGAGATATTATTTTCCTAAGTAAGAACTTTTTTGCTTCGGCTTCCCTTTTTCAGACTTCCACCGTTCGCCACTGACATGTAGTATTAGGTAGGTTTAGAGCAGCGACGGCGCAACGGGCCATACCTTAAATTTATAAGGTCGCGGGTTCGATACCCGGTCATGCCGTGCGTTCATCGCTGAATGATGGAAAAGATCGTGGGGAAACCGGCATGTCCAAGAATTAATCATTCGATAACATGTGACATCCACCAACCGCACTTGGCCAGCGTGTGCGGATTAAGGCCTAAACTCTACTCGTAAAATAATTGAGAGAAGACCTGTGCCCAGATGTGGGATACGCTAAAGGGTTGAACTGATGAACGCAGGTTAAGACAGAAAGTGCGGTTGCATTACTTTTCCACTAACGATTATTTGTATGACAACTTCACAAAAAGATGCGTGGGCAGGCCCGAAAAGACTTGCACCTTTTATCTGAATCCCCACACGTGGTCCCCGGGTGGTGCAAATCAGGTGACAATCAACTGGTAATTGTGTTTACTGGTAATTAACTGGTGGTAGGCTGGTGGTAGGGTGTTCCGATGCATTCCCTGGTGACACCATTTAAGAGGGTGGGTCGGAATTTTTGCTCCTTTATGGTTTCTAACCACCTTTCCACCAAAAATATTCGTAATCACGAGTAAAGCGGTATATTGGGTGAGCGCGTCCCAACGTACACTACATCATTGCTTAACATCAGGCCAGTTGTAGTCAAGCGCAATCCTATTGCAGAATACAAAAAAAAAATTGGTTTTGTTTCAGTAATAGATGCAAAACCCGATGTTGAGGGAAACGTTTATTATGAAGGAAGTGTCCACGCTAGTGAAATTGGTAAATATATTAATTAGAATGTTGGAACCCGTGCACGATAAGCTGATCCCATAGAATTAGCTTAAACATCCATGGTATTACCACCTAATTAACTTCCCGATACAAACCTAGTCTACGTCAGACAAAACGGATTATCATCACAACAGTGTTAAAGATCACATTCCCCCCCCCCCCAGGTCTCAACTTATCGCGCACGGGTGCGAAAGCCGGCAGAAATTAATAATAATAATAATAAAATAAAATTTTATTCAATACAAGTGGTAATTGTACATTCATAAATCAATAAAAATTGTTAAATTAAGCTAATAATTACAATTTAACCCGAACTAGGTGGAACCTGTGTTTCGGGTTGTTACTACTACTTATATAATAACAACTTAAGAATAATAATAATTACACAAAAAAACTTATTTTAAATATAAATATATGATGGATGCGACAAGCCGAGGACAGGCAGGGTGCAATGGCGCTTATGTTCAGCCGTGGACTGCTATAGGCCGATAATGATGATCATGAAACCGCCATCACAAAAATAGAGCCACAAATTTTAGTAAAACATTTATTTTAGTAAAAGATTTTAACCAAACTGTAGTTTCTTCTTTGCCAGTGGGCGATGAGAGCCAGGGTATTGATGACATAATCCCTGGAATGGAGAGCAACTCCCAAGTGGACGTGGATCCAGTGACTTTCGACCTCCAAGCCAGGAGAAGAGCATTTGTCCGACAGTTAGTATAACCGTTAACTTATATGATATAGCAATGTTCCCGTCTTATCCGTATTACAGCCAGGACGGCCAGTTTAAGCTGACTAGTTTATAGTTAGTAAGTGTATGTACCTTTTAGTGCTTCGTTTATACGCACGGTCGTGCCCACACATCTTTGTGTGAATAGTTTCATTGCCGTTGCTCACTATCAGTGAAGAAAAATATCGTGATGAAACCGGCATATCTAAGAACTTATCATTCGAAGACATGTGATATCCCTGACCAGCGCTACCTTATCCGCACTAGGCCAGCGTGTATGGATTAAGGCCTAAACTCTCTCAACTCATAAGATAGGTGACAGAAGACCCGTGCCCAGCAGTGGGACACTTGAAAGGGTTAAAGTGATGTCCGCAAGAATGTTTAAGTTACCATTCAAAGAATTTTAATTTTAATTAATATACTTTATGATGATATAAACATCTTCCCTACCCCTCTACGCAACCATGAAGGCTGTAAATCATCTTGTAATGAACTTAAGAAATTGAATGAGGGGAAATTCCAATCACTAGAACCGTTAACAATATTTCTTTACAATATCCTTTTTTTTTCAGATTAAACGAGAGAATCAAGAAGACATTAGGTTAAAAACACTGATAGTTTTAGATACTTACGTATTTGTAAATATAAATAGAATTAAAACAACGCCCGAAAATATTGTTACACACATTGTATAGCAATTACAGATAGACCGTTTAACTCGCGTATCGCCTATCGCCAAGATTCTGACACCTCAAGCTGCACAGACAGTGATGATGATTCAAGCGATATGGATATTAGTGACGAATAGTCTTACATTACTTTTATCTGTGGTTAAATAGTTCTATAAGAGATTTAATTAATGTTTTATGACTTTGTACCTCAGATGTAGATATGCGAGTTAAACGGTCGATCTATAGCCCTAGATTAGTAAGCTGAAGTTGTAATGGGTGACATATTTGTAGAAACAAAAACCATTGGGATAAACGATGCTTAGCATCATGCAAGTTGTTCAAGCGCAGGCCTATTCCAGAATAAAAAATAAAAGAAACGAGTCCTTGAGTGGTGGCAGATTAGCAAACGTAGCGTAAGATGTCCTTAGACTTAGTGGAGTGAGGATCTATGATGTTGCTGGTGAGAGCAGTATGAGTGTAACAGTAGTGTACTCAATAGTGTGCTCTATGAGAGGACTAAGTTCAGCAGTGGATGAAAATACAACAATGATGGTGATAATGAGACATGCATTAGTATTGTGTACTGTAGCATCATCTTATTCTATTCTAGATAATTTAGTTTTTGAGATAATCTTAAGTACTTGTAACATAATTGTAATTATTAGTTTCTATAAAACTAATTAAGTGAACAAAAATTCAATTTTTGTAACTAAACTGTGGTTTAATAAAAGATTGATACGTTAAAACTATGTTTTGTTTTGACTTCTCCTAACTTATTATAAAAATAGGATGTAATCTTAAAATAAGTCTAATAATTTCATGACATCATCCAAGCAGTTCGTGAGATAAGCAGATTGGAGGGCGCAAATAAATTAAAAAAACACCTTAATAGATAAAGGAAAAAAGAAAACAAAGGATCTAAAATTGATCCCTGTGGAACCCCTAAATGCATAATTACTAAGTTACATCGAAAACTATGATAGATTTTCTTCTTTTTCATTATATTTCAATGTAAATAACAACAATAGCAGGAAACTTTTACAAATATATTTGAATCTGATATATAAGCGGTCTACTGCTAAGACTTTAAACAGACTTCAACTTGTCAAATGCCTTTATAGATTCTGATGACAAGATATGGAAATACAACGATAAAGAATTGAAATGTGTTATGAAATTATTTACAAGACACCTTTCCCTATTTTATCCGCAGAGGATACCAAAATTTTATATAAATTAATACAACAAAAAAAAATTAGTGAAATTAGCATAGCATAGCATTACGCTAGGTAGGCAGAGGTGGATGTCACCCACTTTTTGCCGGCAATGTTTAGGTTCCTTACGTAATAGGGAGCGAGCATATAGGGAGCTCATAGTATATTAGGAAAGTCTTACCTTGACACTGTAATCAAACCCGGGACTTGTTATTAAGCTAACACACTTACCACTGGACCGCAGAGGTTAGTGAAATGAGTTGTGAATAAAATTATGAAATATATATGGTGACTGGTAATAAGTGTCAAATACTTTACCGCGTGACTTGTGATTACAATAATTAAAAAATAATGTTTTTGTTTTTATTATAATTAACTTCGCAATTTTACATTAGGCCGTGTATTAAAAACGACTATAATCTACGAGTATATGACTATGTTCTATGTGTATTAGACCAATAACTACTTACTTCTAGAAGAGATGTCGGCTAGCATAAGCTCTATTAATATATAACCTGTATTTTTGAATTTCAAATTAAAAGATATGTAACGAAAAAATGTCGTTTAAATGTTGTGAAGCTAGTTACAATTTGTACCGAAAAAGTTTCTTTTGACGTATCAGTTGACAGCGTACTGTCAATAACGTCAGTTCTTGAACAAATTCATGTCGTTCGTCCCCGTACTACGCATAGATCGCGCGGTAATTGTGGCGGTAATAGATGACACGACGACACGGCAAGGCCATGCTTCTCGCACTGCATTGATAAATGTCAAAAAATGTTATCTCCACTGTGCTACTCGGTATTAAATACTTTAATTAGGAAGTTGTTTCTAAAAGAAGTTTCTTTGGAAAAGTTTTTTATTGATCATGTGTAGATAGTAAATATTTTAATCTTACTACCAGTCACCCTATGAAATCCACATTCAATTATTCTAATTTCTTTGAAACTATTCGTATAGTCCCGCTGCACGGGTCTCAACTGAACTATCTTACAAGTGGAGAGTTAAACCTTAATCCACACACGCTGTCCAAGTGCGAATTGGTGGAGGTCACCTGTCCTCGAATGATTAGTTCTAAGACATGCCAGTTATCTCATGATGTTTTCCTTCACTGATTTTGTGCAGTGGCAATCTAACAATTCACACAGATGTGTAGGCCCGACCGGGGATCGAAACTGCAACCTTAAATTACAAGGCGAGGCAGAGTCCCGTCATTCGCTAGTTATGAATATAGGAGTAGGGACAGCTGTCGCAACGCATCACACCTCGCCGGGAGGTCTTCCCGTTGCACTGAAGGATAAAAAACACTTACAATGAGTATTAGCACAAATAATATAATACTACATTAGTAAGTACTTATCATTACTCGTGTGATATTCGCGTAAATCTAAAAAATACTGCTTAATATTAGGTTAAAGAAACTTTTGAAGGTCGTTAGTCAAATAAGTACTTTGTTTAATATTAATACGGACTTATTTATAAAAATCATAAAGACTCTTTGGGTAAAATGGACGTTGTCTCTTTCTTACTAGTATAAATGTTAAGATGACAGACAAAGACAAACGAATTATAAACCTATTTTAAATTTATTGAGCATTTAAGACGTTTCACACAGTTTTATCTCCTTCGATAGCTCATTATAGAACTGCGCGACATTAAACATTACATTTTTCTGGCTCTAAACTTACGTAGTTAATTTGATTTTATGTGTACCTAGGTACGTTTAAGATAATTATGGAATTTTTATTCAGTTAGTTCTATATTGATATATATTTAATTTTTAAGTATATTTTGAATATTGGGGTAATTTTTTTCCATACACATTCGAAAAACAATGTGACGAGGTGTGACTTGTTTTGTTAAACCGTGGCTCTAACGGCCTTGAACGCCATTTTCTTTTTTCCATCTCATTGTAATTTTGAGTCAATCACTCTTCTTTTTACAAAAATAAAACATGTCCGACTTCCTTTGTTTACCAATTCAATTTCATTTCAAACTTGATTGCAGAGCGCTACATACTAATTAATGTAAGTAAAAAAAAGGTTATTAATTTTTCTCGTGAACTTTATACAGCGCCAAGTGTAATAATTCAATTTATTAGAGGCTCCTTTCTGAATTAGTTTGATTTAAGAACCTACAAATGGAGCATAAGCCCCTGTTCATAATATCAAAAATAAGGGTCTTACAAATAACATTTTCGACAGCAACTACATTTTTAAAGATGATGTTAATGCTTTTAAAGATTGGTGATAGCGATAATACTTGTCAAGACAACACTGACGAAGAAAACACTGACACTTTTTAAGACGACCCCGATCTTTTAAAAATGAGGTTCGACCATGATATCTACGCCATTTATGTCAACTATGCTGACAATTTGGAAAACTATACCAATATCGGGGCTCCTAAACAAAAACACTTATCGAAGCGACAACGAAGATGGAGATGGGATTGATACATGATTGACAAGTGATATTTTGTAGAACTCAATCAATCGCATACTCTTTTTCTATCTTTGATATTGAAATTACAATGTGTTATGGCACCAATAAACATTGAGCCGTGATCGTCACAATTTGATGCACAATGCATTATTTTCAAAGTTAAACACATCGCTAATAATAATTGATAAGCTGGAAATGTAAACCGAATGGTGACAATCATGACCCATTGTTTACTAGTGCCATGTCTTCGAGCCCTGTAGTGAAAACATCGATGTTAAGTCATTTGCTGATCATACTAAAGCATATAGGCCTCAGACGTAGTTCACCAAATACAGTGAAACTTGGTTCAGTTTTACCTTTATAAATGAGACAAATATTTATTTATACCTGGATATCTGAGACACTGGGTAAGTGGAATACCTCTGTGAAACGACATTTCAGGTCACTTGATGTCTCACTTAAATAGGTTTCACTGTATCTAACTAGAATCTTCACATTCAAATAATAATTACCCCGCAAAAAAAAATATAAAAAAATAAATAATAATAATTAAAAAAAAGCGGGAAAGAAGTTAATTATAGTTTTAAGTTTTTAGTTTTAAGACACACTTTACTTCTACACTAACAACCATTCATCACTCCAGATACTAACAACACTACACTCTACTATTACACACACTAATACACACAATACCTAACTTCCTCAATACACTTCGATTACATATCAACATTAATTTTCACCCACATTCATACAGCAGGCAACAAGAGAAGACGTAGTCCATTAGCGCCACTCTTGTTGCCTTACCATCTCATTCTTTGCAACCTTTCTCTCATTATCAAAAAAAAAATAACTAATAATAATAAATCATTACCTATTTCAGTTTATCAACACATGTAATGACACGATGCGACCCCGATGCTGTGTTCTACAGGGTGTTCTGTGTGACGCTACTCGCTGTAGCATTCACTTTCACCGTCATACTCACTAACGTCTTCATTGATATCGACGGGTTTCTCTCAAGTAAGATATTTTACAGCACCATGTACAATGTACATATACAAGGCGAATTTTTGATCACTGTCCAAATTCTTTATTATCAAATTTCACAACATTACAATATTTTATTGCCTGAACGACCTCGGTAGTTGAGCGGTGTAAGCCGTCCGATTGGGCTATACTGTGCCCAGGAGGTCGCGGGTTCGATTCCTGCCCCGGACAATATTTGTGTAACAACAAAGACTTTTTTCGGTGTCTAGTTGGTTGAGGGATTACCCTCCGTGCCTCGGCGAGCACGTTAAGCCGTCGGGCCCGGTTATTATTTAACACATCTTTATCAGTCGTTACATGTAGTCAGAAGCCAATATAATATGACATCTGGTCTAACCATCTCGGCTACTGGTTCCCTGCGGGTTTCTAGGTCTGATGGCAGTCACTCGTATAATTCTGGTAGCTAGCCGCATCAGGTTAGACCTGGAGTCGACCCCAATAGAAGTTCATTCATTCATTCATTCATTCTTATACTGGAAATTTATAGCTTCATGTGTAGCCGTGTGTACTCAGGCATGTGAAGCCTCTGACTATCCAACTTTAAGATGTTCCCAAAAAATTGTATTGTATACTAGCTTTCTGCCGCGACTACGCCCGCGTGAACATCATATCATGCCCAGCAGTGGGATAAAAAGTAGCCTTTAGCCTTCCGGAACAAATGGGCTATATAACAGTGCAAGAATTTTTCAAATCGGACCAGTAGTTTCTGAGATTAGCTCGTTCAAACAAACAAACTCTTTAGCTTTATAATATTAGTATAGATAAGGTTTAGAACTTATGGAACTTACCATAATTCCCCATTCAATTTAGGGTGCTTTATTGCTCTAAAAATAGATATATAGTACTTCTAATACCATTTGATAAAACGCTAAAAATCGAAAACCATATTAAGAACAACATTACCTTTTTTTTATTCTGCGATAGGCTGGCGCTTGACTCCAACTTGCCTGATGTTAAGCAATGATGTAGTCTACGATGGAACGCGCCAGCCTAGTATACCGATTCACTCGTGATTACGAATGAATATCGGTGAGAAGGTGGCAGTGGAATGAGCCTCCAAGGAAACCTTAAAGGAGCAACAATTCCGACCCACCCTCTCTGCATGGTGTCACCAGACATCGCACCGGAACACGGCAAGGCCGCTTGACAAGCCTACCACCAGTTGATTGTCACCTGATTTGCACCACCCGGGGACCACGTGTTATTCAATTAAAGGTGTATACCCACGGACGAAGGTGACTCAGCCCCCTGCCTACCTAAATAAAATTCGACTAACATTGGAAACCAATAAATGACTTTCATAATCCCAACACGACTGGAAAACGTGATCAGTGATAAGCCATGAAAAAAATATAGAAACCCCATTGTTACTGTTTGAAAACGATAAAACTCAAAACAAGAAACAACATATTGTTAACCTGCTTGTCGATGGTAACGTAAATTTAACAAAGAAAGTGTTCACTTCAACCATTTTTTTAGTGTCCCACCGCTGGGCACCGGTCTTCTCTCAGCTATCTCACTAGTTGAGAGAGTTTAGGCCTCAATCCACACACGCTGGCCAAGTGCGGGTTGGTGGATGTTACATGTACTCTAATGATTAGTTCTTAGACATGCCGGTTTCCTCACGATGTTTTCCTTCACCGATATTGAACAGCGGCGATGAAATAATTCACACAAAGATGTGTGGGCACGACTGGGATTCGAACCCGCGACCTTATATTTCTAAGGCGAGGCCCGTGCCACTGCGCCACCGCTGCTCTAAGAACGAAGACGAAGAAAGTGTTCATAATCGTAAATTTCCATACAACACTTTCACCCATTTTATATATTCTCAAATAAGCTTCCGCTAAATAGTGGTCAGCCACATCTTGGTCTAGTATAGAACACGCTTACCCAGTAAATACAGATTTATACATGACTAGCGGACCCGGCAGACGTCATTCTGCCCGGTAAAGCAGTGCCATCTACCGGGTCTCAGACCTACCGAATATAACCAATAATAAATAATAGGTATCTAACCCGATCTTCGGCACTTCTTCGCTTTCTAAATTTTCTTTTTTTTTTAATTTTTCTCTGCGTAAGAACCATCCTCGAACTTATAAGAATATTTAAAAAAAAAAGAATTAGCGAAATCGGTCCAGCCGTTCACGCGTGATGTCGTGACAACGGAAAACGGGTTTCATTTTTATATATATAATAATTAGCTGCCCCAGCGAACTTCGTACCGCGCAAAATTGTGAATCTAAACCATTCCCAGATCCCCTTGAACACACACAAAAAATTTTATCAAAATCGGTCCAGTCGTTTGAGAGAAGTTCAGTGACATACACACTCACAAAAGAATTATATATATAAAGATTCTTCTGTGAGGGGCAGCTAGTTTTTATATATATAGATGACGAGTAATTTGATGGGATCAGGCTGGTTGATCGCGATGAAACTATAAAGCAGCAACTATTCAGACCTACTCTAACTCATGGTGTCACCAGACACCAAAGCTGCTTAGTTGCAGCTTTATATGGTGCATGGTCAATAACCAGAGCCAAACTCTCCCACTAGCAGTTTAGTTCAGTTTTTTGGTCGGTAAGATACTTGCTTTTCACGCCGCATGTCGTGGGTTCGATTCACACCCGAGACAAACATTTTTTTTAAATATGTCTGTTTGTCTTGTGTCTGGGTGTAATTATCTATATATAGTTAAGTATGTATTTACAAAAAAAAGTATTATAAGTAGTATATTACCAGTTATCTGATTTCCATAGTACAAGCTCTGCTTAGTTTGGGATCAGATGACCGTGTGTGTTAATGTCCCACTATATTATTATTATTGTTACCTGATGTTTTTTACCCGAGGACCACTCCCACGAAAAAAGATGACTTAACCCAGGTTCTTACTTAATTTGCATTTACGACTCGTTAAAATTGAATCCCCGAAAACAATGCTAAAAACCTTTTTTTTTGTTTTAGATAAACGTAATACTCAACCTCACAAAATCCACGTCATCAATGATGATAAAAACCACGAAGTATCGTTTAGTAATGGCTTCCCGGAGTCTGATGACGACAATGCATTTAGAACTAAGAGATCAATAGGTATGTTAGAACACTTAACATTGCAACTTATAAGTACTTAGTAGCTTCTTCTTTCCAATTTCCTTCTTCAAGCTATATTCAGAGCGATCGGCTATACGCGACGAGACGCATTAAACTAAGTTGATAGTTGAGATGAGGCTAGAATCCACTCACTAACATTACATAGATATCTTGAAATATTTAGTACTGATGTTTCCTTTACCGTTGTTGAACAGCGACGATCAAATAACCTATATACCATAGCAAACATTTACTAACAAACTCTTGAAATAAAACTACTTTTTAACGGATTTTATCGCGGTTTATTTTAGATGTTAGATCCCGACGTTTCAAAGTCTTTTCAGACTTCATGTTCACGGGTGGACTGAGGTATTTGACGTCCAAAAATATTAATCACAATTATTACTGACTACCTTCAAACATTAATATTTAAGTTGCGTTCCGATTTAAGTAAACTGGGCTCACAGTGTCTTGAATTCTTGATAGATATCTTGAAATATTTAGTACTGATGTTTCCTTTACCGTTGTTGAACAGCGACAATCAAATAACCTATATACCATAGCAAACATTTACTACAATAAAGGAAGCATTAATTTATGAACATGAAAAACTCTACTATTTTTTCCAGAAACTAACAACTTATTTATTCCACACAAAAGCGCAAAAGTCAAAACTATTCTAACAACACAACTAGCAGCGCTATTACAAAATTTAGACGAAGAAAATGAACATTCAAAACAAAATACTAAAACTAACGTTCAGGACCCAAAATCAGAAACTGAAAATATTGCAAGAATTGAGAATAGTAAGAATCACGAAATCAATATGAAAGAATCAGATAACGTAAAGAATGAGAGAGCAAATCTTCTACAATTGACTATGCAAAACATACTGCTGCAAGGAATTGTTGGTCACATGGATTTAAAAGATGTTATGAATAGAGCCAACATTTTGATGAGCGGTATTAATACGGATGCATTGAAAAGTAATAAGTATTCAGGTAATATTATAAATGTGGAAGTAGTTATCTCAGTCTATTCTACCGAACGGCTAAACCTAAATCTAAAACTTCATCACGGGTAAACTACTGCATCGAGTGTCATGGAAATTGACCAAGTTGTTTAAAACCTATAACGTTGAAAATAGAGGGCTAGGCAGAAATGTACTTTCTTTAGATCCTGGCTTACAGGAGCATTGGCAATGAATTGAGGTAGTAGGTTTAGTAGACATACCAATAACTATATTATAATAATTACAAATTATCGTTCTTCAGGCTGCCTAGTATTATTATTGTGTTTTATACTGACTTATATTATTATTTTTAACTATAACTAACTTTGCGCCGAGTATTTCTCGCCTTGTAATAATTTCTTAGACAGTTCAGTCTTTCTCGTATTTAAACAAGCCAAACAAACGTTGTTTGTCACGCTAAATCTCTAGAACTGGTTAACCGATTTTGCTGATTTTGAATTTAAAATATACAAGAGTAATAGTTTATCAGTCTTATTTTTATTATGTAGTTACAGGAATGTTCAAGGAAATAACACCAAAATTAGAAGAATCTACACTTAAATTGGAATCTGATGAAAAAGTACCAGTTCGTAAGGAACTTGATTCAAATGTTTTGAACAACCTATTCAATGGGAAATATCAATCAGTTAATAAAGATATTGAAAAGTCTACAGTCTTAAATAAAAGTAAGTACTTATATATTTACGATCAAAATTCGAAATCATCAAAAATAACAAATTTCTTCACCTCACTTCAACCCTTTTTTAGTGTCCCACTGCTGAGCACGGGTCTTCTCTCAACTATCTTACGAGTTGAGAGAGTTTAGGCCTTAATCTACACACGCTGGCCAAGTGCGGGTTGGTGGATGTCACATGTCCTCGAGTGATTAGTTCTTAGACATGCCGGTTTCCTCACGATGTTTTCCTTCGCCGATATTGAGCAGCGGTGATGAAACAATTCACACAAAGATGTGTAGGCACGACCAGGATTCGAACCCACGACCTTATTTTTTTTTCTAAGGCGAGGCCAAAACAAATTCCATAACAAATTTCTAAGGCGCGTCAAAGATTGAATGCATTTATAACGATATGTTGCTGACAAAACAAAATTAAGTAGAAATAAATAACGAATAGGATGTTATTTAGCTAGATGTTTCAACTGAGAAAAAGTCGCTATAGGAGATTGCATCAAACTGAAAACATGTTACAGTCACTCACATCTTATTGGAGAAGGCTTAGGCTGCCCACCTAATGGCTACTGCTAGTATGCAATAAATAAATACAAAGCAACAGCAACATAAGCATTCTGTTCAAGCTAACACGCCATATTGTCTCACAAGCTAAGGTAGCTTAAGCAATAGCCTATAATAATAATAATACAATGGGACATTAACACACACGGTCATCTGATCCCAAACTATGCAGAGCTTGTACTTTGGAAACCAGATATCTGGTAATATACTACATATAATACTTTTCTTTTGTAAATATATACTTAAATATAGATAATTACACCCAGACACAAGACAAACAGACATATTTAAACAAATGTTGGTCTCGGGTGGGAATCGAGCCCACGACCTGCGGCGTGAAAAGCAAGTATCTTACCGACCACGGCACCGAACTATAAGCGAACAGTTTTATAGCAGCAGTTAACATGACAGATGTAAATGATGATAAAAGCGGATTTTAAATTCTTTTACTAATCGGAATGTATTACAATTGTTCTATTTTGCTTTCAGACAATCCCAATATTAAAATTAAAACAATTGTAGACATACTAACCAATGATGATGCAACTAAGAATACGTAAGTCTTAATTATAAATAATAAAACGTGATTCCAAAATTGTATTCTTGTCTATAAAATACGTAATACATATTTTGTTTTCAGAAGCACTAAAAAGAGTATTCAAGGTATTTTCGAACTTATGTATGATGGCAAAACTATAAAATACAACCTACCAAAACCAGAAACCCCCAAAGAAACGAATATACAGGACAGTGATGACATCCAAGCAAAACCCTTTAAAGAAAACAGTCATACGCCAAATCCTAGAAAAAGCTTCATAGAATTATTTGAACTCAATAAAGAACCGAATTTTATAAAAGAGCTAGCTAAGGATTACTTCAGAAGCATTAAAAACAGTGATATTAGTGAAGAAATCAAACGCAGATACGAAACTAAACGTATGAAACGCCATATTAAAATCAAGTACGACACTGTGGATAGACCAGAGAAATCACAGAAATCTGAAGATGATGAACTATACGTAGAAATAGAAACCCATATTGATAGCAAAGGATCGAAAGGTGAAAAGAAAAAGAAAATAATACAGAATCTTATCAACAAAATAGAAAAAGCTTTACACTCAACTGACGGTATGAGCAAAAATAAAAAAGGAGAACATATTAAAAAACGCTTACAAGATCCTTTGGAACATAAAAATCATGAACTTCTTAATAAATATACTCTGCCTGTAAGAAATTTAATGCCGAATAAACCGTTAGTGGACAAAGTAATGATTGTTCATGATACAGTCCCTTTAATAGGAGATAAAACAGGTAACCGTTGGATGAAACCTATTTTTGGCCCATCCTTTTTATCTGCATCAAAAAAAATCAACTCTGCGGAAATGAGCGAAGTAGATGTTGATTATAATAAAATTTTAGACGCAAACGGAATACCACAAAGATTGCAAAGACCTTTACATTCAGATACCAGTGAAGAAACTTCTACATTTATACCCGAGAATTTGTATGATTTAGGTGATATGAAAATTTTATTGAAAGATATTGAGGGAACTGGTTTTGCTATTGGCTACAATCAATATGTTGATGAAACCCCCGATGCGGATACAATGAAGCTTTTTACTGGTCTTGAAAATGTTATTAAGATGTATCATCAAAATTATGATGAGCCAAATATAAATATAGTACAATTAGAAAATGATATAAATAATACCGAACCTGAAAAAGACCATGTGATTGTACGACGATCTATTGATAAACAAGATTATCATTCTAACGCATACAAAATAATATTTGAGAAGAATTTCTTACCATTCTCAAACTATCGCGATGTATTAAAAGGGAAAAAATCCAATTCCAAGTATAAAAATAAAATTCATTCAAATCATATACAAGAAGTTCCATTAGTAATTGATGACAAAATATTTGAAAAGAAACTAAATCCTGCTGAGATATTTAGCCTCGCAAATCTATTTCAGCGTAAAAAACGGGCAATCAACGTTAAAAGGATAAGTAATACCAGAAACAAAATGAAAGTAAGTAGATATTTAAATACCAAAGCAATGGCGCGAAAAAAAATCTTTCGTAATTACAAAAGAAGTAAACGCCAGATAAATAAAATTAGAATAATAGCATCGGATGCTAGGCATTTATCTGCAAAATCTGAAGAAAATTACGCTTCTTCTAATGAAAATATGTTTGCTGATAGAGCTACAATAAAAGATATAGAAGCAGAAGAAGAAAATGAGAGGGAAAAAGAAGAGGAGAGTTACTCAGAAGAGAGTTCCCCTCCCTCATACATAGCGAAATTGTTAGACCTAAACTCTAGAAGAAATTCTCTAATGGCGAAATACCCTCACGTATTTTTGGAGGAGGTCACAAGTCCTAAAGAACAATCGTTTCATGAAAATTTGATGTTTAGAAAAATACCACATTTTACCTTTCCTCAACATTACGAAGCAGCGAACCCCGACGATAGTGTGTATAACGAGGAAACTATAACTATATCTCCTTTAGAGCTCAATCAAGATGATAAATCTCCGAAAATCCAAGGTTTCGTTGACGTTATGACTAAACCGAAAACTAAATACAAAGTTACATTAAAAATTATACCTAAAAATGTGACTGATCTAAACGCGGGTTTCAAAGAAATACACACAAGTATAAATAAAAGATTTAACAAAGATGGCTTAGTATATTCCTCTTTAGTCAATGTATCTGAAATATCTAAGGTAACTCAAATAAATAACACTAAAGACCAACCCGCATTACCGCTTCATATGAAGGAGCAACAACAAAAGATGCATCTACTTTTAAAAGAACATCAAAAACATATATCAGAACAATTAAAGAAACTAAATGAAGAAAAATCTAAAATTGATACCATTTTACACGAAAACGAATGGTCTGAAACACCTTTAAACTATTTGTTAAGTGAAATAAATAAACCTAAGGCAGAAATAAATATTCACAGAGAACATGTCATTCATACAGCACCAAATGAATTGCTTAAAACTGAAACTAAAACTACGAATACCCCGCCAACCACTACAATTTCAAGTACAATTAAAACTACTACTCAATCTACTACTTCAACTTCAACTACTATAGCCACTACAAGTACAGAAGAACCTAAATCCATAAAAAACAACATTATTCAAAGCATGGAACGCAACCAAAACCTTACAGACCAAATATTAAAAAAAATTGATGAAAATACAGAAGTACTACAGTTATTCTTGAAAAAACTGTCTGATAGAGTAACAGGTACTGATCATACAACAGAAATAAGGACTGTAGATCCACAAATTGAAGTTCAACCACACATAATCGAAAACAATATTAAAGATGCTGGAAAAATTTACACAAATAATTTTAATCCCGATTGGAAAAATCCTATATTTAATACAAATATGGTTATTAGAAAAAACGGATCGCATATAACAATTCCTTTTGTATATGCTTATCAACATCCTATAATGCCGAATAAGAAAAATGCAGATGTTGCTAACGTAGTTTACCAAGGACATATTCATACATTACGTGCGCCAATGGCTAATGGAAGCCCAGAAAAGCATAAAATACAAAAATTCTCAAACTACATGCTCAATAATAATCAAACGAAATTCTTTATCGATGAATTTGGGTCAAATTTCAGTCATAAAGTAATGAGAAACGATATTGGAGCTAAGAAGAACCATACAATGTCTTAAAATAATGTAATATTAAATGTATTTATAATATTTGATAGGAATTTATTAAATAAATGTTTAACTGTTTTTATCTTGCTTCGAAATTTTCGAAACTCCTTGTGTTTACACTAATAAGCTCCCACACAAACCGTAGCCTATGGGCGACCTTACTCACACCCAGGAACACAGGCAATAGCACGCCAACGAAGCGACCATTCTATAAAATGGAGGTTCCTCCTCATTCGAGCCTTCATAATGTTTCATCTTCACACACTGACATGACTGGCCTGGTGGCGTAGTGGTTAGTGAACCTCACGCTAAGCCAAAGATCGTGGGTTCGATTCCCACCCAGGACAAATCTTTGTGTGATGTGCACGAGTGTTTGTTCTGTCTGGGTGTAATTTATCTATAATGTGTATGCATTTACAAAAAAGAGTATATCTTATATCTTTAAATGAGCAATTCTTATATAAATATATATAATTGGAATCTTGGAATCGGCTCCAACGATTTTCATAAAATTTAGTATATAGGGGGTTTCGGGGGCGATAAATCGATCTAGCTAGGAATCATTTTTAGAAAATGTCATTTAATCATCCAGATATTAGGTATTATATCAGTTTCTAGTACCCATAACACAAGCAAATATAATTGCTTAGTTTGGGACTAGATGGCGCTGTGTGTTTGTGTGAAAGTATTATTATTATTATCATTAGTATGAATAGTCGTGTTGTGATGTCACTCCACTCAAATGTGTCTCTCCCAATCGTATATGGCTCATGGCTCGTCACAACTCACAACACGCTGGACAGCGAAGCAAATGAGACCCATCTTTCAGTAGGGTGAGCACGAACTTTTTTTACCCTCATCTTTTGATATCGTCGTAATGTCGAAGCGTATTTTTGTCTCTCTGATTCGTATATATGGCTCATGGCTCGTCACAACACGCGGGACAGCGAAGCTAATGTGACCTATATTTCAGTAGGGTGAGCACGAACTTTTTTTACCCTCATCTTTCGATATCGACATAATGTCGAATGGCTCGTCACAACACGCTGAACAGCGATGCAAATGTGACCCATCTTTCAGTAGGGTGTGCTCGAACTTTTTTTACCCTCATCTTTCGATATCGACGTAATGTCGAAGCGTATTTTTGTATGGAAAATAAACAACGCCATCCGTTTATTTTCCATACAAAAATAAGCGTAAACAATACGACGTTATAGTAATACGAGAGTAGAAAATATACGGCTTTCCCCCCCCCCCCCCCCGTATTTAAACTCTTTTGTTAGAAAAGCATTTATATGTGCTCTCATACTAAAATGTTACATGCCGTACGGCGACATACCACGACACGCAAATATAATTATGTGTGCGCCTTTATTAAGGCGATTTGTTATTATTATATACCAGGTAGAAGGGACCTCCCTCCACAAACAGATAGGGTGAAATCCGTCCATGCTGAGATGATTGGAATATATATACTACTAGGTGTCCAATAATCGTGTTTTTTCACTTTAAAAGCGAACGCCTACCCTTACCACTATGGGGTTAGTCCTTACCACCTTACCACCTTTACTCCGTCCACGTCATTTCACGATTTCACGCATCTTTCCTTTCAACTAATGCATTGATATATGTTTTATTTAGCTTTCTTTCATTGAATAAGAGTACTGAGTACAGAGTAATAATTGAAATAATTGAATACAGAGAAATTGATTCTAATTGTGGAGCTGAATGCACCTTATCAGTTTGTGGAAAACTGTCCCTTCTACCCGGTGTAGGTATAGGTGCAAACATAATTTTATTTGCGTGACGTGGTATGTCGCCGCACGGCATGTAACATTTTAGTATTAAACTAGCGGACCCGGCAGACGTCGTTCTGCCCGGTAAAGCAGTGCCATCTACCGGGTCTCAGACCTACCGAATATAACCAATAATAAATAATAGCACAGATAATATAACACTATACTAGTAATAATAGGTATCTAACCCGGTTTTCGGCACATCTTCGTTTTCTAAATTTTATTTTTTTATATTTTTTTCTGCGTAAGAACCATCCTCGTACTTAAAGGAATATTTAAAAAAAAGAATTAGCGAAATCGGTGCAGTCGTTCACGCGTGATGTCGTGACAACGGAAAACGGGTTTCATTGTTATATTATATAGATGCACTTAAATATGCTTTTTTAACTATAGCGTTTCAGTACTGGGGGTTGGGAACATTTTTTACTCTCGTCTTTCGATATAGTCGTATTGTTTACGCGTATTTTTATATGGAAAATAAGCAGATGGTGTAATTTATTTAGGTATAACCCTACTAAATTTAATACGCTATTCGATGATTCAACAATAACCTGTTATCGTGCAATATTATAAGAAGCTGTGGCGCCTCATTAAAGACTATTAATAAATATTCATTAGAATTTTTAAAATAACTTGATTTAATGAGTTTCTAATGATTCTTTGATAAGTATTGATAGCAAAATATTGTTAATTAACAAAATATAATAGCAATCACTTCAACCCTTTTTGGTGTCCCACTGCTGGGCACGGGTCTTCTCTCAACTATATTACGAGTTTAGAGAGTTTATGCCTTAATCCACACACGCTGGCCAAGTGCGAGTTGGTGGATGTCACATGTCCTCGAATGATACCGGTTTCCTCACGATGTTTTCCTTCAGCGATATTGAGCAGCGGAGATGAAACAATTCACACAAAGATGTGTGGGCACGACCGGGATTCGAACCCGCGACCTTATTTTTCTAAGGCGAGGCCCGTACCGCTGCGCCACCGCTGCTCAACAACAATAGTTAATATTAATGTCTTACTGAGTTATTTTCACTCACTCTGCCGTCTTAAGGATAAAGGGCACATCTGACATTTTTTTCGTAATGAAGTTATTAACATTGTCGGGATCAGTTGTTTTGTTTTTAAAAATTCTTTATTATATCAAATAATATTACAAACTGTGGTATCTACTTTACAATTAAAAGATAACAGTTAACATAATAATAAATTACTTCAACAGGCTAAGTACGCCTTTATAAGTTTATACAAATATGGTTTAGTGCTATTTACAACTGGTAGTGGCTTTAGAATAAATTTTTAACTATATGTATTTTTAGGACGAAAATACATTTACTGCGGTGGGTAATTGTAAATAGTTGAAGCAGTCGCTCACCAGTTAGCTACAGTCACACGATATTATGCCCTGCCTCCCGAGCCGTTGCATATGAAGGGCGACGGAGGGGAAGCGTCAGCGCATCGCATAGTGCTGGCTACGTGTCTGTATTTGGGATCAGTAAAAGATAGTGATTCCGATGATATCAATAACTTAGTTACGAAAAAAATGTCAGATATGCTCTTTATCCTTAAGACGGCAGAACTCGCATTTGGACTGGATGATTTTTTTACAATATCTCCCACTATTGTTGTACGAACTGCCAAGTCGTGGAATTCGCTGCCGGCATCTGTTTCCCGATAGCTATAATCTGCCTACCTCCAAGTCATGAGAAATCGGTATTTACTAAGCAAGCTTGTTCCATCATAGACCACATTTGTGGTCAAACGCAAGCCTATTAGGTAGATTAGGATAAAAAAGCATACGACCCTCCTGACTGGATTATTCTGTAAAGTTGACAGTATCCAAACAGGCACTGTCTACCTTACTCACACACAGGAACACAACCAACAGTTATTACACGCTGTGTATTCTGTAAGGTGGACGGTACCTACACAGTCACTGTCTACCTTACTCACACACAGAAACATAACCAACAGTTATTACACGCTGTGTATTCTGTAAGGTGGACGGTACCTACACAGGCACTGTCTACCTTACTCACACACAGAAACATAACCAACAGTTATTACACGCTGTGTATTCTGTAAGGTGGACGGTACCTACACAGTCACTGTCTACCTTACTCACACACAGAAACATAACCAACAGTTATTACACGCTGTGTATTCTGTAAGGTGGACGGTACCTACACAGTCACTGTCTACCTTACTCACACACAGAAACATAACCAACAGTTATTACACGCTGTGTATTCTGTAAGGTGGACGGTACCTACACAGTCACTGTCTACCTTACTCACACACAGAAACATAACCAACAGTTATTACACGCTGTGTATTCTGTAAGGTGGACGGTACCTACACAGGCACTGTCTACCTTACTCACACACAGAAACATAACCAACAGTTATTACACGCTGTGTATTCTGTAAGGTGGACGGTACCTACACAGTCACTGTCTACCTTACTCACACACAGAAACATAACCAACAGTTATTACACGCTGTGTATTCTGTAAGGTGGACGGTACCTACACAGGCACTGTCTACCTTACTCACACACAGAAACATAACCAACAGTTATTACACGCTGTGTATTCTGTAAGGTGGACGGTACCTACACAGGCACTGTCTACCTTACTCACACACAGAAACATAACCAACAGTTATTACACGCTGTGTATTCTGTAAGGTGGACGGTACCTACACAGGCACTGTCTACCTTACTCACACACAGAAACATAACCAACAGTTATTACACGCTGTGTATTCTGTAAGGTGAACGGTACCTACACAGGCACTGTCTACCTTACTCACACACAGAAACATAACCAACAGTTATTACACGCTGTGTATTCTGTAAGGTGGACGGTACCTACACAGTCACTGTCTACTTTACTCACACAGGAATATAACCAACAGTTATTACACGCTGTGTATTCTGTAAGGTGGACGGTACCTACACAGTCACTGTCTACCTTACTCACACACAGGAACACAACCAACAGTTATTACACGCTGTGTATTCTGTAAGGTGGACGGTACCTACACAGTCACTGTCTACCTTACTCACACACAGGAACACAACCAACAGTTATTACACGCTGTGTATTCTGTAAGGTGGACGGTACCTACACAGTCACTGTCTACCTTACTCACACACAGGAACACAACCAACAGTTATTACACGCTGTGTATTCTGTAAGGTGGACGGTACCTACACAGTCACTGTCTACCTTACTCACACACAGGAACACAACCAACCGTTATTACACGCTGTGTATTCTGTAAGGTGGACGGTACCTACACAGTCACTGTCTACCTTACTCACACACAGGAACACAACCAACAGTTATCACACGCTGTGTATTCTGTAAGGTGGACGGTACCTACACAGTCACTGTCTACCTTACTCACACACAGGAACACGACCAACAGTTATTACACGCTATGTAATGCCAATGCGTGTAATAACTGTTGGCTGTGTTGTGTTCCTGATGGTAGCATAATAAAATGCGGGTTTCCTCACAATGTTAACCACATCGGTTAAAAATACAGTTAATTATGTATATTAAAGTTCTGTGATAAGATGAATATTAGATAAAATAACAATTAGTTGTTACTATAAAACCGATTCAAACAATTATAAATTATTATTATGATTGTCGCGCGTGTAGTGTCAGGAAAATGAAATCTTTATTGGTGAGTAAATTATCTTTCTGACCTCTGAATTATCTTTTCATAGAAGTGAAGTACCTACAGACTTGTAAAGAAGTGTTAACAATCTATCGTGTAGTTACGGGTTTATACGTTACGGGAGTTATATGCGTATTTAATCTCGAACGTGAGTTGAGAGAATTTAGGCCTTAATCCACACACGCTGGCCAAGTGCGTGTTGGTGGAATGTTAGTGATTGTTACTACAAATGTAGGTAGGGTACAATACACAGCGTGATTCTGATTTGTCGACTGCTGTGTCAGTCAAATATACGACCGGTGCGTACCGGTTGTATCATTTGGCGATCCCCCATCTACGTTTATAACAGTTGGTGACGACGAAAAAAAAATATTGAAAATGGCGAAGATAACGGTCGGCACCTTATCAACTTTCAATCATGAAAATCAAGAGTGGTGTATATACAGAGAGAAACTTGAACAATGGTTTTTAGCTAACGATATCGGGGCGGATACGGATAAAGCCGGTTGTAAACGTCGAGCTATTTTACTTAGCAACTGTGCTGAGTCTACTTATAAATTGATTCGTGATTTAGCTTTACCGCGACAAGCTATGAAGAAGTGATCGAGCTATTGGATGGACATTTTAAACCAAAAAAATGTACGTTTGCGGAGCGTTTTAAATTCCATGGTGCGACACAAAATGGCGGTGAAAGTTTGGCAGAGTGGGCGGCTCGCGTTCGAGGTTTAGCAATGTATTGTGGGTTCATGGCCACCTACCTGGATGAGCAGCTTCGGGATCGGTTTGTTCTAGGCATGGAGCCTGGACCAGAGAGAGACAAACTCTTCACTAAGAACATGTCGCAGCTCACCTTGAATAGGGCTATGTCCTTGAATGATTTATTCTTAGACATGCCTGTTTCCTCACGATGTTTTCCTTCACCGATATTGAGCAGCGGCGATGTTAGAATTCACACAAAGATGTGGGCACGACTAGGAATCCAACCTGCGATCTTATAAATCTAAGGCGAGGTCCGTACCGCTGCGCCACCGCTGCTCTAAGGGCAAATATTATAAACTCTGTCTATTAATATAGTAAAAAACAGTTTTTTTTTGGAACAAGTTTTCATTTTAAGCTCAAGACATGCCTCTGGTTACCTCAGAGGCGTCGATAAATATATTTTGATGAATTTTGTCACTATTTACTATAGACATTTCATTTTTTATCTTTTTCAGTTAAGTATATTGGTCCTTTGCTTAAGACTACACCAAAGTTATGGAAACTCACTATCAAAATTAGAAGTAAGTACATACATATAAATTTAAAGTAAGTAAAATATCTATTATATGTATAAAAATTCCATGTCACAATGTTAGTTACCGTACTCGTACTTCGTACCGTAACGGAAAAATAATCTTTTACAATGAATCTTTTTGTGGTAAGATCTTTTGGAATTCTGAATCTGTTATTCGACTATTGCTGCTGGCTGTACAGTGTACATACCCCATGAATGTACTTACCCCAAGGACAAGGGCTTCTAGACAAATCACATAGCGAAAATAAATCATTAGGTATACTTTTTAATGTTATTTTCATACGCCTCTATAGGCAGATTTTGGTGATGAAATTTTTTGGCCTAAGATCATTTGTATTATGTTATGAATACCCAAAATATTATGAATAAATGATTTGATTTGATTTGAAGCGAAAAAAATGTATGGGGTTGACATAAAATTGTCACGTGACATTTCGAAGGTGATGTCGTTCTAATACATTTTGTGCTTTCCGATCTTTCGCTATCGCTTTGTTATGTAATTTGTCTAGGGGCCCAGTGCCCTAATTCACGTAATTTCTTATAGCGCCGATCAAGTTGCGGTGCAGGTGCAGTTAAGTTTTCGTCTTAGTGCAAAATGGTATTCTTATAATTATTCAGCTGTCACATCTAATCTAAAGCGCTCGCGTGACGCGAACTTGACGCGAGCGTATCTGACAGCGGTTGTCAAAATTACGAGAGTACGAAAAGTGCTGTTTTGATCGAAGCTTAACTGCAACTGCACTGCAACCGAACTTATTTAATTACGTGAATTAGCCTACTGGGCAGGACGCCTTTATTCGCTAGTCGTTGATAAAAACTCAACCAACTGCTAAATTTCCGTCCGCGCGAAACCATTACCCTCTTTGCTGAATCGGATAAAAACTATCCTATGTCCTTCCCCGGAAGGACATAGGATACTTCATACTACATACTTCATACCAAATTTCATTCAAATCGGTTCACTAGTTTAGGCGTAAAATCGCGACAGACAGACAGACCGAGTATTACTTTCGCATGTATAATATACTAGCGACCCGCCCCAGCTTCGCACGGGTGCAATGTGTTATACTTATAAAACTTCCTCTGGAGTCTATCTATTAAAAAAAACCGCAACAAAATCCGTTGCGTAGTTTTAAAGATACATAGGGACATAGGGACAGAAAAAGCGACTTTGTTTTATACTATGTAGTGAATAAGGATTTTCTTTTTCAGTTAGTATACCCAAAAGATTTAATTTACAAAGTTGAAGAGGAACAAAACGGTACTGTCTTGACCATAACTGCGCCGGAGTCGGAGGAGCCTACACTTCGTGAGATAATCTACTATCATCTGGTTGAAAAACCGCTTGGATCAACTGAGAGCGATGATAATGTATGTATTAATATAGGCCGACCGTTTAACTCGCGTATCGTATCGCCAAGATCTGACTCCTCAAGCTTCACAGACAGTGATGATGATTCAAGCGATATGGATATTAGTGACGAATAGTCTTACATTACTTTTATCTGTGGTTCAATAGGTCTTTAAGAGATTTAATTAATGTTTTATGACATTGTACCTCAGATGGCGATACGCGAGTTAAACGGTCGGCCTATAGCTTCCGCCTACGGCTTCGACCGCGTGGCACTTATTAAGATAAAAAGTAATCCAGACCATAATCTATCTTTTTGCCAAATTTCATCAAATTCCACCCAGTTGTTTTTGCGTGAAAGAGTAACAAACATACAACTAAAAATTATATTTTAATGTTACAAACTTTAGGATTATTTTATTAGAAGTAGGAAGTCTAACTTATGACTGCCTCGGTAACTTAGAGGATATCGTGGTCGCCTCTAGCCCCGGGGCGCGAGTTCTAATCCACACCAAAAAGTGTTGAGAATATTAATTTTATTTAGACTTAATAATATTTTGATTTCTGAGCTGCGGTGGCCTACGGGCATCGCCTTAGAAATATAAGGTCGGGGGTTCGATTCCTCAATATGTTAAGTTTTTTAATATGTGTCGCGTGTGGGAATCGAACTCAACTATGGCGTAAAAAGCAACTATCTTACCGACCACGCCACTATCTCGTCAATAGTCGAAGTAATTAATAATAATATAGTGGCACAGTCATCTGATCCCAAACTAAGCAGAGCTTGTACTATGGAAACCAGATAACTGGTAATATACTACTAATAATACTTTTCTTTTGTAAATATATACTTAAATATAGATAATTACACCCAGACACAAGACAAACAGACATATTTAAACAAATGTTTGTCTTGGGTGCGAATCGAACTCACGACCTGCGGCGTGAACAGCAAGTATCTTACCGACCGCGCCACAAGCCCGTCAAATGCTAGTTGTTCAATCAAAAATATACTTTAATATATTATTATAGGATTCAGAATCAGATATTCCGGAGTTCGATACAACTGGCCGAGTATTCACCAACGCTCAACAAGGTCCCCAGTACAACGAAAATACTGCTGATGTATTAGACAGAGTAAGTGTGGAATGACCTTTTTTTTATCCTGAAATAGGTTTGCACTCAACTCCGTTATATGGTGTATTTTTCAAGGGCACGCACAAAGCGCTATTTTTCCAGTTTTATTGTGCGAACTGCCAAGTTGTGGAATTCGCTGCCGGTATCTTGGTTTCCCGATAGCTATAATCTGCCTGTCTTCAAGTCACGAGTGAATCGGTATTTATTAGGTAAGCGCGTTCCATCGTAGACTGCAACATTGCTTCAGACAAAAGCAAAAAAGTAAAATAAAAAAACTACAACTTCACTTCAACCCTTTTTAGTGTCCCACTGCTGGGCACGGGTCTTCTCTCAACTATCTTATGAGTTCAGAGAGTTCAGGCCTTAATCCACACACGCGGGCCAAGTGATCGTTGGTGGATATCACATGTCCTTGAATGATTAGTTCTTAGACATGCCGGTTTCCTCACGATGTTTTCCTTCACCGATATTGAGCACCGGAAATGAAACTATTCATACAAAGATGTACGGGCACGCCTAGGACCAAATACAACTTGCCTGATGTTATGTAATGAGTCTACGATGGGACGCGCTGCACAATACCGATTCACTCGTTCGTAAATCATTCGTAACCGATTTTCGGTGAGAAAGTGGCAGTCGGATGAGGTTCCATATGGCTAGTAACCATAAAGACCTACCCTTTTAAATGGTGTCACCAGACATTGCACCGGGCATGTCTGGTGGGTGGTCACACCCAAGTCAGACATATGTGTGATGAACACATCTGTTTGTCTTGAGTCTCGGTGTAATTATGTATAATTAAGTATGTATTTACAAAAGAAAAGTATTATATGTAGTATATTAGCAGTTATCTGGTTTCCATAGTACAAGCTCTGCTTAGTTTGGGATCAGATGACCGTGTGTGTTAATGTCCCACTATAATATCATATTATTACTAGCTTTCCGCCACGGCTACGCCCGTGACTACATATCATGCCCAACAGTGGGATAAAAAGTAGCCTATAGCCTTCCTCGACAACAGCTATCTATCAGTGCAAGAATTTTTCAAATCGGACCAATAGTTTCTGAGATTAGCGCGTTCAAACAAACAAACAAACTCTTCAGCTTTATAATATTAGTATAGATTATAACCTAATTACAGACAATTACAACAAACCCAGAGAACAAACCAAAAACATCTATACCCAAGGAAGAAAATTACTATGGAGAAGATAAAATTGATAAACGGAAGGATGCTGTAGACCTTATTGAAGAAAATGACCTTGAAGATATAACAGGAAACGAAGAACATAAAATTGAGCAAAAATCTAGCATCAAAGATGTTACTAATGAGGTAGGTTTGACACAGCTTAGAGAGGATGGATAGGTAAACTGGTGGTAGGCTTCGGCCGTGGTTAGTGATCACCCACCAGACAGAGCCGCACCGCCAAACGGCCCACTGCTGGGCACGGGTCTTCTCTCAACTATCTTACGAGTTGAGAGTTTAGGCCTTAATCCACACACGCTGGCCAAGTGCGGGTTGGTGGATGTCACATGTCTTCGAATGATTAGTTATAAGGCATACCGGTTTCCTCACGATGTTTTCCTTTACCGATATTGAGCAGCGGTGATGAAACAATTCGCACATAGATATGTGGGCGCGACTGGGATTCGTACCCGCGACCTTATATTTCAAAGGCGAGGCTCGTACCGCTTCAATTAAATGCCAATAAAATCAAGAAATAATGTTATTGTTTTCGTTTCAGGAGATATCTGATCAAAAGCGATTGAAACGTGCCTTGTCTTCAGGAACGAAACTACCAAAGAACTACTTATTTAAGGTAAGTACTTAACAAGGCAATGTGTCACCACATGGACAATGTGTGGCTTAATGCTTATTATTAACTCAGGGACGAAAAGGCCGCTTGGACCCCTAGACAAAGTGACAGCGAAGAAATTCACCTTCGAAAAGTCACTTGACAATCTTATACATTCTGTTCTTTGTCTAAAGTCCCTTATTGTTAGTTGTTTAACAGTTTTCTCTATTATAAACGACGTAAAAGGACCTCCTTCTAATAATTGTAGCGCCATTCCCAAACTATTAAACTAATTTATGATCGTAATAAATAAAATAAAACAGATGACATAATTTTACAGAAGTTTTATGATAAGGCAAGCTCAGAAGACCACGCACAAGATGATAATAAACCAAGCAGTGGACTACGTGGAACATATGGAATGGTGTTGAACAACGGCGATGGAGTTGTTTGGAACGTAAGCAAGAAAATTATTACGAAGACACGCCCTAAAAAATTTTGAATTAAAGAAAACATATTGAAATTGAATATACATAAAATCTTGATAATATGAAAGAAGAAACTGACTTGACTGATATATCAACGCATAGACCCAACTGCTAGGTCGTAACCCATCGCCTTAAGGGGTAAAACGGGGACCACGCGAATAATTATGTAATCATTAAATGTTGAAAAAAGGATGCACACTTGTCTTCGTGGATAACACTGTTTATAGCCTAGTTCTGAAATCCAACCGCAATATTATGTAGAGACAGATTTTTAATGAAAATGAAATTCAATTTAGAGAAACTGTTATTGGCAGTGTAATCTTAATTCCGGGTTACCAATGAAAATAGTCATAAGTGAAGATGATGATGTTAAAGAAGTGACTTATATTATTTCTTTCGCAGGCTTTAAAGAATGCTGGATATTCTTTCAATGTTGGATCCGACAGTGAAGAGGTATGTATTCTTTTTAATGCCTTTGTGGTGCAGAGGTGATTTAAAAGTACCAGAATCCGATTTGATATATCAGTAACGAATTAGAACCCACGTTGTGTCGTGTCCAAGTGGATTATTTCATTGCCATTGCTCAACATCAGTGAAAAAATATCGTTAAGAGAAATGATTCGAAGTTATGTGACATTCACCTTTACTTAGCCAGCGTATAGAGGCGTATTTCTACTGTTTCAATTATTAAATTCAATTCTTCTTCAAATAGTTCAAGTAGGGCTCCAAAGTGCTGTTACTTTACTTACTTTTACTCGTCCGAGTTCTTGATTCGAAGTAAGATTTAAGTGATTGTACCTTTTATTTGTTGTAATTTAATTTATTCTTTTTAGAGTGGTAGCGATAGCAGCGGTTCTACATCTGATGAGTCATCAAGCTCTGAATCTTCTTCTGAAAGTGATGAATCTGAAGAAAATTACACTGTAGAAACTAATTTAAGCGAAACTATAGATAGTTCTAATAGCAATGAATCCGAAAGCTCGAATAAAAGTGAAGAGAATCATAATACTGAAGAGTTTAATGAGAATAATGGTATAGAAAATGTAGGTTACTCTCAAGAAAATGTTGACAATGGTTTTTACATAGATAGCAATCATATAGGACAATATTCACAAGAGAATATTATTAATAATGGATTTAATAATAATATAGAGGAAGCAACTAGTGGACTAAACAATGTCGAAACGGACCAAATAGATTTTGGCAATAATAATTTTAGAATCGATTCTATTCTACAAAATTTAGATGATATAATAGATAACAACCCTAGTATCAACAGTCATACAAACCACGCACTAGACATAGTTCATGATATTTTAGAAGATAAAAACTATACTCCCGAGGTTATAGTCCAGACACATCCAAATAAGCCAATTCTAAACATACTAAAAGGTCTATTTACAAATATAATACAAAATAATTTCACAATTAACAATGCAGGTGAAAACGAACCTTATCTAATTGGTAATAAAGATGAAGTTGACACTGATAAAGAAACTACAAAATCAGAGCTAGAAAAAGGAGAAATAGAAAACACAACTCCAGTTATACATATAGCCAAAGAAAAAGAAGTTAATAAAGAAGCTCCTGAACTAAATCCAACAACAAAAAACAATGAAAAGCAAAAAGTGGAAAGTAGTACTGAAAACTCTTCTCTCGAGGATAATCAGCTTACTACAACTACATACATTGATACAACTATTAGTTTTACTACCGGAAATACAATTTTCAATAATGATAAGGACATTACTACTGAAACAACTACAATAGATTTAAGTGCAGAAAAAGACGTTTCAAATAAAGACAATAATAATTTAGATAACAGGGTAAATGTAACATCCCAAGAAAGCAAAACTAACGAGCCTAATAATATAGGACAGGCAAAGGTAAGTTGCTGGCTAATACCATGACATCGTCTAGATATACTAATTGCTTTGCACCACTTGCTTCTGACTTTGCCTTCATGCGAGTCATGTTAGTTATTCATGAAAATTATAGCAAAAAAATATTTACAGAATTCATCCTAATCTTCAACATTTGAAAAGCATAAAAGTCGAAAAGTGTAGCAAAATCATACGTTACATTTATTTTACATAGACTAAAGTAAATGTGACCTGTGATTTTGTCACTGTCTTCTTGTTGAGTCACTAAATGGCTTATCAATGTTAGTAGATGTACACGTTATTGCGCAATTTGAGGTTTAAATTCATGCGATTCGTAAGATCCTAACAAAATTTATATGGCACAGAGCAGTTAAAAAATTAAACAATCAACATGCCTTTTAAATGACTTATTTTTTCTTACAGAAACATCATATTGATTCTGGAACTGATAACAATATAGACTTCATGCTAGAATTCTTAAATAATGTAAGTTTGAAAATCCTGACTAATAATTGCATTGGGAATTTATAATGAAATTGACTTATCTAATATGTTCTTTACAGGAAAAATTCTGGAAATTCATTGGAGATCTAGTAAAGAAGCATATAGACAAAATAGTACAGGTATGATTATTTCTACATAAACAACATAAGTACCAATTAGTTTAATGTATTTAAAATGATTATAGTAGAATGTAAGTTAATTAAATGAATGAATGAAATTAAATATTGTGAAAAAGAAAATATTTAGTACAAAAATGTCTCTAAGTTGGTTCTTATAAGCCAGTTTAAGATTAGACTCTCCAAAAACAGGAATGGGTAACGGAGCAGGATTCAGTAACTTAACTCTTACCAACCATCTTGCATAGATCAGTCACTCCACCTAATTTGTGCAGATTTTTCCAATCTTATGGCTTTAGCAGACTTTTAACTACAAAAAAAACTGGAGTAGGTATCAAATATATGTCAAGGTAATTTTTCTATTTTTATTTACAGAACACTGAATCACTAATAAAACGCGAGGTCGAGCATCAAGTTAAAAACTATTTACGGAAGCACAAAAATAAACCTTATATAACACATAACAAAGATGAAATACCAATAAACAAAGACAAAGATATTGCCAACGATGAAAGTGATAACCATCACTTATCTAAAAATAAAGGGCATACACACCAAGAAAATCATAAAGCCACAAATATATACAATTTTTATGGACATAATCCCGATCAAATTATAAACTCTATCAAGCCAATACTAAACAAAGATGGCAGCTTAAACATATTTAACTTTGGACCAGATTCTAATTATAAAGATAATAATTTAAACAAAAATAAAGACACTATTGATAAAAAAGATGATGCTACAGATTCAACTAACGAGACTAAACCAAATGAAGCTAATATTACTACAGAACAAAGCCTTGATGACATAATTCCACCAACCACTGAAAAAATACCGTCACAAAATCACTCTCATATAATTGTCACTACTCAAACACCTGTCACTATACAAAGCTCTGAGAGTGAATCTTCAGGAGATATAGAACACACGACACCTCCAATTAAAGACTCTACTGAAATAAATCACACAAAATCCACTGAATCTGAAAAAGTCACAGCGACGACTGAAAGCCATATAAATAAAGAAAGCACGGAAAAATATATATCTACTAGTGAACTACCTACTGAGAGTACTACAAAGTCAGAAAAATACACTACTGAAATGAGTACTACTAAAGCACATACAGAAAGTTCTACAAAAAATGAACTAACTACGGAAGAGACTACAATTAAGTCTACTACTAAAAGTACTACAGAAATGCATGAGTTAGTTACTACAGAAGCGACTAGTGAAAGTACTACGAAATCAGACGAATCAAAACCTACTGAAGTCACTACCGACAGTACTAAAGTTACGACAGAGGTAGAGTAAGCGACAACTAAAAAAGTTATTGATACTACGGATATAAATAAATCAACAACTGAAGCAAATAGTACCACTAAAGATGATTCAATAACTACTGAATTATCTACTGAAAGCACTACTAAATCAGACTAATAATTTAGAAATAAAAGAAAGTTTAGAATACTCGCCAAGGTTCAAGAAGACGAATCACGAAGTTTTAAATGTATATGTTATTTTTTATGTGTATTGTCTCTATAGGCCGACCGTTTAACTCGCGCATCGCCATCTGAGGTACAAAGTCATAAAACATTAATTCAATCTCATATAGAACTATTTCACCACAGATAAAAGTAATGTAAGATTATTCGTCACTAATATCCATATGACTTGAATCATCATCATTGTCTGTGCAGCTTGAGGAGTCAGAATCTTGGCGATAGGCGATACGCGAGTTAAACGGTCGGCCTAAAGTACTATACCCCTCACTTATAAACAAATTTTAAGCTGAGAATAGCTAAAACATGTTGTTCTTTTCTCCTATAAGACACTTTTAAACCACAAGACAGTGACTAAATATTGGGCTCGCCTCGAATGAAACCAATCCGTGGGTTAAATTCGTAATAAATACAATTTTGTAACTTTTTTCAATATGGTATTTTTAGTCGTGTAATTTTTATCTAAGAGCCCGTTTTCACGAGCGAGAGAATTGCGACTTAACGTGGCAAGACAAATATATCATGATTGTCTCACTCGTGGGCGACGGCCCCTAAAGAAAAATTGTGAATTTTTGAGAAGCAGTGTATGCAAAATCTGTCAAAAATATTCATATATTGTAATTGTCTATACCGTACTCAAACGCATAGTGACCGCTCATAGACAAGTTTCAACATTGTCTTTCAACCAGACGTTGATAGAATTAAGTACTGTGAATGTCGGTGGATGCCGAAAACATTTAATATTGAATTGAAAGTTGTCTATTTCAAACAATCGGCCATAAGAGTATCAAAAGTGGATCAATAAAAAACTTCAGAATAATTTTTAAACACATTTTTATTACTAAATAACAAATTCCCAAACTTATGGCACAAGTTACTTGGAAATTATATTCAGACTTATTGTAACACTAAAAATTAGATAGACATGCTATTGTCTATATGTTATCAGTAAAATAACATGCTATTGTTACTAATAGCATTCGTTTTTGCTAAAAATAGCAAGCATATTTGAATAAGAGCATGCTCATTGATAGCATACTTGATAGTGATATAGGGTGCCTATTTATGTGTATCTTAAATCTGAAATAGAGAATCATTAACTGTATTTATATCATTATCGATTGGTTAGGTCATGAACAGTAATCGTTACTATGAAACATAATATCTAAATATTCATTAATTTAAATAATATTAAATTAAAACATTGAATCTTTTCTATATCGATCTTATTTTTGGGAGTTTCCTGAGCCATAAATAAATATGACACCCTATATCCTATGCTAAAAAGCATGCTATATTACTGATATGCAAGATATTACTAGCATGCTATTTATGCATGTCTTATTAATATTATAATATTAGTAATTACTCTTACTATTAAAAGTAATACTATACTAAAAAAATAATCTACTTTATTAGTAATTCATATAAACAGAAATAACCGATTTAAAATAAATAAAAAATCATACCACAAAGTACTTTTAATTCATTTATTTTTGTAACAATTGCATAAAGTATAAATTCATTTCTAATAGATTATAAACCACGAATTTTTTATATAATTTTCATAATATTATGAATGAAAAGATAATTTTTTAAGAAAAACATCAAATACATCATATTTTTAATCATATTGTTATTATATTAGATATTTATATATTTAATCAGTATTTTTCATATCTGTAAGTAAATTTAGAAATATGTATTTCATTTGAAGACTATCTAACTACACAACAAAATCTAAGACTATGGAAATACATATTTAATATATTCTAGAATATAAATTCGTGCTAAAATACTAATATTTATTATTATAATCTAAATATATAGTTATTTATAAAAACTCATGATATAAAAATAAAAACTGCAAAAAATTATAAATTATTATAAAAAGAAATCGTTTAAATTCGATTATTTCGAGACAATGTGTATGTAGGGCAAGACGGTATTACATAATTTTTATCCTTTATAATTAAAATATGATATAACCTTACCACCAAAACATTATATAAATAACCTGATTTGTTAATCATATAATAAGCATATACAGTTGTATTAACTTGTACGCACTAGCGATTTGACCGGAAGGGCGGCTAACAAGTAATAACGCGGCTGGCCGCTTTTCCATAACCGCTTGGGATTCTGTTACGGTTAAATGCGTACAGTCAAAAGTCATTTCATTTTAATTGGAAAGGCGGCTCCCGTTGTTGAACAGTTACGCTGGTGCGTACAAGGGCTTAGATTTAGATGACAGATGACATCTATCACTGTATTATATACATACTTGAACTGTGTAAATTTGTAAAAAATAATATGGCGTACTTTGAGCCACAACAATAAGCCAAACATCCGTAGGCAATATTAATAAGACTAAAATATGCCGGGCATAAATAATGTCATGGCCATCAGCAGCGGTGGCGAAGTTGAGTGGCGCAGCGGTACGGGCCTTGTCTTAGAAATATAAGGTCGCGGGTTCGATTCCTAATCGTGCCCACACATCTATGTGTGAATTGTTTCATCGCCGCTGCTCAATATCGGTGAAGGAAAACATCATGAGGATACCCGTATGTCTAAGAACTAATCATTCGAGAACATGTGACATCCACCAACCCGCACTTGGCCCGCGTGGCGTGTGTGGATTAAGGCCTAAACTCTCTCAACTAGTAACTCTCTCAACTAGTAAGATAGTTGAGAGAAGACCCGTGCCCAGCAGTCGTACACTAAAAAGGGTTGAAGTGAAAGGAAGCTTATAGTCCCGACCGAAGATAGTTGAAAGAAGACCCAGGCCCATAGGGGAAGCTAACTTAAGCATTAGACTTCCAAAACATGTGTTTTAAAAGACATAAAAAGCTATTAGGTCAAAAGTTTATAATTAAAATTTACCAGTTGGTACAGGACCTTAAATTAGTAAATAATATAAATATAGTTTAATATAGCAACTCGGGATCTTCGGGAGTCTTTGATTTTCTACTCTTAAGTCGCGCTGTATGTTAAAATACTCAGGCAAGTATAATAATTAAGTAAATATAAAATAATATATTTAATAAAACATCAAACTATCAGATCTGACATCAATTAGAGCATTTATCACGGGAGTACTAAATCGTTTCTGCCAGATTTTGGAGGAGGCGAGGTAACCACGCACAGCACACATGTAAAGTTGAAGCGTCTTTACAAATGCACACGTGAATAAAAGCTACACACAAACACTAAACATGAACAGTTTATGCATACAAACTGTTTATGTACCTCGGCAGAAGGGATAGTTCCTGAGTTAAATGTTCTAAGTGACATCACCATATTATATAAAAATATTAAAGAATAACATTGTATACAATTAAAATCTTATTATAACATAACTAAGCAATGTATAAATTTGAGTATTTTTTGTGATGTAACATAAAAATATTTTGTGTATACATTTTTATAAATCTAATTAACATTTTATGTTTTCAACCAATTATTATTATCATAATCCATTGCTTAAAACCGTGCCATATAAGACCAATGAGTGCGTAATTATAAAATTTATAATAGGTATATAAAAAAAATGTTTTCTTTATAATTATATTTAACTTATATTATAATAAAAAAATGATGTAACTAGATTTTACTTAACAAGCTTTTAAAGGAGCAAATTATTGAATACTTATAAATAATAGAAAAAAAAATATTGTTTTAAGAATAGTTGCCATATCATTGAATAGGCAAAATTATATTGTACTAGCTTCCGCCCGCGGCTTTGCCCGCGAAATTGATCTCACTAATCTTGTTTCTCAATACAAACTTTGGAACCCCGTTTTACCCCCTTATAGGGTGAGTTTTGAAAAATCCTTTCTTAGTGCACCCCTAGACCCCACAAGAACCTATATGCCTAATTTAGAGTCTCCAGACCCAGCAGTTTGGGCTCTGCGTTGATATGTCAGTCAGTCAGTCAGTCAGTTTCTTCTTTTATATATTTAGATTATATTGTCTGTACCCACAGACAAACTGTGAAAACAGTTTTGTGGGGCAATGAAATATTGTAATGTTGTGAAATTTGATAATAAAGATACATACATATATTTCAGTGGCGAAGAGTCCATACAAGCCAATTCCCATCGACTTCCCTTAGTACTTAATAATATATCATGTAACGACTAAAAGTTTTAAATCGCAAAAAAAATAACTATAGCATCAAGTGTAAGAACGATCGGTGACGGTGGTGAAGAGATATTATTTTCCTAAGTTAGAACTTGTGCTCCGGACGCTTTCCCTTTTTCAGACTTCCACCCTTCGCCACTGATATTAAAGTCTAGAATAAATATGTAGGCGCGGATTATCGACAAGGCGGTCTTCCAATAAAATAACTACGGCAACAATCACTTCACCTAGAACTCTTCATAATACAACTTTTCAGACTTACTTTATATACTATACATATATAAATTTTCTTTTGTAAATATATACATAAATATAACAGATAACCCTTCGCCACTGACACATACACATTTGATGTAGACTTACGTCTCAAAAAAAAAATTGACACTTTGTTTTTTCTAAATATCGCTATTTTACCGTAGTCTATGGTACTTTCTATCTTTCATAACAAATAAGTGTAACATTTTCTTAGATTTACGAAAATATCACACATCGAAATAAAACTACTTTAAGTAACTTTTAGTCCACCTGTGACCATGAAGTCTGAAAAGATTTTGAAACGTCGGGATCTAAAATATACTGCAATAAAATTCGGTACAAAGTAGTTTTATTTCAAAAGAGTGTAAAATTACTTGCCAATACATATATCTACAAAATCATATTAAAATTTTCATGGTTATTATCAACAGTTAAATGTAAGATTTTTACCAGATTCACATCATAGACTTATATTTTACTACTCAAAGACCGCCAGATATACAATATTGCTTATTGGGATATAAAAAAACTTATACACCGTGACTTTTAAAAGGTTACTTTCCCGCGACAGAATGATATTGTTTTGGAAGTAGAGTCAATATAAAAAAGAAATTGTAAAAAAAAACTTAGTTACATCTAGTCATACTTTTGATTTGACTAAATAAGATCGACGCAATAGTAGCGCCGCACACACATGCGACATAGCTCGAGTCGATGGGCGACAGCGGTAAGCGGGGTACCAGAGGGGTGTAACGCACACTAACATAATTAGATTGCTTACTTAACCTTGTCTTTCTACATGCCCACAAGTATTTTACGTCGTAAAATTATCTACTTTTGTTGCCTACTATTATTTCTCACGCTTTTGAGTAAACAACGAATTAGTTTCGAGTTTTGTAAATAAAAAAATAAAAAATTATTTAAATTAGCAATATTTGTTGGCACATCTACTTCTCAATGCATCAGCTGTCATTTTATACTGTCATCGCGTCCGTTTTTGAAGTCAACTGTCATTCGAAAACGACATTATGAACGAACGAATGAACACCGAGCACGGGTGAAGCGGCCATCTTAGAATGGCTGAGTGCACTGTGTGTTGCACCGTTGTGTCGTCGGGAAGTGCAGATGCAATAACGCACTCAGTAAACGTTACGATTTTATCCAACGTAATCTTAACGATCTGTAATTAACTGGTAGAATTTATGATTGTGCTATCGAGAGATTGAGGTGAAGTGATATTTGCCGTAGTTATTTTATTGAAATACCGTCTTATTACCCGATTATTCACGCCTACCTAAAGTTGTCTACTAATCCTGATATTTTTAGTCTAAAACCTTCAAAAGCCTTCATATTTTTGTATTGTAATGTTGATGGCAAATATTTTTGCCACGGGAACGCAACCATTTAAAAGTCACGGTGTATAAGAACTCACAAGCACATATTGGTCGTCTTTATCGAGTAATATAAGTCTATGGTATCAACATAATAATATATAATATACAAAACTTGATCAATCTAACCTACACCGACCTGTTAATTATCATTGATCCTCAGTTCCGCTAGTTCCTTCTCCTCATCCACCTCGTCTTCATCATCAGAACCGTGGACTGAGGCGGCGGGTGTTGTACCTCCTGGAAATATTACCAATTTGGTAGAATTCTAATATATTAATTGATATTTGTTTTTTTTTTTAATATTTACAGATACGACATTCTATATTTAACTAGCGGACCCCGCAGACGTCATTCTGCCCGGTAAAGCAGTGCCACCTACTGGGTCCAAAAATAGATTACGACCGATTCTCAGACCTACCGAATATAGATATAAGATTTTTCTCTGCGAAAGAACCATCCTCGCACTTCAAAGAATATCCTAAAAAAAGAATTAGGGAAATCGGTTTAGCCGTTCTCGAGCTTTGCGCTTACCAACACATTTAATTATTCATTTTTATGATATAGATATTGCGAAGCCTTAATTTTAGTTTACGCCGTTATTATTCATTCACACAAACATACAAACACACACACACATACACACCCACAGACACACACGCTTACATGTCATTATAATAAGGACTTATAAGGACAACAAGAAAAATAGTTATTTTGGACCCACAATGCACATCCCTAAGCTCCACTCGCCTTAAAATGAATTATTAATTGCCGAATCACTGTCTCTTATAATACAGGTTCCCCTAGTGTAAGAGACAGGGTTTAAATTTTTTGCAAATAGATTTAAGTATTTAAGACTATTTAATAGATTTACTACTACTAGAGACTACTTGTTACCCACTAAAACCCCCCGGTGTTCCGTCGGACAATCTTTTGTGCCGACCTGCGGGATTCACGACGATACCGATAAATTTTTAGACAACTCTAACTTGAAGTAACCGCTATTTGTCATTCATTTGTCACATCTGTATTAGGTATTATTAGGGTTGCGCGATGCGAAATTTTTGCAAAAACTGAACATATCAAAAATACGTACTAAAACATAATGCAAATTAATTTCTGACTTCACATAGTCATTAGTAATGACCTGAAGAATGTCTGAAGAATAGAATAATATGTAATAAAATTTCAATTAAAAATTTAAAGTGCGTATGTGAAAAAATAAATACAAAAAAGTGTTTCAAAAACAACAAAAACGTGAACCAAAAACAATATAAAGAATGTGATCAAAAACACTATTCTAAATACAAGTGAATCAAAAATCTACTATTTAGTCCAAAATTTCTACCACTGTAGTGACCTTGCTAAGATTTCTCCAAACTGTGACCAAAATTCTGAGCGTGTTAACCCTAAACTCAGGGCTGCCATAGATTCCATTTTTCCCGGATTCATAGCAGACATTAACTCGGCAACACTGACACCATCTGCCAACATAATTATTAGAGCTTTTGCTTTGGATAAAACAGTAGGGTAGGCACGATATCTTTTTTACTCTCAGTCTTTTGATATCGTAGTAATGTCAAAGCGTATTTTTGTATCGAAAAAAACAAATTTTCCATACAAAAATACACGTAAATATAACAACGATATCGAAAGACGAGTGTAGAATAAGTTCGTGCTCGGGTACAGTTTACCTCAAAGCAATTGCAGATAATATTTATTGACAGTACCAGTGTTGCCGGCGAATTTATTTTTAAATGCTACTACAAGTAAACTTGTTATTAAAGCCTATAAACACAACAACTGTTTTGACGTGACAACGTCTTATAAATTGGTTTGCCGGGTGACACTTCAAGAAACTGCGTTACGCTCCGCTCACAATGAGAGCGAGTGAGAGGCACGCGTCCCTTCCACTCGGGCATGGTTAGCCCGCCTAAGAGCGAGAGAGACAGACATAAAAAGTGAAAGGCACGCGTCCCTTCCACTCGAGCACAGTTAGCCCGCCTAAGAGCGAGATTCTTTGTATAAATTAATGTTTTAAATATAATTCTTTGTATAAATAAATGTTTTAAATTGTTACTATTATTTCATCCTTCTTCCTACTATACGAATGAATATTCACATTAAAATTATTTTACCACTCAAAGTCGTTGTCACGTAAAACTTTCGCCCGTATACCGACTTTACAGGCAACCAATTTTTTTGGATGAAATGAGTTTTAACATAACATTAAACCCAAAGAAGCGAATATTTAATGCCGACTAAGAATGGGTATGATTGTACCTAATTTGGTGAAATTTTAAAGTTTAATGTTGTCTACCGATTATGTCCTTTATTAAATATAAGTGGCGAAGAGTGCATACAAGCCGATTCCCATCGGCTTCCCTTTAGAAACTGGTCAATATCACACGTACTTAATATTACAAAATGTAACGCCTAAAAGTTTTAAATAGCAACAAAAATAAGTATAGCATCAAGTGTAAGAACGATCGGTGACGGTAGTGAAGAGATATTATTTTCCTAAGTAAGAACTTTTTTGCTCCGGCTTCCCTTTTTCAGACTTCCACCCTTCGCCACTGTTAAATATATTATAAACTATATTATATTCATTTTATAAATTATTTATAAATGACTAATTATAATAAATATGTTCTACTACCGCCTGTAGCACAGGTTAACATAACCTAGTATAGGCAATCAACAGCTATACCTTTAAGACAATATTTTAGATTTAAATTTTGTATGGACCTTGTCAGTAATAATGTGATCATTATTATTATTAATTATAGTAAAAACTACAAAGCAAATGCTCAAATTGTTTTTTAATGTTTACCTCTAAATATTTCGTGGTAGTAATTTATGCATATCATATATATTCGGTTTAAAGATCTTTATTCTCATAAAGACATTACACGTCACTTACATGAGATTGTACTTATATAACATAGTAAGAAAATATATTTACCCGGTGTGGGATTTACAATTTGAATTAATTTGCGAGTTACCCGCAAACTACGTCTCAACAAATTAGTGTTGTTGTTACATTGTTAAGGTAAAGCTGTGGTCCAAGTCATAGGAGATTTAGCGATTTATTGTAGGGCACATTTTGTAAAGAAATTTCAATGTAAATATTTATTTATATTCCGAACTTCAATCTAGTAGTAGTAGATATTCAATATAATTATATGGCAACCCTGAACCCTAATAACACTTTTAGCCTCTGTAAAATATCAATAATATAATTGCCTAAATACAACCTCGAATTTTCCACAACTACCCTTCACCACAATATCACCTATTTCAACACGTTTTTTTCCTCACAGTCTCCCAGTTTTGATATCAGCTGATCAATTTGTTCTGCCACAGCCGGCTCAAGAAAGCTCTCATTCGGCGTCTGGAAGCTCTCATCATAGCTCGGCTTCTCAAAGCTTATGTCTAAATCCCGACCATCGACACTTATTTGCAGAACTTCCAAAGACTTTTGTATGTTTATTAAGTTTTTTCGTTGTGTTTCAATTGGGATTGCTGTACTTTCTTGTTCTGGGGACGTGTCTCGGCGTACTGATGTGGATACTTTGATTTTTTAATGAAAAACATCATAATTTATTTATTGCCTGCATTAAAATATTAATATCTACCACTTTACATTTATTAAAATAGAACTGCTTGGGTGCGAGCACGAGGTCACAGGTTCGATTTCCGGATCGAGCAAACCATATATATATATTTTTTATTTTATTTATTATGGGATAACAAACAACTACAACAGCTTAACAAAATTAAGTAGTAATGTTGTAGTCCACTGCATTATCCTCAAATAGACATAGATGTGTATCATAGGTTGCCAGAAGAAAAGCATTACTAAAATTATATATTTTTTAAATTACTATAGAGCTAGCTATAGTTATTTAAACAAATCAAATTATATCTAAATTAATAACCAAATCAAGCACTTAATTTATATGGTTTTATCATAATCGCAATCACACTGCAAATATTATTATTGTCCTCTTTTTGTGCATTCGAATAAAACTATCCCGTTTTTTCCCGGGTCTTAAAAGATTTCGATACTTTTTCGGTTCATAGTCTCGCGTGAAAACGCAACAGACAGACAGACAAAACACTATTAGTAGAATACTTACTAGAATGCGTAGGACTTGGTGGCTCAGATAGGGGTCTTGGATAATTGAATCTTTTGCCTAACTCCCTGTCCATATGGTCCACGTAATCTGGGTAAACTATCTTCAAAGCCTCGGCTCGTGCTTGACGGTAATACTGCAAAATAAAAAAATATCAATTATGGTCGGGAAATAGACATTATTCCAGGGTACGGAAATCGAAATTGTATTGAGTCCATCTTGTAGATTACTAGCTTCCGCCCGCTGCTTCGCCCGCGAAATTGATCTCACTAATCTTGTTTGCAACTTTGAACACCGTTTCACCCCCTTAAAGGGTGAGTTTGTAAAAATCCTTTCTTACTGCACTCCTAGACTCCATAAGGAACTTATGTGCCAAATTTGGAGTCTCTAGACCCAGCGGTTTGGGCTCTGCGTCGATATGTCAGTCAGTCAGTCAGTTTCTTCTTTTATATATTTAGATTTTAAAAAATATTGGACTCGTATATTGTGCTTTACAACAATAAATATATCAATCACATTAAGGTAAAGGAGTGGATCCTATACATCATATTCACTAAAAACTACTCCTTAAACGTGACGTCACGCAACACCTTCACTCAATGTTTTAACTTCATGGTCACGGGCGGACCATGAAGTCTGAAAAGACTTTCAAACCTCGGGATCTAAAATCTAAAGGTCACTTCAGGAAGCCGTCGGCAACATAAAGGGTCTGCTAGGTTTCCTCCTGGAGCTGGGCTGGCAATAGCGTCGCCAGCCCAATCACGCAAAATAGGCGCACTTACAGGACGTCTAGTTGCGGAAAACAGCCCGCTTCAACTAACTAACTAACTAAGTTACTGGGAAGAGACTGTACTCCACGACATAGAGAATCCTAGTGTGGGGTCCAGAGAAACTGTACCAAATTTGTAACTTATAACTTGTTATTTCAATGTGTGATATTCGCTTAAATCTAAGAAAATACTATAACACTTACTATTCCTAAATTTCTCCAATCCAATAAATCAGACAACCGTTCCGTTCGATTTCTTTGAATGATACGTTGTCGGCGAGTTAATCTGTAATGAAACAATTATTAAAGGTTATTTTTAACTGCTTGAATTGGGATCATTACTAAATAAACTTGTTTCAAACACCCCTAAAATTATAATTTTACTAGCTGACTCGGCAGACTTCGTACTTCCTCAATCGATAAATAAAAGACCTAAACTTTTGTATTATTTTTTCTCTCACCTTTTAAAACTTCCCTAGACCTCCACGAACATTTCAGGATCAAGAAAAGATAAATCCGTTCAGCCGTTCTCAAGTTTTAGCGAGACTAACGAACACCAATTGATTTTTATATATATATAGATAAACCTTGACACATATATTTTAGCTAAGAACCACTTTAAACACTTCATAATTTAAAAAAAACGCTTTTGAATCGGTCTACCCGTTTAGACATGTGGCAACAAACTTGTACACAGATACACAGATTTGTCACTTCAACCTTTTTAGTGTTCCACTACTGGGCAAGCTGGCGCTTGACTACAACTTGCCTGATGTTAAGCAATGACCTAGTAGATGATGTAGACACGCCAGCCCAGTATATCGCTTCACTCGTGATTACGAATGATTATCGGTGAGAAGGTGACAGTGGAATTAACCTCTATGAGGTTAGAAACCTTATAGGACAACAATACCGACCCACCCTCTTATTATGGTGTCACCAGACATCGCACCGGAACACGGCAAGGCCGCTTGGCGGTGCGGCTTTGTCTGGTGGGTGGTCAGTAACACGGCCGAAGCCTACCACCAGTAGATTGTCACTTGATTTGCTCCACCCGGGGACCACGTGTGGGGATTCAATTAAAGGTAGGTATACACCCACGGACGAAGGTGACACAACCCCTAGGTCTTCTCTCAACTATCTTACGAGTTGAGAGAGTTTAGGCGATAATTCACACACGCTGACCAAGTGCGGATTAGTGGATGGAACATGTCCTAGAATGTTTATTTTTTAGATATGTCGGTTTCCTCATGATTATGTTTTTCTTCACCGATGCTAAGCTACGGTAATGAAACAATTCACGGGCACGGCCGGGCATCGAACCCGCGAACTTATTTTTCAAAGGCGAGGCTGATACCGCTGTAGCACCACTGTTTATACTACACAGATTTATACACTCGTCTAACTTATAACCCTCTTTTTTATCGAAGGTTAGAGAAAAGTTAGTCATTTGCAATACTTACTTGGTGAAATCGTACATATACTGTGCTAGTTGCTGCACGCTGCCCTCAAGTGATATGTACCGACGGTCCACCACGTAGATACCGTACGACATTGGATCTGCTATGTGTTCTTGCATGAAGCAGCCGAAACCTGGGGCAAAACACTAGTTAAATCAATATATAGTGTAAAACACATCTGACCTGTACACAGATCAAACAAATTCTACCATTTCATAAATACTACCATGTAATTAATTCTACCATTTCAAAAAATTCTACCATATAATAAATTCTAACAACAAAAATTCTAAAAACCCTATTTTTTGTGACCCACTGCTGCGTACGGGACTTCTCTCTGAGCTTCAAATACCTCAGTCTGAAAAGACTGCAACGTCGATCTAAAATCTAAAATATACCGCGACAAAATCCGTTATAAAGTAGTTTTATTTGAATTTCAAGATAATAAGGGTTGGAATGTTCGAATCCAACAGTTCCCTCCAAGCCAAACGAAGGACGCAGAAAAAATATAGAGGTTAAAATAGGTTTAAAAAAACTTCTAAAACTCTTAGTGGGCCATCGAAATATGAATTCACTCACCAGACAAATTAGTAGTGATACTGGGTATACCCATAACAGTACACTCCGCGGGTGTGTACCCCCAGGGTTCGTAGTATGAAGGGAACACTCCCAGGTGACACCCACGGACGAACTCCTCGTAATCTAACCCGAATAACGGGTTCGTAGAAGCCAGGAACTCCGGGTGGAATATTACCTAAGAAGACAGATAATTTTTAACTATACATCTTTAAAATAAAGTTTGTGGTTTTGTAGTGAATTTTAACGATTAAGGCCGACCGTTTAACTCGCGTATCGCCATCTGAGGTACAAAGTCATAAAACATTAATTAAATCTAAAGAATTATTTAACCACAGATAATAGTAATGTAAGACTATTCGTCACTAATATCCATATCGCTTGAATCATCATCACTGTCTGTGCAGCTTGAGGAGTCAGAATCTTGGCGCTGGGCGATACGCGAGTTAATGATGGTGCGATGATCTGAGCTAATTTGTCCCTACTTGGACAGAAGAAGCTAGCAATAGGGACAGTTGGAAGGCTATGGGGGAGGCTTTTGCCCAGCAGCAGGACATTACAGGCTATTAAAGAATAATGGTGATAATGTTTAAATAACTATTTGTTTTTTTTTCTCCTAAATACATATAAATTACAATTTTTATAGACATATGCAGGTTTGGTCTTTTAGTAACCTTGGCACCTCGCGTCACACTATGGGAATATGGACATTGCTGAAAATCAGTCGCCTCTAATAGGTACTCACAGCGTTTACTGAGCAATGTCCATGTTTGACACTTGATGGGTCACACTAACAATTTTAGCTACAATGAGCTTAAAATACGTTTATAAATACGGGGGTTAATATTTAAAGATTACCTTAACATTATCATTGACAGTATTGAACAGCTGACATCTTCTGATAGAGTTTAGGACTGGATCACTCCAGTCATCTACCTGGGAACAAGATATATAATAAATAAAAATATTTAATTCATATACAGTTTGTAGTACAGAGTAAAATAATTTAAAGATGCCACGAGAAGCACACACTGTAATTTTTTTACGCTTTGGAAGTAAAGAAACCTAAAAAAAAACTGAAAAACCGTTTACCACCGCTGAAGAGGTGACCGCTGGGCCTAGAGACTCCAAATTTGGCACATAGCTTCCATATGAAATCTAGGCGTGCACTAAGAAAGGATTTATACTAAAAACCTCACTATTAATTCATTCTCTGTTGAATATGATTCTTTAGTTAAACGTAGGGTTTACCGCCTACCTATTCCACAAGTGCGTACCACTTTTGCACGGCGGTTTGGTCAGTTTGTACAGACTCATATATACAACGCTGTAGTTAAGCAATGCTTCATCAAAGATGCTACAGTTCAACAAGCCAAACGATTGATTGCTTAATGGTTTACACTTAATTATTATGAGACGGAAAGTCTAGTTAAGATCATGTTATAAGGTTGTGGTTGAGTTCTAATGTTGTCATTCATAAATTAAGAAATAGTCAAATATTTATTTTATTGTTACCAACACTAGTGTCGATTACAAATTTTTACCACTGGCATATCATTTTAAGGTTGGCTCCTCACGATACAGGCTTGCCTAGTGTGAAAACCACTATAAATCTAATTATTGTAAGTAATGTTGACAATAAACATTTTTTCATTTTAATTTCATTTTTCAAACCTTCCCTTATGAGGAGAAAAAGTAAATAATAAATTTCCTTACCACATTATGCGTAGTGATCGGCGGCAACCCATCTCTTTGCAAACTATAGATACATCTCTTCATACGAACTGTGTCGTCTTTGTGCAAAAGATCTGACGCCTCCGGGAGATGGCCTCTGTACAATGTATTCAAAAGAAAATTACACTTCAAATACACAATGACGTTTTTCGAGTTTTGAAATCTTAACGAAACGAGTAGGAAAGCTTACCTATCAATCTCATATTCTACCATCTAATCAGTTAAACATGCAATTAATCCTACCATCTAATAAATTCTACCATCTCGTAAAGTTTTCTATCTGAGTAATTCGAACTAGATTTTAACATTGAATTAATCCTACCATCTAAGAAATTCTACCATCTAATAAATTTTACCATCTTACAAATTCTACTATCTAATAAAACTTTCTATCTGATTTATTCGACCTAGATGTTAACATCGAATAAATCCTACCATCTAATAAATTCTACAAACTCACCTCAAACAGATGTCATACATTCTCTTTCCGACTTTTTGCTGTATATCATTTATAGTGTCCCTCAGAGCTTTAGTCACCGCGTGACCGCGAAGACTTTCTACGTTAAAGTTGTTTGTTTTGGCCGGAAATATCATAAAAGCTACTACTGTCACATCGGAACCGGATGACTGAAAAAAGTTATTTTTTAAATTTAACACGCTTTTACTGGCTCTTAGTTTTTTAACCGACTTATTAGAATTATTCAAATAACTGAGACATTTGAATGACTCTAGATTAAATTTTAATTAAAAACCTGCAACACTAATTTTCTTAAAACCTGACTAATAACTATCCCAATACAGTGTAAACAAATAAAACCGCATCAAAATTGTTTCATAATATTAAGCGCTACGATTCCACAAACTGGTACACCGATACACAGATACTGAGGCCTTTTTCATGGGGGATTGAAAATGAAAATACTATTCTCTATTTTAAACGCGACTCTCCATAAAATATAGTCAAATTTCTTTTCCTACCGTTCTGTGAATGACTGGCAACTATGCTAAAATGGAAGTTCTGTATTAAACTGTACTGATTGTAGTTATATGTGTGCACAAATTTTGTCGATTATTTTTTTTTTTCAATTTTATATTTGGAAGGTACATTTGACTCATTTGCCGGTTTAATATTCAGCTGGACATCGCTATCATATTTAAACAGAATGACTGAAAAACTTTTTAAGACTATAAGTTTTATTCACCCATATCCCCGTTTCCAATTTTGCTAAAATTTGCACACAACATGTTCTCACAACATGTTCTCACATTACGGTTTTCTACTGAGTTGGCTCACAACATATACCAATTCTTACATAATACATATTATAAAGTAGGTTTCCGCCGGGGCTACGCCCGCGTGAACTACATATCATACCCAGCAGTCCAGCAGCCTTCCTCAATAAATGGGCTATCTAACAGTGTAAGAATTTTTGAAATCGGTCCCGTAGTTTCTGAGATTAGCGCGTTCAAACAAACAAGCTTTATAATAAATGCGAATATAGATGCGAAAGTAACTCTGTCTGTCTCGTGTTCACACCAAAACTACTAAATTAATGAAATTTGGTATCGAGATAATTTAAGACCCGGAGAAGGACATAGGATAGTTTTTATCCGACTGCGCAAAAAGAGGTTAATGGTTTAGCGCGATAACTGACATACGCAAGGGTGGTGCCACGGTCGGAAAGCTAGTATGTTTATAATTTTAAACGGAATAGAATCCACGTACCTTCAAATAGTGGTTCAACCTAGCGAGCGCTTCAATAAATATATCTGCTCCTTTGTTGCCAAACTCGTAACGTCCAGCGATGAAAAAGTACAGAGTTTTGTCGAGGTCGAAGTTGAAGTGACTGAAACAAAACTTCATAGATTAAATTGACGTCGCGTGGTTCGCGCTTCTTTTAAAACTATCGAATTAGCCTGAAAAGCTTTTATTAGTTCACCAGACTTTATCGGTTTTCAGTTTTTGATTTATAACCGTGAGACCCCTGGTTTGATTCCCGGGTCGAGCATAAAGAAGAATTGTGCCCTCTATTACATATGGAACCTAAACATAACCAGCGCAATCCGGGTGATAGTCAGCTGTACCCACACTCCTGGGTAATGTAGACGTGATAATATATAAATAACTTGCCCATAGAAATGTCCTCTTGCAAATTCATTAATTTTGTCTTTAGCTAAAGCGTGTAAATTCTGAAATTCGTGTAAAGCCGAGAATTTCTTTACGTTCAGACCATTTGGAGTAATTATATCCGGTTTCCGTTTTAGTAAGTGTTCCGCTTCGTAACCTAAAAAAAAGAATAGTAGAATTAATTTGATGGTAGAACTTAGTAAATGGTAATTATTAGTAAATGGCTTATTGGTATAAAAAGTAGCCTGTATTAATCCAGACTACAATCTATCTCTGTGCTAAATTTCATCCAATTGCGTCCAGTATTTTTTGCGTGAAAGACTAACAAACATCCATACATTCTTACAAACTTTCGCGTTTATAATATTCAGTAGGATTTGTGGGATGGTAGAACCTTTACGTACTTAGCCTGCGTACTTATCACTGTCTCGGTGGCTTAGGGGAGCTCGTTTTTGCTTCTAGCCTCTGGGATTGCAGGTTCAAATCCCGCGCCGGACCAAAAAGATTCTAAAGAATTTTCGAATTTCTCAAACTAGTCCGGATTTGGGAATTTAGCGGTAGAGCTCGGTGGCTCAGACAGCACAGCCGTCGGTCCGGCGCCCGCACTTTCACCACTCGTATCGGTCAATCCATCAAACTGGACTGTGATAGTGAAGGGAATAGAGAGTGCAATTGTGCTGCGTACCTCGATAGTTAGCTTAGACTGGCCACCGTAGCCAGAAAAATATATAAGAGGGTATTATTACGTACATAGTTCCTAGCTTCTGCCCTCGACTCCACGTGACATGACACGTGAAGTACGATAACGTATTTAATACTACAGCTTTACTGCACTCAACAGTTATGCGTGAAATACTATTAAAAAAAATCTATAACTCACCCGTAATATCAGAAACTGTTGTAAATATATGCGCCATATGAGCGGCCGCGCGCTCCATACAGTAACGGTGGTAGATTTGACGCTTGCCGGCCTCTTCATCTACTGAAAACTAAAAATAACAATCAAAATAAACATAAGCGCAAGCACCTACACACATATGCACACACACAGTAACACTAGTAATATACTGTTTTTGTTTTTTCTTAATATTCTAATTGTAACAGACATATTATATAATATGTATTATATAACATATTTATAACATATAGTTGGGAAGGCACTGGTTCTCAACACACAGCTCCAGCTAGTTTGAGAATCAGGGTTTCCATCTAATTAGTGTACTATCTTTGTTGCAATAAATTATTATTATTATTATTATTATTATTATGTTTGTCTGTTTTTTATCACGGAGCTATGGAGCTCCGGACTTTTGGAAGGCGTGCGTGGGGCCGAAGCCAACACGTAGAGGCCCGTTAGACAATTTTGCTCTAAATGTAATGTGGCACCAACCGACGATTATCCCTGTTCGCACCATATAGGTACACCCAAGGACAATCCCCGGTTAGAGCAGGACTATTGCAGAATATAGGAACTAAAATCTAGGTTATGGTGGTGGGTGCTAATGGATTAGGTAACTAGGACTATGGATGGACTATGGCCCCTGCCTGACCAATGCAAATTAACACGGATAAAATGGCAGGGGGTGACTCGCCCACTCAATAAATGGGCCCCCGTATGGCCGCTAAAAGAAGCGACAAGGGGCAACATATTCTGAGGGGCTAGAGGAGTAGAGCGGTGTCCCACGGCATTCTACCCGATCATTGGCTCCCTAAGGGTCCAGCCTCACGTGCCCACTAGCCACTTACGGGACACTTTCTCCTCCGAGCATCTCTGCTCTCACGACTCCACTCAAGCCGGCCAATGAAGGCAAGCAAGAGGTGGGAGATCTGTCCCCCGTCAGGGTTCACTCCAGCCAGCCAGTATTATTATTATTATAAACCCTGTATTCATAAACGTATTTTAAGCTCATTATAGCTAAAATAGGTTTATAATTCGTTTGTCTTTGTCTGTCATCTCGACATTTATACTAGTAACAAAGAGAGAGACAAAGTTAATTTTAACTAAAGAGTCTCATAAGTTTTTTATGAATAAGAGCGTTAATTTTTACTTGTATGTAACTTTGATTGATCATGCTGCTGTTTCGTTGAATCGGCTAGCATTATTCATGTTCTTTGAATACTTGGTAATAGATTTTTAGTAGTTGGTAGAATTAATTAGATGGTAGATTTTATAATTCTATTAAATAATAAATCCAATTAAAATATTTTTTGATTTTAAGACTTTTTGCTCAGTATGAGTGTTCTCTCAACTATCTTAAGAGCTGTAAGTTTAGGCCTCAATGCACACGCTGACTGCGTGATGATAGATATCGCATGTCCTCGAAAGTTTATTTTCTAAAATGTTTATATTTATTTTTTTATAATAACAGTAGAGACATTCAGTGTTACCTTATCCAAATTATTGTAGAAATCAGTGTTGCCAGCACACAAGTATCTTCCTAACAGAGTAGCGTGCGTTGTGAATACTGTGGCAACATCGACGTGTCGGGTCCTGTTTTAAAAAAAATAAAAACTGAAAGATGAAGTGTAAAATCATTTGCTATACTATGCGTTTCAAATAAGAATAGGACTGGACTCGCGGTTAACTTCATACCAAAAACCAAGCAAAAGTAGCGCCAGCACAAAATATCAAACCACAGACAATATTATTATAAAATGTATGGAAAAGTGAGTTTTTACCTAAAAATGTGAAGATGTTGCGCATTCCAGTGCAAGATAGCGGAATTCTAGTCAGTAATTTAACTGACGTGCATGTATGACCAAATGTAGGCTAAATAAGTATTGTTTACATCGTAAGAAGTGGCGTTTTATAAACTCTGCCTACCCATAAGGTAAAAAAGGCGGGATTATAAGTATGAACTTTTCATATGACGTGACATTTCATGTCGCATGACAGGCCGAAGGCGTGGTCCAAGATACTTGCTTTTTACGCCGCAGGTACTTTCGACTCCCACTCAGGTCAGACATTTGTGTGATGAACATGTCTGTTTGTCTTGAGTCTGGGTGTAATTATCTATATTTAAGTATGTATTCACAAAAGAAAAGTATTTTATTATGTATGTTTCCACAGTACAAGCTCTGCTCAGTTTGGGATCAGATGGCCGTGTGTGATAATGTCGCACTATATTATTACTATTATATTGCACTAGTATAGAGCAGGGACGGGTTACCTGAGCATTATAAGACCGATGCCTGCTTGCCATTCGTGGAAATGTGCGACGACCCTTGGCGGTGTATCACTATAGCCTTCAGCTGCTTTGCGGAACTGTAAAAAGGGTAGGCAGTGGTTAACGTTATATAATTTTATTAATACCATAAATCTCATTGAGGTATGTTACAGAGATGTTATGGATATATAAATTCGGATCCGGACATGGATATGGATATTGGTAAAATATAATATCGGTTTCGGTTACGGTTATGGATATTAAATTATTTCGGATTATCCGATAGTTTCGGTTACGGATATGGATAACAATAATAACACTAATATTTACTACAAAGTATAAACCCGTACGAATTAGCTGTACACCTCACGTTGTGACGCTGGGTAGCGGCAGAGGTGTCGCATTCCAGCGGAGTTCACAGTTTTCGTACGAGTGTAGTATTTTGTTAGACTCCGCCCTATCCGAAACTATCCAAAACTTTTATTTCGGATTCGGTTACGGTTACGGATATTTTTTTATTTCGGATATCCGATGTTTCGGTTACGGATATGGATGTCCATAACAACACTGGTATGTTACGGCCCCATAAGCAATAGCAATCGACGAGTCGGCAATTTGAGTGTATGGATTAAGACCGTTAGCTGAGAGAAGACCCGTGCCCAGCAGTGGCGCACTAAAGGGTTGACACAATAGGCGCAATTTCGAAAACAAGCTGTCACTTGACTATTGTCATTTAGCACCTATCACCTCGCTCCTGCCACACAACAACTGCCAAACTGTCTTCGGCCACTGCTATCTGACCCTTTCCACTTAACTACTGCCACAATAAATCCCAATATGACCGCGTTATAAGCCTCGAAATACAGGTGTTCCGCACCTCCTGCTACTAACTGTCTAGCTGCCTGCTACTTCCACCTTAGTACTGAAATCTAGGTACTTACACTTCGTTTCTATCATATGGCATTGCCATATAGCGACTGCTACCTTGCCTCTGCCAACCACTGCTACCTCACCACTGCCATTTGGATACTGCCACATGTCTTCTTTCCCCTGCTATATTCTAAAGCCAGTACTCACCTCCCCAATAAGCTGCGCCACCATAAATCCCAGGATGACCGCGTCATTAGCCTCAACATCCAGGTGTGGTATACCGATCCCGCAGGTGTTCCACAGCTCCTGTTTGTAACTGTCCAGCTGCCAGGCGCCGGAGCCAATATCGAACAGTATGATTTGAGGGTTCCCATCCACTAACCATGTGCCTGTGTGAAGCTGAAGAAAAATATGTTTTAAAATTTTTAATTTAATTTAATTAAAAATTTAATTTTTAAGTTAATTAGCCAACGACAAAGAAAAAGGGATGTTGTAAATTTGTCGCGTGTATCTGTGTACAAATTCTGTTGCCACGTTTATAATATGTAACACTTAAGACGTATAGTGCATGCCTTTCTCTCTTTATATTTAAAATTTCATCATTATTTTAAATGAAAGTTAGATAACAAAACATCCCCCTGTATATGACTCTAACTCAATTTTCCCCACTTTAAAGCTGTACTAATATTATAAATGTAAAGTAACTCTGTCTATCTGTCGCGCTTTCATGCCAAAACTACTGTACCAATTTGGATGAAATTTGGTATGGAGATAATTTGAGATCCGGACATAGGCTAGTTTTTATTCGACTGCTAAATGAGGTTAATGGTTTAGCGCGATAACCGACACACGCGCAGGCGGAGCCGCTGTTTGAAAGCTAGTAAAAAAAAAAAAAAACTCAGTCTTTTTTTTTTAAATAAAAGTTTTTTTTAAACAAAACAACCCCCTGTATGTGAGTCTAACTCCAACTTTATATAAATAAAATAGGTATGAACCCTTTCTTACCATAGACAGGGAATTCCGTAAATATAAAAAAATATATCAAACCTTATATCCTTGAGCCCTCATGGCGTTGACAGCGGTTGTCAGTGGTGAATTTGGCGGGAACTCCGCCTCCTCTACTTCCGTGCGCGCGCACTGCTCTTTGTACGGACCTGGGAGAAAAATTATTAGGAAGATTGGCAACACAGTAGCTTTAATAGATTTTTTTAATAAAGATTTAGGTTGGCTGCTTTGACCTTTTGAGTATTTTAATTAAGTAACAGATTCAATAATTCCCGAGATTCTAGGGTACGAATATCATTTTTTTTTTAGTTTGTCCCGTAAATTATGTTAAAAAATATTGGACACGAATTAATTAAAAAATATACTAAAAGTTTAGAAGTGGGAGTTTACTTTGACCCCTTTTAGTGTCCTACTGCTGGGCACTGGTCAGGATGGCAGGATTAAGGCCTAAACTCTCTTAACTCGTAAGACCGTGGAGAGAGTTTACGCCGTAATCCACAAACGCTAGTCAAGTGCGGGTTGGTGGATTTCACATGTCTTCGAATGATTAGTTCTTAGTTCTTAGACATCCCGGTTTCCTCGCGATATTTTTCCTTCACTGGTATAGAGCAGCGGCGATAAAATAATAATTCACTCAAAGATGGGCACGACCGAGGATCGAACCCAAGACCTTTTATTTGAAAGGCGACGCTGATACCGCTACGCTACGGGGGCTCTTTACGTAATTAAATAATTAAAAAAATTTGTCACGTATTTTTTTTTAAGTTGTCTATATCTCTATTGCATCTCAGGGCCTATAGAAAGCAAAAAGCTAAATCCATCACTTACCAAGCAAACAGTAATTCTCCCCCATTTCTTCGGTCGACACATAAGCTTTGGACCTAATCACGGTGTAAATACCCCCCACTGTAACAGAAAAAGATTTTTTTTATAGGCTGACCGTTTAACTCGCGTATCGCCATCTTAGGTACAAAGTCATAAAACATTAATTAAATCTCTTAAACAACTATTTAACCACACATAAAAGTAATGTAAGATCGCTTGAATCATCATCACTGTCTGTGCAGCTTGAGGAGTCAGAATCTTGGCGATAGGCGATACGCGAGTTAAACGGTCGGCCTATAACACGCTTTTTTTAGCTGATTCACCTTCATAAAAAAAATAAAATAAAAAAAAACAGGTGACAATAAACTGGTGGTAGAAACCACACAAAGCCGCAACTCCCCACAGCCTTGCCGTGTTCCGGCGCGATGTCTGGTGACACCATTTTAAAATGGGTCGGAATTGTTGCTCCTTTATCGTTACGAGAAAATCATTCGTACTAGACGCGTTTCAAATAAGAATAGGATTGGAAATCCGCCATCTTGGACCTGAATGCGCATCAACTTCACGTTTTTTAGTACAGTCGGCAAAAACGTTTGTTTGAAAAATTGATCACATCAAATGACGATTTTAAAAAAATGCGTGTATCAAAATCAAAGTCTTAGCCGGCATTTTTTTAAACATTTGCGCGGTTTAGACATTTCCAGTAGACAAATGTCGATAAAATAGCGGATATCATTAAAAAACAAACAAAGAAATCGGCAATTTGTTAGACAAATATCTATTAGAGGTAAATGTCTAAAGGCCCAGTGGTTTTTGAGATTAGCGTATTCAATCAAACAAACTCTACAGCAGTGGAGTGTGTATAAAAGAACCAGGCTTTGAAAGAGCCGATATGATTTCTACTCACAAAAATATGACAGTTCTACGAAAACAAATTTTGTTTACTTAGAACTGTCATATTTTTATGCGTATAAATTATCCAGTGTTGCTTAGTACAAAAATAAATTAAACTATGGTAGTTTGGTAGATGTGGGTGAAGGTGGAGTGACAATCTCAGCAGGGCGGCCGGCAAGAACTGGATGAGAAAAGCCGCGTATCGTGCTCAGTGGTCCAGCAGACTAGAATAGGCTGATGATGATGATGGTGGTGGTGGTGATGATGATGATGATGATGATGATGATGATGATGATGACGAGTATATAGATAAGTTAGAAAAAATCATATTAATAGCTTTTCCAAAGCTTGGCCCTTTCATTGACACTCTTAGATAACAATGAATTAATATGTAAAGTCTCAGGCTCAGTTACCTGTGGCGAAGAGTCTATACAAGCCGAGTCCCATCGGCTTCCCTTTAGGAATTGATCAATATCACACGTACTTAATAATATATTATGTAACGCCTAAAAGTTTTAAACAGCAACAATAATAAGTATAGCATCAAGTGTAAGAACGATCGGTGACGGTAGTGAAGAGATATTATTCTCCTAAGTAAGAACTATTTTGCTCCGGCTTCCCTTCATCAGACTTCCACTGGTATGTATGTACGTATGTTGATATAATATCAGTTTCTAGAACACGCAAACCTTAAGTTAGTAATATAAAACCACCATTGTCTTTGTTTAACAAGTGTGAAGTCCTTGCTTAACCTGTCTTGTTTCGCATCTTAGTTTTACAAGACGAGTAAAACTGGGTTATGTTATGTATCATGTATCTATGTACCAGTAGCGAAGGGTGGAAGTTTAAAAAAGGGGAAGCCGGAGCAAAAAAGTTCTTATAAAGGAAATAAATACAAGGAAGGGTGGATGGCACAAGATCGCGCAGGAGGTCGCCCATGCGGTGGACCGACCAAACCAAGTCTGCTGTGGGAGGTCCCTTAATTGAGTGCAGTAGGATTGCCTCAAGCAGGGAGAGATGGCGAGACGTCGTGAGGCGTATTAAATCTGCTCCCTCCAATACCACATGAAATGAAATGAAATGAAATTAAAATATGCCTTTTTTTTGAGACGCGAGCCTACATAGAAATAGTCCAATTTCTTTTCCTACCGAGCCGTGAATGATTGGCAACTACTGAGAAACACTGCCAAAAAACTCAGTAGGCTTTTTCTTTTTTAACTAAATTACTTATATCTGTTACATTTTGTTTATTTATTGTGTTGAATTAGAGCGACTTAATTGCAAGCTTTTTTATCCGTTAGATAGTCTAAATTTTATAATACGCTTTCTTACATAACGTAGATTTTATAATTATCTTAAATTTGCTAATAGTCATTTCCCTAATATTATTTGGAAGTTTATTGTAGATCACGACCACTCTGTCAAGAGTGTAGCGGCGAAGATGATGAAGAAAATAATATCTCTTCACTACCGTCACCGATCGTTCTTACACTTGATGCTATACTTATTTTTGTTGCTATATAAAACTTTTAGGCGTTACATAACGTATTATTAATTAAATGTGATGTTGACCATTTCCTAAAGGGAAGCCGATGGGGATCAGCTTGTATGGACCCTTGGCCACTGATACCTAGTATTCCTGACTTCCCGTAGGTGCGATAGGGAGCGAACACTGCCGGTCGCGGCCGGTCCAATGTGTATGCTAAAGAAGTAGGTACGAAGCGAGTGGTGATATGCTTTATACTTCACACAAATCGCATCTACATTTAATTCACGAAATGCTATTTAAGCATTCGCATGCTAATAATTGATGTAAACGAAAAAAAAAATAATAATAAAAAAATCTATAGTATAAAAATGAATCGCAAATGTGTTGGTAAGCGCATAACTCGAGAGCGGCTGAACCGATTTCGCTAATTTGTTCGATTAGTACGAGGATGGTTTTTACGCAGAGAAAAACTCCTCCAAAACAGCTTGACCGACCTTTATGAAATCTTATAGGTCGTATTGTTTTCGGACCCGGCATTTGGCACTGTTTTACCGGGCAGGACTACGTCTGCGGGATCCGCTAGTAATAAATAAAATAATAAATGTCGCTGTTATGATTATTTCTAATTTTTATTTACTGATTTTGTTGTGTTTTATTTACCTAATGACATTGTATTTTATTGCATATCATGATCCAATTTGTTGATTGAAATAAATGATTTATTATTATTAACGTGAATGCTATTGAATTTTTTACTGCTTCTTACCTTTGTTAGCTACTTCCCAGGCAGTTTCAAAGGTCCATCTGTTCTCATCGCTTGCTGCTTGACCCCTGTCCATGAACGAGAGCAAGTCATGAGTGGACTCAGCCCTGTAGAAACGCTTCGACGATCTGTCACGCGACATTGTGCTCTATAACAAGAGAAATTAAGTTACAATTCAATTGGTTGCGCTAAACCCTTCAAAAAAATCCTACATATTATGCGTTTCAAACAAGAATAGGACTGGACTCGGCATACGGCAACACCGTTGCACCTACCACCAGTTGATTGTCACCTGATTTGCACCACCCGAGGACCAGGCGTGGGGATTCAGATAAAAGGTGCACCATTCCTACTTACAAAGGTGACTCAGCCCCCAAATCTAAGAAGTACCGTTTGACGTTTCACTGTTTTCTATTAAATTAGCTTTATAGAGGCGTAATTCACATTATTTTTATTAGCTTTCCTGTAAAATAATTGAATTATGAAGCTATTTTTATTTTAACATAACATATACAATTTTCATAAAAAATATAAAATTCTAAATGTACTACGTTTAGAACAGTCAAACGGTACTTCTTAGATTTGATGGACTGTAGATCACTGGATTTTGAATAACGAGTACTTTCACATAGTATATAGACCAAAGATCTTAGTTAGGGAAAATTAAACATATCGTCTAAATGAATTGTTCATAAAGATTATTCTAATGAAATCGTTTTAATATGCAAAACACTGAAAGTTTCACTGAACGACACAGCGAGCGTCTATGGATACAGGCACAAACGCAGTCGGCCGTCACCTCTTTATAACCCCAGACGAAAAACACGGGTTTTATAGTTGGACGCGTGTATGTTTACAAGTTTGTTGCCTCGTAGCGCCTTAACCCTTGACAGTAAGTGGTCAACTAGCATATCAACGCTTGACAAAGTGACATAGCGAAACGATACCAAAGTTCGAAAATAGCAACATGTACAGGATTGACATTCACCTTTTAAAAGTCACGTGACAATTTTATTTTATCCTTTTTGCCTGTTGTTAAGCAATGATGCAGTCTACGATGATACGCGCTTACCTGATAAATATTGATTCACTGAAATGAAATGAAAATGAAAATATGCTTTAGCTTTTTTCAAATTCATTTTCAATTTCAATTTCAAAAATAGTCCAATTTATTTTCATGCACGCATTTATATATCTGTCTACCAGTGGCGAACGGTGGAAATTTGAAAAAGTGAAAATAAATAATAATAATACAGTGGGACATTAACACACACGGCCATCTGATCCCAAACTATTGCTTAGTTAGGACGTAGGCCTCTCCTGAAGTAAGCCATTGAACATGATTCGCAGCTTTTCTCATCCAGTTCTTACCGGCCGCCTGCTGAGACCATCACTCCACCTAGTCTGAGGGCGTCCTACGCTACGTTTGCCAATTCGTGGTCTCCACTCAAGAACTCGTTTACCCTAGCGGTTGTCAGTTCTACAGCAGATATGACCGGCCCACTGCCACTTCAGCTTAATAATCCGGTGAGCTATGTCGATTACATTAGTTCTCTGTCGGATCACTTCATTACGTATTCGATCCTTCAGAGAGACACCGAGCATAGCTCTTTCCATAGCTCGCTGAGCTACTTTGAATTTATGGACCAGTCCTACCATGAGTGTCCACATATTTAATGATTCAAATAATAATATTAATAATATAGTGGGACATTAACACACACGGCCATATGCTCCCAAACTAAGCAGAGCTTGTACTATGGAAACCAGATAACTGGTAATATACTACATATAATACTTTTCTTTTGTAAATACATACTTAAATATAGATAATTACACCCAGACTCAAGACAAACAAACGTTCATCACACAAATGTCCGACTTGTGTGGGAATCGAACCCACGACCTGCGGCGTGAAAAGCAAGTATCTTACGGACCACGCTACCGACCCGTCAGATTATTATTAACTTAATTATGAAATAAAATATCAGATGTGCCCTTTATTTTTATGACGGCAGCACTGCTGTCTACAAGGAGAGAAATTAGCGTGTATTGTAAGTATTGTAACGTAACCTAACGGCCGCGACCCTGAATCATGGTCATTGCCACAATCTGGCGTAATGCCAATACTGGGCTTTACGTAATGTTTGTTTGTATGTTGTAGCTATCTGGTGAAATCAGCTGTTTCATTAATAGACGAGCCTACTGGATACGACATTCAATAATAACCGCGGAGAATTAGAAAAAAGTTATTAGAAATTCGAAGTTGACAATTGTGACCTATGAACGGTCATAATATTACAAATGAAATCTAAATATAGCCGGAGAAATGTGGTATTTACAAAGGAGAGGTCAAAAGTGGGCTAGAATTTTGAACACCAATGTGATATACCTCATTGGAAAGCTTATTTAATAAGCTGTTAGAATATAACTAAACAATTTTAGGAGCAACCATTTTTGTAAAAATCAAAAAAATGTAATAGAAAAACAAAACGCACATTACCTTTAATTATCCGTTTCCTAAACAGTATAAATATTGCAATCACGTCAATAATTGCATTCTGTTACAGTACTTTTCTCTTGTAATATTATTCTAGCTGCAGCTTAATGTAATTATGACGAAAAATATTTGTTATCTTATTAGTGTAATAACAAAACGCGTGGAAAAAAATATAATTACGGGAAACGTCATGATGTCATTGTCATTGATCAGTTTGATTGACAGCGTCGAAATAATTTTGATTTTTTTGGTTGCTCAATTGACATTTGACCATGGGGTTGCCAATTGAAATAATCATAATATTGCATTAAGGATTCTTATTTTCAATTTTAATTTTAAAAAAAACGGGGGGGTGTAAAATTATTTTAAATACACCAAAGAATTTAATTAATTATGCTCTATTAACCTATGTAACTCAGATTACTGTTCAAATTTACGATTATTTTAATCCCAGGCTCTATACATTTTTTGAACGTCTCCTTTTATGTTGGTTATTTTTTTAATTGTTTTTCATTGATGGGCCGTGCCGGTGGCGTGGTCGGTAAGATACTTGCTTTTAACGCCGCAGGGCTTGGGCAGATTCCCACACAAATCAAGACATTTGTGTGATGAACACGTCTGTTTGTCTTGAGACTGGGTGTAATTATGTATCTATATTTAAGTATGTATTTACAAAAGAACAGTATTATATGTAGTATATTACCAGTTATCTGGTTTCCATAGTACAAGCTCTGCTTAGTTTGGGAGCAGATGGCCGTGTGTGTTAATGTCCCACTATATTATTAATATTATTATTTGAATCATTAAATATGTGGACACTCACGGTAGGACTGGTCCATAAATTCAAAGTAGCTCAGCGAGCTATGGAAAGAGCTATGCTCGGTGTCTCTCTGAAGGATCGAATACGTAATGAAGTGATCCGACAGAGAACTAATGTAATCGACATAGCTCACCGGATTAGTAAGCTGAAGTGGCAGTGGGCCGGTCATATCTGCTGTAGAACTGACAACCGCGGGGGTAAACGAGTTCTTGAGTTGAGACTACGGATTGGCAAACGAAGCGTAGGACGCCCTCAGACTAGGTGGAGTGACGGTGAGTGGCGGTTGGCAAGAACTGGGTGAGAAAAGCCGTGGATTATGTTCAATGGCTTACTTCAGGAGAGGTCTATGTCCAGCAGTGGACTAGGATAGGCTGATAATAATGATGATGATATTTTAATCAAGATTTAGACTATTTAATTGAAAGCCTAAGTTTTATTAATGGCTAGCCAACTCATTAAGAGACTGATTTAACCATATAGCAATGAAGTATTCCAGGAAGTTCTTTTTTATGCAGTTTACTCTAAAAATAACTCGACAGTTTGCCAATATCACAAAAGACAACAATTTCTTAAGACTTAGTATCCACTAGATTCCGTCCGTGACTTCGTCCGTATATTTTCAAAAGTATCGACATTTATTACTTTTTTATAGGCTTGCACTTGACCATAACTTGCCTATTGTTAAGAAATGATGTGGTCTACTATGAAACGCGCTTACCCAGTAAATACCAATTCACTCGTCGTGCGTGACTTGAAGACAGGAGATTATAGCTATCGGAAAACACATATGCTGGCGCAGGGAATTTCACAACTTCTTACGAAAGTGTCCAATTCTTTTCCTACCGTGCAGTGAATGACTGGCAACTACTGAGAAACACTGACAAAAACTCAGTAGGCTTTTTTCTTTTATAAATGAAGCACTTATATCTATTACATTTTGTTTAGTGTGTTGCATTAGAGCCACTTAATTCCAAGCGTTTTTATCTTAGGTAGTCTGAAATTTTATACTAAGCTTTCTTACTTAACGTAGATTGTATTATTGTATAAAATTGTAACTGTCAAAAGTTGGCGGGAAATCGAGAAATTCACCCCCTTATGCTCCCCTAGACTCCTTAAGGAACTTATGTGCCAAATTTGAAGTCTCCAGACCCAGCGGTTTGGGTTCTGCGTTGATATGTCAGTCAGTCAGTCAGTTTCTTCTTTTATATATTTAGATGTAGATCCTATCCTATCCTACTAATCCTACTAATATTATAAATGCGAAAGTAAGTGTGTGTGTGTGTGTGAAGGTTTGTTACCGCGTATCTCCATAACCGCTCAACCGATTTTATTGAAATTTGAAATGTAGGTAGTGTATACCCTAGAATCGGACATAGGCTAACAATATTTTCAAAAATCATCCCCTAAGAGGGTTAAATAGAGGGGTGAAGTTTGTATGCAACTTTTTATTCCTTGGTCCTATTCATTTAAAATTCGATACACATAAACCTTAAGACAAATAATGAGATACGGGTTTTTTATATACCCCTATGAGGTGTGGATAATGAGTTTTATTGGTAAAAATTAAAGATTTTCTGGACCTGTAGTCTCAAGTCCGATTCACTCCAAATTTGACACACATATTCCTTAAAAGAAATCATGAAACACGTGTTTTTTATTTTTCCAATTTTACCCCCGGTGGAGGTGTTAAATGAGTTTATTTGTAAAAATGAAATATTCCATAACTGTTTAGTCCTTGGTCCGATTTCCTTCAAATTTGGTATGAATAAAGCTCAAAATAAATAATGAAACACATGTTTATTATTTTTTCAATTTTTCTTATTTTCATCCTAATACTAAGCGGGCAAAGCCTGAGAAATTATTCTGAGGGCGATTTTCTTCAAAGTTGATATCATAACTCCTTCGTAATTTTGATCTAAATTACTTTTTATTTTGACACAGTGACATTTTAATAACTCAATGCTACGAATAGAATTCGAAATTTAAATTTCATTTCTTATAAGTATGGTCTAAGAGCCGTAGTATTTTTAAGAAACGCCTATTGATTTATGGATATACCTATGGGGGCTTGACGATTTCAAAATGTTGCTTACACTCCTACACTACTGAACTAATTTTGTACGGAGATTGTTCGAGACCCGGGAAAGGATAGTTTTATCCGACTGCGAAAAAAGGGATTAATGGTTTAGCGCGATAACCAACATCCGCGGGCGAAGCCGCGGGCGGAAAACTAGTAATATATAAAATTTCCATGTCACAATGTTAGTTACCGTACTCCTCCGAAACGGCTTTACCGATTATTACCAAATGTTATATGCGTATTCAGTAGGTTTAAGAATCGACTACTACCTACTATTTTTCATACCCCTAATTGATAAGGATTGTTCACCTTTAAATATTTTTTTAGAAATTTTGGACGAAATTTTTGTTTTAATTTAAAAAAAAATACATACAACCCTAAATTTTCACCCTTCTATCACCAACCCTTATTATTTAATAGCGAAATTAGTAATACGCGGTACGAAGTTCGGTGGGGCAGCTAGTTTCTAGATAAAAGTAATCAGACCATATTTAAATATGTGGGCATGTTGTTATTGACCGCCTAATCTTGAACTTGTATGACTGATAAGATAACAGCACAACTGGCTTTGTACAATAACGATAGCAAATGCGAAATGGCCTCAACTTAATAACACACATAGATACCATTTCTTTACGATTTCATAATAGTATTGTTAAAGTACTTAAATATTCAGTGTTAGGGGCTTTACGGGACTTCCCACCACCGCAATCCCATCACTGTCACTCCTGAAAACCAGGACCAACAGCGCAGCGGCGTAAAGAGAACCGGGACTTTACCAATAATATTGACTGGCCGGTGGCGTGGTCTAAGATACTTGCTTTTCACGCCGCAGGTCGTGGGTTCGATTCCCACCCGAGACAAACATTAGTAATGAACATTTTGTGCTTGTGTCGAGTCTGGGTGTAAATATCCTATTATAAGTATATATTTACAAAAGAAAAGTATTATATGTATAGTATATACCAGTTATCTGGTTTCCATAACACAAGCTCGGTTTAGCTTGGGACCAGATGACCGTGTGTGTTAATGTCCCAGAATATTTATTTATTTATTAATTTTAATAAAAATCAATTGCTGTTTGTTAGTCTCCCTAAAGCTTGAGAACGGCTGAACGGATTTATCTTATTTTGGTCTTGAAATGTTCGTGGAGGTCTAGGGAAGGTTTAAAAGGTGAGAGAAGAAAATATTTTATACAAAAGTTTAGGTCTTTTATCGATTGAGGCAGTACAAAGTCTGCGGGGTCAGCTAGTTTATTAATATAATAGACATCAATGGCGAAGGGTGGAAATCTGAACAAGGGAGGCAGCAAAATAGTTCTTACCTAAACAAATAATATCTCTTCAATACCGTCACTGATGTTCTTATGGCGACCACCACCATCATGTTAAGTACTTATTTTTGATGCTATTTAAAACTCTTAGGCGTTACATCATTTTAATGAAATAAACTATATTTTATAGTATTGTCTTAGATTTACGCGAATATCACACATTGAAATAAAACTACTTTTTAACGGATTTTATCGCGGTTTATTTTAGATTTTAGATCCCGACGTTTCAAAGTCTTTTCAGACTTCATGTTCACGGGTGGACCGAGATATTTGACGTCCAAAAATATTAATCACAATTATTACTGACTACCTTCAAACATTAATATTTAAGTTGCGTTCCGATTTAAGCAAACTGAGCTCACAGTGTCTTGAATTCTGAGTTGATTTTGCTTGGGTTTTGGTACAAGTAAATTAAGCACTGGGTCCCAAGCTGGTGGTATATTCCAACCATTTTCTCTGTTAAAATTAGGATGTTTTTTAATTTCAATAGCTTCGCGGATCATTCTTGGTAGGAAAAAAGTAAAGACGGTAAAGGGAAGACGGTTGGAATCGGCTTGAATGGACTCTTCGTCACTGGTAGCCATTATTAAATAGTACAGTTAAGTGTAAACCTGTCCACAATAATGTATGGTGCGAGATAACATTGTACTATGAACTATAGGCCGACCGTTTAACTCGCGTATCACCTGTCGCCAAGATACTGACTGCTCAAGCTGCACAGACAGTGATGATGATTCCAGCGATATGGATATTAGTGACGAATAGTCCTACATTACTTTTATCTGTGGTTAAATTGTTCTTTATGAGATTTAATTAATGTTTTATGACTTTGTACTTCAGATGGCGATACGCGAGTTAAACGGTCGGCCTATACATATATGCCTTATACCAATAAATTATAGCATAGTCTGTAAAGAGCTTTACGCATGCAAATTTGCACTGCTACATACATCTGATAAACAATTTTCATAACTCTAACATTTATTCTAAAAGTGCGGTACTACGGAACCGATTTGGGTGAAATTTTGTAAGGTCTTAGTATGTGAGCTGGAGGACATAGGCTAATTTTAACCGTACTGCGCAAAAAGGGTAATATGTAGTTTTCGCGGTCTAAAGCCAGTGATGTACTAAAACAATCTTCTAGATACAAGATTGTCGAGATTCAAATGAATGACTGACCTTGTAGTTACATTAAATATAAAAGAACATAGTATTATAGATAAGAAGACCACAATAGATTTGCTGTAGTAGCAGAATAAAGAGATAACATTTTTTAATTATGTTAACTAATAAATTATATACTTCTAGGAATATGTGTCTGAGGTCAGGTTTACTACAAGACACAATCATGGGACATTAACAGACATGGTCATCTGATCTCGAACCAAGCAGAGCTTGTGTTAGGGAAACTGGATAGCTTTATCTACTATATAAAAATAAGTCGGGTTTTCCTTCCTGACGCTACAACTCCAGAACGTACGAACCGATTTCCACGGTTTTGCATTCGTTGGAAAGGTCTCGGGCTCCGTGAGGTTTATAGCAAAGAAAATTGAAAAAAGAAAAAATGAAATGAATGAATCAAAAAATGACTTGGTAAGCGCATAACTTGCGAACGAATGAACCGATTTAGCTAATTGTTTTTTAGAATACTCCTTCTTGAAGTACAAGGATGGTTCTTACGCAAAGAAAAAAAACAACTTCCTCAGAAACAGCTTAACCGATTCGGTAGGTCTTTGAATCGGTCGTAATCTATTTTCGGCCCCAGTAGGTGGCAATGCTTTCCCGGGCAGGACGACGTCTGCGGGGTCCGCTAGTGCTTTATGGATCTTTTAGCTAGATGCACCTGCGAACTTCATACCACATATTTCTCACCTTTTAGGAGCAGACTACAAGCTTCCACAAGGATCTGCTAGGATTCCTCCTAGAGCTGGTCTGGCAATAACATCACCAGCCCAATTAAAAAATGGTGCACATAACAGTGGTGTTTTATTTTATAACAGACTTCGACTTGCGGAAAATAGCCCACTCTAAACTAAACTAACTAAACCAAACTTTCAGAATCCTTGGACACACAGCAACATAAGAAAAAAATCAAAATAATTGTTTGATTTAATCTGGGCTCATCGTAGGCCGTTATTCTGCCAGATACTTACAGTCTGGGCTATAACCCTTAGGGGGCGTCCATTAATCACGTGAGGCATTTTTGAAAAATTTTCGATTCCCCTTTGGTGAGATATCATAAGATTTTCCTCAACTCTCTCTCCCCTCCCCTAATCTCACGCGAGTTTCTTCAAAACTTCTCTTTGGGAAGTAGATACTAAATCTGGTCATGCTGGACTGTCGATACAGCTTAACAGTTGATTTGGCCATATTTTAATATAGAAATAATTTTTCACGCAATTTTACACTGTTTTCAGCAGGAAAAATAATTATATGATATTTGCAAAGTTGAAGACCCCTCCTCCCCCTAAGTGAGATTTGGAAAGATTTAGCTTATTAATGGACACCCCCTTACTGGGACTTTTGTGAGTATTTTAAGACCTAAACCAGCCAAATCTGTTTATTCCATTGGTTCTCGACTTGTAGTGAATTGACTAATGTTTGTAGTGACAAACAAAACTCAATTCTTTTTATTTATAGAGAGATACTACTTATTTTGTACATATTTTTAGCCTTTATCTATGGGAGTACATCTTTAATTTGAATTCCTTACACTTAGGTTGGGAGCCGACCCCAATAGAATTGGGGAAAAGGCAAGGCGAATGATGATAGTTCTCACAAATTAGATAACAATATACTGGCTTCAGCTATGGTTAGTACTACCCACCAGACAAAGGTCATGCAGTCTTTTGAACATGCCTGGGACAGGGTGCACCTTGCAGCAATGATTTGGATGAGGTACTCCCAGTAATGGTTTAATTTTAGTTCATCCAAGTTTTCATGCTTAATCCCTACACAATTTCACACCAAAACTTCTGAACCGATTTGAATGAAATTTGATATGGATATAGGTTTAAGACTCAGGAAAGGACAGAGGATAGTTTTTATCCGACTGCTCATAAAGTGATTCAGGATTTTGCACGATAACCGACATTGGTGTGAGCGGAAAGCTATTTATATAATAATAATAAAATGTCAACCCTTAAGATGACCCACTGGATGTTCATTCCTTTCAAATAAAAGGCCTATAGCCATGCAAACAAGTGTCACATATATTTTAACACATAAACATTAATTTTGTGCACATTACCCCTACAAAATTAATTGCTGTTTATTAATCTTGCTAAAATTCAAGAACAAGTGGTACAATTTGTTTAATAATTTCAATTTCAATTTCAATTTATTCTTGTGAAACACAGGTAAATAATATGATACAAAATAAATAATGTCCTACTGCGTTCTGCCGTGTGGCGTACAATATAACTTTGTTTTAATTGTTTAAGTTATCTAGGTCAACTTTAATAGCCTATAATATTAAAAAAAAAAACTATTTATTCATAATCATAGGATTGTGATGCATAATAAAGAGATACGAAACAAAAATAATCAAAAGAAATACTAAGGCAAATTTTCAATCAGAAACCACATAAGGTTAAATGCAGTGCGTGGAAATTAAAAATAAAAATTACGCACTATCTTTCCTGTTGTAACTAAATTTATGCAAACAGCAAACTGTATATAACCACGCTGTAATAAAAACGACATGTATAAATATAATTTAAAAGTATAAAATTCATACCGGTTAAAACTTTGCAGCACTATTTTCAACGGTAGAATTAACCACTTTTATCACTTAAAATCACTCTGAAAACTTGCTATATACTGTTTTATGGGCGATTTTATGTGTGGCGAAGTTATTGCGACGATAAAACCGCATAATCCATGTCTACGCGGGTAGGGAATTTGAATTAAAATAAGTTTTGTAGGTTACAAAATGTCAAAATGTCAGAATCGTAATTTGAAGGTCACCTTGAAATGACACTTATGTGTTCGTTTAGAAATAACGCGATTCATGATAATTTTTGTTGCAGGTTGCAGCCTATTAGCGAGATACTATCAAGGATTAAATGAAAATGATAAAAGTAATACACACATCGATTTATTTAGTTCCTTGATCCTTTATTAGATTTTATGGACACAGGGAAAGTTAAAGAAAAAGCATGCTCGATGAAGCATTATGATGGATTATGATTCTTCTGGATTGGCCTAGTAATCCAATAGTACACTCTCGTCACGCGTCGCCGCTTTTGACATTTAAAGTTTACTTTAACATTTTAGTGAATAAAACGCACCAGTTTTCTAACGATGTCATCCTTCACAACAGAAATAAAACCTTACTACAAATATTATGTAGAACTTAGTTCATATTCTCTTGAACTGTATTAACATGTTAGTCTATTATCAGACTAATTGCTGTTACGTAAATAACCATTAAGGGCTCACGGATGGTGCGAATAAAAAAAAATATAATAAATAAAATATGTTATTTCATCCATTTGTGAGTTGGGGGAGATTGATCCATTACCAGATAACTTAGAATATTTTGTCATTTTTCCAAACAATAACAACAAATAATGAACAGTTAGTTATTAGTGTTGGCAACATTGGACGACGTAGGCGGCGCGAGAGCAGCAGCTACCAATATGGCGAGCGAGATCTACTAACACTTGCTCATTCATTCAGAACGGAGCACAGTGGTCTGAAAATCGAGCTCCCCTTTCATAGAAAGTCAATGTGGGATATTCATAAAACTAAAATATGGAACGTCTCAGGTATACATTCCTTTAATGCATATTTTAGTATGAATGATTTTAGTTACTCCGCGCCTGAGAAAAAAAATATTTAGTATTTTTTTGTATGGGAGAAATTACATAAAGTACATTTTCTTGCGACTGAATGAAACTGAAAGGCTGGTACTCATACGAGCTATTGCCGCTCTTAAGGCGATTACGTTAACATACCACTCGTGTACCTTTAGGTGCCGCTTCACACGTAGGATTTTTTTGAAATTTCGAATTTTCGGCATTGAATATTTTAAGTATGTGACGCATTTAAATTAGGTTGGTAAGGAATATGGAATTAAATATTTATAATAAATACGCACCTAATATTATAATAACTGTTATAATAGATTCAATTACTTTAACTCAAAAAATAAGTTAACTTTAGAAATTCGTTTTTTGCGAATACTAATTAGGGCACTGAACTAATATCTGCCTTATTTTAACAAATAACTTTTTACAATAGTAACCTCATTAGCTAAGAGGGTGTTAATGATTTTTACTATACCTAATGATAACAGAGGTTCGTTATCATTATCAATTACGGGAATTACTTATTACTTTACTAATAGTTCAGTTTTATTACGTGTTAATTTGTACCGACCCTTAATGAGGGTCGGTGAGAGAGTTATACATAAATAGAATGTTTGGCATGGACTCAGTCAGTAACGTTTAGCACTTGTGCGCGTAAACTTTAATTTTTCTGTTCTTTCAATTTTTCTATTGCAATGGAAGGTTTTGGTACCAATCTTGATATTTTCATGTTTGTGGCCAACAACACTTCTTTCTCAGATCCCAATGTGTTGTTTGATGTGTTTGTGAATAGTATTGATTTGTCAGAAAATGAAAAGAGAGACTTGAAACAATTCTGCCAAACTTATGTGTGTGCATTGAAAAGGAAATGGATCTCATGTAATCGTAAACGACATACTTTCATTAAAAAGTACGAAGCATGGCTCCAAGAAGACATCAAATGGCCTGAAGTCATCAAGGAAAAGATGACTTCCTCCGTAACGATAGATCAGTCACAGTGTTCCAGTTCAGAATTTCCCGTAAACGAAGGTGCATCAACATCCGCACAACCACAGACTTGTAGTGTTGGAACCTCAACATCTCTTGGAAACCAAAGAAAGGAGTTTTCGGTGTTAAGCCCGTTACAGAAGAAAAGGAGAGTAGAAGAGCTTTTAAATCATCCATCGGAAAGTCTTGCTTATGCAACTAACTTGAAGGCGCAAAATAAAGATGTAGCAGACATAATAAAATTAGTCACAGAGAATCCCGAAGAGGCTACAAACATAAAAGATATACTTAAAACTAAAAAAAATGTGCCCATATATTCTGCTGATAAAGCTTTAGGTATTTTGACTTCGTTGAAGCTGTCGAAGTGGCAGTATACTACTTTGAGAGCTTGTGCAAAGGAAGAAGGAATCCCACTATTTCCTTCACTGTCCTAGAAGCGAAAAAGGACTGTTACCCACCTAAGGATAGCATAGACATTTCTGAAAATGGGGCACGAGTTAAACTTCAAGCAATTTTGGATAAAACTGTGTCAAGACTTGGAAAATATCTACGTTTGCCCTCTACTTTAGATGGCAAGGAGTTAACACTTCTGTGTAAGTGGGGCTTTGATGGTTCTTCAGGGCAGAGTTTGTATAAGCAAAGCATGGTGGAGGAAGATGATTCCAGCGTCTTCATGTGTTCTTTTGTACCTGTAAGATTAGATTGTGATGAAGAAAATGTATGGGAGAATCCAAAACCGTCTTCGACCATGTTTTGCAGGCCTCTTTTTTTCAAGTTTGCAAGTGAAAACAAATTAGACATCAAGAGAGAACAAGCCACGATTGAAGCTGAAATTGCTACACTGGTGCCTTCTATAATGGGAAATCATGCAGTTAAAGTTAAAATGCTCATGACTATGATAGATGGTAAAATAGTTTCTAAATTATCAGAAACATCAACCCAAACTTGTGACATATGTAAAGCAACCCCATCTGAAATGAATAAATTACATGTGATCTCAGAGTATGTTTTGAATACTTTTATAATTTTCTTGGCTGATAATCATGAATACCTATTTTTAAATATATTATTTATTTGTTTTCCAGAAAACCAGTGTCAACGGAAATATACCAATATGGTTTGTCTACTCTCCATGCTTGGATTAGGTGTATGGAATGTTTGCTTCACATTTCCTACAGACTTGATTTCAAAACATGGCAAGCTAGGGATGCAGACAGCAAAAAATTATTGAAGGCAAGAAAGCAAATCATCCAGCAGAAGTTTCGTGATGAAATGGGCCTCTTAGTAGATATCATCAAACAAGGTGAATCTTGAAGTGCAACGAGTTGATTTGAATGATTTTGAAAACGTTACTTACCAAATACCTTGTTTCTGCTCAAAATGGTGAAGTTTTTGGTTTTTGTTTCAGGTGCAGGCACTACAAATGATGGCAGTACAGCCCGAAAATTTTTTAGTAATCCTGTAAAAACGGCAGCCATCACTGGATTAGATTCCACTATAATCCAAAGATTTGCCACAATTCTAGGTGTGATAGCATGTGGGGAGCCCGTTAATGTTGAAGCGTTTGCAAATTTTGCGCGCCTTACTGCAGAAAGATATGTGGAACACTATGGTTGGTATTATATGCCGTCAAGTGTTCACAAACTTTTACTGCATGGTGCTGAAATTATCAGGCATTTCAACAAGCCAGGAATAAAGACTTCAAAAAAATCCGAGAACATTATTCGCGGAATTTTGTCGTAGAGCAACAAATGAAGATATTTTTAATGGACTCCTTGTATCGTCAGATCCGTACCTATCCAGCATAAGACCTGTACACAGAAAGTCAATCAGAACAGCTGTCTCTGATGACATGAAAACACTTCTCATTAATGAAGACAATACAAGTGTGGACAAAGAAAATATTGAGTTTGTTGATGTTAGTGTCGCAATGCTGGATTCAGAATTAGAAGATTTTGATGATAATTGTTAATGCGTATTTTATACATATCGACGTTATTATTATTTTTATTTATTTTAATGTTAAGACTAGATAAATAAGAATTTTTGGTATTTAAGAAGCAAAGAGAATATAGACGTATTTTGAAGAATGTAAGTAAATACTAACCAAATGAAGCTTTTTGTATTCTTTGATTCAGTTTTTTTCTAGTTATAGATGTAATTATTATTTTATGTTCTAATACTAGAGAAATAACGTTTTTCAGTACTAAACAAACAAAGGCTAGGGTTTAGACGAAGTATTTTGAGGAATGTACATACTAACCAAATGAAGTTTTCTAAATTATTCGATTAAATTTAAAAATAAATAAATTAGTTTTAGCTGTTTAACTGTTATAATATTTAAACACTTGTTTTACAATTGATTGTACAGTTTTTAATCGTATTAAATTTTCAAATATGAAAAAAATGTTAAATAAGTGTTTTATTCCTTCTTTAAATAGCGTGACTTTATGGTCGTTGCTTTCCTGTTATGAGGTGATTCTACTCATAAAAACAAACAACTTTTTTTATGGAAACCACCTTGAAATGACGGAAAAGAAAACAACTGTTTCATACATTACGGCCAAGCAGGTATTGAACTTTAGTATGAAACAGCAGACATTTTTACGCGATTTAGAGATTGTTTCCATAAAAAAAAATGTTGTTTTCATAAGGAATTCGCAAGAAAACAACAACCCCAAAGGCATAACATAAAATATTCAATACCGAAAATTCGAAATTTCAAAAAAATCCTACGTGTGAAGCGGCACCTAAAGGTACACGAGTGGTATGTCAGCGTAATCGCCTTAAGAGCGGCAATAGCTCGTATGAGTACCAGCCTTTCAGTTTCATTCAGTCGCAAGAAAATGTACTTTATGTAATTTCTCCCATACAAAAAAATACTAAATATTTTTTTTCTCAGGCGCGGAGTAACTAAAATCATTCATACTAAAATATGCATTAAAGGAATGTATACCTGAGACGTTCCATATTTTAGTTTTATGAATATCCCACATTGACTTTCTATGAAAGGGGAGCTCGATTTTCAGACCACTGTGCGGAGTGATTGATTGGTTCTTAAGGCTCTTTGAGGCATTCCTTTAAGAAAGCGCGCGCTACATTGCAGTCGGAATTGATATTAGATTTATAGGCGGTAAAAATTATTTGTAGAATAACAATATAGATCCTTATCCTTATATCCTTCCTTATCCTTATATCCTTAGTTAGTTGGAGCGGGCTGTTTTCCGCAACTCGACGTCCTGTAAGTGCGCCTATTTTGCGTGATTGGGCTGGCGACGCTATTGCCAGCCCAGCTCCAGGAGGGAACCTAGCAGACCCTTACTTAAACTTTACTTATTTGATTATTGAGTTTAAGGTGCAAGTTTTAGATCATAACAGATTTTAATCTAACAAATGAAAATAAAAAAGTAAAAAAAAAGTTATCTGTTTATTAATCAACATACAATAAAATCAACAATTCAAAAGGCACAATATCACATTTGTGTTAGCTTAACATTTATTCTTACACTAATATAAACTATTTAAATAAGGTGACATGACAGGTACAATTTTTTTCATTTCAAATCCTACGAAGTAGAAGTAAAGCTAAGTTAGAAGACTATAACAGGTGGTAGTGTTCATGATTACAAAGAAATTTCCCATAGAAACTCTTTGGGCAACTCTTTTTAGTTAATTAAATTAACTATGAAATAGCGAAGTAATATTATAAGTATTTTTGTTTTTTTTTCTTTCAATCCAAACTTAAAGGTGGACTACCATCAAAATCATCTTCAAAATAGTCAATGCGACTGTCATTATTATCTTTCACATCGAAATTAATTTTGACAGGATTCACATTTTTAACGTAAGTCCTATTCAATATAGGACTACAAGGCACATCGTTATCACAATTATTGGGAGTATTTTTTACGCTAGCAACATTTATACAACTGTCAGATTTCGATTGTACAGAATTTTGAACCGCATTTTGAGCTTGGGAGCTGTTTTCATTTGGCAAAGGGCTTTTATACGAACTAGTAGCATTTTTAGATCTATTTATAATATGCAAAGGGCTCAATGGCGGTGGTTCTCCATATCTCTTCAGTTTAGCGATTTTTGCGTTCACTTTCTTTTTTCTTTCTAATAATTCTTCAGATAATTGTTGCGAATCTGTTTGTTTAAATGTTGATTCAAAATCCAAGCCCGTAAGGTTGAAATTGTCATCTTTCTTACACTGTTTTAATAACGGTGAATCTATAAACATTCTGTTCTTAGACACATTTAAATCACTTGTATTAAACCTACATGGTGACATATTTTCAGTATTCTGTTTAAAATTAGAATAATTATTTTTTAATACAACACAGTCCTCACAAAATTTTCTCCTATCTAATGACATAAACTTTTTATTCAAATCCCCAACTAAAATTCTGGCTCCCTCGTATTTGGGAGTTTTTGTGAAATACGACAATTCTGTAACTCTGTAGTGTGGTATACTTTTCCTAGTGTTGCCAGCTCGTTTTTGTAAATTCCCACAAAATATAACCTGTCCTGTATCTAAAACATTTTGATAACCATATTTAGTTAAACCTCCCCAGAAATTTATGCAAATAATATTCTTATTCTCATCGGCTAAATAAATATTTTGAAATTGATGTTTACTAGAATCGAATTCTTCAATCGTTGGATCGATTAAAAATATAATACCCGCAGTATCGATTTCATTATAATCGGTAATCATTTGTGGATTTTGGGCTAGATCTTTAATGATGTAACTTTTACGTTTTAACAGATTTATAACAGGTTTGATTTTCTCTGTTTCTTTGTATTTTGATGAGTTAAATATTGTTTGCCTGCCCGCTGATAGTTGGATTTCAGAGTATCTGAAAAATAAATTAATCATCGAAATCGGTCGAACAAAATATGTTGACGGGTGTGTCCCTAGACAGTGACATAGCGAAGCTATAGCGTAAGATCGAAAAGTACAAAATGTATGGGTTTGACGTAAGATTGTTACGTGCTTCTCGAAGGTTAATGACTGGCAAAATTATTTTTAGTTAGAACGTGTGAGTGCACGTAGTATTTTCTTAAATTTACAAGAATATCACACTCAACCCTTTTTTTGTGTCGCAATGCTGGGCACGGGTCTTCTCTTAACTATCTTACAAGTTAAGAGAGATTCGCGCGTTGGTGGATGTCACAATTTCTCAAATAATTAGTTGTTAGACCTGCCGCTTTCCTAACGATGTTTTCCTTGTATTGAGCAGCGGCGATGAAACAATTCAGACAAAGTTCTGTGGGCAGAACCGGGAATGGAACCTGCGACGTTTTATTTCTAAGGCGAGGCACGGCCTTGTCGTGTACCGGTGCGATGTCGGTTGACATTATGCTGAGAGAGTGGCGAGATATTGTTGCTCCTTTATAACTTTTAACCATATACCTAAATCAACTGCCACCGCACCGAAAATCATTGGTAATCACGAGTAAATCAGTATAGTGGACAGGCGCCTATCGTAGACTACATCATTGCTTAACATCACGCAAGTTGTAGTCAAGCGCAAGCCTATTTCACAATAAAAAAGCAGACGTCGGTTTTTTTTCAAGTTCGTTTCCCGTGCTAGTTTAATTGAAATGAATGAATGAATGAAACTGAATGAATGAAAATGAACGAATGAAAATGAACGAATGAAAATGAATGAATGAAAATGAACGAATGAAAATATTAGACTTAGACTAGAATGCTAGACTTACCTTTGAGATGTAGGAATAACATTCATAACATCAATCCAAGTCCCTTCTTTGATGATGTCCAACACTGCATCCGTAGGTTTCCATATTGACATTATTCCTGTAAAAAAATACACACCATCTTTAAAATAAAAATTAACCACTAAATGTGATTGAGTATTTTCTTAAGGCCAAATTTTAGCAAAAATCCGCAAAAACATATATTTTGAAACACTTTTTGAAGCAGTGAAAAGCAAAATAAAAATCTGAAAAAAAAGTATTCATATAGTCGAGACTATAATCTAAGGAATACGAGGACTGGAAACACGATTTGATAAAGTTGGCTCGATAGAATAAATTCATGAAGATACCTCTTCTTCTGTAATTTAATATTCTTTTTTCGGTTTTATTTCCAAAATAAGTGATTTGATAACATGTTTTATTTTTTAAAATAAAGTTCACAGGTACCTTTAGGGATATATCAGAATTGATTTTTCCTACTGCATTTATAATTTTTTTAATCGATCTTTTTAGTGATTTTTGATTCGTTTGGCTCTCGCCAGTGTCCCGCGGGACGTTACCGAGGTGAGACCTATGCCAAATTTCTCTAGCGCGCGCTTTTATTCCACTACGTACTTACCACAGTATAAATAACATCAGTAGGTGTAAAAAGAAGAAAAATAAAATGGTTATACTAAATTTCTGTAACTCAGTGCCGCGTTGATGAATAAAGTTGTATATGCTTTTAATATACCTAGTCTGGCAAACGAAAGAAGTCACTCGAAAACCGCGGCAAATTTAAAAAATCCTCGTCTTGCAACCCTTAAATTCAAAGCATACTTGGAGTGGACTAGATTGATACTTTGATTTTATCATATACTTTTATTCAATTTTATAGTATTAAAAAAAGAAGTAACAGTTAAAATACATCTATTCTATAGCTTTCCGCCCCGTGAATTTTACTGATATTCTACCTCTTTGTGCACGAGTTTCTTACATTGCCTTATATTATCATCCTATGTCTAGTACTTTCAGAGATTTTTAATAGGTACATGAGTAAATGACAGAGTGAGAGACCTTTGTTTTTGAAAAAGAGTGGCCTTCTGAATGAAATATATTACTCCATCTATAGTAAGTATATTTATTCCCACTCTGCTTAATTTTATTTTAAAGATGGACCGAACTCGTAGAAATTGCAATAAAACCACTCGGTCAGACAGAAGAGAGAGAGGCACTTATAGGGAAAGGAAAATGAAGCGAGAATAAAGAAATTAGGGAGTGGTGACAAAAGTGGTGCGGTTACTTTATAACAGGGTTTTATTTTTGTTAATACTCATATAATGACTTTTATTTGTGAAAAACTTGCCAAAAATTCTACTAAAATTTCTCTTACTCATCATGCAGTTTTAGAAATGTTAACCTTATTTTACATGTTTCTTTTCTTTCTTGCCTTTTTAACTTGATGTTAAGCAATGATGTAGTCCACGATGGGACGTGCCTGCCCAATATACTGATTAACTCGTGATTACGAGTGATTTTCGGCGAGAAAGTGGCAGTGGCAGGCTCCATATGGTTAAAATCCAAAAATGAGTAATAATTCAAACCCACCCTCTGAAATGGTGTCACCAGACATCGCACCGGAACACGGCAAGGCCGCTTGGCGGTGCGGCCGAAGCCTACTAGTACACATTTACCAGTCGATTGATTGTTACCTGATTTGCCTGTTAAAAACGCAATCGATGGATAGATTTATCTTATTGATTAATAACAAAGCGCTCACGCCTGTATTAACTGAAGATGAAGACAGAGGTGAATGTTACCCACAATTTGTGGGCTATGTTTTAGGTCCCATCATACAACATTCTGAAGGCTATCACGGATAAATTTAACTGTCCAATTCTGCGTCATCATATTAAGGTACTTGCTACTCATGTAGTGTAACTGTTATTATTATTTGTTATTATTATTTTTACAATTTTTTTTTATTTAAAATTAATTCTTTTTTTAATACCATAATTTAATTTAATGTACTTTTATGTTTTCATTAATATTGTAAAATAATATGGATCAAGTGTCCGAAATAAATGATTATTATTATTATAAAAATGACCTATTGACATTTAACGGCCACAACCACAAACTTCGAGCTGCTATACTACGAATATTTATTTTAGGTACTGTATCTACCGATTTAGCACTGACTTCAATTACCAGATGTGAAGAATTAATATTTACTCACAGATAACACTCGTAGATAAACAGTAGAAAGCCAAGGTGTATTCTAATTGGTTTTAAAACTAATACAAAAATTTGTATTTTTTTACTCTGTATTTTATTTACCTTACTAAACTGTATTCCTAAACTTATCATCAATGTAAATGAAGTTAGACCACGAAAATAATATCTAACGTGACATAAAATACCTTACCTACTACGTGTCTACACTGTGTCGCAATACGGACCATGCTATTGCGCGCGCGATTGAAAGAACACTAAATGCCTACTTTACTCGAATAAGACAGCCTTAAATTCACGCGAATATCACAAATTGGAATAAAACTACATATTTTAAAACGGATTTTATCGCGGTTTATTATAGATTTTTGATCCCGACGTTTCAAAGTCTCTACAGACTTCATGGTCACGGATGGTAAGATGTTCAATTTCAATTTATTCTTGTGAAACACAGGTAAATAATATGATACAAAATAAATAATGTCCTACTGCGTTCTGCCGTGTGGCGTACAAGTCATTGTTAACTTAAATTTGAATTACATTACAAGCATCACTGAAATATTAACCAAATAACTCCAACTAGAACATACACCTTAAAGTTCATAGAGACACAAAGATGTTATGGTATGTTAAAGATTAAGATGTTAAAAAATGGCGTTGCCTATAATACAATACGCGAGCTTGAGGGGAAATTGAAGGGGAGACGGGCTTGAGGGGAAATTGAAGGGGAGGTTGCATTCGAAGTGAGTCTCAACCTATCGCGCATCGCGCACGGGTAGTAACTACCGGATAGTAAAATCACCTTTTACAACTTCCACTCCACTCTTCTCCATCACATCTGCTACTCTTATTTTCAGCAACATAACAACATTCCTCTTCACACAAACTCCTTCTTTCTCCATCTTCTGTCTCATTCTGTTCTGTATATCTTCTAGAAGTTGATCTCGTTTCTTTGATGTGTAGTTATCTAGGAGTGTTGTTTGAGATGTAGTTAGAGTTGTCTGAAATAGATATAGGTGTTAAGCCATCAGTCCCGGCTATACTATTAATATTATTAACGCGAAATATTTGTAAGAATGTGTGAATGTTTGTTACTCTTGCACATAAAAACAACTCGACAGAATTGCATGAAATTTAGCACAAAGATAGATTATGGTTTGGATTTTTTTAACCCTATAGCGACTTTGCCTACTTAGTAGTAGGTTTAAAGGTAGTAAAAAAATATTAAAAAATATCTATCTCTTTTATCCAGTACTTTTTCGGAAAAAGGTTAAAAAAGGGGATTATTTAATTAATGGTCCTTCGAGCCGGACAACTGACCTTGAACTCTCCTGGGTCTTTGGTCCTTTTCATAAGCTTAGATATCTGGCTGCCACTGTCTAAACATGTCCTTTTCGCCCCCGAGTCGGACAGTTCTTCAGAATCTTGAGATTCCTAAAATCAATTCGAGATTGGTCAATTGCAGTCTAATTACTCAAAATTTATATATTTTGTATTTTTTTTATTAATTTTTAATGTGACTTCCCCATCACCATCATCTTGCCACTGCTACTCCTGTGCGCCAAGATCAACAGCAGCATCGTGAAGAGACTCTGGATTTTAACCCGGCCAAGTCCCGGGACACCTAAACTGTCTTGGATCCCCCACGAATTTAATCAGAAAGATAATAAGCTACATGGCTAGAAGACAGCACATAGATAAGAAAAGGTTAAATTCACTTCACTTCAATCCTTTTTCAGTGTCCAACTGCTGGGCACGGGTCTTCTCTCAACTACGTTCAACGTGTTGAGAGAGTTTAGGCCTTAATCCACAAGGTCTGCTTAGTTTGGGATCAGTTGACCGTGTGTATTAGTGTCTTAGGACAGGGGTGGCAAACCTTTTCACCACGGTTCCGCGGTTCACAGACCTCGTCCGGCCGGAAGATCTTACCTTTGGAGGGTCATTACCACCCGATCCTCCAGCCCCCTCAAAAGCCACAGCGGTGCCGTCAAATAATGTTGGCGGCGTGAAATACATACTATGATACCTTATTTGTGCTAATAAAAATAATTTATTTCGGACAACAATGATCCATAATGGGTTAGTAGAAACTTAAGAACTATGTTAGTAAATAATTTTTATAAAAGAATTCGTTTTTACAATCAAGGCTCTGATCAGTGGACAATCAGCACTGTCAGCCATCTCATTGAGGAGGTCTCATGAGGCGCTCTACTTGCGTATGACAGTTTATGACAGTTTGACATCAGCGATGTTTGGAAACATCGCTGATGCGCTACAGAAACGCGGCAGCCTCAAACTCAAAATCAGTGGAGTGCCTACAGCCTGTCAAAACTAAAACGTACCATTTGACGGTTCTAAACGTAGTACATTTAGAATTCTATTTTTTGTATGAAAATTGTTTATGTTATGTTAAAATAAAAATAGCTTCATAATTCAATTATTTTACATGAATACTAATAAAAATAGTGTGAATTACGCCTCTATAAAGCTAATTTAATAGAAAAGAGTGAAACGTCAAAAGGTACTTCTTAGATTTGTTCAATTGTAAAATATTGTGCAGCGCGCCATCAATGCCACACGTGCCTTTGATTCACCACCCCTGTCCTAGGGAGTTATTTATTATTATTGAGAGAGATTTGAGGGTACCTGGTCAGCAAACTCTTTCTCCACTTCCTCATAAATCCTCTCCATTATTTTCTGCCTTTCTGCCTCAACCTTAGCCTGGTGGATATGTTCTAAGCGCTCCGATCTAGTCACTGTAAATAATTTTTTTAAACAACTATCAATGAGTATGCCAATTTTTTTTTAATTTTCACACACCACCGACATTTCTTTCGTGGTTTTTAAAGAACATTTTTCTCGGTGTATTTAATCTTTTCATGTATGTACAGCGATGTCTCTCCCATTCGTGGACCGATTTTCAAAATTCTTTTCTTTGTTAATTTTTTTTTATTCTGCGATAGGCTGGCGCTTGACTACAACTTGCCTGATGTCAAGCAATGATGTAGTCTACGGTGGAACGCGCCAACCTAGTATACCGATTCACTCATGATTACGAATGATTATCGGTATGAAGGTGGCAGTGGAATGAGCCTCCATATGGTTAGAAACCTTAAAGGAGCAACAATTCCGACCCACGGCACGGCGGCGTGGCCGCTTGGCGGAGCGGCTTTGTCTGGTTGGTGGTCACTAACCACGGCCGAAGCCTACAACCAGTTGATTGTCACGTGATTTGCACCGCCCGGGGACCGCGTGTGGGGATTCAAATAAAGGTGTACACCCACAGACGAAGGTGACTCAGCTCTCATCTATTCTTATTAAAATACTACGATGCTAATTGGCTCACTGTCGAAAGCCTATCCTATATGTTTCCCAAGAAGTCTATAGTGTGTTATTAGCATGATGAAACTTAGAATTAAGGGGCTGTCAGGGGCAACACTTGAACTAACTAGATTTCATTTTGGTAAACTTTATGTTCTCAAGCAAAGCTTGGTCCCATATTATACTGAGAAAATAAATTAGATTTTTCGTTTAAACTATTACCCCCGTATTCATAAACGTCTTATAAGCACATTATAGCTAAAATAGGTTTATTATTCATTTGTCTTTGTCAGTCATCTTGACATTTATACTAGTAAGAAAGAGACAAAGTCCATTTTAACTAAATAGTCTTATAAGGTTTTTATGAATAAGACCATTAGGTTCTGACTGATAGGGACTTATTAAGCTACAGGAGGAGCCAAAAAAAAAAATTAATTAAATATCTCACCAGTACTACCATCTTCAAACTTATCTACATACAGAGGTGGGTAGACTCTAGTGACCAGCACTCGTAGTTTCGCCACTTTGCCACCAGACAGCGCTATATGTGACAGGCGAGACAAGATGGCGCCGTTGCCATGGTAACCGAGACGCGCATCCCAACGAGCACGTCGGGTAGAGTTGCCGAATATTTTAAGACGTATTGATGATGTGTCCTAGAAAAATGTATTAGAAATACTAAAGATGACAGTATGGCTGACTAGTTGCAGTACACAGGAGATATTATAGTGCACACCGTTTTAACAGTATCATGACTTACAGAATTCTTGTTTGGGAAAATGCTAATATAGAAAAAAAGAGCTATAAGAGCTATCTACGGACTAAGAAGCCGTTTCCTTAAGAGAGAAATTCAAAGACATAAATATTTTGAATGTCGCTTCTCAATATATTTATAAAAAAATATTGTATGTTTATATAAATATTTAAAATTAAAAAATTAGCGACACACATAGTTTTAATACTAAAGATCTTGTAGCACATCATACTCGTCTCGAAAAAATTAGAAACTATTTTATACTCTGAGTAGTGTATACATTTCTACAATAAACTTCCAAACAATGTTAGAGAAATGACTTATAAAAAATTTAAAATAATTATAAAGTCTACGTTATCTAGGAAAGGGTATTATAAAAATTCAAACTATCTTTTTTTTTCAGCAATATGAAGTTGTAGTAGCAATGATGTAGTCTACGATGGAGCGCGCCAGCCTAGTATACTAATTCACTCGTGATTATGAATGATTATCGGTGAGAAGGTGGTAATGGAATGAGCCTCCATATGACTAGAAACCTTAAGGAGCAACAATTCCGACCCACCCTCTCTGCATGGTGTCACCAGACATAGCACCGGAAAACGGCAAGGCCGCTTGGCGGTGCGGCTTTGTCTGGTGGGTGGTCACTAACCACGGCTGAAGCCTAACACCAGTTGATTGTCACCTGATTTGCACCACCCGGGGACCACATTCTATCTTGCGATCAGCCAGGTGGCTATAAGCAGATGTGGTGAAGGTTTAATTCGAGACGGGTGCTACCCCCAGTGGGGTATATCCCCTTTTTTCTATATAATCAGACTATGTGCTGACTATCATGATCAAAGATGTCTCGCTTCTTTATTAGTCAGTGAGGAATTTCTGGGAAATACGTACCTCCCAAGGCGAAACTCCTTGGTCACAGTTCACCAACTCGGCACCAGTGGTCACCAGTTTAGTGCCGATACATATTTTGCCGTCAAACACCAGTTTGGCCAACAATTTGTCGATAATCGTTCTAATACAGTACCAACCGTCTGTTAAGGAGAGTTCAATGTTACCTTGAAGGTTGGTAACACTGAAATGGGATACAAAATTTGATTACCTATATTAATAATTAAATATTCTTATTTTTTATATTCTGGAACATTAACACACACGTTCATCTGGTCCCAAGCTAAACAGAGCTTGTGTTATGGAAACCAGATAACTGGTATATACTATACATATAATACTTTTCTTTTGTAAATGTATGTATACTTATAATAGATATTTACACCCAGACTCGATACAAACAGACATCTTCATCACACAAATGTTTGTCTAAGGTGGGAATCGAACCCACGACCTGCGGCGTGAAAAGCAAGTATCTTACCGACCACGCCACCGGCCCATTTTCTACAAAAATATATAAGAATCCCTACTAATATTATAAATGCGAAAGTAACTCTGTCTGTCTGTTACGCTTTCACGCCTAAAATACTGAACCGATTTGGATGAAATTGGGTATGGAGGCAGCTTGAGACCCGAGAAAGGACATTGGATAGTTTTTATCCGACTGCGCAAAAAGAAGGTAATGTTTTGGCGCGATAACCGACATACACGCGGGCGAAGCCGCTGTCGGAAAGCTAGTAAATCATACAACTTAGTTTTGAGAGATTTAGAATCATCATTAGTTTATATCAAGTAATTTATCAAAGAGATCTTACCTTGCCACACTAACATCATCCATATAAATCTCAGCTACACATAAAATCATAGTTTTTGAAGGCAAATCGTCTTTTTCCATGATCTTTCTTAGTGCTGGCCGTTTAGCGTCATACAACTCATTATCATACCTGTATTTTAACTGCCCAAGAACATTTTTAACATCACACACTATCCCGAATTGAAATTTTATTTCATAGGAGATAAGCTTCCATAGAATCAATCGAATATGATTCTCGAACCATCCGTTCGGAACTAGTTTTTTATTAACATTCTTGAGAAACATCTCTTTTAGTTCAGGAACTGTAATTTTTGATGCGGTTACATTATTTCGATTTCCATCAAACTCGAAATTTAGTAAATTTGTATAGTCAAATTGTTTAATATAAGTATCAGTTGTTTTATCAGCACCTTTACTCACATTTAGTAAATCTTTTAGAGTGTACTTCTTTACTTTTTTATAATTTACATCAAATATATTAACAGTTGTCTCGGATTCTTCAATTTCAACTTTGTATGGGGCTATTACTTTATTCTGACTGTATGGTATTTCAAACTTTTTCCGCTTTTTAGCTCTAGGACAAGATAGAATAGGGCTTCCAGATCTTTTAGATTGTTTCGGAGTTTGTTTAAAGTCATCTGTGTGTAAACTTTCTTCAAAATCGTTTAATACTTGGGTGTCTATTATATTTTCAATGGCTTCTTTATTCTCACTCTTGGTTCTTTTATGTGTATCAACAGTTTTTGAAGCATTTAATTCTGAGAATAAACGTTTTGCTTTTCCTAAATTGTCTTTAGAAGCTATTTCTTGATTATTACTGTTATTATCATTAAGACCCACAATTTTTTCATTAATTTCTGAATCATGTAATTTCTTAGCTTTGGCTAGTGAATCTTCCGAAATTAAGACTTTTTTGTTACTGGCAGTTGCAAAACCTTTAAATACTGGACTTAATTTCCTGTTTATTTCTAATTCCGCGTTATTATCATCTTTAAGATCATTGCGACATGCAGTAGGTTTATTATTTATATCTTCAACTTTATCTAAATCTTTGAATATATCCTTCGCTTTAGCTAAAGCATCAGCTGAAATTTCTACTTGCTTATTGTTTGCTGTTTGAAATCCTTGAAATGTATGACTTTTTGCAGTCTCATTCGATAATTTAGTATTATCAGATGTCTTTTCAATGTTAGGATAGTAATTTCTCTTATTCTGAGGTATCTCCAAGTCTAAAGGAACTATTTCTTGAAAAATAGCTTTTGTTTTAGCTAATGCAGCGTCAGATACTTTAATCACTTTATTGTTACCAGTTTTGAACCCAACAAAACTTGTTTTACTTGTAGAACATCTATTTACATCGTCCACTTTGGCAGGTAAAATTTCTTTTGGAACATTGATTTTATTTGGTAATTGAAAGTTAGGAGAATCTATATCTTTAAAGATGTCCTTTGTTTTAGTCAAAGCTGCATCAGATATTAGTATATTTGTATTGTTAGCTGTCTTAAATCCTAAAAAATGTTTCTTTGTATCTAGTTTATTAGGAACTATCTGTATTTTGTCACTAGCGGTTTGCGTTTCATCTTTTGTAATTGAAACATCATCTACTAAGTTTAGATCTTTGAAAATAGCTTTAGACTGAATTAAAGATTCTTCAGATATGCTGATCATTTTATTGCTTGCTGTATGAAAACCTTTAAAAGCTGATTTTCTTGTTATAGCTTGGGGATTTTTTTCTTTATGTTTCGAAGTTTTAAGATGTTTTTCCTTTGCATCTTCTACTGATGTATCAGTCTCTTCATTGCTATCAGTATTCTGTACAGAATCAATATCTTTAAAAATATATTTAGTCTTTTCAAGTGATTCAAAAGTAACGGGTACTTTTTTATTATTAGCTGTTTTGAAACCCATAAACGCTGATTTTATAAAAGATTTACTCTCTGAACTTCTATTCTCAACAGATTTCAAACTTTGTTTTAATAGTGCAAGTTTTATAGGAATATTGCCTTGGTTAATATCTTTATCGGTGGCGATATTTTCGTTAGATAAACTTTCTGTAACATCAGGATACGGATTTTTATTTTCGATTTTTTTATATTTACTGCATATAAAAAGGTCATCATTTTCTATTTCTCTGGGAAAATTGTCAATATCTTTGAAAATATGCTTAACTTTATGTAATGCTTGTTTAGAAACGTCTATATTTTTATTGCTAGCCGTTTTAAAACCAACTATCTTATCAATTATTGCTGATTGGTCACTAATATCTTCTGTGGGATATGTTTTGCTTAAAACTTTATTTTTTAACGGTAGCCTAAATTCTTCGGATTCTACATCTTTGAATATATTTTTCACTTTCAACAAAGCATTATTTGATATATGAATGCCTTTGTTACTAGCAGTTTTAAAACCAATGCCCGCGTTACCAGTCGATCTATGATCACACATATCTATATGGTTTTCTTTTGATTTTTCAGCATCTTTGACAAAATCAATAATATCTAGATCTTGAAACAGATTTCTAGATGTTTCCAAAACGTTTTTGGAAATAGAAATATTCTTGTTACTTGCTGTTTGAAAGCCTTTAAATTCTAATGCAGTGTTCTTTTTACTTATACCACCATTTTCTTCAAGTACTTCAGCATCCTTAAAAATATATTTTGAAATAGATGAAACTTTGTCAACTGTTTTATTACCCTCCTTAACATCATTTTTTGCTTTATTGTTATTGTCTTGTTTATCTTGTAAAGACATTTCAATGTTTTCAAGTTCTTTTATCAATGCGTCATCAACCATTTGTGTATCAGAAATAAAATTTTGTAAATCTAGTGTAGCATTTAAATCAGTATTTATGACTTCTTTTACTTGTATTACAGTGTTATATTCATTGCTAATATCTTTGTTTATAAATAAACCTTCAGTATCGTCAGTAACTACGTCAATACCTTTCGAAACTCCATCATAATAGTTTGTAGCATTATCAACATCATCTAAGTATTTATTGTTGTCAAAACTTTTTTCGAGATCAATATCTTGAAACACTTTTTTACATCTAGCAAGTCCTTTATCTGAAAGCTTAATAGCTTTATTATTAGCTGTAACAAATCCTTGGAATAAATGTCTTTGGTTATTTGCATGACCTTTATTCATATCTGTGGCGTTACCAAGTAAAACATTATTTTCTGAACTTATAGCTTTAAAATTTAAATTGTCAGTTTCATTAGATTTTCCTGCTGTATTTGTAAACTCAGCGTGAGTTTCATTACCTTCTTTTTCTGTTTTTGATACTTCAGTGTCTATATTTTCATCTTTAACAAAATTATCACAGTTGTTTACCAATTCTGTGACACTTACACCCGCATTGATATCACTTAGTATACTTCTAGCTTTGACAAATGATTCTTTATCAACTATAATAGATTTATTACTCGCAGTTTGAAAACCAACATACACAGTTTTATCTAAAACACCTGATTGGTCATAAAACGATGTTTCTAAAGCACAAGTAAATGGTAGATCTTCTTTATAACTCTCCTCATCACTACTGAATAAGATTTCATCCTTTAGTACTTCACTTTGGTTTTCTTCATCTACTTTAGAAGCACCTTTTGCAGTGCCAACTACAATAGATGGACTTAAACTTTCAATATTTTGTTCATTTACTTGTATTTTTAGTTCTTTATTCATATTTATATGTAACTCTTTATTTATTATTTGGGAATCTATAACAGTTTTAACTGTTTTAAAATCGTTAGTTTCTATTAATGGTATAACTAAGTTTTCAAACTGTTCGAACTTCTCTAAATTGAAAATTAAAGGGGATGGAGTACTGGATTTTTGTTTTGAGTTTTTGTGAACAAATATTGGGCTTATAGGTCTTTCAAAGATTTCTGATTCCTCTGCTATACAATGATTTAGTATTGGACTAGCCCCATCTCTTTCTACATTATCAATATCATTTATTTCTTCATCTATATCTGTATTATTTTCGTCAAATTTGTCTGTTTTTTTATTATAGTTTTTATCTATTTCCTCTTGTATAACTATGCTTTCCTCAAATAAATTTTCACTGTATTTATCAGTTACGTTAATGGAAGATGGAGATATATCTTTGTCTCTTTCTTTAGCTTTTGCATTTGAAGGGTTTCTTCTATTTATACTGTCTATGGTTTCTGAATTTAAATTACATTCTATATTCTTATTTACTTCAGGTTTGTCTTTATGATGGAATGATGTTTCAAACTCCTGAGTGATTCCTTTTTGGTGTATATTTTCAGCATTTTCTATTAAATCTATTAGTTGAGTGTCTGATACACATTGTGTGTCGAATTTTGTAGCTGGCAACTGAAAGAGGAATGGATACCACTTTTAAAATAACAACTAATTTGTTTACAGTGTTCATCTAATAACAGCGAGGTCCCAGGTTCAATTTCTAAGTTTGAGCAAAAAACATTTACTGACATACTAGCAACCTAAAAATAGCTGGTAAAATGTGGGTAATATTCACCTCTGCCTACACCTTCAGGTAATACAGGTGTGAGGCAAGAAAACTTATTATACTTAATATTATACAGGTGAAAGTTTTTATGGATGTCTAGAAGTGTGGATGAACGTTTGTTACCCTGTCAGGCAAAAACTGTTGTATGGAATTAGATGAAACTTGGCAGAGGGATCGATGATAGTCTGGAATAACATAAAGACTACTTTTTATCTTAATTACCGAGAGCAGTGGGCAGCAACTAGTATTTTAGTATTAACTTATTACCACTAGAAACTTTGATGGACATTGTCCTTGTACTATTTAGGTTCTACGATTTTATTAAGTACTAGAGGAAGATCTTCAATAAAACGAAAGTGGACTGTATATATAGGTGTACTAGTAAGATTTAAATATCAAACAACAAGTGTCGCAAGTGCTTCGATGCAGTGTTTTTGAGGCACATCATCGAACCTCGTGCACGCGGTCCTTCCCTGCGTCCACACATCTTTCATATAGATGCCTCGATAGACATCTTATAAAATAATTTGGGCAGGAACAAATTGCTTTAGAGATTACAACTTCATCCCGACATCAATTTCATCTAAATCTGTTAATCCACTTTGCTATGACCGAGAAACAAGTCTTCATTCATCCTCATAAACATTATAATTTTAGGAAGAAGCTAGGTAACTTGCTTTTCATGCCGCAGATCGTGGGTTTGATTCCTGCCCATAACATTTGTGTGATGAACATGTCTGTTTGTCTTGAGTCTGGGTGTAATATCTATTATAAGTACGTGTTTCGAAAAAAATTTATTTGTATAGAATACATCAGTTTCTAACAATTTTTGGGGGAGGTGAGGTAACCACATACAGCACACATGTAAAGTTAAGTGTTTTAACTTATACACACATAATAAAAGCTACCCTCAAACTGTTTTGGGCAGAGGGAACGCACGCGACATTTTCTAGGTAGTAATCTTCTCCATTATGATTCCGAAAAAAATATAAAATATACTAAAACTAATGATAACTAATCAAAACAGTATTTTAAACCTTACCTCACGATACGTAGGCAAATTATTAACACTTAAAAACTTCGAATTACTATACTTTTTATTACTTCTTTTATCGCATCTTTCAAACTTCAGTTCTGATGTCTGAATGGCTTTTATTTGGGAGGATACGCTTGAAATAACTTCTTCAGGCTTAATATTAAATTGTTTTTGCTGTTTACAAACACTGTACAATGTATTTTGCCTTCTATTCGAAAATTGTTGTAATACCAACTCGAAGTTGTGAGTGTCACCCATAATTATTGTAATTTGTGATTAGAATTAGATCACGTGAAATGTTTTTACCATCGTTCTTGTCACAACAGTTTCACACGTAATTTACTGGAATTAATTATCTACCTACTCACAAGTAAATTCAATTTCTTTGACAACAAGCGCGAAATAAAACAAATATATAAAAAAATACGCACAGACAGACAGACCACAGACAAGTACAAATTGGTACAAATGAATGACTGACACACAATTAAGTAATCACTTGACAGTTGACAGACATCACTACGCAGTTTTTTTATAATGCACAGACTCAGTGTTGCCAACCCTACAGTTTTAACTGTAGATCTACAGTTTTGAGAAATTCTCTGTTTTAAGTTTAGGTCTTGAAATCTACAGATTTTTTTATTTAAGATCTTTTGTTTGGTTAGCGTTATAAGTGAGCAAAAAGTTACGAATAGCTGCAACAGTGATATGCAGTCAAATTGTTTCGATTCCAATGTGACAAATGAACATTTAAAAATAAATTATAAAAATTTGTATGATTTCTAGAATAAAGATGAAACTGAAAATCACGAAGATTTACAATTTGAAAATGTGATAGTAGCTCGTGATATTATCTAACATGTATCATCAGCTACTATGTCATTGTTATGGATAGGCGGTGCCGTAATTAGCTTTTACTTTTTACTTTAATTTACTAATTTTATTTGCCATAATGTGTCTGTAAGACATCTGGGCCAGTTTCCAATATCAAGGACATACCGTTTATGTTTGTGTGGTATATATCAAACTAAGTGCTAATGATAGTGACTATATGTTATGGTTTTGTAAAGTTGAAAGCATCATCAGTAATTTGAGAGGCATTGTATTGATCTATGGTGACCTTAATTTAAAAAGTGCATCGTTAAATATCTGCAATTTTTTTTTTTTTTTTTAACCTATTGTAGCTTGACAGATATGAATACAGAAAAGAATGTATATGATGGAATGTTGGATGTGGTATTAGTCCGAGAAAACAGTGGCGCAAACGAGGTAAAAGTATTAGCAACAGATGGCTTAGTGGCACCAGATCCTCCTCATCCTCCCCTCGATATTTGTATTAAAATTGTTGGCACACGTCACTGCGATCGTTCTGAGCCAAGTAATATATCTCCTGACAGAGATTGGAACTTTCAAAAAGGTGACTGTGATATCCTGTACGGCATGCTTTCTGAAATATCGTGGCTGGGCCTATATCAGCTAAAAGATATCGAACTCAGTGTTTCATTTTTCTACGATACTATTTATCGTATATTTGACGTTTGCTTCCCTAAAAAGTGTCGTGACAAATCGAACGTTACGCGATACCCAGTCTGGTTCACAAAAGACATTATACGTGATATTATAATATATAATAATAATAATATAATAATATAGTGGGACATTAACACACACGGTCATCTGATCCCAAACTAAGCAGAGCTTGTACTATGGAAACCAGATAACTGGTAATATACTACATATAATACTTTTCTTTTGTAAATATATACTTAAATATAGATAATAACACCCAGACACAAGACAAACAGACATATTTTGGCAACACATATCGAGCTTGCGGTCCAAGGGGGGTTTTGAGTCATGCGTTGACTACAAAGGTACCATGGTGAATGGTGTTGAAGCTGCAGAGGCATTTGCAGACTTCTTCTCTAGCGTCTTTTTATCTCAACCACCTAAATTGGATAGTCAAAAATCCACATCTCTTCAATCTGCTAGTAATAATAATGTCCACATTAACGAGATTACTGCCTCTAGCATTTCCACGGCAGTTAAAAAGCTTAAAGTCAGTAAATCTGTGGGGCCTGATGGCATTCCATCCTGGTTTATTAAAAAAGGTAATAAGTTTCTGGTTCTTCCTCTATGTCATCTCTTCAACTTAGCATTGAGTACTGGACATTACCCTTCCCAATGGAAGTTATCTAGAGTTACTCCCATTCCAAAATCCTCTAATAAATCGTCTATAGAGGAATACGCCCAATCGCTATACTTTCAACATTAGCAAAGCTCTTTGAACATATAATCCACACTGAGATTTATAAACAGGTCGAGTCGTTTTTGTGTAATGAGCAACATGGGTTTAGGAAGGGAAGGTCTGTCGACACCAATCTCTTGATTATTTCGGACTTTGTTTCTGGCGTGTTGGATCGTGGGGGGCAAGTAGATGTACTATATTTTGATTTTCGGAAAGCATTTGATCGAGTCGATAACGACATACTGTTAAGGAAGTTAAGTTGTCTGGGTTTCTCACCAGGTCTTCTCTGTTTTTTCACAAATTATCTTCGCAGTCGTAAGCAATTTGTTAGACTCGGTTCGTACGAATCTCAGCCTTATCACACGCTCTCTGGTGTGAGTCAGGGCTCAGTGCTTGGACCACTCCTTTTCATTTTAATGGTAAATGACCTTCCTAGTGTCATCTTAAATTCAAAATGTCTTCTCTACGCTGACGACCTGAAATTGTACATGGAGATACAAACCGAGTTTAAAATTGCAGCATGATATCAATCTAATTTATCAGTGGAGTGTTGACAATAAAATGGAGTTCAACGCCAGCAAATGCTTGCAAATGACTTTTGGTCGAATGCGGCACCCAATAAAATTTCAATATAGACTTGGCTCAGATTTTTTAACAAGAACTAATACAACCAAAGATTAGGGTGTCACATTCGATCAAAATCTCACCTTCCAAGATCATATAACAACAGTGGCTAAAGAGTCCTATCGCAGATTGGGTTTTGTACTTCGAAACTCGAATGACCTTCAGGACATTCATGTGATAAAACTCATCTACAATACCCTGGTCCGTAGTAAACTCGAGTCTAGTTCATGTGTATGGCATCCTTATCAAACTAAATATTCACTGTTGCTTGAGAAAGTGCAAAAAGTCTTTTTAAGGTACCTATACAAGCGTGCTTACGGATACTACCCATATATGTACCCTACTAATTATCTATTGGGAAGTCTCATGTACAACTCGTTAGAAGTTAGAAGATCTTATAACCAACTTGCAATGATGTGCAAGATTTTGCGTGGTAAAATTGACTCCCCAGACATAACTTCCAAACTTTGTCGTTTATTTGTTCCTATTAACTACCGGAGGAACCGTAAACATAGGCTGTTTGCTGTCCCTGCGTGTCGTACAGTATCTCACTCGCGATCTCCTGTGCCGCGATCGCTTGCAACACTTAATGCTCTCCTGGACAAATACCCAGAGTGTGATGTGTTTGCGGATGAGTGGAGGGCGTTATTGCTGGCCTGCCTGACGTTTTGCGAGGACGATTGCATGATGTAATATTTGTTTTATAGTTATTCACTAATTTTTAAATATTAATTTATAAGTTTGTTTATTGTATATTTTTGTAGATTCTAAGTATGACATATTAATGATTGTAATTGGTTTTTGTACCGTAATTATTAAGCACTGAATAAATAAATAAATAAATAATAAATAAATAAATATAATTTAATTAAAACTTTTATAATTACATGATTTTTCTTGTTTTTAATTTCCCCCTATAATATATTTTATATATTACTATAATGAAACAAAAAATAAATAAATATGTATATTTATTGTAATTGGATATTTACAGTTTTCTAGAGCTTTTTCTGTTAAATCTGCAGTTTTGCTCTATGCTGGGGTTGGCAACACTGCACAGACTACTGATGCTAGCGCATCTGGCACAGCGTTCGGAACCGTACGATAATTATCGTACACATACGATAATTTTGTGCCTACGTACGATGTACGATAGCATATTATTATCGTACGCCGATTGTACGATAATTTCTATCATGATGCAAAATTTGAGAATTTATATTATTTCACTCATGCGCTGATAGTCTAAATCGCAGTAGCATGATTTTATTTTGTTCAATAAAATCTTGGGAAAATACCGGGAAATACAAGTTCTCTATTCCTATTGGTTCTTACGATCCGCTCTGCTAAGTTTCACCACTGCCGATACTGTAAAGTAGTTTTCTAGAGCAGCAAAATTTTGATTACACACTCGGAGTGATAGTTATCATTGGCAAGTAGGTATATTTATCAAATACATTTTTTCAGGGGCTGTATATTTTCTATAACTTACTAACCTATTAATTATTTTTTATCTGTGCAATGAAGAATGAGTAAGTCCTACATGCAAAGTAGATAGTACGAGCAGTCAACTCTGTACCACGTGTAAAACATTTGGGTTTCAGTGTTCTGTTGATTTGACAGCGGTGGTTTAAAAAAGATAAAAAATAAAGTACTTGCATGCATATCAATATTACAATTAATATGATTTATTTATCTATAATAGACATTATCCTAAAAAATACGATAATTTCGTATATTTTCGATCCATGTACGATAATTTTACGCCCCTGGTACGATAGTCAGTCCACTTCAAGTTGCTAACGCTGATCTGGCATCTATTTAGTCTGTGGGTTTTCGGCTGTGGTCTGTGCATTTCGGAAGCTTTCCTACATCGCTTACTTTGTAGGTTTTGAATAAAATTCACTCTCTTTTACAGTGTTTTAACCCGAAAACTAACTGTGTTTAGTATTTATTGACAGCAAAAATGGTGAGTAAACTCTTAATATTCCTAAAATTCTGTAACTAAAATGGCGGTAAATATAGGTTATGTTTCTTTTCAGTCTCACACAATTTTACTCGTCCAGCCGGGTCCTAGGCCTGAAACTAGGACATATTCAGACTATGAAAGCGTTAACGAGTGTATGGAAGGTGTTTGTAAGATTTATGAAGAGCATTTAAAGAGAAGGAATCCAAACACGCCTACCATTACTTACGACATCTCTCAACTCTTTGATTTCGTAGATCAGGTAAAAATATACACTAAGATTTATTTTGCTCCATTTCTTTACTACATTTTATAAACATTTTCTATAATTCTTATGGTATATAATAGTACTGTTGAAGAATCTTAGTAGGTAGCTCCTCCGAGTTAGGATTGTGCCTGATGTTCAGCAATAGGCTTAATTCTATTATGTATGGGAGTTAAACATAGCTGTTGCAATGTAGATGATATCTACTTCTGCCTACACCTTTAGATTTAAGTGTGAATGCCTCAGACATCTTAATTTTACTATTATACTCATAATTACTATTATGAGTGCGAGGTCTATATTGTATTATGTAAACTCTTTTAGCTTGCCGACCTCAGTTGTTTGGTCTACCAAAAGTCAACAAACACATATGCACCGTACAACAAAGATTGGATCAAAGAAAAGATATATGTGTTACTACGCCAAGCAGCAGGACATGGCGATTAAATTGTTTAAGTGTCAAAAAATCTGATTACCATACAAATATGTGGTCAATATTATTATTCTATCAAAGGGTGGCATATTTTGTAACATAATGTTAACTTTAATTTAATTATTTACGAGAAACTACCAGTTAACACAATAGGGATGACAATAATTTTTTTGTCCGTCAGACTAATTAAAAATATTGGACACGTATTGCTATTTTTGTGTGTCATTATAGATTACAGCGATATGTCCAAGCGAAATCTTCGAATGATGTAACAATTAGGTAATGCATTATATCATAATATTATTTCATTACAATGATAAGCAAAACAAATACGTGTGCAATGTTTTTTTTTTATAATCTTACTGATGGACTATATAAAATAATATTTTTCATACCTTATCACCATGCTTAATATGTCCTCAATTAGGCCACTTGAGGATTAAAGTCTGACCTCATAAAAATCTTGTAACGCATCTATAGACTCTGAAGCAGTGACGAAGGGTGGAAATTTAAAAAAAAGAAAACTGAGCAAGAAATTGTTACCTATGACAATATCTGTTCACTACGTTACCTGACTAGGGAGCAGACTCTCGTGCTTCAGACATTTATCTCGAATAGACAAATGTTGAAAAATAAATGGCAATTTCATTAATTTTCAATGACAGTCACTTTTTTTTCGACATTTGTATATTATACTAGCGGACCCTGCAGACGTCGTCCTGACCGGTAAAGCAGTGCCACCTACCGTGTCCGAAAATAGATTACGACCGATTCTCAGACCTACCGAATCAGTCAAGCCAAAGTCAATTTTTTCTTTGCGTAAGAACCATCCTCGTACTTCAAGGAACATTCTAAAAAAAGAATTAGTGAAATCAGTTTAGCCGTTCACGAGTTATGCGCTTACCGGCACATTTTGCGATTCATTTTTATATTATAGATATGTCTAAAGTGCATCAGGGCCCTGAATGCTAGTTATACTAACCAATTCCTAAAGGGAAGCCAATAGGAATAGGGTTATATGTCTTCGCCACTGCTCTCTAGGACAATTTTCTTTGTCAAATTGTATTTTACGGAGCTTTTAGATGTGTTATAAATGTTTGATGAGTAATACTGGCAGTTTATTCATAAAAATTTTGTTAAATATTTGTATTTTTCATAATGGCTGGAATTTAAATGCTTGTATATTTATTTATATGTGATACATACTGGCAAAATTATAGAATTATTTCTGCAGAGGCTATAATTAAAATATTCTCAGTTGACGCAATTAAAGTTATACTTAAATTACTAAGCCATGTAAAAAGTTTTCTCAATGTTAACACTTTTAATGCCACAACTTCTTCTAGTAGCTCTCAGTGTTGCTAGGCTACTAGGAACGGATATAATATTTCAATACATATTTTTTGTAAATACATACTTAAAATAGCTAAATTACACCCAGACAGAACAAATAATCGAGCTCGTCACACAATTTCTCCTGGGTGGGAATCGAACCCACGACCTTAGGCGTAGCAGTCAGAGTCACTAACCACTACGCCACCAGGCCAGTCAAATACTACTATTTACTTGTAAAGGAAGTGTAAGCTGCAACTACTGACCAGATACTTATAGACGGTCTGTTGGCGTGGTCGGTAATATTCTTGCATTTCACGCCGCAGGTCGTGGGTTCGACATTAGTGTGATGAACACGTTTGTTTGTCTTGAGTCTGGGTGTACATATCAATATTTAAGTATGTACTTGCATAACAAAAGTATTATATGTAGTATATTATCAGTTATCTGGTTTCAATAGTACAAGCTCTGCTTAGTTTAGGATCAGATGACTGTGTGTTATCTTCTTGATACCCCACCAACTTTTAAAGATTACCATTTCATACGTTAAAATTAAAAAAAATACATATGTATAGTCCTTCCTTCTTTATTTTTAATACTGTGACCTTATCCATAGAAAATATACATAAACAAATCTTTTGACATATCTGAGACCATCCCTGGCATGCTCACAGCATGGCAATAAATGTGTTAAAGATTAAGTATGCCACCCTTTGCTTTGGTTATTAGTTTTTTACACGATTGTTGAGTATAATCTGTATCCTCTAGTGTCCCACTGTTGATTAAAAGAGTTTAGACCTTAATCCATACATGCTGGCCTAGAGAATATTCAATTGCATAGAAAAATTATTCAATGACATCTCATACAAAAGGTACTCGGACATAAGCCTCGGCCTGGCCTCGAGTGTAATAAATTAATACTCTCTACAGAATGTAGAAAACTAATGATGACTAATGATTAATATGACCACAACCTACTATAAGATCTATTTACGTATAAGAATTAGATATTACTACCTGAGTCAGACTAATTATACTAAATTGTGACATGAAGTTGAACAAAATATTGCAGTATGCGTGAAACGGTTTAGTGCTTGCAATATTTTATTTAGTTTCAATAAGGATTAATATTAAGGCGCTTTGCATATGTACCAACTCTTGCAGCAACTGGCAACTAGCAGTTTACTTAGTGAACTGTGCACACGTAACAACTTGAGTTGCGAGTTCCGGTGATAGACAACAGTTTTAAGTTGCTGCCGTTGACTAAGTTAGTTTCTAATTGCCTTAACTATCAACTGTCGAATTTGTATCTGGTGCCGTATTGTGAATGTTTAAAGCGATTATGATTCCGTTGAAAGAAAGGGATGCTAATATAAGCACTGTATAATCACATCTTTTCCTTTCACCGGAATCATGATCGCTTTTAAACACTCATTATAGGGCACCAGATAAGCCAGCTGTTGTATGAAGCAGCTGGTTTCCTAAACTGTATTGCCGGTTTAGGAAACCATGCTATTCCAAGGCGTATAAGCAATTCGATGTTGGGCCAAAGTTGCCTCAACATAAGTAGCTCCATCTGCAAACCGCTTTAATTTTTTTTACGTTGACCATAGATTTTCTAAGTTTAAATTTGTTTTTTTTTTTCTGTAAAGATAACCTAATAATAACTGAGATCGTTTTTATCTAATAAGAATAAAAAAAATACTTGACCAGTAATTTACAAAATGGCGAATTGTTCTCTATAAATTACCTACAAATCTTTTAGGATTATTTTATTGTTTAAAAATAAATACAGTAGGATCCGTTTATTATGACATATAAGACTGCTTGGTTTTCATATAAAATCTTTTTACTAAGTTAGATTATAATGACTTTGTGACGTCACAGCAATCCTGAATCGCACAAGCAATGTGTCACCAGCGATTGGCATTACAAAGTTCCCGATAAGTACTGTCGGAACGCGAAACCTCGCGTGGCTGGAAGTTCTTCCCCTTTTCACTGGTCACCAACACCCCATCCTCAAGTCTTCCCAACTTCGTATAGTTGTGATGTCGCTTGTTATGACCTATTGTTTGTTGACAAGGACGTCAACAATAGGTCATAAGAAGTTACATATATAACGTTAGGTTACAGTTATGATATGCTTCGTAAGGGTGCGTCCACATCTGGCGAATGTGCAGCTCGCGAACCGTTTGCGAGCTGACCGCCAAATGCGCGCGTGCAGTCATGGCAATAGTTTGGTGCGCCAGGCCTCTTTAGCGCAACTCATCTACATTTTCTACAAATAGGTACTTACAGGTATTTTGTAAAACGACTGTTTACTTGTGTTGGTTCGTTCCCTTCGATGTCATTATAAACGGATTCTGCTGTATTATTAAAATCAACAGCTTTAACTACAGCGTCATTTTGTTACTTTTAAAAAGTATTTGTGAAATCTTTTCACATTTTTTTTGCTAGCGTAAAAAAATGCTTGTCATCGACATCAGTGACGTCATTAAATAGCACTGTATTTGACTTTATTTTTGTTTGTCAATTTAAACCTTTTCCTCTTAAAACTTTTTTTTAAGAAATCTGTTTTTAGGGCTATTATTTTTCCCGGTTATTTTTAGTCCCTTATAAACGAAACTTAAGCTGAGAATACACGTTTTGTCCTTTTATTCTGAAGCTGATGTACACATCCCTTTAAATCTGGAAGTCTATGGTAAACTCGCACAGTCAGTAGGCATGATTACAGGGTACGAAAATAAAAATTCTATTAAACCGTCTTGTAGATCTTCTCAGCCGTCTTCCGAACCGTCTCAGCGGCATCTTTAACTCTACCGATTTATGGTAGAAATACAAAGGGTAGGTACACACAAAGCGATTTACTTTCATTTTTATTGTGCGAACTGACTAGTTGTGGAATTAGCTGCTGGCATCTGTTTCCTGATAGCTGTAAACTACCCGTCTTCAAGTCACGAGTGCATAGTTATTAACTGGATAAGCGCGTTCCATCTTAAACTACGTCATTGCTTAACAATACACAAGTTGTGCTCAAGCGCAAGCTTAGGCCAAAAAGAACAAATGCGTGTCCAATCTTTTTGAAAAATCTACAAGGCGGTAAAAAATATTGACATATTGTCTATGGTTTGGTACCTGTTCTTGTCACACTTCAGCAGGTTCCCTTTAGCGGGAGGTTAGCGTCTAAGCTTCATAGTGAATTCAGCTTACCATGAAACTGAAATTCTAGACAGCGATGTGTCGTTTATGGGGGACGGATATTATTATCAAAACTTCATAATATTCCATAGATAAAGTTATCTATTGAAAAATTAGCCCTTACAATATTTTTGATTGTTAAGATTATTTAAGTTACTAAATAAGTACCTTGTAAGAATAAAACTTGTCAATATTATAATTGTTTTTATATATTAATCTGCCCGCACTAGCTTCGTAGGTACGTGTGGTGTATCCCGTGTATCCTACTGTTGTTACCTTCTCCCTTCCATACGCATTTTGTAGATATTTGCTGTCTGTGGCTTGTCGGAAGTGTTTACGATAGCCTTAGGTCCGGCGCACATTGGCGACACGGCACGTTAGGGGATCCTTTAGCATCCTTACATGAAACGTCTCTCGGCATGCCTAGGACGCCACAAAGCTACGCACGTGGCTTGGCTGTTTTGCTGTAGTATCCCGACTGCCAAGTACGACTCCGACGACGCGACGGCTGCAGACAGCATGCCCAAGCATACTGCGGGGTTTTTTCGTACTTACGAGCGTTGCGTCGACGCAGTCAGAGCTCGTTTGATAATATTCGCGTGAACTTTGGCGAAGCGCTTTGTTTTAGCTAATTCATAATATTCCAGATAAAGTTATCTATTGAAGAATAAGCCCTTACAATATTTTTGATCGTTAAGATTATTTTAGTCACTAAATAAGTACCTTAAAAGAATAAAACAAAACATAGCTTTAAAGTGATTTTCCCCTCCAGGGCTCGTTGCTTTTTCAATTCTATTTAAATAGATAGGTTTATTTTGCATTCAGTAAATAATTATTTGAGTTTTCACACACCTACTAGATATATATTTAAATAATCCTCAACACATTACGTACGTACCTAGTTAAATTTAAACTGGAGAAGAACAGGCTATTTTCTACTCGTTATGAGGGTATTATTTTATTGTACTTAGGTATATTGTAATAAAAAATAAAACTTCCAATATATATTCGTTAAACTTATATTTAAATCTATAACCACATATCCACAATAATCTACTAAACTAGTCATTTTGCATTCAGTGTGACATAAAACAGTAATCAATGAGGGCGCTACAACAAATAAAAAAAAATAGGTACCAAAGTTCTCGAATTCTGCTCTTCTGTCACACTGTAATACTATTTATTACTATCAGCACACACCGATGGATTGAAAGCAGCGAGTAAGTACTTAGACCTTTTCGCCTGCAGCGCTCTGTAAAGCGAGTTTGTTTTACATTTCAACAAAACTATACGGCAAGACCGCTTGGCAGCATGACTGGTTGGTCACTGACCACCAAGCCTACCACCAGCTTATTGCGACCTGATTTGCACCAATCTAGAACCACGTGTGAAGATTCAGATTGAAGGTGTACTCCCACGGACAAAGATGTATGCACTAGTTTACTTTTGCTGAATTCGTTAACAATTTTTAGCCTAAGCGCGCACTCCGCGGCCAGCAAGATCTAGTATTAGACTGCGGAGAGTGATCCTAGTCTTAAATTTATGAACAAATAGCTAAATCATGCTGTCTGAGTGCGGGTTTAGACTTGACGTTTTCAAGCGGAGCTGCAACTTACTGCTTGGATTCCATCAGACCGACGTCTTAGGGTAAACACCTTATAAGTGAAGAAGTAACTTTTCAGGTGGAAGAAAAACTGCTTGCTGTAAAATTTTGTACAGCGGCGTCTTTTACGTTTTTTATTATTTGATAAAAATATTTAATCCACTTTTATTACTAGAACTGTTAGATACTATAACATTGTCCGTCGTTTCTATCTGGAAACGCAATTAATAAATTAGAGCAAAAATGCATTTATTTAATACATCCACTCAAGGTCACTTGAAAAAGCAGAACTTTATAAAAAATTGACATCAAAAATTTCCATGTACCAAGAACTGTGTCTCTTTCTACTTATCCCTGCGCGATAGGGATGGACAGTGTTTCCAACATGTTTTCTTGTGCGTATTTCGCCAATGAAAACCAGCGGTAAGGCTGTTCTTTGTATTTTTACCACTTAGAAACCTACTCCATCGGTGTGTGCTGATCATTACGGTATTTGTAAACTATTTTCTAATAATCTTGATACTTATTTATCTAAATTGTTTTATTTTATTAAAATGATAACACGCTCAAAGATATGTATAAAAATATTTGCATTTATAAAAGATCTGTCACGTCTAATGCTGGTTTCTATACATTTAAACAACTAGTTTTATTAACGAAACCGCAAGTCAAAGTTGTTCCTATAAAAAAATCTTGTGAAACGTTGTGACGTCTCATTAGTATAGGTTGACGAAAGGTTTCCCTAACTAATGAATGACTGATGGTAAGAGGAATCGTGCATAAGCAGCCCTTTAGTGTGTGGGCACGGGTCTTCTCTCAACTATCTTAACAGTAAGGCCTTAATCCACACACGTTGGCCTAATGGAGGATGGTGAAAGTCATGGGTGCTCGTATAACGAGTTTGTATACTACGCTACCAATTGTTGTTAAGTATAATTTTCATACTGTTTTAGTTACAAGCAAGTTACAAGTTTTACTATATTTTAATACTCATAATAAGCGCACTGACCTCGAATGTTGAAATATTCACATACGTCGCCCTTTCGAACTCAAAACGTTTCTAATTTTTGACTCGCACTTCACAGGTTTTTCAAAGATCTTTGAGATATTTGCAAATATCTTTACATACGTCTAAGAACGTTCGTTAACAATAAGGATTAAATACAAATAATATTATTTAAGAAAAGTGGTATCGTCATCTGCTTACCTCCTACTAATAGGCGTGAAGTTATCATCAAATATTTACATAGGTACACACATAATCACTTAAATATAACATTTTATAATTATAATCTACATATTTAGACAAAAATTAGTGTTACTTACTGTCAACTAGAAAAGTTAATTAATAGATTTAATATTAAAAAAACATTTTAACTCAAAGGTTACATATAGTATGATTCCAACCAACCGTACGACGTGACGCATGTGCACAGCGCATCGCGTCGCAGCAGATCAGCATCGTACGCTGACCGCGTACGTCCGTCTACTAAAACCCGAGCAAATCATCGCGGATACGCGCGCATACTCCCGCATCCGCGAGCATGCTTTCAGCTACAGCGTTAGCCGAGCAGAGACGGTCAGACGCGACGACATCGACATGCAACAGTTTACGTTCGGATTTAGCTGAATACCAAGTTAACAATTGTATATAAGTCTAAAATTCCTTTAGCGCGAGTTAAAATGCGCTTCGTCACCGCCCGGTTTTGGGGAGATCGTACTTAAATGTCATATGACTTCATTGTAAACTAGTGACAAGTTTATATTTACCTCCCATCACGACACTTATTCATATTATAATGTTTTAGTGTTAACATATTTCGCAATATTGAATCTGTTAATCAACTTTTGTATCTGACTGTACATCTATTAAGATCAAAAACATCAGAATGAAATCCCCGTATTCATAAACGTTTTAAAAGCTCATTATAGCTAAAATAGGTTTATAATTCGTTTGTCTTTGTCTGTCACCTTGACATTTATATTAGTAAGAAAGAGACAAAGTCCATTTCAACTAAAGGTACAGGTAAAATATTTTTTTTTCTTTTTTCACAACAGCTAAAATCTAAGCCCCGTTTTCATAAACGTCATAGATAGCTAAAATAGGTTTATAATTCGTTTGTCTTTGTCTGTCATCTTGAAATTTATACTAGGAAGAAAGAGACAAAGTCTTCTTTAACTAGTCTAATAAGAGTCTTATAAGATTTTTTCGCTGATGTCTAACATAACCCTTACATAGGTCAGGCGCTGAGCTAGATCAAACCGGTTTGTCCTCGAGTGGGCATCGGTGCACGCTCCCCGCGCCTTGTCAGTGACATCCCACGCACACATAGCTGCGCGTGTAGTAGTGAAATCGCACACAGCGCTTGTATATAGCTTTCATTCTGCACAGTTACATATTCAAGCGGTCACGTCGAGGATAGAGGGGGGTTCCCAGCAAATATCACGCACCTTTTTCACGCATAAATGTGTCAAATTACGAATAATCAAATTGGAGTCGTTATTATTTAAACTAATGTTATAATAAAACAGAAACATTCTTTTTTAATTCTATCGCGAAAAATAAAATCACATGAGATTTAAGATCGTTTCCACTGACGCGGAGCTGGGTGGAGCTGAGTGGAGGGGACCGTGAATTGGCCAATCGCTGTCCTTGAAATCTCTACTTCGCATCAGTTGAAGCCCTGTGATTGACCAATTCACGTTCCACTCCACTCGCCTCCATTTAGTGGAAAGGCACTCCAACGGTCTCCCCACATTTATCGACGCGGAATCGGTTTGAGTCGAGTGCGTCACCACACTACTCGACTATCGCCGATCAGCTAATCGATAAACGGCTCGTTTTGCCGTCGGTCGGCGTCGCGACGCGTCGACCGAGCCAAGCCGATGCGAATAGTAGGTATTAGTAACACCCTTACACCCTGACCACGAAACACAGCGTCGGACGGCGCGGCTGACGATTATGCAGTTCATTGCCCACTCGCGTTCACTTGTCTTTAGACACTGCTTAAGCAAATACGCAATGAACGATGAAATCGCAAACCGCGCCGCCCGACGCCATCTCCCGTGGCTAGGGCGTCATTACGTAGACATAAAGGCTTTTTTGACCGTTGCTAGCCGATTCCGCTTCGATAAATGTGGGGAGATCCTAAGGGAGGGATATTTTGTAATAATAGATTAGGTAAAGTATTAGTTAATTTAGTTCTATAATTAACTTATTATTGAGATTGTAATTCAGTTAGATAAATTTTCTCATTAACCGTATTATCATTTTGTTATAAATAAATCTATTTATTTATATATTTAGTTACATAATATCTAAACTATTTTTTAAGAGATTAAAAATTACTTTAGTTAGTTGTACATTTTGATATTTTTAACTATTACAAAGATAATTATTTTACAATATATTATTATAACATTAACTATTAATTTCTTGATCTAATATTATGACGTTTTAAAGCGTCATAGCGTTTGTGTTGTTAATAATTGACGCTTTAAATCGTCTTGGCGATGAATGAATTAAAAAAAATACAATACGTAATATGTATAAATGTAATATGTACAAACAACGATACGATAGGCCTATTATTAAAATAGTACTAGGTTTATAGTGTAATGGCCAATGATTCGACAATAGTAATTTTCTGTCATGTATGCATTGTAGCATATGATAATAAAATTACCTACTGTAGTCATTATCAATAACTCTCGACCTAGGCATTGTTCAGACCAAACGGATTGTCGGCCGCTGATTGTGCTATACATATTTATCTTCTCGGTCACTCTGAAACCGACCTAAAGTTATAAAATAGTGCGTTGTCGACAGTGAGTACTCGTATATGCTCTAAGTCTGCGCGCGATACGTTTGGTGTGAACGACGACTAATATTATGACTTTTAATACGTCGTTGATGTTAAATGTTAGCTTTTATGAATTATACAACAAATAATTAGCGTGCTATTGCAATAATAGAATCGTAGTAGGATGTGCGTGTGACTGACGTCTTAAAGCGTCATTAGCGGTGAATGAATACTTACAAAAAAAGTTAAGTCTGCTATTGTAATTTTAATTCTGAAGCATAAATAAGCATAAAGCGCTCGCGTGTGTGATGATTAAAAGTATAATAATCTAAATGCGAAAGAAACTCTGTCTGTCTGTCTGTTACGCTTTCCTGCTTAAACTACTGAACCGATTTGGATAAAATTGGGTATGGAGGTAGTTTGAGACCTGAGAAAGGACATAGGATAGTTTTTATCCGACTGCGCAAAAAGAAGGTAATGTTTTGGCGCTATAGCCAACATACACGCGGGCGAAGCCGCTGTCGGAAAGCTAGTATAACATAATCTACAGCATTTCGGAGTGGGTGGATTTGTTTTTGGGACTTACTAGCCATTAACCATTATGTCTTCTATTATTGTGGTAAATAAAATTAAAAATATGATTATGCCAACATAAACTGTATGCCAGAAAACAATTATGGCTAAGAATTATTATGACAAAACCAATTATGGCAACGCTGGTATGCCAAAGTATATTAGGACAAAAAACTTTATGCTAAAATAGGGGGTACCTAGAGATCTACCACTCAACGCACGATACGCATCATATGTTAATTTCGTTTAGTTTTCTACACTGCAACTGAACTTAATTACGTGAATTAGCCTACAGATCCTTTGTAGCAGAAGCGGGAAAGATTTAAATGATTTTAAAAGCTTTTATTCAAATTCACGTGTATGTATTTAATTATGTCCTGGAATCTTGCAATCAATATTCCACCCACTTCCACTAAAGCTAACGAGCTGAAGTTATGCATACCCGTTTAGTTTTGATGTCAACACAAGATTCTATAAATGCCGCCATTTTGAATCCAATATGGCGTACTGTACAAAATGGCGACTTATCGTTTTCATAACAACCCATATGGGTAACAAAAAGCTTGAAAAGAGAAATACAATTAATACAACATTTTTTTAAAGTATTTTTCAAGAGACTTGATTGAATCTGGATTAATCTAAAGCAGTTTTTTTTCTGATCCGGCTGATTATGGATGCTTATAGTCAAGAGCCCTAATTCACGTAATTTCTTGACGCGCCGATCAAGTTGCGGTGCAGTTGCAATTAAGTTTACGTCTTAGTGCAAAATGGTATTCTTGTAATTGTTTAGCTGTCATATCTTATCTAAACCGCTCGCGTGACGCGAACGTGACGCGAGCGTATCTGACAGCGGTTGTCAAAATTACGAGAATAAGGACAGTTTTGATCGAAACTTAACTGCAACTGCACTGCAACTGAACTTATTTAGGTGAAGTTACGTGAATTAGCCTACAGGCCTTCGAAAACATGTTAGAATTGTTTGTCTATAGTGTCATAACAGTGTATGCAACAATGAAATAAAACTACTTTTTAACGGTTCCTACCAAGAATGATCCGTGACGCTATTGAAATTAAAAAAACATCCTAATTTCAACAGAGAAAATGGTTGGAATATACCACCAGCTTGGGACCCAGTGCTTAATTTACTTGTACCAAAACCCAAGCAAAATCAACTCAGAATTCAAGACACTGCGAGCTCAGTTTGCTTAAACCGGAACGCAACTTAAATAATAATGTTTGTAGGTAGTCAGTAATAATTGTAATTAATATTTTTGGACGTCAAATACCTCAGTCCACCCGTGAACATGAAGTCTGAAAAGACTTCGAAACTTCGGGATCTAAAATCTAAAATAAACCGCGATAAAATACGTTACAAAGTAGTTTCATTTCAATGTGTGATATTCGCGTAAATCTAAGACAATACTGGTGTATGCAACAAGGTAGATATTTTTTACTCTGTGGAGATACTCCGACAGTTGTAAACCGATAAGTTTTACTCTGAATCACTTTTGTTACCCTTCTTCTTCCTTTTGCCTTTAGGATGGGCTTTGTACACGTGCTTTTGTAGATCCTTATGTTTCAAATACCTGAAAATAATGAAATGATTACGGATTTATTCACAAAAATCTTTTAAGACTCTTTAGTTAAAATGGACTTTGTCTCTTTCTTACTGGCATAAATGTCAAAATGACAGACAAAGACAAACGAATTATAAACCTATTTCAGCTATAATGAATACGGGGGTTTGTTTACAATTCGGTCTGACATCTTTACATTTATACTAGTAATAGCTACCCCAGCGAACTTCGTACCGCGTATTACTAATTTATTTATTAAAAATAGGGGATAGAAGGGTGACCATTTAGGGTTGTATGTATTTTTAATACCACACAATAGAAAATAAAAAACCTCAAAAAAATAAAACAAATTTTTTTGGGGTGAACACACTATCACTTAGAGGTTTGAAAAATAGATAGTAGCCGATTCTCAGACTTACTGAATATGCATAAAAAAAAATAAGAATCGGTCTAGCCGTTTCGGAGGAGTATGTGAACGAACGTTGTGACACGAGAATTTTATATATTATAGAAGAAGAAGAAAGAGACATAGTCCATTTTAACTAAAGAGTCTTATAAGATTTTTATTAATAAGACTAAGTGTTAAGAAAAAACAAATAAAACAAACACACATATTTCACTTGTACAGGTTGATGGCGTGGTCTGTAAGATACTTGCTTTTCACGCCACAAGTCGTGGGTTCGACTCCCACCCAAGTCAGACATTTGTGTGATGAACATGTCTGCTTATCTTGAGTCTGGGTGTAATTATCTATGTTTAAGTATGTATTTACAAAAGAAAAGTATTACATGTAGTATATTACTAGTTATCTGGTTACCATAGTACAAGCTCTGCTTAGTTTGGGATCAGATGACCGTGTGTGTTCATGTCCCAGTATATTACTACTTATTATTATAGCCTCCTCAAGGAAGGCTATGGACTACTTTTTGTTCCACTGCTGGGCATGATATAAGATGTAGGTCAAGCGAGCAAAGCCACCGTCGAAAAGCCAGTAATAGATAACTACCACAGACCCTGATTCAAGATAAACAGAGAGTTTCATGCACTCAAATGTCTGTCTTGGATAGGAATCGAACCCACGACCTGCACCGAGAAAAGCAAGCATCTTACCCACCATGCCACCGGTCTGTCATGTTTAGACAATAATAATAATATAGTGGGACATTAACACACACGGCCATCTGATCCCAAACTAAGCAGAGCTTGTACTATGGAAACCAGATAACTGGTAATATACTACATATAATACTTTTCTTTTGTAAACATATACTTAGATATAGATAATTACACCCAGACTCATGACAAACAGACATGTTCATCACACAAATGTTTGACTTGGTGGGAATCGAACCCACGACCTGCAGCGAGAAAAGCAAGTATCTTACCGACCACGCCAGGGTCTGTTATGCTTAGATGTATACTTACTTGCAGTCACACAACTTGCACGGGAACTTGAAGTCCTCAGGGTTCCCATGGAGCCGCTGTTCGTGTCGGTCTCTAATGGGTTCTGTCGAGAAGTTGCGGCGACACACTGAACATTGGTACGGCTTGTCTGTACTGTGCGACTGAAATAATAATAATAAATAGTTAACAGTGGCGAAGAGACCACACAAGCCGATACCCATGGACTTCCTTCTAGGAAATGGTCAGTATCACAAGTAACTTGAAAACTTTCGTGTTACATTATTAAATATATATATATATATATATGTCGGAGAAGTCATTAGTACGGTAGCATACTTGCCAGCGAGGCGGCAGCGCGTCGTGACGTCACGCTTCGACAGAGTCTACCCTGAGGTCCGCACGGGCATAGAGTGGGGACTGTCGCTACACGAACTGTCCCCAGTTCTCTACAGACGTCCGTGCGACCAACATCGGTCTAGGAACTGACTCACCACTCGTTGTATTATTTTTACATTTGGTAACAAATTAATAGTGTGATTAAGATAACTTTGCTGCTCGTAACCACACCCACTCAATAAGTTTTCTGACGAGGACTCACCCTCTGATCGACCCCTGTACCGAAATATATTTATCATAACGGGCAATTAAAGCGCTCACCTTTAATTTGGCTTTAAGTCGCTTTGGCCTTGCCGTGTTCCGGTGCGATGTCTGGTGACACCATGCAGAGAGGGTGGGTCGGAATTGTTGCCCCTTTAAGGTTTCTAACCATATAGAGGCTCATTCCACTGCCACCTTCTCACCGATAATCATTCGTAATCACGAGTGAATCGGTATACTGGGCTGGCGCGTTTCATACATACATATTTTAGAAAATTTTGGCTCACCCCGGGACCAGACAGTTATTAACCGATCACGTATACCACAGCACCACCGAGGCAGTTTACCGTTTAGAAGTTACGAGGTAATAAATTAACACACACAAGATACTCGTGAAAATTATAACCCTTACTTTGGCAGTCGGGTAAAAATAGCCACTTACCACTTTTAAATGTCGCTTCAAACTCGAATTAGTACCATAACTTGTATTACATATTTCACAGAGAAACGGCCTCTCGTTCCGATGGGTTCTTTCATGCACCTGGAAAATAAAATCATATTTTACATCCATGATCGATAATTATAATATTATACACTAAACCCTGTATTCGTAAAAGTCTTATAAGCTCATTATAGCTAAAATAAGTTTATAATTCGTTTGTCTTTGTCTGTCATCTTGACATTTATGCTAGTAAGAAATAGACAAAGTCTAATATCTTTAAATGAGCAATATATATATATATTGGAATCTCGGAATCGAATCCATAAAATTTTCATAAAATTTAGTTTACAGGGGGTTTCGGGGGCGATAAATCGGTCTAGCTAGGAATCATTTTTAGAAAGTGTCATTTAAAAAAAAATACCGAGCTAAGCTCGGTCATCCAGATATTTTCTTAAAAAAAAATATATATAATTTTTTTATTTATTTATTACAGTATTTTACACTACGTTTACAGTCAGACAATAAATACACAAAAAATATAAAAAAAAATAGATAAATTCATTACCTGCAAATTATATGATTCAAAGAAGCCCTTGCCACAATAGCTGCATCTAAAGGTGGTCCCTCGCTGCTGGCGTTCATGAGTCTTCATATGCATCTTAAGAAGTTTCTGAGAGCCAAACTTCTTCGGACACTCTTGACAACCGTGGATCTTTTCCTTTTGAGAGCAAAAAGAATTGAATTAATTATTAATTGTTCCATTTAATTGGCATTATAATTTGTAATCATAATTGGAATCAAGCATTTTTCGACTCTTCATTTGTGTCTATCTAAGCTATTTACCCCCGTATTCATAAACCGATTCCAGTAGGCTAATTCACGTAATTTCTTGACGCGCCGATCAAGTTGCGGTGCAGTTGCGATCAAGTTTCGGTGCAGTTGTAATTAAGTTTACATCTTAGTTAAAAAATGGTATTCTTGTAATTGTCATTTAAATAACACATACGCTAAAGCGCTCGCGTGACGCGAACTTGACGCGAGCGTATTTGACAGCGGTTGTCAAGATTACGAGAATACGAAAAGGGCTGTTTTGATTGAAACTTAACTGCAACTGCACTGATACAGAACTTATTTAATTACGTGAATTAGCCAACAGGTCGCGTAGAAGACTAAAAGACATATTCATGCACACAATGTCTGACTTGGGTGGGGATCGAGCCTACGACCTGCGGCGTGAATAGCAAGTATCTTACCGACCACGCCACCGGCCCTTCATACACCGTGACTTTTAAATGGTTGCTTTCCCGTGGCAAAAATATTTGCCATCAACATAAAAATACAAAAATATACATCAATTAAAAAAAAATCATTTTTTTGAAGTTATACTTCTTTAGGTGCGTTATGAAAAAATGATGAGAGTGAAATTTTAAGATGCGCGCGCATCTGTGACACAAAATTAACAGTATGAAGTTAGGCGCGTTATGAATAAGATGCGCGCGCATCTGTGACACAAAATTAACAGTATGAAGCTGTCTGCTTATTTAATGATGCCAAAGAAGTATAACTTCTCACGCGCGTACATAAGTACACGCACATTTTTTTTTACATAACTCAAAACTAATACGTGGTTTACTCGAAAGCGTGAGAAATAATAGTAGGCAACAAAAGTAGATAATTTTACGAAGTAAAATACTTTAGGCATGTAAAAAAACAAGTTACGTAAGCAAGTACCGCTTTTGTTCACAGCAAAATAATCTATCGTACGTAGAACTTAAAGCTTAAAATAGCGTGCGCGTTCACCTATCTTAATTGTATGCCGCCACTGCTGCAGACAAAAATCTAATTATGTTAGTGTGCGTTACACCCCTCTGATGCCCCGCTTACCGCTGTCGCCCACCGACACAAGCTATGTCGCATGTGTGTGCGGCGCTACTATTGCGTCGATCTTATTTAGTCAAATCAAAAGTATGAGTTTAGATCTAAATAAGTTATTTTTTACTAAAAATGTTTTTTTTGTTTTTATATTGACTCTACTTCCAAAACAATATCATTCTGTCGTGGGAAAGTAACCATTTAAAAGTCACGGTGTATGTATAATTTTCATTTATTTATTTACTAGCTTCCGCCCGCGGCTACGCCCGCGTGGTGTTAGGATAAAAATTAGCCAAGTGACAGATCTATAAGAACCCTTTATCATATTTTTTATTTGTTATTGGTGGAACCCCGTTTCACCCCCTTAAAGGGTGAGTTTTGAAAAATCCTTTCTTAGTGCACCCCTAGTCTCCATAAGGAACCTATGTGCCAAATTTTGAGTCTCCAGACCCAGCAGTTTGGGCTCTGCGTCGATATGTCAGTCAGTCAGTTTCTTCTTTTATATATTTAGATAATCTTACCAAATGTGTATCAGAATGCTTCGCCAAAGAGTGAGCGTACTTAAAACGCTTGGGGCAGTCACTGCACTGGTAACCATTCTCAACAGCGTGTGTGTTTAAATGTGCTCGGAGCGCCATCCATCCGACCACAGTTTTATGACAGATCTTACAATCTCTGATACGAGTTGGGTGATCTCTGGAATAGAGAAAAATATTGTGAGTGTAAAAATAGCTACCGTCGTCAACCCTCTTTTAGTGACCCACTGCTGGGCACCGGTGTTCTCTCAACCATCTTACGAGTTGAGAGAGTTTAGGCTTTAATCCACACGCTTGTCATGGCTGGAATGGAATATAAATGGAATGGAATAAAAAACAAATCGCAATCATCGTCATCATCGTCTCAGGCGAAACCGGAAGGGTGCTGAGGCAGCCCTAAGTTATCCCGAACGCGTTATTAATTGTATAATTTTAGTTCTATGTATTAGCATTTCCGTAACAAACAACTTAATAGCCTCCGCGAAGCGCAACCTTCCGTTTTCGCTTGAGACCCGTACGCGATTTGCTTTTTTTTCACCCCCTTCATTTCTGCCGGTGAGTAAGATAGACACTTGACAGTGACCATCAACATCGAAAGTATCAGCAATCTTCAAGTGATACCTCTGGTGTTACAAGCGGCTGCTTACCATAAGGTGGGTTATATATTACTTTGTTGACATAGCAGAGTAAAAAAAAATCTTACCGTTGTCTATGGGTCCTCAATGTACTCTTAGTTGGAAATACTTTATCACAGTCTTTGCAAACAAACAATTTGCTATTTGGGTCGCCTTCTGCAACCTCTTTTGCACTCATTCTTTCTAAGAGTTTGGCCTCTTTTCTCTCAAACTTTTTCTGTTCCTTCTCTCTCGCTTGCTCCAACCTCTTTTCATTGGTTAAACCAAAACTATGCCATTTGACATGTATTAAAAATCTTTTTGGATGTGCAAAGAGTAATGTGCAGTGTGGGCATTCGAAACATCCTTCTTGTTTGATTTCTGTAAAAGAAAATTTATATCTGAATAAGTTACCCTCTCAAAGGTTTTATGCACCTATTGAGTGCTTACGACGTTTATCATTCTTAAGATATATTATTGCCCTGAAAGTTTAGATGTAGCTTGGTAAGCTGCTAAGCGAGATTGGGCTGGCCATGTCCGTCGCATGACTAACGAAATGCGGGCAAAGGTAGTGACCGATTGGCGCCCAGACCCAGCTGGAAGACATTGACCTAGATGGGTTCTTAAGCAGGTGGATTGATGATGCTAAGGTGCTAGTGGAGGCATATGCCCAGCAGTGGGACGGGATGATCATTCATTTTTTTTCTGATATTATAAATGCGAAAGAAACTCTGTTTGTCAGTCGCACTTTCATTCCAAAACTACTGAATGATTTTAATGAAATTTTGTATGGAGATAGTTTGAGACTCTGGGAAGGACATAGGATAGTTTTTATTTGAACATACACACACGTAGCCGTAGACATAAAGCATCACAAAAATCATATAACTAGTTTATCTTTCAAGCATGGATGCTTGCGACACTGAAAGGACTGAGTCACCTTCGTCCGTGGGTGTAGACCTTTTATCTGAATCCCCACACGTTGTTCCGGGTCGTGCAAATCAGGTGACAATCAACATCAGCTCCCAAAAAAGCAAAAAAGTCTAAACACAAACATGTCAAAGTTTTAGCACCCCATCTTTTTTGAGTGGGGGATTAAAAACAATATTCGTTTTATTGTGAGTGACTTCATCACACAGCTGAACAGATTTTGAGATCTGGGTAAATGGATAAAAAAATATATTGTGCAATTTATTCACACAATTTCAAAAAATTGTATGCCATACTAAGTCCTACATAAGACAAATAAACTAACACCCAAACACCCTGGCTAGGTCATTGATGGAAAACCTCAACCAAGTGCGCCGATTAAAGTGCAAAATACTGCAAAATTTGATCCAGACACAGTATAAATTTAACTACTGAATAAAAAGGAGGATGTGACACTGGTCACATACTGAGCACGCCAGCATTAGCACTGTTTAACATACTTCTGAATGTCTCACAAATGGAGACAGATTGTAGTAACAATTTGGGGGCTGAGTCACCTTCGTCCGTGGGTGTAAACCTTTAATTGAATGCCTACACGTGGTCCCCAGGTGGTGCAAATCAGATGACCATTAACTGGTGGTAGGCCTCGGCCATGGTTAGTGACCACCCACCAGACAAAACCGCAACGCCAAGCGGCCTTGCTGTGTTCCGGTGCGATGTCTGGTGACACCATGCAGAGAGGGTGGGTCGGAATTGTTGTTCCTTTAAGGTTTCTCACCTTAAGGAGGCTCATTCCACTGCCACCTTCTCACCGATAATCATTCGTAATCGTGAGTGAATCGGTACACTGGGCTGGCGCGTTCCATCGTAGACTACATCATTGCTTAACATCAGGCATGTTGTAGTCAAGCGCCAGCCTATCGAAAAATTAAAATTAAAAAATAATAATAATAAGAAAGAAGACATAAAAAACATTATTCACACTTACCAAGTTTCATAGCAGCGATTGCATCATTAATACTAGTTTCCGAATCAATAACCTTACAATTATGATTATCCTCTTGTCGAAAACCATTGACATCTTTTAGAAATGGCTGCAAATAATCATTATAACTCCAACTCGTATCTTCGACTTTTATCTCTATTTTCGTTAATATTACTTCCTTATTTTCTGTATCTGTGTTTGGTGACGGTTTTGTATCTGTTTCAAGTAGTGGATCTTCGTTCGGTTTAATGATAACATCATTGGTATTGTCAGAAGAATTGACAGATTTGTTGTTACTTGATTTATTTTTATCGAGTTTCTCGTTCGTTAACGACAATGGATCTTCATCAAGGATAGGTTTTTTGGTTTCTTGTATTATTGTTGGTTTTGGAGATGGTTTTGCTTCTTGTTTAGTTTGTTTAGGCATTGTGAGGTTTTCTACAATTGATTCCTGTGATGAATCATCATATTCACTAACATTGTTGTATAAACTTTCTGGTTTTGGTACATTTTTAGGTTTATTTGACGAATGTATTAATATATCTTCAATTAATCTCACTGTATTTTCAATATTTTTCCTTCTAGTATCAAATTTCATTCTCTCTTGCTGATTAACAGTTAGATCCAAATTTTGATCAGAATTTTGATTTGTACTATTCTGTACATAGTTGTTACTTCTTTCTTGTTTCTCGTGATAGTAATCTGGTGTAGAAATAGGTTTGCTTAACTGCCTATTGGGTACTTGAGGTATATTTAAAGGCAATGGTCGAATATTTTGCTCCTTGATTTGATCATGTCTCACAGAGTCAGCTATGCGTTTATCAAAGGAATAATTCATCATGTTAGGAGTGTGGTCACTTTGTGCGTTCATATTCATTGGAAACATACTGTTTTGCCATGGTAAATCGTTGAAATGACCCGAATTTTGAGACATATAGTTCGGTTGAAACCCGAGGTGTTGGTAATTCGGATAAGATGACATTTGAGGTGGCATTCCTAGCACTGAAGGGTCGTAATGCCCATATTCGGGAAGGTTGTAGTGTCCACTAGGTCCTGGAGCAGTTTGATGCGTTATTTTGCTTAAATTATTAATATTATGAGCTAAATTCATGTGTCCACTTATCGGATTCATATTTACACCTGTACCCACGTTTATAGGGGTCTCGTTTGGCCCGTAGGGCCCTGTGTTATGCAGCATATTGAAAACTATTACTTTTATGTACACAGTTCACCTGTTATCGCTACATTTTTAAGTTTTAATCACAAAACAAGAAAAGCCAAAGTAGGCCATTTTGACTTTTTTGACGTTTGTCCACCCATTTACCGATAAATTAAATATTGACACACACAGATTAAAAATATACCGGTAAAATACGGTTTTAAGTCGCCATAGACATGAAATCATACTAGACCCGGTGGCATAAACGAATTCGAGATTTTAATAAAACCAAGTGTTAGAAGCGCAGCGTAAGCGTTTTTAAGCAAAGATCTTATAAACGCTTTCGCTAAAGAGGCGGGACTTTCCATAGAGAAAAAAAATATATGAGAATAGTGTGAAGGCCCAATGCCAACATACAGAAATCATCTGTCTGGCTTAATAACTGCAAATCGAAAATAGTGTTGTGCGCCTACATTTAATGTTATCGATACTTTCAGTGGAGAGTGGCGCGCGGTATGGAGAAGTAATTCTTTTGACGGGCTGGTGGTGTGGTCGGTAAGATACTTGCAGATGACCGTGTGTGTTGATGTCCCAGAATATTTATTTATATCAATGGTATTATACATTTATTTAGGAAAAAAACTGGCCAGTCTCTGGGGACTGCCAATAGAAGCGAAAACTAAGTAATTTGAAGCGTTACTGACGATGACGCGAGTTTCATGATTTTTTACACCCAAAAAGCGCAAAGCTCCTAAGTTTTCACTTGAAAAATAACACAATTGATTAGAAAATTTACCTAACTGAATAACAATCTAAATATTTTACTAAATTAAGAACTAAAACTAATGCCTAATAGAGCAAGAGCCTCTCGACGCCAGACCTTATTCCTGAACTCATTTTTATAAAAGCTAAAAGTTTGTCAGGAATTTATTCATAAGTGGATATTTTTATACGCTAAACGAGTTTGCATTTTCGAGGAGATAGCAAAATTACTGAAAAAATTAAATAAAAAATCACTAAATTATTAAACTAGGTACACACCTAGTCGTGCTAAGTATTGCGTTGCAATAAATTTGAAGAAAAGAGAATAAACACAGTTGATATATTAATTTTCTCTGGTTTAGAAATATTATAAGTCACATGAGCAGCGATCGTCGCGGGTTCGATACCCGGTCATATTCACACAATTTTATGTAAATTGTCTTATCTCCGCTACTCTATATGAGTGAAGAAAAACACAGTGAGAAAACCGGCAATTCTAAAAATTAATCATTTGAGAAAATATAGCATCCAGCATGTTTGGATTAAGGCCTAAATTCTCTCAACTCGTAAGATAGCTGAGAGGCAAGGTTGAAGTAAATAAGCCTCATGGTCTAGTTTAGCTATTTACGATAAATATTAAATTATTGTTTACTACATTCTTAACCTCTGTGTTGGTAGGTAACATCATTAGTGAAATAAAAAAATATTGAAATTAGATATGTTAACGGAAAGGTATAAAAGGTACTTTACACACCTAACAAGATGGCGTTAGTGTGTTAAAAAAGGCACCAATAATAGGCAAAACAATATTTGCAAAAAGTGTGTAATTTGAGTGGAATCTTACATCTCTTTTGAAGCTGATAACTGGAACCGATTGAGCTTTTTATACACGCTTGATAGACAATGCAGTTTATATTATGTTAATGTCATAAAAATCTATCTGTCGATAGTGTCGATATGATTATTTTCGCTCGACGGAATAACACTAGTATGGAAGTATATTATTTACATAATCGTTTTAAGCTATTGTTAAATATTGGTTGAAATATGCCACGTCCAATGCAAATTTCACTATAAATTAACTTTTCTCAAGTCCATTGCACCTAGACTTCACTCTGCATTGTTACCACTTTTATAGTACATATTTACTATAACACGCGCTACACTTACACTGAATAAGTCATTTTATTCAGAAAAATGCACTTGGTTTACAGTTTTAAATATGAAATTAAATTATTTTCGTTTGAAATAATTTGGCGTCGGCGGATGGTAAACAACAATGATAGAAGAATAAGACAATGACGTTGACGTTCTTCTAAGACAGAGACAAGTTTATATGTTAGAGTAGTTCAGAAAATGCCGCCATTAATTTTCGCACAATTTCCATAGATTCGAAATTTGTATAGAAGTTGCGCCCGACTGCTTATATATAATTATTGTCTTTGCACTTGAATTCATCTATGTAATTGACCGCAGTGTTGCCAGACCTCCAGATTTTCCCTGATTTGTGTGAGATTCTCCATTTTTGTTCTATCTATTATTTCCTGGATTTTGAAATTATGATCTGGCAACACTGATTGACCGTCAGTCAATTGAACAGCGAGTATGGTTGTCTTCATGATGAAGAGTTAAAAATTAAAATTTAAATCAATTAACTAACTTACTCAAATTTCATTTATCAATCAAAACATTACAACAATGGCGCTGGGAGCTGTTGCTGAAGAGTATTTTCGTACTATGAACCCCATAGCATCGAAAATTTACGAAGATATTGAGGAAGCAAAAAATTCTTACGAAAACATCTGGGAAACGTTAACGGAAAAAGAAAAGGTATTTATTATACTTCCTTATGATGTAATAACCTCGTATAATAACGATACAATACTTATTAACTGTCTAATATACATCGTTAAATGCTAAATTCTCAATACGTTTAATGTTCCGGGATATGCTGACAAATATTCCAGGAAACCATTATTCTTATGGTTTATACTCATCCTAGGGCACCTACCTGTACTTGCTTGACTTTGGCAGTCTCTAGAAAGAATTACATTTCCTATCCCTTTAAACTTAATAAATTGTCCTCTGCCTACCCTTGTGGTATGTAAATGTGCCGCATAACAGTTTCTCATAATATTTGCACACTAGCCTTCGCTCGCGTGGTACTGTAATAAAAGGCAGCCTATGTGCCAGACTTTAATCTATCAGAGACTATACTCCAACTCCTAAAACTCCGCCCATAAGATGACCCACTGAGCTATCTCTGTGCTGAATTACATCTTATCCCATCTGGTAATCTTTATAAAAGACTAACAAACAATGCATCCGGACAATCGTGTTTATAGCATTACAATTGAACAAATCTAAGAAGTTCCTTTTGACGCTTCACTGTTTTCTATTAAATTAGCTTTATAGAGGCGTAATTCACACTATTTTTATTAGCTTTCCTGTAAATTAATTGAATTATGAAGCTATTTTTATTTTAACATAACATAAACAATTTTCATACAAAAAATAAAATTCTAAATGTAGTTACTACGTTTAGAACTGTCAAACAGTACTTCTTAAATTTGATGGACTGTAGTGCAATTTTCGACAGACTCATAACATGGATAATAAGATACATACTTGCTTTTCATGCCAACAGTGAGTGTGATTCCCACCCAAGTCTGACATTTGTGCGGTATGGGCCTCGCCTTAGAAATATAAGGTTGCAGGTTCGAATGCTGGTCGTGCCCACACATCTTTGTGTGAATTGTTTCATTGCCGCTGCTCAATATTGGTGAAGGAAAACATTGTGAGGAAACCGGCATGTCTAAGAACTAATAATGCGACAATGTGTCATCCACAGACCCACACTTGGCCAGGGTGTGTGGATTATGGACTAAACCCTCTCAACTCGTATGATAGTTGAGATGAGACCCACGCCCAGCAGTTGGACACAAAAAGGGTGTAATCTTCAGTGGGGCTAATTATCTATTATAAGTATGTATTTACAAAAAACAAATCTTCTATCTAATAAAAATCAATGCCACTTTTCATTGTAATTTTATTACTCAAAATGGGCTTACCTACTCAAACCAAATGTTTAGGCATTGTTCGGACTATTTAGTAGATGGTTTATGTGAAGTTTGCACAAAATCGGTTGAGCGGTTCTTTATTTATCACATTTTTTGTAAATTGTTAAGTGGGCTGAAACTACCCGAGCGAAGCTGAGGCGGGCCGCTAGTAGTTTATAGTTTCCATTAGCTCTGCTTAGCTTGGGACCAGATAATGATGTGTTAATACCCTAGAATATTATTATTATAATTACTAAGATTACATAACTGAGGCTCTTTATGTAATAACAATTAAAATTCTATTTGCATTTGTTTGAGCTGATTGTTTGTAGAATGAGTAGAATGTTAATGTTATGTAAATAACCAACAGTCGTCACTTCACTTCAACCCTATTTTTAGTGTCCCACTGCTGGGCACGGGTCTTTCAATTCAATTCAATACTATATTGCGTTCCACAATGTTATGTTGTGAACCCTGTCGGGCACAGCAATATGTAGGAGAGAGGAGGAAGGTCGCATAAAAGAATAATAATAATAATTAGTTCTGTAGTTAATTTCCTTAAGCAAGAGTGTGTGTATGAGTAGACAGTGTGTACTTTCTTCTCTCAACTATCTTATGAATTGAGAGAGCCTTAATCCACACACGCTGGCCAAGTGCGGGTGGGTCGATGTCACATGTCCTCGAATGATTAGTTCTTAGATATGCCGGTTTCCTCACTATGTTTTCCTTCACCAATATTGAGCAGCGGAGATGAAACAATTCACACAAAGATGTGAGGGCGCGACCAGGATTCGAACCCGCGACCTTATTTTTCTAATGCGAGGCCCGTACCACTGCCACCGCTGCTCCTATGACAACAGACATGGCATCACACAAATGTCAGACTTGTGTAGGAATCAACCAACAGTCTATGGAATAGTAAATAACTAGATACGGCCGACGTTTCACCCGTGTAGTATATGGATAAAAGGTAGTCTATGTAATATTCTAGACTATAAGCTATCTCTATGCCAAATAACATTCAAAATCTTGAAAAATTTACCCTGGCCTGGTGGCATTGTGGTTAGTGTCCCTGACTGTTAAGCCAGAACTCGTGGGTTCGATTCCCACCCAGGGCAAATCTTTGTCTGATGAGCACGAGTGTTTGTTCTGTGTCTGGGTGTAATTTATCTATAATATCAATGTATTTACAAAATAAAATGTATTTAAGTATTATATCCATTCCTAGTACCCATAACACACACAAATTTATGCTTAATTTGGGACTATTGGTGCTGTGTGTATGTGTAAAAATAAAAAGCTATAAAAATTGCTTCACACCTTCACATAATAATATTATATATACACAAAATTTTGCATTTATAATATTATAGCGTTTCACATAATATTTTACGGCCTTTAGATTAATTTTGTACTAAATATGACAACAAATTTGAAACTATTGTAAAATCCATAATGCATATCACTATATTATATAAAAACTAGATGACCCGGCAGACTTCGTACTGCCTCAACAGTTAAATAAAAGACCCAAACTTTTGTATATATTTTTTTTAACTTTTATACCTTCCCTAGACCTCCATGAACATTTCAAGACCAAGATAAGATAAATCCGTTTAGCCATTCTCGAGTTTTAGCGAGACTAACGAACAGAAATTGATTTTTATATTTATTTAAACGAATCTCAGACTATGTAGGAACATCACTTCTGAATACCTGCACTGAAATTGATTATTCTTTTTTTTTGTTTATTAAGATCAGCACAAGGTATGTGTCAAAATAAAAATTTAAAAAAAGCTAAGAGATTTGAAATTGGGTACTATCCTGTTCGTTCACTATTAGCTGTCTCCCCCAATACCCTGCCAACTTTTGACGAACAATTTCATACAATATTTGAACAAAGTAGCGTCATAGGTGTCTTCTCGGCAGCCTAATGATATCATATTGTCAACTGCTGAGTCAGTGCAAATAAATGTGGCTCCATGTAGGGCGAGAAACTAGGTCATACAGGAAATACCTTAATCTTAATAAAGTACACTATTCTTAATGTTGTGCTTATATGAATGAATGACTAATTTTTGTGCTCGATTATTGTCGAAAGTTATTCTTTGTTATATTTTGTTGAGCACTCAACAATTAGTAAAAACTAGTCTCAAAATTTAGAGATTGTTATTTAATGTTACCTTGTTGCAAAATGTTGCTCAACAAAAAGTAACTGCGGTGTGGATGCACCGTTACGTCTGCAGGCAACGGACAGGCATTGTTGAGGTAACATTATCTAACAATGTTATTCATTGCTAGAGCAACATTGACTAACACGGCAATATTTACTAACAATGAATAACTTATTGCTATCGGGTGTTGCTCAGTAACATTTGGAAATGTTGCTCAACAAAAAATAACTGCGGTGTGGATGCACGGTTAGGCTCTAGAGCGTGCCAAAGAAATATGCATACATACAATAAAAAAATATAACTCTGCTTCTGGCGCAGTCGGGTAATGGTCAATAGGAATTTTTGCAACTATAGGCTAGGAAGGACGATCTCTGTAGTCCAGCGGTGTAAGCAGTCCGGCTAAACTGTATGGTCAAACCTTGGTCAAAAATGTATATCAATCATAAACTTCTCTTTTCAGACTGAAATTATAAATGAATCGTTAATAAAACCAGACATCGCCCTCAAATACGCTTTACTAGACAACCTAGATTTTGATATCAACGACCCACCGGTCCGCAAAGATGATCTCATGTCATTCTTTGGTCGAGATCATGGTCTAAAGCTTATTCAAGATGGAGACATTTCATACAGAGATGAACACAGCGGTCCATTCCTCTACCAAACAAAAAGCCAACTAAATCTATGCGTTTTAAATGACTGCAGGATACAAAGGGATGTGAAGCCAACATCACCGCCTCCAGTTATGTCAGAACTGGCTATATCTCATTCAAAAGTGGTTTCAGAGTTGAAAAACGCTTTAAAATCCCACGATATATTAAGAAATACTCATAAAGAAGATAAAGAAGTGACTTCGCCTGGGTTTATAAGTAAATTTATTGGGAATTTTAAGAGCAAAGATGAGGAGAGAGAGTGTCTAGTGGTTGGGACTCCGAACCAAATCGTAGCGTCTTCAGAGAACTTTTTTAGGACTAATTTTAAAAGTCCACAAGCGGATAGTAAATTTGAGAAGGAGTATAGAAGCAGTGTGGTTAAATCTAGCAGTGGTGAGTTATTTGTATTCTTATTACTACTTGTGTTAGCGTCTTTGACTAGAAAACTACGAGACGCAACTTATTCCATTAGTTCCTGTCTATGAACGAACTAATCAAATTTAGCTTGTGGTCGGACAATATGTAAGACTTAAGTTTAATAATAATAATAAATATTCCTATACGGGTAATCCATCAACCACTTGCAATTTAACTTGATAATTTTAGTGAAATTTAAAAAATCTTCGACTAGTTAATTTTGCTTGCTAATTTTGATTGGTTAATTCAACGACAAGAACTTAAACGAAATTGGCTATCTTCCCCGATACCCTGCCAGCTTTTGACAGTTACAATTTCATACAATATTAACAAATTCTGTGGAATTAGCAGAGTATTTCCTTATTAATCTGAAAAGCCAAAAAATTAGTATTTTCTTTACATGAATATCACACATTAAAATAAAACTACTTTATAACAGTTTTTATCTCGGTTTATTTTAGATTTTTTATCCCGATGTGTGATTTTTTTCAGCCATCATGGTCACTCATCTGATCACAATTATTTCTGATTACCTACTAACATTATATTATTTAAGTTGCGTTCCGATTTAAGCAAACTGTGCTCACAGTGTCTTGAATTCTGAGTTGATATTGCTTGGGTTTTGGTACAAGTAAATTAAGCACTGGGGCCCAAGTAGGTGGCATATTCCAACCATTTTCTCTGTACCACCACTACTAAATCGAATTTCAGTTTTCGTACCCTGGAACGAATCATACCTCTATCGCCTATTTATCCGTTAATTAAATTTAGTATGTATGTATTTTACAGACCTATCAGAAGAGAACCGCGGTCTTCTTTCTAGTCAAGCATCATCAGGTACTGACTTCCATTCATCTGAAACCCTCACAGACTCCGCTTTGCCAAAGACTGGATATGACTTCTTAGACAACTGGTAACATAACAACTCTTACTAATCAATGAAGAATGAGCTGAGAATACGTCATTTATGTTTTGTTTTGAAATTTTCTTCGTTCCGTTCTGTTTGGATGTAATTTATCTATAACTAGCGACCAGCCCCAGCTTCGCACGGGTACAATGTGTTATACTTATAGACCTTCCTCTGGAATCACTCTATTAAACAAAACCGCATCAAAATCCGTTGCGTAGTTTTAAAGATCTAAGCATACATAGGAACATAGGGACAGAAAAGGCGACTTTGTTTTATACTATTTAGTAGTGATATCGACGTCAAAAGTCGGATCCGACCTTTGGTTTTATCGCACCTAGTCTTAAATTATCTATATCTGAAATCGCAAAGTTTCAAATTTCCAATTAATCGTTATCTGAGTTTTATTTAACAGTAATAAAGTCGGAAGTTGTAAGAGCATCGCATTAAGCATAAAACTTTATTAGGCTGTAATGAAAAGTAGCATTTTTGTAGTTACATTGTTAATAGCCGCGGTCGATATTATTTCCAAAAAAAAAATTATGTAAGTAGTATAACAGTCCCTAGTGCCCATAACACAGTAAATATTATTGCTTAATTTGGGACTAGATGGCGCTGTGTATGTGTAAAAATTTTATTATTAAAAAATGGACTGGTCCATATCATAAGTTAAAAGTATTAGTACTTGCCAAATATGATTTATTTCCATATGGAATCTCATTTTAATAGACTGTTTTTAGATATATTTATAAGTTTTAATGTTTTTTTAATAGAATTTTAAACTGCTTATTCATAAAAATCTTTGACTCTATAGTTAAAATGTATTTTGTCTTTTTCTTACTAGTATTAATATAGATGACAGACAAAGACAAACGAATTATAAACATATTTTAGTTATTACAAGCATATGAGATGTTTATGAACAAGAGGTTAGTTTTAAAGTCGCTCGGTTTCTGTGGCTATATTGCTACAGTACATGCGGTCTAAGATGAGCTTTAGATCTGTGTAAATAATCATTTGTGTCTGCCAGGATGGCGTGAACGATGTCTGAATAGTCAAAATTGTCGACCAAATATCTGTACCTAAACTGTATGTTAGTTAAAAAAAACTGTACCTAAAGCAATTTAATAATAAATAGATCGGTACATAGACACGCCATTCTGACGTCAGGTTGGCGCGCACACTCGTGTATCGCCCCAACGTGTGGGATTTATGTTCTGGTACACATATCAAGAAACTGTACCAAAACTGTACCTCATAAAACTGCCAATAAAACAGTCTAAATCGCTCTTGATATTTGTCAAATCAACAATAAACAGTTTTTACTGATCATTCTTCCATCGGACAAGAGGTACGGCTATGCGCCACCGTTATATGGTGGAAATTCCACGGGCACGCACAAAGCGCTTTGCTTCGACTTTCATTGTGCGAACTGCCAAATTGTGGAATTCGCTGCCGGCATCTGTGTTTCCCGATAGCTATAATCTAGTGGTCTTCAAGTCAAGAGTGAATAGGTATTTACTGGGTAAGCGCGTTCCATCGTAGACTGCATCGTTGCTTCACATCAGGCAAGTTGTGGTCAAGCGCAAGCCTATTTTAGATTAAAAAAAACCAATATAATAGAATATTATTGTTATATGAGTAATTTTTGACTATTCAGACATCGTTCACGCCATCCTGATAGATACAATCATTTGTATGTCTTGCGTCGCGCAAGGTACGCACCGCGCCTCAGGCCGATTGTCCAAAAGCAGTATAAACCGGTTTAAAGCAAAGGCCGCGTCGCGCTCTAGTTCGACGTCACACCTGCACTACCTATATCCACACACATGCGAAGCTCAGTCTAGACCTCGCGGACTGTACAAGGTGCAATTTATTATGAAATAGAAGGTAAATTGTCTCCCAATATTTTATATACAAATTTAAATTTAGTTATCGAATGTAATTCATTATAATATTTTGCATGTGCATCAATGGCGAAGAGTTCATAAAAGCCGATTCCCATCGGCTTCCCTTTAGGAATTGGTCAATATCACACGTACTAAATTATATTTATTTAACCAAAAGCTTACGTCAATTATTACGAGGCATCTACACCAATGCAATAGAGTAGACATTATTACTATTTTTGTAAATTCACCCAGAGAACAGTGGAAGATATCTACGCTTTCTGCCAAAACAATAAGTATATTTATCTAGCAAACCTGGCGAACTCCGTTTCGCGACCAGATGGCTTCGTTTTATGTAACATTTTCCCGCTTTTCTGTTGAAAGTTTTCCTCAATTTTCTTTGATATAAATCTCACGGAGCCCGAGACCTTTCCAACGAATGCAAAACCGTGGAAATCGGTTCGTTCGTTCCGGAGTTATAGCGTCAGGAAGGAAAACCCGACTTATTTTTATATAGTAGAAGATATGTAACGCCTAAAAGTTTTAAATAGCAACAAAAATAAGTATAACATCAAGTAAAAACGATCGGTGACAGTAGTAAAGATATTATTGTCTTTTAAAAGAACTTTTTTCAGTCTTCCCTTTTTCAGACTTCCACCCTTCGCCACTGATGTTTAAATAATCTAAATAATCTCTTATTATGATTTATATTGCATTAAATGAATGTCTGTTTAATTTATTACGCAATAACAATAGTATTAAGATACATATTCTCATTTATCCAAATAAAAATTTATTGTAATACTAAGTGTTTTTATTTTGGGACGTTAGATTTTTTTTTTATCGGCAATTGAGTCGTTTTCGACTATTCTGCCCGTGTCAAGTTTGAGGGGGCAGTTTTACTTCGTGGTAAATGTTAGTACCCTGTAAAGACGAGACAATATAGTAACAAATACGAAACATATGTGTAGTTTACTTAGAGGGGATAAAGTTATACCTGTAAATTATAATAGTAAATAAATATCTGACACAACATTAAAATTTTAAATCGTGGGCTAGTAGAAATCTTGTTAGTGCCTGGATTATTTTGGGACCGAAGTGCGTTAGCAGGGATCGGAAGTTCATAGTTCGTTCGTTATTGTTATCTATGGAATATCATTTTGAAGTTTTGACAGGTTTTATTTTGGTGTGGGGGGAGCACTTGAATAAACAACTTATCGTAAGTATAAAATCTGTACCTATAATTAATTTTAAACGAGAACCGCTGCCGACAAACTGTTTTGCAGTTTGGCAGCCTAGTAGTTATATAACATGTATGCATTTTGGGTAAATAAAAAAAAATAACTAAAATTATTTATTTATTTACCATTAATAAAATAGTTTACAAATCAGTTCCGAATATTTTATATTCTAATCCCCGTATTCATAAACGTTTTACGGTCTTATTCATAAAAATCATTAAGAATCTAGTTAAAATGGACTTTCTTCTTCTTGTAATTATGGCCTCTGCAGAAATTATTCCGCAATTTTGCCAGTGTCAAGTTTAAATAAGTTAAGTTTTTAAAGATTAGTAGTAAAAAACTAAAAAACTGCGACGTTCTAAGACGCCATTTTTTTTCTCCCATTTCGACTCTCAAAATGGACTCTTATACTAGTATAAATGTCTAGATGACGGACCAAGACAAACGAATTATAAACCTATTTAAGCTAAAATAGGTTTATATTTCGTTTGTATTTGTCTGTCATCTTGACATTTACACTAGTAAAAAAGAGAAAGTCCATTTTAACAAGAGTTATATATGATTTTTAAGAATGATACCGAAAATCTAGTTATGAAATTCTATTCATACATATTGCTTCATTTCTTATACTCGTATATTCTAAACACCAAATATTCTTGAATTATGCTTAATTCGTGTGCATTTCCCGTGGACCTAGAGACTGGAGGATTTGGTGGTAGTGACTCTCCAGTGTAAAGAGATCTTCGGTCCTGGTTGTCATTTAACACATCTATGACAGTCGTTACATGTAGTCAGAAGCCAATATAATCTGACACCTGGTATAACCATCTCGGCTTCTGGTTCCCTACGGGTTTCGAGGTCTGATGGCAGTCGCTCGTATAATTCTGGTAGCTAACCGCATCAGGTTAGACTGGGAGTCGACCACAATAGAAATGGGAAAAAGGCAAGGGGAATGATGATGATGATAACAAACATAATAATATTATAACAGTGATACTCATTGTTGAAGAGCAATTTAAATTCATTCTCCAAGAACAGTGGGTATGTCTACACCAAGTAGACCACGGGAAATACACAAGTTTATTTAACGTAATTTGACGACGCGTCGATCAAGTTGCGGTGCAGTTGCAATTAAGTTTACGTCTTAGTGCAAAATGGTATTCTTGAAAATGGGTTCTTGAAAAAAAAAAATTTTTTTTTGTGATAAATGGAAAGGTTATATATAAGTTTATAACAAAACATTTTGTTTTTCGTTTTTTTCACAATAGTTCAAGAGTTATTTAAAAAGAAAAATTCATTTTCGAATCCAGTCCCGAAGACACGCCGACCGCTCCCGAACAAACCCGAGCGCGTGTGACGTCATAATGTTAGTTTTCACTCATTGCGGTTGGTTTCCCAGGTTGTAACTGGAGACCACAAAGTGTGGCGCAGTTTAAGACCGCATGTACTGTTATTATATGGCTATAACATTATGACGTCACAACAATGGTGCCCAATTATGGCGCGTTTATAGTCGAGTGATTTTTGATTATATTTCATCAAATTTTAATTGTTCAATTTAAAAAAACGAGTTTTTTTGTATTAAATATCAATATTATTAATAATATAGTTTTAATATACATAAGAAAAAAAATGTTTTTTTCAAAAACCAATTGTTTAGCTGTCATAAGAGTTTTAAGCAAGCGTGACGCGAACTTGACGCGAGCGTATTTGACAGCGGTTGTCAAAATTACGAAAAGGGCTGTTTTGGTCTAAACTTAACTGCAACTGAACTTATCTAACTACGTGAATTAGCCTACAGATCTCAATACCCACTGATGATCATTCCTTTTTCCACTTGATCAGCTTTATCCTTACCAGTGAGCAGCTCTATGAGTGTCAACCCGAACCAATATGCTGTGCCTGGACCCTGGAAGATTTACAATCTCATCGGATCATTGTTTAATATTTTTTTTCTGTTTTATCCGTCATGTAGATAAATGTTAGACACGTATTTTTTATGTGATTTAAGATTACGGCGATTCGTCCAAGCGAAATCTCTAATTGGCCATACACTTTTTATGACAGGTACTAATAAATACATCACCAAATGACATAGGATAGTTTTTATCTGACTGCGCAAAAAGAGGTTAATGGTTTAGCGCGATAACCGACATAAGCTCGGGCGGAGCTGCGGGCGAAAAGCCAGAACGAATATAATAAGATCAAAGCCACGCTTAGGTAAATTTTATACCTCTGTATGACGTAGCGCACTCTTACTCCATAACTATCTTATCTTAACAATAGGGCTGGTAACCCAGAGCACTTCGACCCAATGGGATCTTTTGTGCTTCCCCTTGATTCTATGAAGCCTCAAGTATTCTTCCTCCACACAGCCTGTCCATGACCGCTGCTATTTGTCGGGGAGACATGAGTACTCCATAACTATAATGCATCTGTATGTGTCTTAAATATGTGTAAAATTTTTTTTAATAATCTTACTGACGCATAAAATCCTATTTTATGACATAGAAACTAAAAAATACTACCATCCATGGTGTACTGAAGTTATGTCGAGCCGTTCGGTTGTATGATTTGTATAATAAAATAAAATAAAATAATTTTATTTTTTGGAGAGGTGCTCTATACAAAATCGTTCAATATAACCTACAAGACCAATCTTTACCTATATCTTGGCATTGCCGTGTTCCGGTGCGAGGTCTGGTGACAACATGCAGCGAGGGTGGGTCGGAATTGTTGCCCCTTTAAGGTTTCTAACCATATGGAGGCTCATTCTACAGCCACCTTCTCACCGATAAAATCATTCGTAATCACGAGTGAATCGGTGTACTGGGCTGGCGCGTTCCATTGTAGTCTAAATCATTGCTTAACATCAGGCAAGTTGTAGTCAAGCGCCAGCCTATCGAAGAATAAAAAATAAAATACGTGCAATGCCACTTTTCGTTGTAATTTTATAAATGAAAAAACGGGCTTACCTATTCGAACCAAATGTTTAGGCATTGTTCGGACTATTCAGTAGATGGTTTATGTGAAGTTCGCACAAAATCGGTTGAGCGGTTCTTTGTTTATCACATTTTTTTGTAAATTGTTGAGTGGGCCGAAGCTACCCGGGCGAAGCTGGGGCGGGCCGCTAGTAGTTTATAATGAATAAATTTCGTTACTTACCCTACTTGTAACGATGTTGCCATCGACAACCACTCTCTCCCCCTCCACGTAAGTGTAAACAGTGTTAGGTATTTTGTCTTTGGTCGACGGATATGACGTCACCTTCTTACTCTGTCCTACTCCGTGGGCCACGAACGCTGTGGGTGCTGTAAATAAAATTCATACATGGCATCACGCCTTCACCCTTAATACGAGTTGTCGAGCTGCCTAGATTAGCTTCAACCCTTTTTAGTGTCCCACAGCTGGGCACGGGTCTTCTCTCAACTATCTTGTGAGTTGAGAGGGTGTTCCGCCATATTGGATTTAGAATGACGTCACACAGTCAACCATGCATTGTCATCCTAACTATAATGCCCATATCATTGGTCTAACGAGGCATTTAAAATTCATTTTTTATTATTATTATTAACTGCCTCAGTGGGCCAGTGGTAAGCGAGTTCGTTTAAAAACCGCGAGGGTTCGATTCCCAGTTTGAGCAAAGACTTCGATATTATACTTAGCAAACTTCTTTCGCAGTTTGGAATTGTGTACGATGAATGGAAATTTCCCATACGTATGGGACCTACTAAACATAGCCGACGTTAAGTGGTAATATTCCCAATTACTATTACTAGTATCACTTCAACCCTTTTTAGTGTCCCACTGCTGGGCACGAGTCTTCTCATAACTATCTTAGGAGTTGAGACAGTTTAGGCCTTACCACACACGCTGGCCAAATGCGGGTTGGTGGATGTCACATGTCCTCGAATGATTAGTTCTTAGACATGCCGGTTTCCTCACGATGTTTTCCTTCACCGATATTGAGCAGCGGAGATGAAACAATTCACACAAAGATCGGTGGCCACGACCAGGATTCGAACCCGCTACCTTATTTTTCTAAGGTGAAGCCCGTACCGCTGCGCCGCCGCTGTCGAGATAATAAGTTAAAATGTACACAAATCTACAAATTATTTTAAGTATTCTATTGCCAATCCATTTTATTCTATTTCGAGCAATTTTTTTTAACTAATGTTTTGAACAAAGGAAATGAATTTAAAAACGAATTTAAGTTCAAGACAAGTATTCGAATATTTTTTTCGTATTGACGAACTCGGACTAAGGGTACTGTATTCCCCGAACGTGTAAGCAGAGATGTAGGGGTATGTAAGGGAAGTTACGATTCATCGAACAAAATTCCAAACTGCGAACTAAGTTTGCTAAGTATGTTAGAGAAGTCTTTGCTCGACCCGGGAATGGAACCCAAGCGGTTTTTAAGCGCACACGCCTACCACTGGACCAACGAGGTAGTTAATAATAATAATAATAATAAATCGGATTTTAATTATGCCACGTTGGACCAATGATAAAGGCATTATAGTTAGGATGACAATGCATGGTTGGCTGTGTGACGTCATTCTAAATCCAATATGGCGGACCACCCAATATGGCGGACTAGTTATTTCGAACACCCTCCTGCAATATGGCTGTCAAATCTAAAGAGTTGCTGAAAATAATGTTTACTAAAAATATTTGATAACAATGTATATTAAAGAATGCTGTGGTCTGAATGAAGATTTAGTGTCAAAGGTGGAAAAAAGCATGCTTGCATGCAAGCATGCAAAGTTTGGTCATGTGGAGGGGATGGGTGATAAATAAATAAATAATAAATATTCTGGGACATTTACACACATAGTCACCTGGTCCCAAGCTAAGCAGAGCTTGTGTTATGGAAACCAGATAACTGGTATATACTATACATATAACACTTTTCTTTTTTAAATATATACTTATAATAGATATTTACACCCAGACTCGACACAAACACAAATGTTCATCATTAATGTTTGTCTCGGGTGAGAATCGCACCCACGACCTGCGGCGTGAAAAGCAATTATCTTACCGACCACGCCACCGGCCCGTCGTGATAGAACATTGACGAAAGGTATATACACGGCGGAGGTGAGTGGAAACGCCGGTAGAGGACGCTCTGGGAGAACATTCACTAATCTCCTCGGTGATGTCTTCAACAGGGACAGGTGCGTAGCACTCACAACCGCAGCATGTATGACCAGATATATGAAGGAAATAATAATATGTTTAGATCGTAGCAAGTGGCGCTCTATAGTCTCTGCCTACCCCCATGGAAAAAAGGCGTGATTGTATATACCTGTCTTCAAGTCACCGGGTGAATCGGTATTCATTAGGTAAGCGCGTTCCATCGTAGACTGCAACATTGCTTCACATCAGGCAAGTTGTGGTCAAGCGCAAACCTATTATAGGATAAGAAAAATATGTATTTTACCAGCACAAATAGCAGCTACAATCTTGCCAGATTTCTCATGTTCCTTCAGCAGTGTACCCACTACTTCAGACTTGGAGAGACGGTCTGACCCTTCCAGACCACCAGGGAGTATTACCTAGAACATATACAACATCAAATTAAAACTACTTACTTAAAGGGATACGTTACACTGACGCTGGGGTAGCTTGCTACCTATCCGACCGCGCGAATGTCGGTTATCGCGGTAAACCATTAACCTCTTTTTGCGCAGTCGTATAAAAACTATCCTATGTCTTTCCCCGGGTCTCAAATTAGAGATAGTTTTGCATTTATAGTATTAGTAAGGATTATATCAGTAGATTTTATAAGTAGTATTATGAATACACTTACAGCATCATATTGAGGCTTCTCAGCCAAAGCATCGGCCAAAGACTTGTCGGGCACTAGTGTCACTTGCCTGGAGCAGAGCACTGGAGAATTACCATCTAACCCAGCGAGAGTCACTGTTACCTGTAGAAAATTGTCTTATTTACATATATACATAACGTCACGACTGTATAACCCGAAGGTAATAATAATAATAATATATAGTGGAACACGGCCATCTGATCCCAAACTAAAGCGCAATACACATTGAGCCCGCCGGACCGCCGACAAAGCCCGGCGACACAACCCGACGGCCTGTATGAAAAGAATCATGTCGGCAACATGAGCCTGCGCGTGTTACCCGCCGACATGTTGGCGGCTTGGGTACGACGCTCAACCTGTAGTGAACCACACAACCACGACACGCGGCAATCACTGACTGCAAAATAAATTTCTCATCTCAAACCGCCGACATGCCGCCGACCAAATTTTCCGACTTGTAATAAGTGAAGTCGCCAACTACATCGCCGACAAAAAGTTGCCGACATATGTCGGCGCCCCGGCGGGCTCAATGTGTATTGCGCTTTAGTAGAGCTTGTACTGTGGAAATCAGATCTAGTAGCTATAACACAAACAAAATATTTGGTAGATGGTGCTGTGTGTATGTGTGATAATATGAAAATATTACTTACTCCCCCTCTCCTTAACATGTCCACAGTGATCACAGTCTCCATCTCCTCCGCACCTTGGGCAAGGATCACCAGAGCTGTCTTCGACATGTTTCTATGTACTTGTCTGGAACATTACACAATTGAGTTATTATTTATCATATCACCTATAGTTTATTTAATTTTCTACAATTCGACATCCAGGATATGCATCCATTTTGTGTGATCTCAGCTCCAGGAACCATCCTAGCAGACTCTTCATGCTGCTGGGGGCTTCACGGAGTACCTCAGCAATCCAAGGATACCACCTGTATTAGGTGACTTATTGAGCGAACTGCCAAGTTGTGGAATTCGCTGCTGGTATCTCTGTTTCCCAATAGCTATAATCTGACAGTTTTTAAGTTACAAGTGAATCACCACACTACTTGACTTCGATCGCCAATCAGCTAATAGAAAAACGGCTCATTTCACAGTCAGCCAGTGCTGCGACGCGTCATCAGAGCCGAGCCGATGGGAATGGTATTAGTAACACCCTATTATGAAGGCATAAAGGCTTTTTAGTACATTCTGGGTCGATAAATGTGGGGAGACCCTTATTGTAAAGTTCTAATAATAGACTAATATTATTGTGAAATCAAACAATGGGTAGAAACTTCAATTAAGAATGGGAAGTAGGTGCATCCTATTACAATATTTGTGAAAGTCGAGTGGATATTTCTTACTCTTTTGCAAAAGCTATTGGATGAATTTAGATGAAATTTTGCACAGAGATAGATTATAGTTGGGAATAGCACATAGGCTACTTTTTATCCTAATACCACTGATGTTATTATGATAGAATTGAGGGCAAATTAATCAATCAATCAAATCATTTATTTATCATTATTTCATTATTTGTAAAAACATCCTACCTAAAATCTCACTTAATTAAAACACAAAAAAACAATAGTAAATCTAGAGATCCAACCAAAGTGGTAATCATATTGTAGAACTAGCCTCTGTAAAAATAATGTTTATCACATGTGTATTACAATTTATAACAAAGTACCAAAAAATATAAGAGAGTTTCCATTGCATAGGTTCAAAACAGAGTTAAAGAAATGGCTGATACACAGCTGTTTTTATAATTTAAGTAAATATTCAAAGTAAAATAGTATGTTGGTTTTATATTTGCATGCCTATGAATGGCGGAATATGGCTGTACTATATACATTTGTCACCTTTATTTGACCTGTATTCCATGCGAATAAATTATTTTGATTTTGATCAGTATATGGCACATAGAGTGCCTAATATTATTCATATAAGTTCACATGTACTACCATTTCTAACTCCACAGATTTTTTTTCATGCCGATATTATTAAAGGACCCCTTGATGACCTACTGACCTATGTAAGCAGAGATCCTGTCCTGTGAGGCAGTTAATTTGCTAGATTGTTCTGATAGCCGGGTTTTAGGTTATTTTTGACTTGTATAGTGAATTCATTCAACGACAATTGGTAGTTATTAGTCACTCAAATACGTTTACTTACTTGAGACTTATGGAATATACTCTATTAAGTAATAATTTACTTGTTTTTAGAGAATTTAGAGCAGAAAAAATATTAGTGGCGAAAACCATTGACATCAAAATTATTTCAAATTGACACTTGACCTATTGACAGACAGACAGAATTGATTAGTGTATAAAATAAATCAATTGTCAATGGTTTATCTTTGCGCTTATCTGTGGTAGAAAGGAACACTATAGATAAAAAATATTACATAATGACCTTGACCTTTAAAATAATGACCTTGGTCTATCAAATCAAATTGACTGACGGAGAGCCGATGGTTGTCGCGATGAACGCAATGACTGAGAAACCAGTAAAGTCTAAACGTAAACTCTTGACATTAGATAATATCGATTTAATAATATGTAAGTAAAACCTTCATTCAACCGAAACATTTAATGTTACAAGAGAGAGCAACAGATATTTTGTTTCTATTTTTGTATATCTGTGTTTTGTCTATGCTCATGCATATATTTTTAATGTTGCCCTGTTTACTAAAATCCCCCTTGATGTATGTATGTTCGTATGTGCGAAATATATTTCGTATGTAAGAAAGAGAAGCGAATATTTATTGCGAATAGAAGGGGTGCGAATATTAAACTAATCGTAGGCAGACACCCAACATCATTGCGATTGTAGTTCAAAATAGTTGCGTATAGGTGGCGCTAGACGTATGCCAATTAGATGTGTTGTAGAAGCTTGAACACTCACTTCAACCCTTTTTTTGTATCTCACAGCTGGGCACGAGTCAACTCGTAAGATAGTTGAGAGAATCTAGGCACACAATCTAATCTACACACGCTGGTCAAGTGCGGGTTAGTTGTCAATGTCTTCGAAAGAATTCAATTCAATGTCAATTCTTTGTCAATGTTGGTCTATTATGTAAAAATAGCTTTCCATTGCGGCTCCACCCGCGTGACATACATTTAATGTTATGCCCAGCTGTGTGACAAAAAGTCACCTAGAGCCTTCTTCATTAATTGGACTATCTTACGGTGCAAGATTTTTTTAAATACGACCAGTAATCCCTGAGATTAGCGCGTTCAAACAAATATTAGTATAGATAGAGCAGCATTATTTATTATGTACCATGTTGTATGCCATTCGAAATTCAGACAAATATTTCTGACTCTAAACTGGTACAAATTGTTTTATTGTATATTTCATTGAATGTAATATTTTTGTTAACACGAACTCAGTTCCACGTGTAATAATATACGTATTTAACTTGTGAGATTTATATAACTGCCTATAAGCAACAAAAATGCTTAAACTTGAAATAAACAGCTGAACCTTATTGTACATTCTACACGAACGATGTTATAGTACAAAGCCCGGAATATAGACTTCTGGAATCCCCGGATCCGAAAAACAAAAGCAGAACGAAAGTTGCTTCGGGGTAAGATTCGGGACCTATAAGTCCCAAATCCATTGTAGTGACTGGATAAGCATTACTTATATAATTGTAGTTGTTTTTTTTTATATTGTTATAGGTAGAAGTCGATAATATACAAACGCTTAGCAATTTTTTGAGTGCAGACGGTGTATAATTTTCAAGCACTTCAAGTACGTTTAAAATTTCATAGGTGGTATTATAATAATAATAATAATAATAATAATGAGTTTATTTTCACCACAAGCAACAGAAAACAAGTACATTAGATTCAGCAGTAAACAAGTATTGGTTAAATAGCTTTAATGATGACACGACATAAATGTGGTGACCAGCACCTTTGCTAAGTAGTCGCTGGACTACTTGTATTAAAGATGCTGGGCCCCCAATTCCCTAGTTCATGAGTATATTATTACATGGTTACTTAGTCTGAAACAAAGGGTTTTTTTTAACAATAGTTGTGATGAGGCAAAAATAAAATTATACAAAACAAAAAAATTTAATAGTATTAAAAGTGTTGTTTAGATAAAAGTTAACAAATAGTTATTTCTTCATTTTTTATAATATTTATGAGGATTATGCCTCCGACTACATTTGTAAACATTGTCAGCCATGATCATTCAAAACGAAAATAATTCATTCGAATCGCAGGATTTTACTAGCCGCGTTGTGCGTTAGGCACTTTTTGATATCGGAAAATCTGCTGAAACCGCGTCACCGTCATGCTAATTTTACGAAAGTGGGTAAAGGGATTATAAGAGTGATTGCATAGTCAGGAGCCCTTAGGAGCTTTTTTTGCGGATGATATTACCCAGTTAGCTGGAAGGGCCTTCATTGGTTCACCGGACTTCTTCGGTGAGCCGTCCGAGGACTGTCGAACCGAAGTCCTTAGGCACGAACTCCTTATATACGCCGGAGTCGATCTTTTTTTCGTTAAACATTTGTTTTATAACTTAGTAGAATCTATTTTTGCCCTGCTCTAATTATGTGTCCTTGTTTTTTCTATAACAATATCCCTAATTCCTGGTGGGGTTCGTACCGACGACCCTGTAGATTTTGATCCACTCAAACCATTCGGCTACGACACTTGTTGCCTAAATTTCGAATTTCTTGAATAGTTATTTCTCTAATTATCTATGCATAAATGTCATTTTGTTTACAGCGTGACTTGTCTGTCTGTCTTCACTGTTTTACACGCATAGCTGTCGTCCGTTCGTGAGTTTATTTCTTCTTCTTCTTTTAATTATGGCCTCTGCAGAAATTATTCCGCAATTTTGCCAGTGTCAAGTTTAAATAAGTATATAAGTTTTTAAAGATTAGTAGTAAAAAACAAAACTGCGACGTTCTAAGACGCCATTTTTTGTATATCCGTGAGTTTATTTACAGTTGGCATTTGGCTGGCTGTACTTTTATCTGCCAATGTTTTTTAAGGACTATTTGTTTTAGTAATGGCAATACACGACAGATGTTCGTTGCGTTGACGGACGACGGCAAGTTTTATTTTGTCTATGATAGCTTCCTTTCTTTCGTTGATCGTTCGTTCATCACAAAAAAACGAAAAAACTCTTTTTACATTATTCTAATGATTCCTTTCTTATTTTACGTTGTGTTTTAATGGTTTAATCTTTGTAATGTTATTATAGAATTTTGATGTTTACTTAGCATTTAATTTACTTTTGATTTTTAAGTGATTGTATGAAAGTATTGTAGGTTATAAATTGAATATGGAAAAGTAGTGGTCAAATAATATATTGTTAAAAAATTAATTGTTTTCATAATGGATTTTGTGAAAAGAGAAGATCAAAATGTTCTCGACGATGAAAACTATAAGTTTTATGTTGAAAGTGTAAGTTAATTGTTGCTAATTACAAAGTTGCATGAGTTTTGAAAACGGACGTTTTTTTTACATTTGTCGTTGGAGCGAAGTTCCGGGTCCAAATCCCGGTGTTGGTTGGAACGTTTTATTATTTTACAATTATTTTAATACTTTGTCACTAAATATTGCAATAAAAGCTATAATATATCTTTAATATTTTATTTCGTGAATTAAAATTTAAGTTAAGCATTTAAAAAATATATTATTTAAACTGATAGGTTTTTCAAACGAACAGACTACAGGAAGTCAGCTGTTGTTTGTACTCTACTATTTTTCTGGTAAAAGTAACCTATTTAATTTATGATAAATTTTATTTATTTTACTATTTATACTACCAAGCTCACTCCTCTGATATTTTGAGGTGTAGGCAGGGGTGAATCTAACTGATTTTTGCTGCCTATGTGTAGATCAGTCTTAACTTATTTTACTCAACTAGATATTCAAAATTTGGACCACATACCTAGCTTGTGGTGTCACATCATTTCAACCCTTTTAGTATCCCACTGCTGGGCTTTGGGTGCTTGTGGTGTAAAGATATACAATTAACATGGGTTATATGCAGTTGCATAAATGTTATGACAGAACTTTTCAATATTATTTTTAAACAACTTTGAAAAGCGGGAAAACCAATTTGGTTGTTTATTTTATATATTACCAGTGGCGGATTAAGACTTTTGCCGTCAGTAGGCTATTCAAATTTTGCCGCCCCTTCTGACCTCTGCATTTCGATACCCTACACTGACAAAAGACGTACTCGATTTTTGAAAATCGGGGTGAAACCAATAACTTCCCAATTTTTGAAATTTTCAATTTTTTTAGCGTTAAGTTAAACATTTTTGGGACAAATTTGCCGCCCTCTAGAATCCGCCGCCCTAGGCTCAAGCCTACTCAGCCTGCTGGTAAATCCGCCACTGTATATTACAATATTAAATATATAGTACAGAGTATTAAATAGAGGGTATTTTTTATGAAACATGTCTAATACTATTTTGAAATATAAATGTATTACTTTTACTAATCTATTTTTTTAAGAAGTGCATTATTTTATTTTTTTGTGAGGTATTGAATGAAAAGCCTGAAAAATCCTTTCTTATTTAAGACCTTTTATGGAGTCTATGTGCCAAATTTGGAGTCTCTAGACCCAGCTATTTAAGCTGTGCTTTGATATGTCAGTCAGTTTCTACTTTTATATATTTACAGCCTTATTCATAAAAAAGTTATAAGACTCTTTAGTTAAAATGGACTTTATCTCTTTCTTACTAGTATAAATGCCAAGATGACTGACAAAGACAAACAAATTATAAACATACTAGCTTTCCGACAGCGGCTTCGCCCGCGTGTATGTCGGTTATCGCGCCAAAACATTACCTTCTTTTTGTGCAGTCGGATAAAAACTATCCTATGTCCTTTCTCGGGTCTCAAAACTACCTCCATACCCAATTTCATCCAAATCGGTTCAGTAGTTTAAGCGGGAAAGCGTAACAGACAGACAGAGTTACTTTCGCATTTATAATATTAGTAGGGATTTTAGTTATAATGAGCTTAAAATATGTTTATGAATTGGGGGTTAGATTTTATAAACTGCTTACTTAGTATCTATATAAATAAAATATTGATATGTATATTTAGGTGATTTTGTTTTTGGTAAAAAATATTTTCTTGTATCCTACAGCTCCAGAAATCGCATCAGCTCGAAACAGAGTACCAACACACGGCACTATCAATGGAACAGCTCCACCAAGCCATGCAGTCCTCCGTAGCCAATTCCATAGTACACAACTTTCAGCTACCCCTTTCCCCGCGCCAAATGTCTTCCCTCATGCTCAAATCCAACCACTTGCCACGGAACCTCAATTTCAATGATATACCCGCACATCTATCACGGAATATTTCATCAGAAATGGATCTAGCCCATCATTTATCTGAATTACCACAAAATTTGAGACACGACGACATATTATCACATAATCTGGGAAGAAACATAGATTTATCACTTATACGAGGTCTTGGAAACGATTTAGAACTTCAAAACAATTTGAATCAACTCGCACAAAATCTGAATGAGAATTTGAGTACAGATTTGAGTAGAATAAACGAGTTGAGAGCAGAAATGCCTCATGAATTGAATCATGAGATTAATTTATCACATCATTTAGGAAGACAGAATTTGGAACAAGAAATATTGAGTCAAGATGAAAGGCGAACACCGATGGTAGTTATCCAAGACCCACATAATATGTTGGAGCAAAACTTAGGTCCAAGGTTGGCGTCAAATATGAATGGACAGGGGAGGTTGGATCCAGCAGAACATAATATGTTACCAATGCCGTTTCATATAAAATCTGAGCAGGAAGATGAAGGATACTTCTATGATAATATTAACCAAAATCCTGCCAGTATCAGTAATTTAAATGGTAAGTTCCTTTTTTTATATCACTTCAATCCTTTTTAGTGTACCACTACTAGGCACGGGTCTTAAGCCTTACTCCACACACGTTTGCAAGTGCGGGTTAGTGGATGTCACATGTCCTCGAATGATAAGTTCTTGGTTTTGATGTTATTTCCTATATTGAGCAGTGGTTATGTTACAATTCACACAAAGATGTGTGGGCACGATCGAGGATTGAAACCATGATATTATATTTCAAAGGCGAGTCTGATACCGCTGTGCCACTGCTGCTCAACCCTTGTCCAGAGGTAAGCGTGTTCGCTTAATAACCCCGAGTCCCGGGTTGAGTAAAAAGATTTTTCTAATACACTTAGAGAATCTTAGTTGCAGCTGGAAGTTTGGAATAGTGTCCGATGAACGGCATTAGGCTCGCCCCTATTACGTATGGGACCTAAACAGCCAAAAGTCTGTGATATTCATCTCTGCCTTCACCTTTAGGTAAGGTACATGCATAAGCGCTATGTTATTTAATAATACCCCCCCCCCTCCTTTTCTTAGATGTTAAAAATAATATTCTAAATTGGGTTCCAAATAATATTAGGGAAATGACTATTAACAAATTTAAAATGATTATAAAATCTATGTTGTGTAAGAAAGCGTATTATAAAATTTTAAAATATCTAACGATAAAGACGCTTGGAATTAAGTCGCTCTATAGATAGACCGTTTAACTCGCGTATCGCCTATCGCCAAGATTCTGACTCCTCAAGCTGCACAGACAGTGATGATGATTCAAGCGATATGGATATTAGTGACGAATAGTCTTACATTACTTTTATCTGTGGTTAAATAGTTATTTTAGAGATTTAGTTAATGTTTTATGAATTTGTACCTCAGATGGCAATACGCGAGTTAAACGGTCGGCCTTTAATACAACACACTTAACAAAATGTAATAGAATTGTCTCAGATTTACGCGAATATCACACATTGAAATAAAATTACTTTTTAACGGATTTTATCGCGGTTTAACGTAGAGATCTAAAATCTAAAATAAACCGCGATAAAATCTGTTTTTAAAAGTATTTTTATTTCAAAATGTAATAGATATAAATAGGTACTTAATTTAAAAAAAAAATCTATTGAGTGTTTTGGCAGTGTTACTCAGTAGTTGCCAGTCATTCACTGCACGGTAGGAAAATAAATTGGACCATTTTTTGACGGGCCGGTGGTGGCGTGTTAGGTATGATACTTGCTTTTCACGCCGCAGGTCGTGGGTTCGATTCCCACCGGAGACAAACATTTGTTTAAATATGTCTGTTTGTCTTGTCTGGGTGTAATTATCTATATTTAAGTATATATTTACAAAAGAAAAGTATTTTAAGTAGTTTATTACAAGTTATCTGGTTTCCATAGTACAAGCTCTGCTTAGTTTGGGATCAGATGACCGTGTGTGTTAATGTCCCACAGTTAATTCGTATATCAAAAAATAAATAAAAAGTATTTTCATTTCATTTCATATAATAAATAAGCACTTGAAGCCAAGCGATAGCGGTTAGTACGTAATTCTGGGGTCAGGTCAAACGTCGTCCGCCTGGCCTTGGTATTTGAATCTAGATATTTGTTTAAAGAAAAAAAAAAGCATTCATCCTATTTAGTATGCTCAAGAATCGAGTTATTCACGTTTCCTTTAATTATTTATAGTTTTAAAATTACAACATTTTGAAAAATAAAGAAAAAATATGTTTTGATTTCGTTATGTTAATTACTGTGAAACTCATTAAGTAGCTCATTAAGCCGAAGAGGTTTACATGCTCACCCAGGCAACCTCACAGACACTGGTCTGACAATAACAATAACATATAATTATGCAACAATGACAATAACAGACAAGGAATCTGCAGTGAAATTGACGGTTGACGTCTTGTGAGTTCGATTCCCGGTCGTGCCCACACATTTGTGTGTTAATTGTTTCATCGTCGCTGCTCAGGACAAGGCCAAACTCAAGGACATGTGACAGCCACCAACGCGCTTACCCAGTAAATAATGATTCACTTGTGACTTGAAGGAAGATTATAGCTATCGGGAAACAGAGATGTCGGTAGAGAATTCTAACTTGGCAATTCTAATTGGCCAATGAAGCGTATGAGGTGTGATTCTAGCGATTAAGAGATAGGGGTCACCTTGCGCTTTGTTGAATACCTACACCAAATCTTAGCTTCGTGTATGAAATGAAATGAAATGAAAATATGCTTTATTTTTTTTGAGACGCGAGTCTACTTAAAAATAGTCCAATTTCTAGTCCTACCGTGCAGTGAATGACTGGCAACTACTGAGAAACACTGACAGAAAACTCAGTAGGCTTTATTTCTTTTTTAAATGAAGTACTTATATCTATTACATTTTGTTTGTTTGGTGTGTTGAATTAGAGCGACTTAATTCCAAGCGTTTTTATCCGTTACATAGTCTGAAATTTTATAATACGCTTTCTTACATAACGTAGATTTTATGGTTATTTTAAATTTGTTAATAGTCATTTCCCAAATATTATTTGGAAGTTTATTGTAGAAACGTATACACTGCCCCATAAAAGAGTTACTGATTTTGTGGAGTCGAGTATGATGTGCTACAAGATCGTTCTTATTTCTAGTATTTAAATTATGTGTGTCGCTTATTTTTTTAAATTTTTAATATTTTTATGCACATACAATAAATTTTCATAAATATATTGAGAAGCGACAGTCAAAATATTTATGTCTCTGAATTTCTCTCTTAGAGAAACACGGCTTCCTAGTTTGTAGATAGCTCTTATAGCTCTTTTTTGTAAAATAAAGATGGTTTCTATGTCAGCCGCATTTCCCCAAAGAAGAATTCCATAAGACATGATACTATGAAAATAACTAAAATAAACAATTCTAACAGTATCCTCATCAGTGAGCCGTCTAATTGTTTTAACTGCATACGCAGCAGAACTTAATTTTCCGTACAGTTTATCTTTATGAGGAAGCCACTGTAATTTAGAATCTAGTGTGATGCCTAAAAAAACTGATGACTTAACAGGGTCCACCTCATTACCATTAATTTTAACATTTGTATTTGCCTGTCTTATAGAAATAAAACTACTTTTTACCGGATTTTATCGCGGTTTATTTTAGATTTTGGATCCCGACGTTTCAAAGTCTTTTCAGACTTCATGTTCACGGTTGGACTGAGGTATTTGATTTCCAAAAATTTTAATCATAATTATTACTGACTACCTCCTAACATTAATATTTAAGTTGCGTTCCGATTTAAGCAAACTGAGCTCACAGTGTCTTGAATTCTGAGTTGATTTTGCTTGGTTTATTTTTGCTCTGTTTGCTAAAATCGGAACGCAACTTAAATATTATTAACGAACAGCAATTGATTTTTATCTAAATAGATAGATGTGTGTTATTCGCGTAAAATTTAAGAAAATACTATGAGAACCTCTTTCTTTTTAAGTCGGTTGAAATAGAATCGATACGTACGTACATAGCAACTATTCTTAAACACATTAAATGTTAGATATAAGATACAAAGTTGACTTTTTGACCTTAAACTAAATATAATTATGCTGGGAAGGTCATTGCGAACTGGTTCATAATATCACTTGTACCAGTGGAATGGCTTTCACGGGCCGTTCTGGTGATCGCGATGCGCTTGCGACGATTATTTATACATATTAGATGTACGGATTTATTTAATTTTTATTCCCTTTTCTTTTGAAGGGCCGGTGGCGTGGTCGGTAAGATACTTGCTTTTCACGCCGCAGGTCGTGGGTTCGTTTCCCACCCGAGACAAACATTAGTGATGAACATTTGTGTTTGTGTCGGGTCTGGGTGTGAATATTTATTATATGTATATATTTACAAAAGAAAAGTATTATATGTATAGTATATACCAGTTATCTGGTTTCCATAACACAAGCTCTGTTTAGCTTGGGACCAGATGACCGTGTGTGTTAATGTCCCAGAATATTTATTTAATTATCTATGCAGTCTCCCGCTTTTTTTATATTCTTGAATAGGCTGGCGCTTGACTACAACTTACATGATGTTGAGCAATATAGAATAGAAAGTACCGATTCAATCGTGAGAATGACTTTCGGTGAGAAGGTAATACCTACTGAGTTGTTTGTCAGTGTTTCTCAGCAGTTGCCAGTCATTCACTGCACGGTAGGAAAAGAAATTGGACTATTTTTTATGTAGACTCGCGTCTCAAAGATAAAATAAAAAGATTTGTCATTACCTTTACTTTCCAACTCCTCCTATTATCTTTTTGACTAAATTCATTCGCGGTTCGAGACAGTTGAAGTGGTCGGGTTCGAATCTTAAGCCTGTTCCCAGCGCTACTGCAGTGATGGGATTGTGGTGGTGGGGTTAGATACATAAAGAAATATGTACTGGTTTCCTACAGGTTTCAAGGTCTGATGGCAGTCACTCGTATAATTCTGGTAGCTAGCCGCATCAGGTTAGACTTCCCAGTCTAGTCGGTTCCCACCGACCACAATAGAAATGAAAATAACGCAAGGGGAATGATGATAGTTTCAAATTTTATAATAAGCCTTATAAATTGTGGATTTTATACACAAATTCAACCCTTTTAGTGTCCCACTGCTGGGCACGGGTCTTCTCTCAACTATCTTACGAGTTGTGAGAGTGTAGGATTAATCCACACACACTGGCCAAATGCGGGTCACATATCCTTGAATGATTAGTTCTTAGACATGCCGGTTAGTTCACGATGTTTTCCTTCGCCGATATTGAGCAGCAGTACTAACTAATGTGTGCGTATGCGCATCAAATTCCAATCCACAGATAGAGATAATCGACGATAATCAACGTTGTAAACCATTTACAATGATGTCAAAAACTGTGCTGGATAGTCAATATTTTTATGACGCGTAACACGCGACGCAACACATCTGTATTATCCTAAAGTGTAGGCAGAGGTGCATGCCACCCACTTTTCAACGTCTATGTTTAGCACCCATACTATACTCTAAGAATCACAGGGAGCACTTTAAGAGCATTTTAAGAGTCAACAACTAAACACTCGTAGGTCTGTGACTCGATGTAATCAAATACCCCATCACTGTCATCAAGCCATTTCCACTATACCAAGCTAAATCTCTCAGATGTCTCAGCGATGTAATTATAGAACAAAAACACACTAACATTTTTTTTTATTTCCAGGTCTTCCAACAGAACACGCCCAACCACAGACAACTCTACATCCAGACAACCAACTCTACAATGTTTATAATAATCACGTCAATGTTCCAGCTTTAAACACACTAGATCTGTATTCCCGACAGCAAAATTACATACAAAACTTCACTGCGATAAGAGAAAACCCGCAGAATTTAGTTATGCACCGGCAGTTTGACAACGCCAGCCCTTACCAAGAAGAATTTAAAAAGTTACGTTCACAAGATGGCGGATTGCCCGCCAAAGAGAAAGTTGAAGACCCGAAAGAGAATTTGAAACCTACGGATCAAAATAAAATATATTTCGCGGAATATAGCCCTAATTATAATGAAAATAAAAATGAGAATGATTCTAGCGTTCATAATAAAATGAATGATGATATTTCTATGAATATTAAAGGGCAGTATTCATGTTATAAATGTAATGAAGTGTTCCCCTCTAAAAGAGGTTTGAAACATCATTCCAAGAGTTGCACAGACAACGATTCTGTTGAGAAAATCGGTAAGTTTAGCTGCACACAATGTGCTTATAGATGTCAATCGACAGCTATATTGAAAATACACGAACGCACACATTCCGGTGAAAAGCCATTCTCTTGCAATTTTTGTGATTATAAATCTGGACAAAAAAATAATGTAGCGAAACATATTCTAGTGCATATGAAAGAAAAACCGTTTAGATGCCAATATTGTGACTATAGGTGTGCACAAAAAAACAATTTAGTAGTACATGAGCGTACGCATACTGGGTACAAACCATTTGCCTGTCCATTTTGTGAGTACAGGACAGTGCAAAAACCAAATTTAGTTAAACATATGTATTTACACACAGATCAGAAGCCTTTTAGCTGTGATATGTGTAGCTATAGATGTGTACAAAAGACGAATTTAACTAAACATAAGCAAAGACACCTAAACGAAAAAGATGGGGAGAAAATGGAGCCTAAAACTCAAGTGAAACCGTATCGGCCTAGACAAAAATCTGTGAAATGCCCCGAATGTCCTTATAGATGTGTCCAAAAATCTAGTATGGAAAAACATGTGTTGTATAAACATAGCAACAGCCAAGATTGCGACAGTTTTGACGAGGACAAGCAACAATATAAGCATTCCGATCCAGATTCCCAAGATTTTGAGCAAGGTTTGAATTTAATGAAGAATTCTGAGGAGGAAAGCATTAATCTGAGTATAAAGAAAATTTATCGGTGCCAAGAAAAGGAAGTTAGTGACTTAGAGAATGTCGAATCATAGCTGTTTCAGTTTTTGAAGTGGTTTTCGTGTAAATTCTTGCTGAAATCAGAATAAAGTTTAGTGTTAGTGTGTGTGTGTGTGTTGTAAAATAATATTAGTTATTAATTTTATGCGGCAGAACGTCAAGGATAGTGACAATGGTGAGAGACAACGAAAAATTGTTTGAAATGAAAGTTGGTAGTTAGAAATAGGTTATATCATTAAGTTTCAAACTTTTTAGTCATGTGAAAGCATAAACTAAAATCTGGCAATTAAAAAAAACAATAGCGTCGTGCGGTTAGTCGATGTGCCAGGACTCCGTGTCTCGCGCTTAAAACATTCATCTCAAACTCGGCATATGTAAAAATAATGACGAATGTCAATTTGAAAATGAAATCTACATAATGAATCGATTGCTATAGACTACGTTGCCGGTCGTGCGTTAAGTGGTTGACTAAGTAGACTTATCTCTAACGTGCCATTCCGACAATACGAAATTTTGTTTCCAATCAACATTCGCTAATTTTTTCGACATGTCTAAATGCCAATGTCTGAGACAATGTCTAAGGGGCAAGAAGGGTCCACCTACCGTACAAACAAGTTGGAATCCCTTTGCGATCAATGTGGCTGATAAGTTTCGTGTAGATAAGCTTTATTAACAACAGCTGATACAATCTTACCGATAAAACATCACATTTTGTAAGTAATTAATGTATATTGAACTTGTCTATGGACGCTAGATGGCGTTTTTTTATATATTTTTTTGTATTACACTTATAGAATCATGTGTGTATATAATTTTAGGTATGTTTGAGATTATTTTTGCTTTTGTTGCTAGTAGTTCTTTGACAGCCTCTTTGAAAGAAATAATGAAACTTTTCGGCCCTTAAAAGTTCCTTTTAGAACGAAACTGTTATTCATTCATTCATTCATTCACTATTCGAAAAGGGCATAAGGGCAATAGTCTCTTCAAAGGGATTCTCAAAGAGAACTACTGGGAATACATATGTTTTTGGTCTGTTTCATCATTCGTTTTGTATCTTAGTTGGTGAAGATACGGCTTAAAGTTCAGTAATTTGCTCACAAGGATGTTGTAATATCGACGGTGAAGTTTCAATATCTCGGTAGGTGTACAATGGTTATCTGAGAAAATGTGCTCAATTTACAGGTTTACTAATTTACAGCTTTCGACGTATTGCATCTTCAGCGACAATATATATTCACGTCTATATAACTAAGCCACAACAAAGCCGCTGGTCCGGCTTTACCCGGCAAGCCAGAGCGCCTAGCTTCTCCTGAAATAATCCTACAGCCTAACTAACCCGCGCGGATTTGTTCCGATGGGCTCATGGCTCTGGTGTTTAGTGGCCTTCAGGTAGATGGATATCAGCCACGTTGCAAAAACACCTGTTGTAACCTATATAAGTAAATTTTATTTTTATTTAATTATTAGGAAACTCAACAGCTTATTTACATGAGTAGTATGGCATTACGTTAGAATCTTAAGCTAATTACAGACCTTCACGACATTCGTCTAGCCACCTATGTTGAATATACTGTGTGACTAAATGCTACAAGTGAAAGTTAATATTTTATACATATTATTTCAAATATTATTTTGCTATGTGCTGTACCGACGTGTGTGACTAAAGACAGCAATAACGTGCGAGTAAGAGGGAATGATTAGTGCAGTTATTTTTTATTCGTTTACTAGCAAACCCGACAAACTCTGTTTCGCCACCAGATGGCTTCATTTTATGTAACATTTTCCCCGCTTTTCTGTTGAAATTTTTCCTGAATTTTCTTTGCTATAAACCTCACGGAGACCTTTCCAACGAATGCAAAACTTTGAAAATCTGTTCGTGCGTTCTGGAGTTATAGCGTCAGGAAGGAAAACCCGACTTATTTTTATATACATAGTGGATTGGCGCGGGATTTCCATTTGTCTATATAGTTTATGGCACCCAAGCTACTCCGGGTTGCCAGTGTAAAATAATGATTAAAAATCTTATTGAGAATTTTATTATCAAAGAACTCCACGCTGAACCTCCATCCATAGCACACTGAGGGACTTCTGATTGGTGTAACAAATCAGAAAATAGTGGAATGTGGGTGGTATCCATCTGCCTACATCTTGAAGTAATGTAGAAGGGGTTATGTAGAAGTAAAGAAGTGATATAGATTAATGGTGATTCAAACTGGTCTAAAATATTTAGAAATTTAAGCAATTGCTTATTTACTAGTCTAAATGACTTTTTGTAAGGAATTTTGTCAAAATGTTAATTTTAAAGATTACTTAGGTCGATGGGTGTCAATGCTTAATGTGCGCATAACTCGAACTAGGCCAAAAGCTTCAAATGGTTATTATTTTCAATATCTAGAAACTTTTTGTCCGTGTAATGTTTTCGTGGTGACAGTCAATGTATGGAAAATCTGTCGAAAGGTTAGTTATATTCCTCTGAAGAAAAATATCTGGCAATTGAACTAACGGTCCTAACTAGCTTTTAAATAACATTTTGACATCTGTCATTATAATGTGATATAGCTTGTCAATAAAATAAAGCGCTCTCTCAATGTTCCTGTGTAAATATCATTAAATCATACGCTTTTGTAAGGGACTCCTTTGAAATCTGACGTAAAAATGAACGAATGGTTGAATGGTTGTAGGTTAAAATCGCGCCTACACTTTCAAACCTACGTATTCTACATATATCTTACTTGATCTCTGGTTAGACTTTTTATTATGGAATGGTTGAAAAACTGTTTGTTTACTGTGAGCATGAAACGAAAGTTGAACTTTAAAGGAGAGGTCAAAAGTGGGCTAGAATTTTGAACACCAATGTGATATACCTCATTGGAAAGCTTATTTAATAAGCTGTTAGAATTTAACTAAACACGAATTTTAGGAGCAACCATTTTTGTAAAAATCAAAAAAATGTAATAGAAAAACAAAACGCACATTACCTTTAATTATCCGTTTCCTAAGCAGTATAAATATTGCAATCACGTCAATAATTGCATTCTGTTACAGTACTTTTCTCTTGTAATATTATTTTAGCTGCAGCTTAATGTAATTATGACGAAAAATATTAATTATCTTATTAGTGTAATAACAAAACGCGTAGAAAAAAATATAATTACGGGAAACGTCATGATGTCATTGTCATTGATCAGTTTGATTGACAGCGTTGAAATAATTTTGATTTTTTTGGTTGCTCAATTGTCATTTGACCATGGGGTTGCCAATTGCAATAATCATAATATTGCAATAAGGATTCTTATTTTCAAATTCAATTTTTTAAAAAACGGGGGGGTGTAAAATTATTTTAAATACACCAAAAAATTTAATAAATTATGCTCTATTAACCTATGTAACTCAGATTGCTGTTCAAATTTACAATTATTTTAATCCCAGGCTCTATACATTTTTTGAACGTCTCCTTTCCACTTATGTTTTATATATCTCTTTTAAGTTTATGAATGATAATTATAGATAGACCGTTTAACTCGCGTATCGCCTATCGCCAAGATTCTGACCCCTCAAGCTGCACAGACAGTGATGATGATTCAAGCGATATGGATATTAGTGACGAATAGTCTTACATTACTTTTATCTGTGGTTAAATAGTTCTATAAGAGATTTAATTAATGTTTTATGACTTTGTACCTCAGATGGCGATACGCGAGTTAAACGATCTATCTATAATATTAATTAACTATTTTTGTCATTTATTAAAGCATATTTTATATGATTTTATAACAAAATCTCAAAGAGTCTTAGGATTTTAATATTATTAGGTAGGTTTAATAAAATTTGAATCTTGTTGCTAGCGATAAAACTAGTTTTTATTAATTACGAAGTCAGACTCGCTTTCAAAATGTGTCATATTTTGGTTTGGTTGTGATTTTTATCGTGAACGAATGATTTGAACTTAGAGCGGTGAGTGAATGAAATTGAGTGATATTCGAATGAGAAAACTGGTTGTAGTGCTGTGAATCTGTCTAATTACTATTAGATTATTTTCCTTACTATTTTATATAGTTTTTTAACATTGAAATTGGTAAAAATAGTGTAATATTAATTAGACAGACGTTAGAAGCTTATGCTTCTAGGCTGTGAAGTGATTTCCATAATTTTGTAGTTTTTAAGTTTTTTATTCAACGTTCGAGACGTTTATAGATAGCTATTTAGTATACTGATGCTATATTTCTTCATACAAAATACTTGCTTGCGCGCACGCCGTGGATTGCGACATGTTTAAGGCAAAACTAACACTACAGGGGTGTCGCCCACTTCTGCTGTTAAGTTGTTATTAGTATTTATCCTTATTTTTATCTGATTGTGACACAAATTGCACGTGGTGAATTGTTTAAAAAACGATCTCGTGATTTCCATTAATGAAAATACGGAATGGAATTGTCTGTTTTAAAAACGGAAGATGAGTCGTAGGTCCCGCAAATTAATGAATTTTGGACGTTATAACGGTCTAAAGTAAAAATTATTAGATAAAAAGATTAATTAATTATCTTCATCTTCATAAAAATCTTTCTTCTTCAGTCCTTAGATACAAGTTAAGTATGTAAGTGTGCGTTAGAATGACAATATTATTCCCACATCCCCGTTCTATCCGTTCATCTCCGTTCGGACAGGTAGAGGTACGTACGGCTGTGCGCCACCGATATATAGTGGAAACTCCACAGGCACGCACAAAGCGCTTCGTGCGCACTTATTTTGTTAACTACCAAGTTGTGAAATTCGCCGCCGGCATCTTTGATTCCCGATAGCTATAATCTCGCGGTCTTCAAGTTCTAATGTGAATTGGTATTTACCGGGTAGGCGCGTATCGTTGACTGCATCATTGCTTAACAACAGGCAAGTTGTGTTGAAGCACAAGCCTATTATAGGTTTAAAAAAAGGTACGGAAAAATTTGACCTTACACGAATATGTTACAGTTTTTTTCTGTCGAAACGTCTCTAACGTTGAATAGGATATTTGAAATAAGTTTGTCATTAAGATTATTATTGTTACCAATTATATAATGTACCTTAATACATCACTTTTTTTTGTATATTTTAGTTTGTGACATAAGCACCGAGTATATGATGGTGATTTTTAATATTTTTTTAATTGAAATAAGTGATATGTCTGAATAATGTGGTGCGTTCCAGCAGTTTGACGATCTCTGCAGTCGAGTGGTGTAAGCCGTCCAATTGGGTTATACTGTGCCCGGGAGGTCTTTGGAAATATTTAAAAATCATTATCATAATTTTACTCATATACTCGGGTATTTTTTGTGAAATAATCAAATAATTTTTGTATGTTCTTTTTTAATAAATGCCGCTTACCAAAGTGTTTTTTTTTGTGTTTTTATTGTATAAAATAATAATTTTATGATAGTATTCTGGGACATCAACGCACACGGTCAGCTGATGCCATACTAAGCAGAGCTTGTGTTAACTGTCATGGAAAGCAGTTAACCGATATACTACTATACTTAAATTACTTTTCTTTTGTAAATACATACCTATCTATTATATAAAATTTCCATGTCACAATGTTTTTTTACCACAAATTTTATATGCGTATTCAGTTGGTCTGAGAATTGGCTACTATCTATTTTTCATACCTCTGAGTGATAAGGGTTCACCCTTAAATTTTTTTTTTAAATTTTTGGACGAAATTTTTTGTTTTTATTTTTGTATAATGTGGCATTAAAAAATACATACAAACCTAAATTTTCACCCTTCTATCACCAACCCCTATTTTTTAATAGTGAAATTAGTAATACGCGGTACGAAGTTCGCTGGGGCAGCTAGTAATAGATAAATTTGTCTCGTCTTAAAACAAATAGTTAGTTCAAGCTCACAAATATGTCTGTCTTGGGTGGGAATTGAACCCACGACCTGTGGCGACAAAAGCGTCTTGCTAACTGTCTGTTGTTTTAGCTGTTTTTTTTTGCGGATGACCTAACCCAATTAGCCGAAGGGCCTCTATTGGTTCATCGGACTTTTTCGGTGAGCCGATGATTACAATTTTTAGTGAGAAATACAAAATTTCTTCCCTAAAAGTGAAAATTATTGACTCGTCAGATATCAACGCCATCTGTTTGGTATTTTTTTTTTTTAATTTATTTCCAGAAAAAAGTACAAAAAATACAATATATCTATACCCCGCCAAACTGTAGAACAGTTTGTTGGCGAGAGAGGCGCTCTTGGTAAATTATTATTTTATTTATATTTTTAATAAATCTACTCACCAATAGATGGCGCTGTAACCCTATCATTTCTATTCGGTAATAGATGTCGCCGTAAGTCTAATATCAAAATATACCCTTACTTCCTTATTCTTGCTAATATTATAAATGCAACAGTATTACGCCAAAACTACCAAACAGATTTGAATGAAATTTAGTATGTTGGTAGTTTGAGACCCGGGGATGGACATAGGTTCGACTGCGCGTCGAAATATTGCGATATATATCTAAAGTGTCGGCAACGTGCAAGTTACGCTTCTGGTGTTTCAAGCGTCCATCGGCTATGATGACCGCTTACCAGCAGGTGGGCTGTGATGCTTGTCTGCTTTTTGGAAGTACCTATTACTGATATTATACCTATGTAATACTGTAGTAATAAAAAATGATCAACCGCCTGAAAAATCTTTGAGTTTAAACATTTTAAACGAATTGTTAAGGCAGCTAATAAGGAATGAACAGTTGCACATGTATTTATTAGCTATAGCATTGCTAGTTTCCGCCCACGGCTTCGTCCGCGTGGTACTTATTGGAATAAAAAGTAGCCTATGTGTAAATCCGGACCATATCTATCTTTGTGCCAAATTTCATACCATTCCGTCCAGTAGTTATTGCGTGAATGAGTATCAAACATACCTGCATCAATACCTTAACTTTTTTTTGGCTCGGCTTAGAAACCGTTTGCAAATGTCAAGTTAGGCCTTACAAACTTTCGCGTTTATAATATCAGCTGGCGTATTATGAGTTTTTAAAGCGATTTTGATTCCGTTAAAAGAAAGGAATGCAGTTATAAAATTCTTGTATCCGCATCCCTTTCTTTCAACGGAATGACAATAGCTTTAAACACATAATACGGCACCAGTAGGATAAATTAAAATTCTTTACTTGGTAGTATCACAAACAACCTAAAATTAATTTCTCCACAGATAATTTAATACGTTTTAACAAAATAAAACTGACCTCGTTTTTTTTTAATAATAGAAAGAATGAAAACATTTATCTGACATAGACAGGACACACAAAATCAAAATGATAAAAAAAACACATAGAAAGAGAGAGAAAAAAAAAACAAATGGAAAAATAAAATAAAAAATTGGTTGTTTGTAAAGTAGGTTTACGATCGAGATGTTTACGTGATAACGTCTTATTGGTGATATAAGTTTTTGGGAAGTAAGGAATTAATATTGTTGCCGCTAGAGTGAGAGAGACGGAAGATCGGTCCACTCACTCGAACGCTATGCCAGCCTCCGCTCGTGAGGATTCCGCGTGACAAGTTTCACGGAATGACTGGCAGCGCTCGAGATGAGACGGGAGATCGGTCCGTCTCTCTCTCGTTATACCTGCGATCGCGCTCGTGAGGTTTTGGTGTGACACAAGTTTCTGAACATGTCACCCGACTAAAACGATTTTAAAGACGTTATCACGTCAAAAACAAAGAGAAAATAATAATAGCTCGGCGCTAGACCATTTGCCAAAAGCTGGAATTTAAATGTGGATTATTTTGAATTAAAGTGTACCTATATTTTCTTACAAGCAAAAAACATTTTGCTATTTTAAATATGACAGATCGCTCGTTCTTCTTCTTTTAAATATGGCCTCTGCAGAAATTATTCTGCCATTTTGACAATGTCAAGTTTAAAAGTATACATGCTTTTAAAAGATTAGTAGTAAAAAACTAATAAAACTTCAGCGGTCTTGTACGGTTATTACATTAAAAAAACTATAATTAGGTAAGTATACAAGCTTTTAAAATATTAATAGTAAAACTAAAGAACTGCGATGTTCTTAGACGCCATTTTTCCCTTCTAAATTACAAATAAACAAAGAAAAAAAACATCCGAATATATTATAATCTTCTTTTAGAAATCATAAAATGTCACCCATGTTACGGTAATATAATTTGCAAATTACAATTCTCATTTCTCACCACTATTTATCATTAAAAACCGGTATTTAATCCATTTAAATGTTACAAAACATTCAAACACAAAACCAAAGGATGACATCTCTAATAAATCGTATAAATATAAAATTAATTTTTATTAAAATCGTTCTAATACGCCATGACAAAATGGCGTTAGTGTAACGAATTTTATAATAGATGGCGGCACGTGCTCACCAAATGTATGTCAATTGCAATCGGTTTCACAGAATTTATTTCATTTGTGTGTTGTTAATAGGATAGTAATATTACAATTATTCAAAGAGGGTGGGCAGGATTAATTTTGCGTGTTATTTTATTGTTTTTGTTACCAATAAAATGACACGTAGAACTTGTTTACTGTAAAAATAAGTAATAACGCTGTCTAGCTTAAATACATGAAGGCTTTCGACTAAAATTAGGATTATCAAACTACTTTAGGTAGGCGTGAATTATTGGGTAAGAAGACGGTATTCCAATAAAATAACTACGGTAAATATTAGTTCTCCCCGATTTCTTGATAGCACAATCATTAATTCTACCGGATAGTTACAGATCGCTAAGATTACATTGTATTAAAGCGTGACGTCCACCGTGCACGTGGTTGCATACGCACCTCTCGACTACGCAACCGTCCAACACAAAGTGTCAGCCCTTCTAAGATGGCCGCGTCACCCGTGCTTGGTGTTCATTCGTTCGTTCATATTGACATTTTCGAGTGACAGCTGACTTCAAAGACGGACGCAAGACAGTATAAAATGACAGCTGATGTATTGAGAAGTGGATGTGCTAGCAAACATATGAAATGGCAGTATTTGTTAGGTCCAATTCCGATTTATTTAATACCTTAAGCTTCCAACGGCATCAAAATACTCACCGTTAAGTAACATTAAGACCTCTAAGAATACCCCGTGTTCATAAACATGTTCATAAAGGTAAAATAGGTTTCTAGCCCACACACTGGCCAAGTGTAGGTCAATGAATGCTACACAAACAGAGTCCAGTTTTTAAATCTGCCAGTTTCCTCCGATGTTTTCCTTCACCAATATAGACTAGCGGCGATGAAATGCTGCACACAAGATGTAAACTCGGTCCAGGTTCAAATCTGTGACCTACATTTAACTATCTTTTGCGTTCGATTTTTTTTGGGACTTAACCAAGGTACTACCGCAATCCAGCCATAGCTGCTTCTGCAACGTTATGGCCATGGGCCTTGGCGTCGGGCGGCACGTTTTGCGATGTCATCGTTCATTGCGTATTTGCTTTAGAAGTGTCTAAAGACAAGTGAACGCGACTGGGAAATGAACTACAAAATCGCCAGTGCCCGCGCCCGACGCAGTGTTCCGCGGCCACCGCGTAAGTCAGGATCAACAGCAGCGCCGTAAATATACTTATAACGTATTCTAGAAACAAAAAAATATATTAAAATTATTGAAAAAAACTACATACATATTTTATAACGGATTTTAAAGCGGTTTATTTTAGATTTTAAATCTCGACGTTTTAAAAGTCTATTTAGACTTTATACGGTTACCGGTGGTGCCCACCCGTGACCATGAAGTCTAATCCTATATAAATAGTTTTATTTCATGTGTGATATTCGCGTAAATTTAAAAAAAATACTGTATTCAAATACATGTGATTTTTACTCAAAAAAATAAATAATAAAAATTATACCTACGTATAATAATATTTTTTTTAATAACAATAATAAAAACAATAGAATTCATTGGATTTTTTTTTGGCAGTCTTTGGCACCAATTTTGAAGACGACCCACACAGGTTAGTATAGTATTAGTATTATCTGTGATTTTGCCTTTCGAACGTCATAAGCATCTATGCGGTGAATTATTAAATATTTATTTTTCATAACACTAGTTTTAAGCGGAAATACGAGTGAAAGGATATTGTTAGTCAAAACGAGATTTAGACTATTAACTCTTACGTAATAAGATGAACTTATTATGGATTATACATAAAAAAAAATTATATTGCGTTTAGATTGAATTTCAGATATTCTACAGGTTAAAAACTTTCATCTTTATTCAAAGATGACAACTAAAATCAATACAAAGCAAATATCAAAGGTTTAGTTAAAATTATTCGATGAAAAGAGGGTACGACCCCTATTTTATATTATTCAAATCATAATGATATGTTTACGCTATAAAAATGATTTGACACGGACAGTTGATAAAGGGTTGTCATAATATAGGGCGTTATCCCACTTCTGACGTTAACATCAAAGTTGGTGAAGATGGATGGAATACAAAGGAGTTCGTTACTGTTGCTAAAAGGCTGGACTAATTTGGATGAAACGTATAGGTACCTACTTAGTTTTTACTAATAATTTTAACATTATAAGTTAGGTAAGTAACTGCTTAAGTTTCTTAATTTGACACGGACAGTTGGTAAAGGGTTGTCATAATATAGGGCGTTTACCCACTTCTGATGTTAACATCAAAGTTAGTGAGGGTCGATAGGAGAATGCAGTGCACGTTCCATCCACCAACCCGGACTTTGCCAGTGTGGGTGGATTAAGACTTCAGTTCTCCCAACTCGTAAGATAGTTGAGAGAAGACCCATGCCCAGCTTGGGACATTAAAAAGGATTAAAGTGGAATGTCTTGTAGCCATCGGATACATACCTACATGAGCCGTTATAAAATGATTAGGTACAATTTTTTAATATAGTGGAACATTAACACACAAGGCCATCTGATCCCAAACTAAGCAGAGCTTGTACTATGGAAACCAGATAACTGGTAATATATATATATATATATATATATAATACATTTCTTTTGTAAATACATAGATACTTAAATATAGACAATTACATACATATTACAGACATGTTTATGCATGATGGTTAGACTAGGTGTCAGATTATATTGGCTTCTGACTACATTTAACGATTGTCATAGATGTGTTAAATGAAATGACAACTGGGACCGACGGCTTAACGTCCTCTCCGAGTCCCTCAACCAACCAGACCCCGAAACAAATTTTTGTTGCTACACAAATATTGTCCGGGGCGGGAATCGACCTCCCGGGCACAGTATAGCCCAATCGGACGGTTTACACCGCTCGACTACCGAGGTCGTCCAAAATTGAAATAACACTACTTTATAACGGATTTTATCGCGGTATATTTTAGATCCCGACGTTTTAAAGTATTTTTAGACTTCATGGATTTCATGGTCGGGCAACTTAAATAATAATGTTTGTAGGTAGTCAGTAATAATTGTGATTAATATTTTTGGACGTCAAATACCTCAGTCCACCCGTGAACATGAAGTCTGAAAAGACTTTGAAACGTCGGGATCTAAACTCTAAAATAAACCGTGGTAAAATCCGTTATAAAGTAGTTTTATTACAATGTGTGATATTCGCGTAAATCTGAGAAAATACTGCATTGAAATAAAACTACATATTTAACGGATTTTATCGCAGTTTATTTTAGATTTTAGATCCCGACGACGGGTAAAAGTCTTTTCAGACTGAGGTATTTGACGTCCAAAAATATTAATCACAATTATTACTGACTACCTACAAACATTAATATTTAAGTTGCGTTCCGATTTAAGCAAACTGAGCTCACGGTGTCTTGAATTCTGAGTTGATTATGCTTGGGTTTTAGTAAGTAAATTAAGCACTGGGTGTCAAGCTAAAAATCAATTAAATCTAAGACAATACTAAATACTTATCAAGATAAAAAAAATGTGTTTCTCAAATTTTGTTGAATTCATTTTCTTCATAAATCTACCTACTAAGTGTTACAAGATATAGAAGTGCTTGCTTAACATTACAAGGTCAAATAATATTGTATGGTAAACATAATTCTGATGATACAAACTCCTAAATACCCACGGATCCCTAAAAAGCGTTCCGTTTCCCCACGATAACCAATTTTCAATCTTTTACGAGTTCCTCCACCGTAATAACCCTAGAACAGACCTCATTAATTCTTATACAAAGCTCACACAAATAAAATTCATGGAGATTTTTCTGAACACAACAATCACAACCGAATCTCAACTCTAGAACTACATGGTACGGTTTAAAATCGATTGTCGTTTATAAAAGTGGTTATAGACTACCTAAACAGCCAATAACAATGCGGGGCGTGGCCAATTTTGAAATTGGAACGCTTTTTTTTTAGAAACGTCGTTTTTCTTTTGCGCTCAGTCAGCGTTCAGATGTCGAATATGAAGGATGTCTTAAGAAAATATATTTTAGTTAAACCCGTAGATGTTTAAACTGCACCCATTTGAAGCTGAGACGGGTTACTTTAAGATGATAGAACAACATCAAGGGCACGGCATGTTTTAAAACTAAACTATAACTACATAGATCTCATATTGAAAGAATTCTAAACGAGTTACACAAAATGCAAATAACCGACGAAGAAATTTCTTGGGAAAAAAATCCAAGATTTTTTTCAAAATTTGTTCATATATTTCATGACGGACTTATGCCTGAACGAACATACAAAATTTAAACATCCGATTAGACAATATTAATCTTTTTGAAGTCGGTAAAAAATGAAATTCCTTGCACCTCAAAATTGGGAATGTTATTCTATTTACGACAATAGGCTCGCCCCCTATTACATAAGGAACCTTAAAGTAGTCAATTAATGTTGGCGATTCACCACTGCCTATACCTTCGAGTAATACAGGCATGAGCGCTACGTTTGACATGTAGTACATACTACGCCGTAGCTGCTACGAAAAATGATTTTCTACGAAATTTCTTTGTAGCAAATTTCGTAGCACATTCGTAGCAATTCTCGTAGTAATTTCGTAGCTTCGAGAATTTAACACGGGAGGTGTTATTCGGAACATCTAGTACATACTAAATTTGTTTCTTCCAATTTTTATGTGAGGCGAGGTAACCACGTACAGCACACATGTACAAGTTGAAGCGTCTTTACAAATGCAAACGTGAATAAAAGCTACACACAAACACAAAACATGAACAGTTTATGCATACAAACTGTTTATGTACCTCAACAGTGTAGCTTCCTAAAATTACCTGCTACAGTTCTCTTAACAAAACAGATTTTATAGTGCTACGAAAATATAAGTTAGGCTTGATTTCACCAACTATGAATAGCTAAACTGTCCTTGATTAAATAAATATCGACTGCAAAACTCGAAAAGTATTAATTTAAAAATTTGCCGCCAAAATTACGCCATTTCTAAAACGTCTAAGAACAACGCCTTTGCGACGAATCTCACGATTCGTTGAGTGTCGCAATCCATGCTGCTGTTTAAAAGATACAAAGTACTTAATATTGAAATGTACAAACGTAGAAATAATACGCGTAAAGGAAAAACATTAGAATGATTTTTTTTTAATTTGGAACAAATCTGTTAACTCTCGATAACAATAAAAAATATCGGCTGAAGGCCTTGTTGCTAATTCCACGAATAAAAAAAAATAAAAAAGTCTATTCAGAGCTAGTCAGAGACAATTAATTTTATGGTTTATCAGAATTTTCGATTATTGATAGAAATTTAACGAAAAAAATACCTTATTTTTTATTATTATCTTCTTTTTTCTTGCTTTATATTTGTAATATCTGTGGGCTTGTAATTAGCTAAAATTTTAACTTAAGTTATTTAGTATAAAATGTTGTGTCTGTGAGCCCTCCTAATAAAAATAAATAAATAAATGAATTATAAATCAATATCACGTACAAAACAAGTAATCTACACATTATTAAAGCCACATTACTTCTTTTATATTTCACAATATAACAAGCGGACCTGGGGGCAAAACTAAGTTAACACCCTTTAATTGTCATGAATAACTACACAAACATTTTTATCAACAAAATGGCTGAAAATCGTTTTATTGTCTTGAGATTAAGCAACATTTTTGTATAAATAACTCACTATAACTAAATTTGTAAGCATTACACCACCAATTTAAAAAGACACCTAACTTCTAAAACAATTACTCTACAAATGTTCGGGTAAAAAGGAAAGGGGATGTCTGTTTAAATTGGTTGGATATACAAAAAGCCACCCCGTTTCCACGCCCATAACCACTCCCTCAGAAATATTTAGTCGTTGTAACATACTTGTACAGAACACACGTGTTTGAAAATCGAATTAGAATTCAATAATCGAACTTCCATCTGTGTCGTTATGATTCCAATTTTAAATGACAAATTGTGTTATTATTCAAAAATAGAATAGTTAAATTCAATTTTAAATTTTCGAACGTATTATGTACCCGAACGATTTGAAAAATGGACAGTTAAAAATCGATTCATTTAAACATATCGATCATAACATTATGTTGAAAATCCAAAACTTTTACAAATCTAGTGCCCCATTTAATATGTCGTCGCCATTTTTAGTTGATAACATTTTGCATCAACAGAAAACTGAATTACACAATCAATATATTAACCAACAAATCGAAAACTACGTCCGTCACTCGTATCAGTCGAGGGAGAACACTCCAGAACTCGATAAAACTGAGAACGATGATGAAAATCGAATAGAAGACGATTGTAAAATCGATGATGAAGATTCTAAAAGTCGAGATGATGAAAAAAATGAATCATATTATGATTATTATCAAAAAAATGATAAAGAAAAAGAGGTATTAAATGTACCTAATTTATTAAGGCGTTGTGTGTCGTGTGGTTCATTTGACTGTCAGCCATTTTCGTGCAAAAAATCTGGGCTTCGAAATTTAGAGGAGCTGGAGAAACGGTTTAATTTAAATTACCAGGAGAATTCTGGGGACGAGGAGAGGAATGATGGGAAATATAATACGGAGGAGTTAGTGAGAAGTTGTGAGGACTTTAGCGAGAAGAAGCCGTTGTTAAAGTTTAGTGTGAGTGCGATTCTTGGAGAGGATCATGCAGGGAAGGCGGGTGTTAGTGGTACGTATGAGTTCCTGTTTGATTTTAGCAATCCTCCATGTGCATAGTATTGTCTTAGATTTACGCGAATATCACACATTGAAATAAAACAAAATTATAACGGATTTTATGGCGGTTTATTTTTTCATTAGTCCTGAGCAGCGGTGGCGTAGCGGTACGGGCCTCGCCTTAGAAATTGGAGGTCGCAGGTTCGATTCCCAGTCATGCTCACACATCTTTATGTGAATTGTAACATCGCTGCAGCTGAATATCGGTGAAGGAAAACATCGTGAGGAAACCGGCATGTCTAAGAACTAATCATTCGAGGACATGTGACATCGACTAACCCGCACTTGGCCAGCGTGTGTGGATTAAGGCCCAAACTCCCAGAGGAGACCCGTGCCCAGCAGCGGGACACTAAAAGGGTTGACGTGCGTTAAAAGGTGGCTGGCACAGATCTTTTTAGACTCTACTAGCGACCCGCCCCGGCTTCGCACGGGTGTAATGCTGATACTATATATAATAAGGTATCTATATTTACAGAATGTCTTTAAAACCAACGTTCACAGCCTTTTGTCATAAGACAATACAAACAGCACGCGCCGCGCCCTTCGGGCCGGTACCGCCACACCGCTATGTCCCTGCATTTTAAAGCTGTAATATCATATCTGTATATTTATTTAAATTATATGCTGTTAAAGGCCATATTGATCTTTTATTCTTCTTTGATCTAGATTAAATGGACAATGTAGTTAAGGTATTTAATTGGCTAAATGGAAGATTAATGCTGTATTGCTTAAATCACTTCGTAAATTAGCCATGTTTTCCCGTGAAATATAAAGAATAAAAAATGGTTATTGTGGGTTATCCTTATAAGATAGACATATACCATCGCGGACTTTTTTGTTGACCTTTTTAAGGTGTGCAATACTGTAGTACATTATTTTGATATATCTCGTAGAGTTTAGCCAGCGTTTGCAATGTAAGCGCAAAAAATGCGTTAATTTACGACATCGCATCAGAAACATCTAAAATTATCAGTGTTTCTCTACAATATTATGCAAGTATTATATACATAAACCTTCCTCTTGAATTATTCTATCTATTAAAACAAACTGCTCCAAAATCCGTTGCGTAGTTTTAAAGATATAAGCATACATAGGGACAGACAGCGACAGGGACTTTGTTTTATACTATGTAGTGATGCCTCGCCACGAGTCAGTAACAAAGTGTTAAGCCAGAGCTATACTAGTATTGTCTTAGATTTACGCGAATATCACACATTGAAATAAAACTACTTTTTAACGGATTTTATCGCGGTTTATTTTAGATTTTAGATCCTGACGTTTCAAAGTCTTTTCAGTCTTCATGTTCACGGGCGGACTGAGGTATTTGACGTCCAAAAATATTAATCACAATTATTACTGACTACCTTCAAACATTAGTAAAAAAAAAAACCACCCGTGAACAAGAAGTCTGGAAAGACTTTGAAATGTCGGGATCTAAAATCTAAAATAAACCGTGGTAAAATCCGTTAAAAAGTAGATTTATTTCAATATCAGAGCTATACTAATCAAGTTGTAAAGCCTCCAGCATCGCCGCATAGTTGATAGTCTTTTGGTCTTTTACCGAATACACTTCGGAGTGTGCGTTGGAATTACACATTCTTATTCCCCCATCCCCGTTCTTCCATCGGACAAGTAGAGGTACGGCTATGCGCCACCGTTATATGGTGGAAATTCCACGGGAACGCACAAAGCGCTTTGCTTTCACTTTTATTGTGCGAGCTACCAAGTTGTGGAATTCGTTGCCGGCATCTCTGTTTCCCGGTAGCTGTAATCTACCTGTCTTCAAGTCACGAGTGATTCGGTATTTATTAGGTAAGCGCGCTTCATCGTAGACTGCAACATTGCTTTACATCAGGCGAGTTGCGGTCAAGCGCAAACCTATTATAGAATTTAAAAAAAACATAGTCTATGGTTTGCTAGGGAGTAAACATTTAAGCTGTCAATGTTAAATGTTTCTTATAAACCTACCATGCGTTTCAAATAACAATACAACTGGAAATTCGCCATCTTGGAACGGAATGCGCAGGAACTTTACATTTTTTTAGTACAGTTGTAAAAAACGTTTGTTTGAAAAAATATACACATCTAGATGAAATTAAAAACTATTACGGTATGTATGTTTGTTCTTGCCTAATTCAACACACTAAACAAACAAAATGTAATAGATATAAGTACTTCATTTAAAATCGAAAAAAGCCTACTGAGTTGTTTGTCAGTGTTTCTCAGTAGTTGCCAGTCATTCACTGCACGGTAGGAAAAGATATTGGACTATTTTTATGTAGACTCGCGTCTCAATAATAAAGCATATTTTCATTTCATTTCATTTCAATGCTAAAAAGCTGTTATTCTGCATAAATATAGTTATATTTAATCCATGCTGCGGAGGTGTCCCGAACCAACTTAAAACCACCATCGAATGGAGACCACGTCTTGGCAAGCGTAGTGAGGGACATCCTTCAGCTAGGTGGAGTGACTATCTGCGAAAGATAGCCGGCTGTAGCTGGATGCGACAAACCGAGGACAGGGTGAATTGGCGCTTATTGGGAGAGGCCCATGTCCAGCAGTGGACTGCTATAGGCTGATGATGATAATGATGATGTCCCGAATGAGCAGCGGTGGCGCAGCGGTACGAGCCTCGCCTTAGAATAAAAGGTCGCGGGTTCGATTCCCTGTCGTCACACATCTTTGTATGAATGGTTTTATCGCCGCTGCTCTATATCTGTGAAGGATATCATCGTGAGGAGACCGGCATGTCTAAGAATACGGCACTGATTCCTATACATAAATTAGGCGACTAACTATGTAAAAATGAAATTTGGGACATCACTTCAACCCTTTTTAGTGTCCCACGGCTGGGCACGGGTGTTCTCTCAACTATCTTATAAGTTGAGAGAGTACACGCTGGCCAAGTGCGGCTTGGTGGACGTCACATGTCCTCGAATGATTATTTCTATTAAATGCTGGTTTCCTCGCGGCGTTTTCCTTCACCGGTATTAAGCGATGAAACAAAGTTACGTTAAGTTACTTTCGCATTTATAATATTAGTAGGGACCAGTAAAACGTCAAAGATTCTCCTCGGAATAAAATTTATCTGACTTCGGAACAATCAGGTCTAAACGGTCAGTAATTGTTCTAACTTTTAATATCTCCAGACAACCAATAACAAAACAATATAACAAAGCAACTAACGTTTGACATAATGTTAAGAAAAGGACATATTAATTCCGCGCCATTCCCCCCAATATGCACACGTCTCTTTCTTTCATTCGCAGTACTGTATAGCGTTGTCTCCCTCCCCCTCCCACGCTTAAGTGTCCAGCCAGATGTTGCCAGCATTTTATTGAAAAACTCCCGAAGCATATTGCAAGCCTTACCGTTAGTGAATTAAGATGTTACGATAACGTTATTTAGCTGTTATTATTAAGCTGTTATTGTGTAGCAGTTATTTAGTTGTTATTAACGCGTTTTTATAGGTATTTTGTTGGAGTTAATTAACTTTCTGTGTTGCTATATTGTAGTTGGTAGGTATTTAATAGATTTTAGTTATTTTTGGGTCTGGTAATATTATTTATTTTATAAATTAAATGAATAATTACATAATAATTTATTTGTCTGAATATGGTTACCTATACAAGGTCTCGTTGACAATCAGTAGCTGTCCATATTCTGCCAAGTAATTGGCGTACAAAAATTCTATGCTAAAAATTTTGTCATTAATTTTACGCTAAACATTATTGTGTCAAAGAACTTTATAGGTGAGAACATAAAGAATTAAGATATATAGTATTGTCTTAGATTTACGCGAATATCACACATTGAAATAAAACTACTTTTTAACGGATTTTATCGCGGTTTATTTTAGATTTTAGATCCCGACGTTTCAGTCTTTTTAGACTTCATGTTACAAAAAAAAAAAAAAAATCTTTCACTTCTAGAAAATGTAAATATGTACTTTTTTTTTTTTTTTTTTTTAAATATGTACTTACTTATAACTACCTATGTTAGTACCAATGGGTAATACGGTTTTTCATTGGCTAATTCAATAATCCCCAAAGCGCTTTCCTTCTAATTTTAATGTGCAAGATGACAAACTGTGGAGCTTTTGCTGGCATCTCTGTTTCCCGATAGTTATAATCTGTCTCTTTTCAAGACTCGAGTGTATCGGTATTTACTGGGTCAGCGCATTCCATCGATATATCATCTTATAACATCAGGCAAATTGTGGATAAGCTCAGCAAGATTTTACATTAGGTTTAGGTACACTATAAGCAAGAAAATCCTTATTAAATGCTTATTATAATTAAATACTTATTCTTATAAGTATTAAACTTTGACGTTTACTCTATTATTTATAGTGAAATAATAGGCCATGATAATGATGAATGATTTTTGAGAAGGTGACAGTGGAATGAGGCTCCATATGGTTAGAAACCATAAAGGAGCAACAATTCCGACCCACCCTCTCAAATGGTGTCACCAAACATCGCACCGGAACAGGGTAAGGCCGCTTGGCGGTGCAGCTTTGTCTGTTGGGTGGTCACTAGCCACGGCCGAAGCTTAGCACCAAATTTCCGCGGACGAAGGTGACTCAGCCCCCAACTTCTCTTTGTAGTAGATAAATTTCTTAGATATCAAACTGTTTAAAACAACTATAAATTATTTGAGATTAGTTAGCTAATCTTTGCAAAGACCTTCATAGATAGGTAGGTACCTATTTAGAAAAACTACCATATTGTACATTTCAGACAAAAGAAGTAAGAATCGAATCGCAAAAATGTGATTTGAAGATATAAAATTATGCATATCGGTCCCCTAGCCCATATTAACATGTCATTGGGCGCCATATTGCGATCATATTTGAATTTCGAATACGTTTCACAACCAATTCAAATTTCCTCCCAAGATATTGAACTTCCGACCTTATTTATAACATGTTAAATATTTTTTTGGTCTGGCAAGTTTCGTTTTATGGAAGAATATTTTAGTCGATTTCAGATTCCGATGTTTTTATGAAGGTAGTAAAGTTTGGGTACGATTTTAGTAAGTTCGTTTCGATTATCGAATGATTGCGATTTAAGGTTACAGTAGCAGGTGGGGTGAATTATTTTGTTACTTTGGCTGAATGAGAATTGGCATCACGGCATTTTTTTTGTTTTCTCAATCAGATAGGTAAATTAATAATATTGAACTCCTATTTTTCTATTTTGGTGTGACTTAATGATAACGGCACCGCGGCGATATGTCCAAGTGGAATCTCGAATGATGTATGTATCTACTAGCTTCCGCCCGCGGCTTCGCCCGCGAAATTGATCTCACTAATCTTGTTTCTCCATACAAACTTTGTTTCACCCCCTTAAAGGGTGAGTTTAGAAAATCCTTTCTTAGTGCATCCTTAGACCCCATATGGAACCTATGTGCCAAATTTGGAGTCTCCAGACCCAGCGGTTTGGGCTCTGCGTTGATATGTCAGTCAGTCAGTCAGTTTCTTCTTTTATATATTTAGATAGTAAGTTTTAAAGACAGGTATGACGTGGCGCTCTCCCGCTAGATCATTTTAATGCGTTATTATATCTAAATATCTTTTCATTTCAATGATAAAGCAAAAAATACGTGTCAATTTTTTTTTTATTCTAATAAGCATAGGTAATAATTTTAAAAGTTTATATTACTCAGTGATGAAAATAGTGCGTTAGTAGTAAAGTAGGTAGGTACCGAAGTAGTACATACTGCGGTACCTAGCTACCTTAAAAAGTAGGTAAGTACCGGTTCTACCTACCTGCCTTATTAATTGCCTTATAAGACAGGCTTGCTTGTGGTCAACCACAAGTGGCCTGATAAGCGGTGATGTGATCGACAATGGAAAACTCTCACTCAGTAAATACCGATCTACACTTGTAATCACTAATCACTGTTAACAACCGGGGGGTTTTAATTCGGGTAACCAGTATGGAATCCCACATACCCCCCGCCCTGCGCCCATACATAAAGATTTCCCCCCGGTAAACAAAAAAAAAGGTAGTAAGTGGTGAATGACAGCGATCGCAGCAGGTCTTGTACCACAGTAGCTTAAAGCAGTATTGCTGGAGCTGTGGAAGAGAGATGCCGCTATACAATGTGTAGAGCAACATCTCTTTCTTACTACTGCAATAATAATACTATAGGGTGTCATAGTACAGGTGCAGTTTATAATCACTTGATTTTTACCACCTGGGGATTATGTGGGGATTTAGATTGGATTTTGGAGGCTGAGTCCCCTTCGTCCGTGGGTGTAAACCTTTAATTGAATCCCCACTCGTGGTCCCCGGGTGGTGCAAATCAACTGGTGGTAGGCTCTGGCCGTAGTTAGTGACCACCCACCAGATAAAGCCGCACCGCTTAGCGGTCTTACCGTGTTCCGGTGCGATGTCTGGTGATACCATGTAGAGAGGGTGGGTCGGAATTATTGCTCCTTTAAGGTTCCTAACCATATAGGAGCTCATTCCACTGCCAACTTCTCACAGATAATCATTCGAGTGAATCGGTATACTGGGCTGGCGCGTTTCATCGTTGACTACATCATTGCTTAACATCAGGCACTACAACTTGCCTGTCGAGCCCCAGCCTATCGAGGAATAAAAAAAAGGTGCAATGACGATTGGTGAATACAACCCCTAAATTTGTTACCTATTTTATAAGCCTTTCCTCATAAATATCGTTTTACGCCGTTCCAAATTTGATACAGAGATAGATTTTAGTCTGCTTTTTATCCTAATACCACACAAGCAAAGTCGAGGGCGGAAGCTAGTACATATAATATAATCCAAACTAACCCCCCCCCCCTCTCTAACACACACCACTAACGTACTCACTAAATGTTTTACACCTGTTAAACTGACGTTCCAAATTTGAAACACTCGCACACGACCGCAACGCGTTCTGAATTTAAACGAGCCAATGGTAGCGCGATAATTCGGGTACAATGTTCATACTGTGGTTCGAATAAGGATGTAGATAGAGACAATGTTGTTATATAGTATTAGTCGATTATCGAAATCGAGTAGATCATATCTCGGTATTTATAAATAGTGATTTCGTTGTTTAACTAAAAATAATGTAGTACTTACTTACCATGATTAATTAGACGTTCAGATTTAATAAACAAAAATATTACCTAGTTGCTTGGAGTTATTTGTGCCCAATAAATGGCTATGGAATCACTCCTAACTATTTTAACAAGTCCTTGTTAAATAGGTACTTATATTTCTTGTGAATAATAGTATGGTTATCTTTAATTTTTTCTTGTGTCACCTCCACATATATACACTCAGAAGCTGTACTAATTGGAAGCTGTGTACAGTTGTAATTGGACTGCAGATTTAGAGGTGTTTCTATGTAAAAAGTTTCATTTATGCATTAAAAAATCTATGTTCTCTAACTGTACCTATTAATAAATGAATACTTATAGGGTACATTGATCTTTTCTTTGATACCGTCCATCTTACGGAATTCACTGCATGTTCTAAATGTTGGTTAAAAAAAGTGTTCCTTGGTGAGTAAGGTAGACAGTGACCGTCGATATCTGAGTCGGCAATTAATATTATTATTACATAATTCAATATTATTATTGTCTCGGTATGTCAAATTAAACTTTTTTTTATTAAATGCCGTTTTTTTTTAAATTTCGCCCTTCCGTTTTTATTGTCACATCCGTAGATTTGTCAATTTTGAACCATAATTTTAAGTGCAGAACACGGCTTATTGCACATCATATTATTATTTCTGATTTTCGAATATAGAACGCATTTCAATTGGTCATATCATACCATAGTAATTTGAAATTTTTAAAAATGGAACACAGTTTCTGTTGGCTCGGTTTAAAAACCATTTGTTTTGTAAACGAGAAAAGAAAAAAAAAACATTTTCCAATGTCAAGTTAGGGGAACATAGTTTATACCTCATAGGTGTACAGTGTGGTATAATTTTCTCTTTGATATACCGGATAGTAACCGGTTATTAAATAACAGGTTAATTTTACCGGTATTAATATCTGCGTTGCGGTTTAGTGTGCCGTTGACATATTATGTTACGTTCCGGTTACAGATATGTTGCAGAACACATTTATGTACTTTATGAATTTACGGATTCACATGACATGTGTTGGGATTAAATGCGGTAGATAAATAAAAGAGATAGGGTGGTGTATTATACCTAATAGGTGTAATTTTAGTTCGTTCAAACGGTTTTAGTGTACCTTTTATCTTTTTTCTTCTTTTTTTTCTTTTATCTTTTTCCCCCACACGTGGTTCCCGAGTTGTGCAAATCAGGTGACAATCAACTAGTAAATATGTGTACTATTTGCAGTATAAGCCGACCTCTCATTTTACGGAAATCGTATACGACGCGCAGCGGTGGCGCAGCGGTACGGGCCTCGCCTTAGAAAACTAAGGTCGCGGCTTCGAATCCTGGTCGTGCCCACACATCTTTGTGTGGATTGTTTCATCTCCGCTGCTCAATATCGGTGTAGGAAAACATCGTGAGGAAACCGGCATGTCTAAGAACTAATCATTCGAGGACATGTGACATCCACCAATCCGCACTTCGCCAGCGTGTGTGGGTTAAGGCCTAAACTCCTTCAACTCATAAAATAGTTGAGAGAAGACCCGTGCCCAGCTGTAGGACACTAAGAAGGGTTGAAGTGTATACCTACGACGCGAGATTAGCTTAAACTGGAAATGTTTAGCTTGATGTGTAGTCGTGGGGACTTCTAGATCAGTGTTTTAAATTATTTTTATTGTTATGAGTACGTCACTAGTGTTACAACACATCACTAGTTGATAGCCATTATGGCGTCTGTTCTGTGTTGAGTCTTTATCTATCTGTATTGTCTTTAACATTATTTATATACAAATACCACTACATTTATGTGTAGTATTAAATGCAAGAACAAATCGACAACCGGCTCTAAAAATCAACGGGAACCTAGAAGCGCGCATCCAACTCACACATAACAGTTTTTTTATTTCCACACGCACAACTAATTTTCAAGTTGCGAATATAATAAGCCCAATAAAACATCAACCTTTGCTTAAAAAAAAACAAAAGCCATAGACTCGCAAATCCCCAACAACCATAGACTAGCAACACTTGAGAAAACAAAAATACCATCGACAATAGACGTTATAAAACCATAATGCAACGCAAACAAAATTAATCCCTTGATATAAAAAAGATTCACAAAGGGCTATTATGTTTTTTTGATATTTTAAATCTGTTTTATTTATGGTTAGATGTACTTTTAGTTACCGGGAACGCCTTTTGACCATATTTTAACCGACTTTTAAAAACGTTGACATTATTATGAGGGCTGAGTCATCGTTCGTCCGTGGGTCCGTACCTTCAATCTGAATCCCCGAGTGGTGCAAATCAGGTCACAGGTGACAATAAACTACTGGCAGGCTTCAGCCGTGGTTAGTGACCAGTACCTGATAGGGTATCCCAATGTGATGTCGAGTGGCGAGGAATAAATGCTCCTCTATGGTGCTCAATCATAAAGAGCCTAATTCCATTTCCACTTTCTCCCCAAAAATCATTGATAATTCACGAGAACATTGATATACAGGCGCGTTTCATCGTTAACTACATCAATGCTTAACATCAGACACATTTTAAGTCAAGCGTACGCCTATTTTAAAATAAAAAAGTTATTGTTAAAAAAACTTGTCTCTTCTATTTTATCTGTGCCATAGTTAATTTGAAACGTTCGAAAATCAATTGGAGGTTCGACAAAGGTTTGGCGCCAATATTTACGCGGGAAAGTGTGAAAATAATTGATTCGAGGGGACTGGCCGTTGTTGTTGCGTTTAATTTCTACCGTCATTATGTTTTACAGAGTTCATTATTTGTTCATAATTAGATTATAATTGAGTAAAATATTTTATTTTTCGTAGTGTTTTTTTGTGTCGTTTTTAATAGTTTTTTTTTTTTTTTTAATAAATGTCAATGACAGCTTCTTCAAGTCAATGTTTTTACGCAGAAAAAGCATGGTATAACAAAAAAAATTATAATAATTTATTTCGGACCGGTATCCATAGTGTTAGTAACAATGATCTTACAAACTATGTAGCATTGCTAATCAAATCGTTAAAAGATATTGCTATAATTTATGGTGCTTAAACATAACATAGCAACAGGGCGGTATTACCTGAAAGTGTAGGCAGAGGTAATTATTACCTATTTAACGATGGTTATGTTTAGGTCTCATACATAATAGGTGGCGAATCTATTGCCGAACACTGATTTGCTGATCTAGCGACTTAGCGACTTTACTTAGCCGCGCACTGTAGGCAGTCCATAATCCGACAGCAAACCAGGCGCATTTATTTTAGCTTCTTCTCTCTAGCATAAGGTCACCTTTAGCAATACCGAGTTGAGTATAGTAGGACATTAACACACACGGCCATCTGATCTCAAACTAAGCAGTGCTTGTACTATGGAAACCAGATAACTGGGAATATACTACTTAAAATACCTTTCTTTTGTAAATATATACTTACTTAAAAATAGATAATTACACCCAGACTCAAGACAAACAGACGTGTTCATTACACAAATATCTGACTTGTTTGGGAATCGAACCCACGACCTGCGGCGTGAAAAGCAAGCATCTTACCAATCTCGCCACCGCACCGGCCCATCAAAACTAATAAACTTACATTTCTACCTATCCAAGTCTTTTCACTATTCTCCATCAGCCGTACCCTGTTGGTCACGTCTCCTTCATCCACAACTCCAAATTTCGAGCTCGACCCGAGAATCGAAGTCATGTCCTCGTGGTTACTAAGTGGATACGCTAAGCGCTGGACCATCGAGGCAATTCAAAGATAACAGAATACCGCTCCAAAATCAGTCCATTCGTTGCGCTACGATGCCACAAACTTATTTAGGTATTTACCTACGTAAACACATAACACCCCTCTTTTTTATAATAATATACCTTACAACCCTTTTAGTGCCTTACTAATGGGTCACTTCAACCCTTTTTAGTGTTCCACATCTGGGCACGGGCCTTTTATTACTATCTGACGAGTTGAGACGCCTTAATCCACACACGCTGGCCAAGTGTCGGTTGGTGGATGTCACATGTCCTCAAACAATTAATTATTAGACATACCAGTTCCCTCACGATATTTACCTTCACTGTAATCGAATCGAACCCGCGACCATATTTCAAAGGCAACGCTGAAACCCCTGCGCCATCGCGCTGCTCAACTGCTACCTCATCACTCTTAGCGTAATTAACTGATTACTAAAACCAAATTTCACCTCTGCCTACCCTCTAATTTCAAGTGTGAAGTTATTCAAGAAAATCCTAAACGATTAAGGCGCCCCCTGGTGGAGGCGTCAGACTGGAAACTCCCTAAAATTATAACGATTTGAGGCCCGTATTATTTTAATTATATTCTTCCAACTGCAAATTCTGTTCGTGGGGGCCGAGTTACCTTCCGTGGGAGTGAATCCCCACACGTGGTCATGGGTTGGTGACAATAAACTGGTGGTAGGCTGCAGCCGTGTATTGACCACCCATTAGACTAAAGGTGATGCAAATCTGGTGACAATAAATTTGTGGTAGGCTGCAGCCGTGTATTGACCACCCATTAGACAAAGGATGATGTAAATCAGGTGATAATAAACTAGTGGCAGGCTTTGGCCGTGTATTGACCACACACTAGACTAAAGGTGATGCAAATCTGGTGACAATATACTAGTGGCAGGCTGCTGCCGTGTATTGACCACACATTAGACAAAGGATGATGTAAATCATGTAACAATAAACTAGTGATAGACTTCGGTCGTGTATTGACCACACACTAGACTAAAGGTGATGCAAATCTGGTGACAATATACTAGTGGCAGGCTGCTGCCGTGTATTGACCACACATTAGACCAAAGGTGATGCACAACTTGTGACAATAAATTTGGTGGTAGGCTTCGGTCGTGTATTAACCACCCATTAGACAAAAGGTGATGCAAATCTGGTGACAATAAACTGGTGGTAGGCTTTGGCCGTGTATTGACCACCCATTAGAGAAAAGGTGATGCAAATCTGGTGAAAATAAACTGGTTGTAGGCGACAGCCGTGTATTGACCACCCATTAGACAAAGGGTGATGCAAATCTGGTGACAATAAACTGGTGGTAGGCTTCGGCTATGGTTAGTGACCACCCACCAGACAAAGCCGCACTGCCAAGCGGACCGCGGTTCCAGTGTGTTGTCTGGTGACACAATTTAAGAGAGTCAGTTGGAGTTACTGAATAATAACAATATAGTGTTAGTTGGTTTCTGGGAGCAGGAATCGAACCTACTACAATATAAATGGTTCTATCAAGCACAGATCAATATAAAATAATCAAAGTTCAACTGACGATCTAATGGGATAACGACGCTGTAGCCGTTGGGGACAAGAGATGAGCGAACAGCGATTTACTAAATTCAAATTCGTTTATTTAAGACTTATTCAAGCCCATAATTATAGTGTTAATAACATTTAAAAATACTTATATACTATTTTTAAAATAAATTATTTGAAGTAACTTTAAACTCTTTTAAAAACGGAGACTTGTATCTCTACTCAAGAATGTGTTTACCCCAACGGTTGTCAGTTCTGCCGCCGATATAATAATAATAAATAGTAAAAACCGTTTATTGACAAAAGATTACAAAACAAAAGCTTAAACAACGGACCTCAAACTAGGAACATGTCCTGTATCTTGATGGTCCACACAAATTTTACAAATAGATTTATAAAGTGAGACCGTGAAGATATAAATGATTCTATAATTTATAGAAATAAAAATAGAGGAAAATTAAAGCTTTTATCCATACTCAAATGATGATAGGGTATGTGTGCGTGTGTGTGTATGTGTATGCGTTTGTATGTGTCGTGTGTGAACGGGCAGGCATCAGTTAGTGTGTGTAACTGTTCGATGCTGATATCATTTCATTGTAGATTTTACGGTTATATGATAGATTGGCAACCAAGTCCTCCGTGAAATCATATGTCATCGATAAAAACAATTCGGCCACCTCTTTTTTTAGCCTACCTGATTTTAAGTTCCTTAATGACCGGCCCACTGCCACTTCAGCTTACTAATCCGATGGGCTATGTTGTTTACTCTGGTTCTCTGTCGGATCACTTCTTACATAAACTGTATAAAACTTTAGGTATCGAGTAGTGTAAGCCGACCGATTGGGTTTAACTGAGGCCGAGAGGTCGCAGGTTCAATTTAATCCTTGTACTTATAACAACAAAGATTTGTTTCGGTGTCTGATTCCTTAAGGGACTACCCACCGTTTCTTGGAGAGCATGTTAAGCCATCGGTCCTGGTTGACATTAAACATCTTTGCTACTGGTTCTCTATTGGTTTCGAGGTCTGATGACAGTCGCTCGTTTAAGCAGGCAGGGTTTCTCAGTAGTTGCCAGTAATTTACTGTACGGTAGGACAAAAATTAAAAGTACAAAAAAAGTATTCATTTCATGTGAAAAACTACAGTAATCGCTCCCTCCTTTCCCTCAGACCATCCCTCTCAAATTTCTTGCCACCCCTGTCAAAGACACTCTCTCGTAATATATTGTTTTCCCTTTGTAATGCCATTAATCAAGCGTTTCGCTTTGTTTTTGATTTAACTATAAGGTTATGGAAATTATTTGATATTATCCTAATATGGGGGTGCGGAAGAGTTCAAATTTACGCCCATATTGGGGTTTTATTATTACGACCTTATTAGAAAAAAGTTTTAAGACTCTTTAGTTGAAATGGACTTTGTCTCTTTCTTACTAGTAGAAATGCCAAGATGACAGACAAAGACAAACGAATTATAAACCTATTTTAGCTATATTGAGCTTAAAATACGTTTATGAATACGGGGGTACCTAATATTTTTGTTTAACTGTTCATGTGAGTCAAATATTGGATATAAAAGGATGATTTTCTTATTCATATTCTTTATTGTACACAAAACACTTACATAAACAATTAATATATGAAACAGCACATGTACACACTACACAGGCGAGCTTAATTCAAATGTGAAACAAACAGCTTTTATCTTATCGACCAGGAACGGATTTTGTTGGTTCACTGACATATTTTTAAATTCTATACTTTTGCGTTTTATCATAAATTTCCTTGTTACAGATTACAGACAGCCGATGATGGGTAATCCATGGCCGATCGCGAAACCAATAGCCAGTAGACCTATACCAGTACAGCATCAGCATCTCCAGCATCTGCTAGCGCACTGCCATCATCCGTATTTAGGTAAGACATCCCGTAAGCAGTCACTTGAACCCTTTTTAGTGTTCCACTGCTGGGCACGGGTTTTCTCCCAACTATCTTACGAGTTGAAAACAAGTTTAGACCTTAATCCACACACGCTGGCCAAGTGCGGGTTGGTGGGTGTCACATGTCCTCGAAAGATTAGTTCTTAGACATGCCTGTTTCCTCACGATGTTTTCCTTCACCGATATTGAGCAGCGGCGATGTTACATTTCACACAAATACTGATACATACCAAGAATGATCCACGAAGCTATTGAATTTAAAAAACATCCTAATTTTAACAGAGAAAATAGTTGGAATATACCACCAGCTTGGGACCCGGTGCTTAATTTATTTGTACCAAAACCCAAGCAAAATTAACTCAGAATTCCAGACACTGTGACCTCAGTTTGCTTAAACCGGAACGCAACTTAAATAATAATGTTTGTAGGTAGTCAGTAATAATTGTGGTTAATTAATTTTGGACGTCAAATACCTCAGTCCACCCGTGAACATGAAGTCTGAAAAGACTTTGAAACGTCGGGATCTAAAATCTAAATTAAACCGCGATAAAATCCGTTATAAAATAGTTTTCATTCTGCGATAGGCTAGCGCTTGATTACAACTTGCCTGATGTTAAGCAATGATATAGTTTACGATGGAACGCGCCAGCCCAGTATACCGATTCACTCGTGATTACGAATGATTATCGGTGAGAAGGTGGCAGTGGAATAAATATAAATAAATAAATATAAATACTTTTGGGACATTAACACACACGGTCAACTGGTCCCAAGCTAAGCAGAGCTTGTGATATGGAAACCAGATAACTGGTATATACTATACATATAATACTTTTCTTTTGTAAATATAAACTTATAATAGATATTTGTGTTTTGTAGAGTCTGGGTGTACCCAGACTCGACAAAACACAAATGTTCATCACTAATGTTTGTCTTGGGTGGGAATCGAACCCACGACCTGCGGCGTGAAAAGCAAGTATCTTACCGGCCACGCCACCGGCCCTTCAAAATGAATGAGCCTCCATATGGTTAGAAACCTTAAAGGAGCAAAAATTGCGGCCCACTCTTTCTGCATGGCGTCACCAGACATCGCAACGGAACACGGCAAGGCCACTTAGCGGCGCGGCTTTGTCTGGTGGGTGGTCACTAACCACGGCCGAAGTAATCAGCAGTTGATTGTCACCTGATTTGCACCACCCGGGGACTACGGGTGGGGATTCAATTAAAGGTTCAACCCACGTACGAAGGTGTCGCGGGTTCAATATTGTGTGTACCTATGTGGCTTACCTTAATAGTCCTAGAGGGTGTGTATGTCAAGCAGTCTAAGCTGACTAGCCAAGACATATTATAGTGAACAAAAGTGTGCGCTGATACAAATATACTTCCTATTCCCTTTACTCTCATAGCTCGGTGGGACGGATCAACTGATAGGCCGGTAAAAGTGTGGGCGCTGGACCGACAGCTTTAAGTGCTTTCCTCAGCACGTGGCTAACACAGTACAAACTTTATGACTCCTTACTTGTGCTGAGGAATTAGAAAAGTCTTAACTCACATTTTGGTTCAGCGTGGGATTTGAACCCGCGATCCCAGAGGCTAACGGCGAACACGGTATTCCCTAGGCCTATAAGTTTAAGTATAGGTATCTACAATTTATGTCGGGGCCAGTGTTGTGGTCGGTAAGTCACATGCTTTTCACGCTGAAGGTCGTGGTATCGATTCCCATACAAGACAGACATTTGTGTGATGAACATGTCTGTTTGTCTCGAGTCTGGGTGTCTTTTATCTATTTTAATTATGAGTAAAAGAAAAGTAGTTTAAGTTGGTTTCCTTGATACGAGCTCTGCTTAGTGTGGGATCAGATGATCGAGAATTTATTTAAAAATTGTATCTATTCCGTAAGTATCACAAAAATCAAAATAAAACCTATCCAAAGTAATAAAAAAGTAAATCTTTAACAAAAACACCGCCATTTTATCAAAACCACAGACAATAAAACTCTTGGTCTTAATCCACAGATTCTTTATTTTTTACCATAGACAATATAACAGACCTCCCTGATTCAATTGTTGTTTAAAAAAAAACAAATTGCAACAAAATGTCGGCCGTTTACACGCCCAATTTAGAGACGATACAAAAATATCCCATTGTTAATATAATCTGTTAGATCAACAGACTTTTTTATGTTGTTATGGGGTGGTAATAGTTGAAATAAATAATTTTTAAATGGGTTGATGTTATTTTATACAATTGTAAATTTTTTATCAATAAAATGACTTGTAATCTGAATATATTCGTAATAAATCTCGTCAACATATATTATTAATTTTAATATATCAAAAATGTAATAACACTCGAAACAAAATGTTTCTTGAAACTTCGTTTACAAACAGTAGTTCTTTCATTTAAGCGCTCCGATGATACAAACTTCTATACAGACTCACATCGAACTTATAACAACCCGAACATTTAATTGCGGGTTTAAAAATTAATCCATAAACGTCTTATAAGCTCATTTCTAGGTTCACATAGTAGTCTGTGAATCAATAGAGCTAAAATATGTTTTAATTCGTTTGTCGTCTTTTTCTTGACATATAAACTAGTAAGAAAGAGACACAGTCCATTTTAATTAAAAATTCTTAATATTTTTTTTAATAAAACCGTACGGTATATTTTTTCTAATCGTAGCTATAGTTATACCTACTATTAAAATTGACCTTTGCCAATAACAGTAACTATAAAAAAAAACTAATAAACCCGCCAAAATTCATTAAAAAAAAAACTTCCCATAATTCTATTATAAATCTATCACCCATTAATGTATTATTGGAAGAAACAGCCAAATATTATTGCAAATGCTTTGTACAAAGCCAAAAAAACACGCGTTTTTCATAAAATTGAGATAGGCTGAATACAATGGATTGCCTTTGCCATTTGGGTGGTGCGAAAAAAAAATATTGATCCGATAAAAAGGTTGGATTTGATTGAAGGAGATCTCTTTTTTAAACGTTCCATTTTTAAATTAGCTTACTCCCACGCAGATAATAAAATTGTTTCGGAATAACGCTGTACAAGGCCCAAAAATTTGATTTTAAAGAAAAATTCTAAGTAATCTTCAAAAATTAATAAAACCTTAATAAAACAGGAATTTAATGATCCACGTTTACGATAGCAAGTGCATACCCGCGAAAAATCTATGGTTATCTTTTATTTATTCTTAGATAGGCTGGCGCTTGACTACAACTTGCCTGATGATAAGCAATGATGTAGTCTACGATGGAACGCACCAGCCCAGTATACCGATTCACTCGTGATTACGAATGATTATCGGCGAGGTGGCAGTGGAATGAGCCTCCTTAGGGTTAGTAACCGGAAAGGAGCAACAATTCCGACCCACCCTCTCTTTATGATGTCACCAGACATCGCACCGGAACAAGGCAAGGCCGCTTGGCGGTGCGGCTTTGTCTGGTGGGTTGTCACTAACCACGGCCGAAGCCTACCACCAGTTGATAGTCACCCGATTTGCGCCACCCGGGGACCACGTGTGGGGATTCAAATTAAGGCAAAGGTGACTCAGCCCCCAAAACCACCTCTTACAGATTTTCATTTTATACACAAGTAATAAAATGAAGTGGGTGGGTGATCGCTAACCACGGCTGAAGCCTACCACCAATTATTACCAGTCGTTACAAGTTTATTGTCACCTGATTTGCACCACCCGGGGACCACGTGAGATCCAGATCAAAGGTGCACACGGACGTAGGTGACAGCCTCTTAAAATTGATTTGCTGGAGCTTAAGCATCAGACAGTGACCTACTTAAGCTTCAATATTTATACAAACTGACCGATTTTCTGGTTTACCGGCATAACTCTGTTAAATCCTAGTAATATTATAAAGGCGAAAGTTTATAGGAATGTTTGTTACTCTTTCACGCAAAAAATTCTGGACGGAATTGGATAAAATTTAGCACAGAGATGGATTATGGTCTAGATTAACATATAGGCTGGAGCTGGCTGCATTTGGAGTTTTCTACCCAAAGTTTCAAGTCATTTTGTATTATTTAATTACTTTTATAATATTAATGTAGATACTGAACCTATCGCATTGTTTCAGTTCGACCGGCGCAAGCGCACACACAAGTATTCCCTCTACCAGGAGGCTTCCCTTGGGCACATAGTTCTAGAGGTAATTAAAGATATAGTAAAAAAAAAAATTAACGTTTTTAGGTACTTGTATTACCGTGCATCCACACCGCGGTTACTTTTTGTTGAGCAACATTTTGCAACAAGGTAACATTAAATAACAATCTGCAATTTTTGAGACTAGTTGTTACTAATTGTTGAGTGCAAAGAATAACTTTCGACAACAATCGAGCACGACATATATCCTCTAAATTGCATTGTTGAGGTAACATTATCTAACAATGTTATCGATTGTTAGAGCAACATTGACTAACACGGCAACATTTACTAACAATGAATAACTTATTGCTATCGGGTGTTGCTCAGTAACATTTGGAAATGTTGCTCAACAAAAAGTAACTGCGGTGTGGATGCACGGTTATTCTTGAAAACTTAAGCGATGGTAAGGTGTTACAAATGTTATCATTCAGCTCGGTCCCGAAACACCAAAGAAATATTTTAAAAAATTTGAATCAACTAATTATTTACCAAATTCGTAGGTAAACCTCGCCGTGGTATGATGCGGCGTGCAGTCTTCTCTGATCTCCAGCGGAAAGGCCTCGAGAAGAGATTCCAAGTCCAGAAGTACATCTCCAAACCGGATCGGAAGAAGTTGGCTGAGAAGTTAGGGCTGAAAGATAGTCAGGTAGGCTTGCCCTTTTGTTCTTGTACCTACCCTTAGTCCGAGTTGTCAAGAAGAAAAAAAACATAAAAAAAAAATAAGTGACGGTCTCATTCATAATCATCTTACAAGATTCCTCCGTTAAAATGGATTTTGTCTCTTTCTTACGAGAATAAATGTCTAGATGACAGACAAAGACAAACGAATTATAAACTTATTTTAGCTATAATGAGCGTATAAGACATTTATGAATACGGGGTTTATAATACACATAAATCTGCAAATTATTTTACATATTTTGTTTCCAATCCATTTTATTATATTTAGCATTACATTTTCGCTTATAATAAACGTTATAAATGAAAAAAAAATATGAAAACTGATTTTGACGAGTTTAAGAGAGATACAAGTATTCGAATTTTTTTCTAATTGTGAATTTACTTTGTGAGATCCAAGACAGCTTACGTGTACAGACTTGTTCAGTTAACTAAAAAGTTGTAACTACCTATACCAAACTGCATTAAAATCTGCTCAGCAGTTTAATCTTAAAATGTAACAGACAAACACATATAAAATTACTGTCATGTTTTAAATATGCGCCAATCTAGGTACAATCAAATTTAGTACCTACCCATAAAATTCTATCATAATTATTTAACTCAAATCGCTGCAAAATACTCCAAAAATACTTCAAATAACTGAAAATCATAATCCAAGGAAGGTAAAGATACAATTCTACTCGAGGGGAGAGGGTGTTACAAAAAATACCCCTTAGGGGGCTGTCACGAACAGCCGTCGGCCCCGCCCCTGCGAACCGTTTAAAACAATTACTAGCAATATCTGAATTTTGGTATTCAGACTTTTTGGTTTAGTTATCTGTGCCTTTTCGCGGGTTTTTGATGTGTTGTTTATGGTATTTGTTTATCTGTGTTTAGAGATTTGACGTTTGATTTTTTTTAAATATGACATTTCTATTTATTAATTAATTGATATATGTGTAGCCACAGATAATGTGATCATTACTTAAAGGTGTTGCATTTAAATTAATAGACCTCGAATAATAGATATCGAAGGCCTTTTTCTAGACATAACTTTGTTATTCTATAGATGCTTGTTATAAATAAATAAATATTCTAGGACATTAACACACACGGTCATCTGGTCCCAAGCTAAGCAGAGCTTGTGTTATGGAAACCAGATAACTGGTATATACTATACAAATACTTTTCTTTTGTAAATATATACTTATAATAAACATTTACACCCAGACGCGACACAAACAGACATGTTTATCACACAATTGTTTGTATCGAGTGGAAATCGAAGCCACGACCTGCGTCGTGAAAAGCAAGTATCTTACCGACCACGCCACCGGCTATTATACTATTAAAACTAATTTAGAGCAGGGATGGCGCAGGGTTTGATCTCCGGTCGTCCTCACACATCTATGAAAACTGGGACTACTCGAGCGAATCCGAGGGCGGAAACTACTTTTGAAATTTAAAAAAAGGGTTAGGTAACCCTCTTTTGTTGTTTATCAAAAACAAAAGAACTCCTTTAAATATTAAAGTAACTATCAAACAAAATATCCGATACAGAAGTTGTGATTAGATGAAAAAGCAAAAAAAAAGGTGAGTAGGGTGACCAAATGAATAGGTGAGACTTGAAATTGACTACTTTACAAGAACGTAGGCAACGTGGTGATCTCATAGAAACTTTTAAAATATTGAACGGACACTATGATCTACAGGATTTGGACAAAATATTTAAACTAATGAATTAATTATCAATAATAATTATAATATTAATAATAATAATGAGTTTATTTTCACCACAATCAACAGAAAACAAGTACATTAGATTCAGCAGTAAACAAGTATTGGTTAAATAGCATTAATGAAGACACGACATAAATGTGGTGACCAGCAACTTTGTTAAGTAGTCGCTGGACTACTTGTATTAAAGATGCTGGGCCCCCAATTCCCTAGTTCATGAGTATATTATTACATGGTTACTTAGTCTGAAACAAAGGGTTTTTTTTTTTGAAACAATATTTGTGATGAGGCAAAAATAAAATTATACAAAAAAAAATTAAAAACAGTAAAACGAAAAACTATAATGGTTTATTTATTAATTGTTCACATTTTGTTATTATTTTATCATGATTTATACCAACAGCTAAGACTTCAGCTTAACTTATTTGTAATTTCTATGTACCTACTTACTTTTTTTGTTTATAAATTTTGAATGTGGTTTTTCGATCAATTGTTAATATTTGTATGTCCGTAACAAGTGACAAAACATGTCTGAACTTACTTTTTAACTAATATCTTGCATGCCATTGTATGTACACCATGTTTATACAAATAAAGACTATATTATCTTATCTTATCTTAAAGACTAATGCGCATTTGAGAGGACACTCCATGAAACTGCAGAGGATATTAAGTAAAAATAATCCTAGTAGACACTTAATAAATAACAGAGTCCAAGACACTTGGAACTGTCTACCTGAGCTAGTTGTGGCAGCAGAAACTACCAACCAGTTTAAGAACCGACTTGACTCTTACAACAAAAAAAGAAAAGAGAAGCAAATTAACAGTTTAACATAGTACACAGAATAAGGAAAGAGATCAGATACAGGCGAATATCAGTTGTTCACAACTGCTTGTCTGTTTAATAATAATAATTACAAATATTATGTACCTACTTATGGCTACAGTATATATAGAGACTAGACTATAGTAGTATATATAGAGGCTAGACTACACATTATGGCTACAGTATGGAAATCCATAAAAATGTTATAAAAATAAGCGTATCATTAAGTAAATACTAGAAATATGTAAGTAAAAATGATTTTATAAAGCATCATACTTGTACACGCCGTCACAAAATCAGTAACTCTTTTATGGGGCAGTGTATACGTTTCTAGAATAAACTTCTCACTAAATATACCTATGTGAAGAAACAAATTTAAATCGATTGTAAAGTCCACACTAAGTAGAAAAGGTTATTATAAAATTTCGGAGTATTTAACTGATAAAATTGTTTAAATAATAATTAACTTTTGATATTAATTCACAACAGATTCAATACTTACTAGACATTCAAGCGAAGCTTCACCCGTGTGAATTATTTTTTATCGTGCCCAGCTGTGGTATAAAAAGTAGCCTATAGCCTTTCTCAATAAATAGGCTATATAACAGTGCAAGAATGTTTCAAATCCGACCATGATTTCCTGAGATTACCGCAATAATCAACCAAATAAACTTTTCAGTGTTATAATATTACGATTTATTACAAAACAAGAAATGGAACGAACACGCTTGCCGCTAGATTAAATAAAGCGGTTGAATGAAATATATTAAAATAATTATGTCCGGAAAAAAATAATTAAGCATGGTTACCCGAAGGGGGAGAGAAAAATCCGATTACTTCCGCAATTTTCCGGTAAAAACTGGTTTGTTGTGGGTCGAAACTCTAGGTATAGAAACGTTTTTAATGTAAGCTTAATTTTTGCCTCGCTGGTCCAGTGTTAAGTGAGTTCGCATAATGATCTGGGTTTGAATCACGGGTCAAACATTTATAAGTTTTTTTAAATATTATTAACAGTTTGTAATTGAGAACTTGCTTGCTTGCACTTGGCCAGCGTGTGTGGATTAAGGCCTTAACTCTCTCAACTCGTAAGATAGTTGTGAGAAGCCCAGCTGTGGGACACTAAAAAGGGTTGAAGTAAATTGAGCTCGGCGAGCAATAGTACCTACGCATGGAAGATAAATAGTCGACTCTATATGTGTAATATTAAACTCTGCCTACCCTTTCGGGTAATACAGGCTTAAGCGCTATGTTGTGTTAATTTTAAGTAAATATAGGTTAATTTTAGACTATAAAACAAAATTGACTCTTTACCTTTAAACACCAAGAAATTTAAAAAAACAACAAAAAAGTAAAAATACCTCAGAATATCAGTTAAATAGACATTTACTCGGTGTTCACTCCCCTAATTCGATAAACGCGAGCTATTAGAACCCCGGCAGCGATTAATTTAAACGTTTCACCCCTCTATAATGTGCCTACTCGATTTGACTTTGTTATTGTTTTTAATTTTGTTTTTTAATTTTACTTCTTTAACCATAGAGTATCACGATTCGTTTTTTAAATCACTGCATAGTAGGTATAGATAATATTATAGCAGGTATAGATAATTTAGATTTAGAGACTTTTCATTTTTATTTCATAGACAACCACCTATTTAGGAAATTAAAAAGTATAGTTTCAGTTTATTAATTTTGACAATGTTTTTTTTTTAAAGTGACTCAGTATAGCTCAGGTTTGAAAGCGGCATAACACGATCATGTGACCATTAGCCAACGAGGTCGTCGATTTGTAAAGTCCCGACAGCAATAATAATTTAGCTGCAAAAATCCGTCACATTCGTCTAAAAAATCAATTTAAGAACACTTTTTGTTTATGAGATGAATATACGAGGTAGGTAATAAAGATATTTACAAACATTACAAGATCTGAGAAGGACAGGTAATGAAAAATTTCTCTTTGCATATAAGAATAATAGAAAGGAGTTTTATATTAAAATACCGCGAAATTCTCAGTCAAAAGAAAGAAACACCTATACAACAATAGAACGTTAGAAAGAGACGTCTGTATAACACCAAGTGCTTCTTAAAACTCGCTTTCTATTGGCCATTTGTATCGCGAATAGAACGGTATTGGTTGGTTTATATTTCTTTTTTACTCGTTCAGTTTGGATATTCGTATAATTCAGTATACAGCCTTTTTACGATATCTGAATTTTATTGCGTACTTGTGAACAGATATTGTGGTGTGTATCCGAACGACGACGCTACGTGTTTAGATTTAGATGTTTAATTTTTAATAGATATTAAATATGTAAAGCTCTAGTACCATAGATATACATTAATATATTAAAAGTACATTAAAAAAATGTTGACAAGCCAGTGGCGTGGTCGGTAAGATACTTTATTTTCACGATGCAGGTCGTTGGTTCGATTCAGCATAAAACACATTAATATTTGTGTAATGAACATGTCTACTGGCATTCAGTCTGGGTGTAATTATCAATTATAAGTATATCTGTGTGGACAATAAAGAAAACAAGAAAAATAAAACCGACTTCAAAAAGTAAAAAAAAAGTTAAAATAAAAATTACTTAGCATAAAGTAATTCGTATTGGGTTAGTTAATCCGAAATATTTAGTAAAGTACTTACCTACGTAATAATTTGAAATAAATAAATAATTCAATAAATACGTTAAAGTTATCGAAAGCTCTATTAGAAGAGTAAAAAATATATTTAAATATATGTCCATTAATCCCAACAAAAGCCCGCCAAGCACCCAATAATCTCCACAAACCATAATTTCCCGCCATATCTCCAGCCCGCCATCTTTAATCTACGCCATTGTTATATTAATTAATTGTCTATGGTACAATAGATTATAAATTAAACGCTTTTGATGTTCTTCAGAGGTTATCTTGTTCAATTATGTTAGGGATCAAGGAAAAACAGTGTCATGTATTAATAACTTAATTACTTATATATAATGGATGTAATTATCTATTATAAGTAGGTATATATGTAGGTTGAGCAGCGGTAGCTCAGCGGTCTCGCCTTTGAAATATATGGTAGTCGGTTCGATCCTTGATTTCGAAACCGGAAAGTCTAAGAACTAATCATTCGAGGATATGTTACATCCACCAACTCACACTTGGCCAGAGGGTGTGGATTATGTCCTAAATTATCTCAACTCCTAACATGGTTGAGACAAGACCCGTGCCCCTGGGACACTTACACTATTTTTCCTAATATCACACATAGCTAGTAGCCTATTAGCCTAAAAAGAGCTAAATTAGTACCTATCTATAACGTATGAATTTGATTTCGGACCTCGCTTCGAAATTTGAAATATTCATATTTCGAATGAATATTCAAACCGTTCTCTGTTTACATTCACGGCGTTCCAATTTCAAATATTTGCATTTATTTATTTATGGATTCGGAGCTTTTTTGTTTGGACTTTTTGCGGAGTTAAAAATAATATAATTTTCGTATTTCGAATCCTTTTGTTGGTTTTCGAATATAGATAATACTGCTGTCTCTTTCGCGTCCATTGTATTTATATCGTTCTATGTCTTTCTTTTATTGTGTATTATGGTGTGTCATTTTAATAATGTGGTTTTTGATTGACAGATGTCATGTTTGCTTTATTTAAATTAGGGTTCATTCGTATTTAAATAATTATAATAATGGTTACCCATTTCAAATTTGACTTTAGTAAATATTGATTGTAAACTATTTTATAAGAAGAAACTTAATTTGCAAAATAATTATACAATTTGTGCCTATTTTATTTTACATCGGTGATATACCAATAAAGTATTTTATTATAGTACCTATTCATTTTCATTATTAGTATTCATATTTTTTATCGGTTAAAAATATCCCCACTTTTGCTGTGTAGTCGGTTAAAAACTCCAATCATGCAACCTATTTTTATTACCAGATGACAAATGTCACCCGCCGATTGCCATAACCAATCAAAACTGATCGATGTTCCTTGATCGAAATTCGAATCATTTGTCAAACTTTTAAATATGGCGTGTTTTTTTCACGCGCGAAATTTTCATTGTGCCAAAATTGAATCGTTAAAAATCTTAACAATCTTTTATTGAAATAGTATGTTTTTTTGTAACAGCTGTTTTTTGGGGCTAATGGTATCTGATTTTGCGCTTTTTTTAATTATTGGACCAGAAATTAAAAGATAACGATGATAAATATTAAGAAAGAAGACTGGGAGTAATTAATACCATAAAGTCTATAATATAAAAATGAATCGCAAAATGTGTTGGAAAGCGCATAACTCGAGAACGGCTGAATCGATTTCGATAATTCTTTTTTTAGAATGTTCGTTGAAGTACGAGGATGGTTCTTACGGAAAGAAAAATTAAAAAAAAACAACCTCCTCAGAAACAGCTTGACAGATTAGGTGGGTCTGAGAATCGGTCGTATACTATTTTCGGACCCGGTAGGTGGCACTGTTTTACCGGGCAGGACGACGTCTGCGGGGTCCGCTTTTTAAGTTACATAGTTTAACAAAAATATGTTTTGAGATGTATGATAATTCTATGAGTTCATTTATTAAAGTAACGTTCGTTAGGCCGTCGAGCCCTTATGGGTCTTGTTTGCTACTCGTCCTAAGCGTAAAGGCAATAGAGAGTACTTACATTCGTGCACTAAATATCTCCTAAGTACTACAGCTAGTCCACTGACTGGCTTAGAAGTAATTTTAACAGATTTTTTAATCCTTCTTCAAAGTAAAATCTGTTTTATAAATGGTAATCTACGAAATGAAGTCTACTTGAGCTTGCAAGAGATTAAATCCACTCGAATTCTAATACGTTTTCATAGAGTTATCAAATAAGTAGATTTAATCTGATAGAATCACTGGCGCGTAACGCCACCCCGCTCTGACCGCTCCATCGTAAGGAGGGTGTCGACAAATGCCGACGGCAGATGACGCAGGCCCTTTTGCACGTAGGGATGTACTAAGTTAAGATGTCGATAAAAGTATATATTTTGATAGCGTCTATTTTTATAACACACGTTTTATGTTTACTTGTAAATATGGAAACGAATTGACTGCCACAGTATTTTTTTTAAAGAGTCTCATTTGGGCGCCAAAACTAGAATCTCTATAAATTATATCGTATAATTAGAGTCCTTAATTATACCTTGGAAAGCACGCTAAGCCGTCGGTCCTGCTCTTGATCTCGTCAGTCAAGTCGGTGTACCCGTTCCGCCTGTATTCTTGTGTGGAAACCTGTGTTTGCGTGCTCACTATTTCACGAATCCGAAGTCGTTGGTTAGTCGTTATTATTCATTATATTAAAGCGACACATTGCTTTATAAAACAATTATTATATATCCTATAGTTAGTTAGTGTAATTTCTTAAGTAAGAAGAGGTCCCTGTTTGGGCGCCAAAACTAAAATCTATACATGCCCAAGATATTTTGAAACACTTCTGTAAATTGTTTATTGAAATAATATATCGACACGTTCCCCTCCCTCCAAGAGACAGGGGTTCCGGCTAAGTATTAATTACTTTTTGACATATTCACTTTTATTACAATTTATATGGAATAAAGATGTCGCGCATGGTTTTGACAGCGGGGGAGAGATTAATTCTGTAGTTATAACTTTTGTCTTGTCTAATAAGATATCCACCTCTTCTGTAGGCCGACCGGTTAACTCGCGTATCGCCATCTGAGGTACAAAGTCATAAAACATTAATTAAATCTCTTAAAGAACTATTTAACCACAGATAAAAGTAATGTAAGACCGGTTTAACTCGCGTATCGCCTATCGCCAAGATTCTGACTCCTCAAGCTGCTGACAGTGATGATGATTCAAGCGATATACCTAGATATTAGTGACGAATAGTCTTACATTACTTTTATCTGTGGTTAAATAGTTCTCTAAGAGATTTAATTAATGTTTTATGACTTTGTAACTCAGATGGCGATACGTGGGTTAAACGGTCGGCTTATAGTTAAATTGAAGTTAGGGAATAAATAAAGACAGCTAATCTATACCGTATCCGTATGCGGTGGCGCAGCGGTATTTAAATATATGTATATTGTTTAAATATATTTGCGGGTTCGACTAACGGTCGTCCCCACACACGTTTGTGTGAATTGTTTCATCGCCGCTGCTCAATATCGGTCAAGGAAAACATCTTGAGGAAACCGTCATTTCTAAGAAATAATAATTATGTAACATCCTCTAACCCGTACTTAGTCAGAGTGTGTGGTTTAAGGCCTCTCACAACTGAAATAATCGAACCATAGTTACTTAGTAAAAATTATTAGCAAATTCTTTTTTAGTACGGAGATCAAACCCGCGTGAGTGATCCTAAACTATTCACATATTAGACAGTTTTTTTTGCTTTTGCAATGTGATCTGTCATCGTTGCGCTGCGTAGGCGTGAAATGTGGTTCTTATTGTTACGTACCTAATTGTGACATATCATCCACATACGTTTCAAAAGTAACGAATTTATTTCACCGTATTTTTCGGACTCCTAACAAAAGCCTTATAATTTTACAAATTCCATTTGTTTGTCCGTACAGTCACTATTAGTACTAAAACCTGTAAATTTCTTTGTTCCTTTACTTCATTTTAGTGTACTACCACTAGAATAAGCAACTTGATGAAAATGTGCCCTTAATTATTTCACTTAAACAGTGAAACTCCATAATTTGACTCTACATTGCAGCAATTTTCATTGAATTTCGTCTCAGGTATAAAGACAGACAGTTATTTTCAAATTTGTAACACGGTTTTTTATCTCATTTCCGCCTGCAGCTCTGCCCACGGGACCTATATTTCATGCCCAGCCGTGGAATGAAAAGTCTATGACCTTCCTATTGAGGAAGGTCATAGACTTTTCATTCCACGGCTGAAAAAAAAATCTTGCACTGTTAGTTATTTCTTTTATTGAAAAGAAATAACTAACAGTGCAAGATTTTTTCTGATCGGATCAGTAGTCCATGAGCTTAGCGCGTTCAAACAAACAAATATTAAGTATTATTCTAAGTATTATGTAAGTAGTATTACAAGTACGTTGATTTTCCATTCTAAACATAAAATGTCCATTTGTGTTTTATGTAGATACTGGACACTGGTGTTGTACGGGGTTATGGATGTCACATATTCCTTTTATGTTTAGTCCAAACCATAAGCTTCTTTCCTTACGATGTTGTTTCTTCGATATTGACTGACAATTGTGAAACAATTTACACAAAGATGTGGGCACAACTCAAAATCAACTAATATCTAACCTGCAATCTATATTTCAAAACCAATTTCGATCCCGCTGCTCATAATTATTAATACAACAGAAATAAATAACATTTATCGTAGCCATAATAACACCCAAAAATATTATGCTTCAAAATAAAATCAACAAAAACCGCGCGCGCGGTCAGACGTTTTTTTTTCTAAACAACGCTGCAAAGGAACACACCCGCTACAGCCCCGCCCGCCATCAATAACAGACGTCAAACACAATACAACTCGCTATTTATTCCGTAAAACTGTTAGAATTTCTCCTCTAAATAATGGAAAAATAATGTAATTCAACGGATTTTTGTTCAGAAATCGATTAATAAAAAAACGATTATTAATGTTGCACGCCTGTTCGCGCGCTTTTGTGATTTGATGTAATGACGTTTTATGTTATTTTTAATTCTCAACAATAGCTCATTGCGTAGCAAATTTTTTTTATTAATCGTATACATTACTGTACTGTTATCGATATCATTTTTTAATTTCTTTCTTCTGGGCACGAATCAAGTCAGGGTAGAAAGAAAACATAGAGACTTCGATGCTTCTAAAATTTATCTATTATTTAGCGCATTTTTGACCATGGAGCGGCTTACGCATTCATTATGCTCCCGTTTCATGAGTGTTTTATGTGATTATGATTCCGTCGCAAGAAAGGAATGCGGATATAATTGTATAACCGCATCCCTTTCTTTTAATTCGATTCGATTCACAATTGCTCAAAACACTCATAATATGGCAGCTGGTCCCATACTGGCTCACTCACAGAAAGGCACAGGTCTACCGACTATCAACTATTTTAAAACTTAGGAGAGTCGAGCCTGTTACACACATAGGTTGGTCAATTAGTGTAGATTGGTGGGAGGATGATACTTGTCCTTGAAAGTTTAGTTTTAAGTCAGTTTATTTAACTATATTGAAAATCAAGACTTATTTCCTGACTTAAAAGGCTAAAAAGCGCTTAAACTATTTTTTCTGTCACAGGTAAAAATCTGGTTCCAGAACCGTCGAATGAAATGGCGGAACTCAAAAGAGCGGGAACTCCTTGCTTCCGGAGGCTCCCGAGAACAAACCCTGCCAAATAAAAACAACCCCCATCCAGACTTATCGGACGCAGAGGCTGACAAACCCAAACTGTCACCATTATCAGAAGAGCAAAACGAGGATTTGAAAAAAGTTTATGCTCCAACAACAGAGTTTAGAGGTTATGACGACAAGATGGCGGGCAGTCAGCTATTTGCGCGGGATATACAATATCAAAATGAGGAAGATGATTATGAAAGCGATGCCAGCGCCAGTGACGAAGAAATTAACGTGACATGACCTGTTTTTGTAATAATTAGAATTATTTTGTACAAATAATGGTTTGTATAAATCATAAAGTTGGCCATTTTGTTTCTTAACGTAAGCTTAAAATCTTTTACTCAATGAAAATAAAAACGAATGAAAAACACAAAAATACTTTAACCTAAAACACTTAAATTGAAAGGAATTAAACAATATTCTGATAATGTATCTTAGTAATACTTATTTTAATGTTTTTCAAGGGTCATTCAAAGTATTTTATTTTATATTTATTTTTAAAACCGTTTTAGTACAGACGCCTAAAGGAATACTTCTATGGAAACAACAATATTATAATTGTTAATAGTCACATAACTTTTATCTGAGGAATAATACTAACATTCGGAATATCTGTTAAAACTTCGACAGATAAAAGTTATTGGCAATTGGAAAATCAGCTTAATGTATTTAAACCCTTTTTTTTTTAATTTTCCTCGATATTGGATACCCAAAACTAAATAAATGTATATAAAACTGATACATAATGCGAAATTTAAATACTACAACTGTATTTATTTAATTGAATAGGTAATTAACTAGCTTAGATTTGTAAATACTACAATAATTCAGAAAACTACCGCTAATATTAAGTTAATATAAATATGCCGCCAAAATTAAGCCGCCATGTTGTTTTAAACGTCATTTTTTTCTCAAAACAATATGTCAAGAGAAACTCTTGGAAGTAGCCTTAGAAAAAACTCATAGTCAATTCAATATTTGACTGTCGATTTCCTCTTTTATGCTTATTTCATAGAGTATGTAAAGCTGTTTATCCTGCGATCACAATGTTCATCGGTGTTCAATGGTCGGGTCCATCATTCGGTTCCACCGGACTATGAGTGTGAAGGGAATAGAGTAACCATATTATGCGCATACGTTTGTGTACTATAAATTCCCCTTCGTACCTGACTTGTCACCTTAGACTAGCCGCTGTAGCCAGTAAAACGGCTAGAAGGGTTTAATTCGTACACATAATAAGAAGTATATTTTGTACATTTTCTTTAATGATTGGCCCTTCTAGGCTAAAATAATCCGCTCGCATTTTCTCTTCAAATATATCTCAGAAAATCTGCCTCATTACCCCAATGATAATGGTACTTTGTATATCATTAAGGGACTGTCTCCACGAGCGTGAGGATTGCGATTCAGAGATTGTATACGTGGCACGAAGATAATCGCCGCAATTTAGGCTTCAGATTCGTTCTGAAGAACTGCTCACCGACATGGAACGAAAGGAACTCCATTGCAACTGCATCGATCCGCAGTTCCAAGTTCCAACGCACTGAATTTATCTTACTCAAGTGAACTGTACATTCGTTCTGTGAGTTGGAACTTGGAACTTTGGAACGAAAATACCGTGCCGTAAAACAACAGTCGGAGTATTTTACTTCCCCACTTCCAAGTTCCAACTCTCTCTACTTAACTGACGCAACTTAAGTGAACTACAGTGAGTTGGAACTTGGAACTGCGGAACGAGTTGATCAGTTAATTCCATAAAGTGAACGATAATGCCCAAGTCTACCGTGATTCTCTTGTGGAGACATTTCCCGTCATTAAGCACCAGATCATTAAATCCCAATCAGAGGAAGTATTGAATCCGTCCTAATACACAACACTTGTTTTTTCCCACCAAAATTGTAATGTTCTCCTCTCCTACAAAATTATACAAGAATACAGTTAACAATTATACAAGTAAACCATACCCACCACACATTATCGCGCTTAACATCAGGCAAGTGGTCAAGCTCAAACTTTTTTTTAAAGCCCAAACTTATTTTAGCCTCACCACTTTCCCCTATAGGGTCTTTGATTTTTTACTACCTATAACTTTGCCCATATTAGGAATTTTCTATGCTTATTACCAAGTATACTAATTAAATTATCTATTTTATGTATTGAACTGATAACCGCTGGGGATAGCGTGTTTTTGGGTGGAGGCCACGTTTGGCAAACGTAATGTAGGACGCTCTCTAGTTATGATCTGCGAAAGATAGCCGGCAGTAGCTGGATGCGACAAGCCGAGGACAGGGTGAAATGGCGCTCATTGGGAGAGGCCTATGTCCAGCAGTGGACTGCTATAGGCCGATGATGATGATGATTTACAAAAGAAAAGTGGTATACTAGTATAATCCAGTTACTTGGGTTTCTTAACACAAGCTCTGTATGGGTTCAGAAGACCGTGTGTGTTGATGGCCATATTACACAAAGGAAACAACTAACTATACTTGTAAGTATGCATAGCAAACTCTTAATGAAACTGCATTGAAAAAATGTTTGGAACTCTTCTTACATGTTTTCAGTTTTTAAATAAATAAGTATTAAGCACCAAATCATTGTAAATAAATATATAATGTAACTATTTCTAATAAGCGATCTCATAGTTAATTTAATTAAGAGTTAAATCAAAATATTGTCATGGCAAATTTATGTGAAATTAAACGGAGTAAACTACATTTTGTTTTTTATTATCTACTTTTAAGGACGCAATGACAGATCGAGTTAAAGATGGCGGGAGTATTTGAGGTATTAGTACGAGTTTCATAACCCACACATTTTTTGAAAAGCCTGTAATGTCCCACAGCTGGGCGAAACCCTCCCCTATAGCCTACTGTCCCTATTGCTAACTTCTTCCGTCCAAGTAACAACAAACGAGCTCAGATCATCGCACTATCGCTTCCGTCACCTTCCCCGGATAAGACGACCGTCTCCAGAAATCCACTGCGTCGTGATACGGGCCCATCTGTTTTGATGCATACGACAAATGTGACTAGCCCAATCCCATTTTAACTTTGCGAACTTGTAGCCCACGTCCCGTATGCCCGTTTTACCTACACTAGAAAAAGAAAAAGAGAGATAAGCCACAATGCTCTTCTTCGCTTGATGAGAATCTCTCGAACTGCTGGTTGACAACTTCAGAAGATCAGAAAAATGGCGGGTAAATCTATGGTCTTGTGTGAGTTTTCTAACCTACACGAAAGAAACAGGTACGTCACAATGATTTGATTTTCTTTGTTCTATGAACAGCTAAACTGGGGAGGTTAGGTTAGGCCTTTCACAACATATGCAGTATTATATATTTTATGTGTTCATGGGTGTGAGGTAGGTAATCAGTGCTCGATGACATCTAAAGAGTCATCAACGCGCGAATGATGCCTCTGGATTCCATACCATATGCTGGTTTGACAAAAAAACCTATAAAGAACGCCGCGCCGTGGTAGACCGAGAAACAGGTGAGACAAAGGAGGTCTAATTGACAATCTAAGACGCCAAGAGATTTCCTACTGCTAAGTATAGCCAGTGTACACAAAACGTTATTGTCATTGGTAATAAAATACAATTAGTTAGGAAAAAACAACTGTAGTCTTTAAAAGTATTTGTTTTTTCATACTATGGTACTTACCTTACTTCATATTTATTTACTTGTTGGACAAGGTATACACATTATATGTCAATATAAGATAGCAGAATACTCGTAAAGAAGATTTCGTGCTCCCTTAATTACAGGAGAACCCAGCATGTACTAATCGACAAAGCAGTATCTAATTTAAATGCATTAAATAAAATTAAAATTATAGAAATCTGACTACAACAATTCTGACTACTCAGTTCTCAGTTGGAAGCGTGGTCACGAGCACCCTACGTGGGTTCCGATCAGTGGCGTAGCGTGCCTTGTCGGGGCCCCATATAAAAAAATTTTTGGAGGCCCTTATACCTATGGAGGTAAAGATTTTTCACAAAAGAAAAAAAATATTGTGAGAAGAAATATTTATTTATCACATAATTTACCCATTTTACAAATAAAAAAGGAATTGTTTTATAGAATTTTGTCATTTGTAAAATAAAATAAATTAGAAAGTTTTTTTTCTTTTTCCTTACACACTTTGGGGGCCCCCGTGGCCCGGGGCCCCGTATAATTGATACGGCAAATACGGCGGTAGCTACGCCCCTGGTTCCGATACTCTTGGGGCCTGGCGACTACCACTGCCACTATAAGGTCACGGGTAAACTGAACTTCAATATGCAATACTCAATGTCTTAATTGCATCCATAATGTGACAGATAGGTGGAATGGTAATTTTAACACAATTATGGACCCTGTTGGGCACAGCATAAGTATATTACAAGAAATTTATCATAACAGCATGCTAAAAATAATTTCATTCAAATTTTAGGAGAGAGGAGGAAGTCTCTATTATTAAATAAATTGTCTTTATTGGAACCATCGACAGTGTTTAGTATATGGATTTTCGTGATTACGAATGATTATCGGTGAGAAGGTGGCAGTAGAATGAGCCTCCTTAAGGTTATTAACCTTAAAGGAGCCTCAATTGCGACCCACCCTCTCTGCATGGTGTCACCAGACATCGCACCGGCAAGTCCGCTTGGCGGTGCTGCTTAGTCTGGTGGGTGGTCAATAACCACGGCCGAAGCCTACCACCAGTTGATTGTCAACTAATTGCACCACCCGGGGACCCACGGACGAAGGTGACTCGGCCCCCAAAACATCTAACATTATAATCATTATTTAAATTTGTCATGTTTTTAATAGCCTGTAGTGTCCCACAGCTGGGCAAAAGCCTCCCCCATAGCCTTCCAACTGTCCCTATTGCTAGTTTCTTCCGTCCAAGTCACGACAAACGAGCTTATATCATCGCACCATCGTTTCCGTGGTCTTCCTCGGAGACGACGACCGCCTCCAGGAATCCACTGCGTCGTGATACGAGCCCATCTGTCTCGATGCATGCGACAAATATGACCAGCCCAATCCCATTTCAAATTTGTCATTCAAATTGTTAAATTTCATCAAGTTATTTAATACCTGAAGCTAAAAAAATTGTAAGTTGTCCATATTTGCGTCGTTCACTCAATCGTCAGTCAGCCGCCATTTTGGAAACAAAGAAGTGCGATTTCTGCATCCGTTCCTGATCATTATAATGAACGGACTGTCGAGTTGGCCACTTGACTTGATGACCTTTTTATGCCAGAAGTACTATGCGCTTCAAACAAGAATAGGACTGGAAATCCGCCATCTTGGACCGGAATGCGCAACAACTTCACATTTATTAGTACAGTGGGCCGAAATGTTTGTTCGATATAATAATCACATCTAGATGAAAAAAATAATAAAAAAATCCTTCAAATTATTGCCATTCGAGTAGGATTGAAGAGTTAAAGAGTTAAAAGGTACGAACATATTTTATTAGTTAACTTCCGACGGCAAAAAGCGGTGTTAAAATTAAAAAGTGTGTTTATCTTAGTGCATGTGTATTTATGTACAAGTTTGTGTCATCCCGGCGCTTAAATTTACATAAGTTAGCAACCTAATGTAATTAAAATCATAGGTAAAGATTAAAAAAAATATAAATTACTTTTCCATACCTTTTAAAATGATATTGTTGTCTGTGGTTTGATATTTTATGCTGACGCTACTTTTGCTTGGTTTTAGGTATGAAGTTAGCCGCGAGTCCAGTTCTATTCTCATTTGAAACGCATAATAAGTAGTCTGCATCGCTGGCAACGTCACCATGGCGTCTTAACGAGGCAGAGCTCTAGGTCTCGATGTTTTAGCCACTAAATCCCAATTTATATAAACACTGGCCTGGTGACGTAGTGGCTGCTAAGCCGAAGGTTGTGGGTTCGATTCCCACCTAGGACAATTTTTAGTATGATGAGCACGAGTGTTTGTTATGTATCTGGGTTATTCTGGTAATTTATCTATAATAAGTATGTATTTACAAAAAAAATGTATTTAATTATTATATCCGTTCCTAGTACCCATAACACAAGCAAATATAATTGCTTAATTTGGGACTAAATGGCGCTGTGTGTATGTGTGAAAATATTATTATTATTAGAACACAGTTTTTTTATATTATATCAAGCACAATTCAAATTTCTTTTAAAACACTACAACACTTGGAGGAAAATAAAAAGCAATCAATAGAGATGTCCCCATGTGGGGCGTGAACTAGAGGTGTGAAATAAATAACGGTTCGTTCACGTGGCTGTGGGTGACATGCGTTCGCACCTTCCTATATTTATAATCTGTACCGCCTACTGCGAGCCTGTGCCCGGTACAATTTTTCAGAGATAAAATAAATATTATCTTTAATCTATGGATTGGAAATGCTTATTTGTATGTAATGGGTTTTTGAGTATTAGGTACAAAAATATATTTGTCTTTAAAATATTACTAAATTAAGCATGCAGATAACACCTGAGTACATAGTATAAAATTTAAAAAAAATCTACTTTTTCATCATAATTCCCCTTGCCTTTTTCCCATTTCTATTAGGGTCGGCTTACAGTCTAACCTGATGCGGCTAGCTACCAGAATTATACGAGCGACTGTCATCAGACCTCGAAACCCGTAGGGAACCAGTAGCCGAGATGGTTAGACCAGCTGTCAGATTATATTAGGCTTCTAACTACAAGTAAAGACTGTCATAGATGTTTTAAATAACAACCGGGACCGACGGTCTTCTCTCAACTATCTTATGAGTTCATAGAGTTCAGGCCTAAATCCACACACACTGGCCAAGTGGGGGTTGGTGGATGTCACATGTCCTCGAATGATTAGTTCTTAGACATGCCGGTTTCCTCACAGTGATTTCCTTCACCGATTTTGAGCAGAGTGATGAAAAGATTCACACAAAGATGTGTGAGCACGACTGGGAATCGAATCCGCGACCTTATATTTCAAAGGCGAGGCTTGCCACAGTTGCTCCAACTAACCAACTTTAGGCCGACCGTTTAACTCGCGTATCGCCATCTAAGGTACACAGTCATAAAATATTAATTTAATCTCATATAGAACTATTTGACCACAGATAAAAGTAATGTAAGACTATTCGTCACTAATATCCATATCGCTTGAATCATCATCACTGTCTGTGCAGCTTGAGGAGTCAGAATCTTGGCGATAGGCGATACGCGAGTTAAACGGTCGGCCTATAGTTAATAACATTGTTCATTTTCTTTGGAGGTTAATTTAGCATTTCTAACACAATAAAAACTTTTCTAAGTGTAAATAAACCGAACAGCATTTGGATCGATGGATCGCAGGCGCCACGTGGCGCGCACGCGGCGCTACAGTGACGTCACTACCATATGCTACGATCAGATTAACTTCTGATCCGCCATTACAAGATGGCCGTAACTAATTTGCAGATCTTGATTTGAATAAATAAATATTATTGTTATTATTATTATTGTATAGTGGGACATTAACACACACGGTTATCTGATCCCAAACTAAGCAGAGCTTGTACTATGGAAACCAGATAACTGGTAATATACTACATATAATACTTTTCTTTTTATAAATACATACTTAAATATAGATAATTACACCCAGACACAAGACAAACAGACATGTTCATCACACAAATGTCTGACTTAGGTAAGAATCGAACTTACCGACCACGCCACCGGCCGTCGCGTCGCGTCGCTTGTGTGAAGATATTCTTTGATTCCTCAACAATAATATTCAATGGATTTCTATAATGGTTAAACAAAGATTTAAAATTGATGTTTAGTTAAATGTACAATATTTTACTGACTTATGCAAATAACCACGTTTCTAACCCTACAGGGTGTGTTTAAGAACATCAAAGGGAGATAGCGTGTGCACTTGACATATTCACAATAACCTCCCCCTGTGTTATGCGTACGTACGCATTATACAACTAGCCGCGGTCGGTTTGTTACTAATAATGGAATGAAAATGAAATGAGATGAAAATGAATGAGATGTTAAACAACCGCATAAATTTTGAAGGCTTAATTTATTAACACCTTGTACGTACCATTAAGTTGACCTTGCATATAGTTTGCGAGGTATGGTGGTTGAAATGAAGTGAAAATATGCTTTATTTTTTTTGAGACGCGAGTCTACATAAAAATAGTCCAATTTCTTTTCTACCGTGCAGTGAATGACTGGCAACTACTGAGAAACACTGACAAACAACTCAGTAGGTTTTTTCTTTTTTAAATGAAGTACTTATATCTATTAATGGGTGAATTGCACAAGTCAAAAAAATACACGGCAAACCTGACACCGGTAGTGCAATGTGCTGATTTTTAATTTTGTATATTATTCCTCAACATAATAAGTACTTCTCTACCTTAGCAAAAAAATCATTGATTTCTAGCCTCTACATTAAAAAAAAATTACAGTGTTATTTTATCATCACGGTGGCCTGTCCTGAACCCAATTCCGCTCATAAAATTCCTTCCCCTGCAATACATTCATAATGTGGATTTAAATCGATTTAGTTATCATTAAATTATACTATATTCGATCAAATAAAACTATTTTTGTTTGTTTAACTACTTTCTAATGGATTTGACACGCAGTCAACTTTTGTCTGGAAAAAAGTTATCATTTCAGAGGACATTAAGTTTTAGTAGGACAGCCACGTCAACATTGCCTCTCTCACCTTTCCGGCTCTAGCTTTCGGCGTGATCGCACTGGTCACAACGTCTTGCGGTTTGCCGCTAAAAAAGTAAGTTTATCATTTCAGTAATACGGGGACAAAAATAGTTTCGTTTCGGTGGCTGTGTATTAAATTCGCCGTAAGTGCTGTTTTGTTTGAGTAGTGTTCATATTGTTTTAATAATTTTATTTCGGAATTAATTAAAGAACTAACCTCTATTTTATCATCTCAGTGTTATCACTTCAGTGGATTCAGTGGTCTGTTATACCAATTACAGTCCACCGGAATAAAATGTATATCCGAAATGATAAAATCATAACATTTTAGAAATCCTTGTGTTATTGACATATAACAGACCACCGAATCCACTGAAATGATAACACTGAGATGATAAAATAGAGGTTAGTATTAGTTTATAAACAAACAAAAATATTTATTTATGGTTAACAGCGTTTACGATAAAGTTTTCCAACATTTTCACACAACAACAACCAGAAAAGCAACAATTTATTCATATCATAATAAACATTACATTAAAAGATTTAAGTAAAACTTTATTATTAAAATTTATTACCTAAAATTAAATTATGGCTTAACAGTGTAACTACTTACCGATTTGCATAACTAAGTTAATATAAAAGACCATCCTGACACTTTACCTATAGTTCTTCGTTCTCCTAACCTACTTCTGGTTCAGAGTTGGTCTGGTTTACACCCTCTCATAAATAAGATTCTCTAAGTATAATTATTAGAAGAGTTTTTGCTCGACCCGGAAATCAAACCCGGGAGCACGCTTACCACTGGACTACTGAGGCAGTTGTTAGTTTACCGACCTCACAAAATAAATAATGTTTACGCGCAAGGAAGCTAGTAAAAATGTGAAGGCTTTTGAAGGCTTTAGACTAAAAATATCAGGATTAGCAGACAACTTTAGGTAGGCGTGAATTATCGGGTAAGAAGACGGTATTCCAATAAAATAACTACGGCTAATATCAATCTATCCCGATCTCTAGATAGCACAATAATTAATTCTACTAGATGATAACAGATTGCTAAGATTACATTGGATTAAAGCGTACGTCGTCCACCGAGCAAATGTTTGCGTGCGCACTTCCCGACGATGCAACCATCCATCAAAGTGTCAGCGCTTCTAAGAAGGCCGCTTCGTTCGTTCATATTGACATTTTCCAGTGACAGGTGACTAAGAAGAATGCGATGTCAGTATAAAATAACAGCTGATGCATTGAGAAGTATAGATAGACCGTTACAACTCGCGTATCGCCTATCGCCAAGATTCTGACTCCTCAAGCTGCACAGACAGTGATGGTGATTCAAGCGATATGGATATTAGTGACGAATAGTCTTACATTACTTTTATCTGTGGTTAAATAGTTCTTCAAGAGATTTAATTTATGTTTTATGACTTTGTACCTCAGATGGCGATACGCGAGTTGAACGGTCTATCTATAGATGTGCCAACAAATGTTTAAGTATTTTTCCTTACTGTTTGTCTGTATCATAAATGTGCGGGTAACCGGAGAGCGTTTAATCTGACAATGCGTACACGCAGTTTGAAGGAATTTCAGTTGGCTTTGAGATGTCGATAATGCTTTGTTTTGATTATTAATAGAATCTTAACCATGTATTTCGTTTTGTTTTGTCATTGCTCAGTTGGACCTAGTTATCTTAAAGGTACAGACTGCAAAAAAACTGACTTTTGGGGGCTGAGTCACCTTCGTCCGTGGGAGTGCACCTTTTATCTGAATCCTCACATGGTTTCCCCGGGAGGAATCAACTGGTGGTAGGCTTCGGCCGTGGTTAGTGACCATCCACACAAAGCCGCACCGCCAAGTGGCTTTGCCGTGTTCCGGCGCGATATCTGGTGACTATTTAAGAAAGTAAGTAGGGTTTGTTGCTCCTTTATGGTTTCTTACCTTGAGGAGCCTCATTCCACTGCCACCTTCTCACCGAAAATCATTCGTTATCGCGAATGAATCGGTATATTGAGCGATCGCATCCTATCGTAGACTACATCATTGCTTAACATCGGGTAAGTTGTAGTCAATCAAGCCTACTGCGGTGGCGCAGACAAAAGAGCAGCTGTGGCGCAGTGGTACGGCCTAGATCGCCTTAGATTTATACGAACGCGGGTTCGATTCCCAGTCGTGATTCACATCTTTGTGTGAATTCGAACATCGTCGCTGCTTAATATCGGTGAAATACGGTCTTATAACTCGATGGAATTGAACGATTTGGCACAGATATACCTAGATTATAGTCTGAAATAGCACGTAAGCTATTTAAGGAGCGAAACCGCGAGTTGAGGCTAGTCTGAAACAAATCGATCATTCTAACATGCGAGTATCAATTGTCCAGTCGTATGTACATACATTTAGTGATACACAAACAGACCACCCTTATTTATATATAGTTAGTTTGCGAAAGCACTTTGCAAGGTTTAGAGTTTCACAAACATTCGGTGCAATTCGCAAACTATGGCTAGATAAGGGGTTAAGACGATGTATTTCTTTTGAAACTAACTTACCACCCTGGTTACCCTCGAGTGTTGTAAGTAGGTATATAAATAAATAAATAAATATTCTGGGACATTAACACACACGGTCATCTGGTCCCAAGCTAAGCAGAGCTTGTGTTATAGAAACCAGATAACTGGTATATCCTATACTTATAACACTTTTCTTTAGTAAATACATACTTAAATAGATAATTACACCCAGACAAGGCAAACAGACATATTTAAACAAATGTTTGTCTTGGGTGGGAATCGAACCCACGACCTGCGGCGTGAAAAGCAAGTATCTTACCGACCACGCCAACGGCCCGTCCGTCAATCATATAATTTTAAAATGTTTCCCTAAACATATTTTTTAATATTTTTTTATGTAAATGACTTCAATGTTTTAACAATGTTTGGAGCTCCGCAACCGAACAGCTCAGTATCTATCATTTGTGCATCGCATGCATACTAAAACTAAACCAAATTAATAATATAATAACAATAATATATTTTAGCGATTTTCAAATCACCCTGCCTCGGTGTATATATAGTTGTGTCAGATTGATTAGACAACACGTAACGGTTATCCCACTGGCTGATGATGAAATGCTGCGGCTTAGCAAGTAATTTGTGTTGCGTTCCTGAAATATTAAATAACTGAAATATTTAGATATATTCTTTGTTTTGGCGACCTCGGTAGTCGAGCGGTGTAAGCCGTCCGATTGGGCTATACTGTGCCTGGGAGGTCGCGGGTTCGATTCTCGCCTTGGACAATATTGTGTAACAACAATAATAGCAACAACAATAGCCAATATAATCTGACACCTGGTCTAACCGTCTCGGCTACTGGTTCCCTATGGGTTTCGAGGCAGTCACTCGTATAATTCTGGTAGCTAACCGCATCAGGTTAGACTGGGAGTCGACCCCAATAGAAATGGGAAAAAGGCAAGGGGAATGATGATGATGATGAGTGATTTTCAAATCAGTTCGCGTTCAACCAGCGACCGAGCTCGATAAACATTTTACAACCATTTTAACTAACAATTTTTATAACCATTTTATAACCTTTCAAAAAGACCATATTAAATTAATGAATCGTAAGAAGGGCTACAATTGAACAAATCTAAGAAGTACCGTTTGACGTTTCACTGTTTTCTATTAAATTAGCTTTATAGAGGCGTAATTCACACTATTTTTATTAGCTTTCCTGTAAAATAATTGAATTATGAAGCTGTTTTTATTTTAACATAACATAAACAATTTTCATACATACAAAAAATAAAATTCTAAATGTACTACGTTTAGAACTGTCAAAAGGTACTTCTTAGATTTGATATACTGTAGTGTAGTGATTTAAAAGAACAGCACATAAATTTTAAGGTAGATAAGTACTTACCATCACATTACAAGATACACTGCATGTTGGTTTTGAGCTTTTTTGGTTGTGTCAGATTCAAAATCTGTTTGATAATTATTTGCTAGATAAATAACATCTCTGCCTACCCCACTTACATCTATTAGGAAGCCACATATTGTATCTAAATACTATCAGATGTTAACAAATTGTTCTGTAATGTAATACACAGGGAATTTAAGTGGGACAGGGATGTACTCAGGGAACTGGAACCAAAATATTAAACTATTTATGTTATTATACACTATAGGTATAATCTAGAACAATATTAAATAATTTATTTAAAATCAATTAATTTTAATTTAGTTTTTTATCTAAATTATAATTTATCTTTATCTAAATATATAAAAGAAGAAACTAACTGACTGACTGACATATCAACGCAGAGCCCAAACCGCTGGGTCTGGAGACTCCAAATTTTGCACATAGGTTCTTTATGGGGTCTAAGAAAGGATTTTTCAAAACTCACCCTTTAAAGGGGTGAAACGGAGTTCCAAAATTTGTATGGAGAAACTAGATTAGTGAAATGAATTTCGCAAGCGAAGCCGCGTGCGGAAGCTAGTTATATATAAAAATATAAATATCATGCCATTAAATCGAATATTTAATTACATACTTAACTTATAATAAAATAAATCATTATTATAAATATAAAAAATCTAATTAAAAAAAAAAAGAAAGAAAGAAAACAAATACAAAATATGTAATTTTATGGAAATAAAAAGTCTTTTTATTTTTATTTATTTTTAAATAGGTATAATCTATCTCGAAATAAATATTTATCACAAGTTTTAACGTGCAACACGGGATCTAGCTCAGTACTTGCTGTACTAGCGCACAGCACTGATGCTCAGCAGACCCCGGACATATGTCACAACATCAATATAAGTACGCACCGTACGTACACACGGCTACACATCATGCTATACATTTCCAGTATAAGCTGATCTCGCATTGTGTACGATTTCCGTACAACGAGATGTCAGCTTATATTGGTTTAGTATAGCTTGATACATATCATAATGTATATGTATGTATATATAAAAAACCCGCACTTAGCCAGCGTGTGTGGATTAAGGCCTAAACTGTCTCAACTCGTAAAATAGATAAGAGCAAACCCGTGCCTAGCAGTGGAACACTAAAAAAGGGTTTGAAGTATAAACCAAAGAGCATATAAACGAATGAACGATGGCTGTCGAATGACATTGAATGAATGAACGACACCTCCCGAGTCCGTCCCGTGCTGTCGTGTTAACAAGCTGCGAGCGTGTCGTGTGTGATATTGATGACGTCACTAATAGCGTGCACTGCCGCTGTTATAATTGAATGAAATAACTTTCAAATTCGTATCTACTAACGGCTATATTCATAAAAAAGTTCTTTATTTATTTATTTGATGAGGAAAACCAACAGCTATTTAAGAAATTGAAAACGAATAGCAGTTGAGTAACTAACATAAAAAATAATTCAAAACACTAGCAAGCAAGTACGAAAAAAAAAACAAAAAAAAACTATTTGAGACTACTTTACTAGATAATAAAATATTAAGATTAAAATTTTACACCATTTAAGTGGGTGGGTCAGAATTATTGTTCCTTTATGATTTCTAACCATATGGAGCCTCATTTCCCGGCCACCTTCTCACGCGAGTTCCATCGTAGGCTACATCATTGCTTAACTATTATTATTATTGTGATTATTTATTAAAACAGATATACAAAAACAGGTGTTTACAAGGTAGGTGTAATATAAACTCATTCGAGTTTTAACCATACACCGGAGTCGTCACTATGAGTAGGTAAATTACATAAATCCGAGCGTACCTATTATGCGTTTCTAATAAGACTAGGACTGGACTTGTGGCTAACTTCATACCAAAAACCAAGCTAAAGTAACGTTAGTACGAAATATCAAACCACAGACAATAATATTACTTTAAAATGTATGAAAAAGTGATCTATGTAGAAGACATTACTTACGTATGTAGCTACATACAGCTACTTACCAAGTAAATTTACGCGCTAGGATGCCACAAACTTGTACACAAATACATAAACACGGATAAAAACACACGTTTTAACTTGTAACATTGCTATTTTTCGTCCGAAGTTATTAAATTATGTTCGTACATAAATATTCGACTCCAAATTTCCAATCTCACTAGAACGACAATACAATTTTATTTATTTTTTTCATCTTGATGTGATTTTTATATTGAACAAACATTTTTGCCCACCGTACTGAAAAATGTGAAGTTGTTGCTCATTCCGGTCGAAGATGGCGGATTTCCAGTCCTATTCTTATTTGGAACGCATAGTATAGTAACATTCAATCAACTCACCCATAACAACTACCCTTACACAAATGTTGGTACAAGTAAATACTTAACTAACACAATCAAGTAGGCACCGAGGATCACAAAGTAACTCAGGTAAGTTGTATACAAGAACAAGCCTGTTTCAGAATAAAAAGAAAGTTAAAGATCTATCAGCAGACACAACTACGACGATAACGGGTTGTTCTCGATAACTGTCTCGCTAAATAACCTCGAGGTCCCGGATTCGATTCCCGAGTCGAGCAAAAAAGACTTAAATCCAGCTCGATGTACAGAATTGAGCCCGATGGACGACAATAAGTTCAATATTACGTATGGGATCTTAACACAGCCGGCGAAAAGTAGATAATTTTCAGATAATACAGGCGTGAAACAGAAGTGTTCGTTCTAATCGGGTGTCCCTTTTTTGTTTCCTTGTTAACTTTTTGCTGTCCCGGGACTCGAACATTGTAACAAATTTATGTGCCGTAAAGCTAATTACAGACCGGTTATACTGTTTGTATACATTATCAAGTGTGAACTGGGCTGTGAAATTGTGACGTCACTATTTATGAGCTCAAATTCGAAAAAGAAGGGTTCCTTTGACGTTATTATGATTGGTAATTTTTGAGAACGTTTGTTATTAATATTTTAATTTCATTTTACGCGAATATCACACGTTGAAATGAAATTGCCTGGCGTCACACTGTGGGAATATGGACATTGCTGAAAATCAGTATTGTGGGTCGCCTCTAGTAGGTACTCACAGCGTTTACTGAGCAATGTTCATGTTTGACACTGATAGGTCACACTTACTCTAGTTTTTTTTCTTTTACATTTGTTTTTTTTTTCTCTTTCTATGTGTTTCTTTTTTTATCATTTAATTTTGTGAGTCCTGTCGTTGTCACATAAATGTTTTTCTAAAAAAACGTAAAAAAGGGTTAGAAAGATTGAAATAAAACTATTTTGTAACGGATTTTATCGCGGTTTATTTCAGATTTCAAATCCCGACGTTCCAAATTCTCTCGGATTTAAAGTCTAAAATAAACCGCGATAAAATCCGTTAGAAAATAATTTTATTTCAATGTTTCCAACCCTTTTTTACTCAAATACGTTTGGCACACAGCAGGTTCAACTGAGCAGCGATGGTGCAGCGGTATCGTACCGCATCTTGCCTGAAGTTAAGCAGTGATGTGGTATACGATGGAACGTACCTACCTGCCTAATATACCAATTCATTCGTGATTACGAATGGTTTTCGGTGAGAGGGCGACAGTGGAATGTTGCTCCATATTGTTAAATGTTGTCACTAGACATCGCACCGGATGAAGTCAAGACCACTTGACTGTGCGGCATTGTCTGGTAGTTTCAATAACCACGGCCGAAACCTACCACCAGTTTACTGTCATCCAATTTGCACCACCCTGAGACCACGGTGGGGATTTAGACGGTGCACTCCCACGGACGAAGGTGACTCAGCCCCCAAAATCTATTTCTGTACCAAATTTCATCCAATGCCGACCAGTACATATTAACTTATTGTGTGAAACAATAAAAAACTATTCCTATTTATAATTTGTAAGTATTAGTAGGATCAGCAGCAAAGGTTGATTTATTTGAATTTATTCTGCTAACGATACTTCAAAAACATTCATAAATATCACATAATTTCTATAAAAACATCAATAAATTATCTCTGAATACAATTCGCGCCTTTTTTAATGTCAAATTAGGTCGGCGGCCATTTTTATAAAAACGTCAGATTGTCATTGTGCTATTGAGAATCGTTCAAGCGTTGTTTTTTTATAAATAGGGGAGAGATTTGAGTTGTATGAACCTTTTACAAATATAATTCTACTAACTAATTACATGTCGCATATATGCGTACTGCCGGAAGGTGTAGGTAGAGGTATATCATCCATATTTCGCCTAATCAGGCACAATCACAACTTCGAGCTATCTACAAAGATTTTCCAAAAATTTTTTACAGACTCTTTGGTAGGTAAGTTCATCTATAGTTGCGAAATTGTTTTTTTTTTCTGTCTGTGTGTGGCGGGTTTTTGCAACGTTCGTACTTTTTATTACGACTTTTTAATCTTGTAAGGAATGTTAAACGATACGTTTTTGAAATCGTGAGAAGCAGATTGTAAAAAATTTGCTATTTTGACATTATTCAACCCTTGCGTTTTGAAATTTGTTTTATAAATAAAAGTCTTTGGCTGAATGATCACTTACACAGAAAAAGTTATGGGTTCGTTGTCTGGTTGTTTCGATAAAATGCTTTTAATTGTCTGTACCTAAATTAATGGATTGTTGGCCATTGTTATCAAAATACCTGCCGAACTTTGTACCTCGTAATTTTCACCCTCTAAACCTTCCTTAGACCCAACCAGCCAGTGACAGCCTACTGAGCATATTCCCCCAAGGTCTTGATTCGGAAGTATTCTATGATGCCTTATCTAGTTTATAAGTTAGAATTTAGAATTGGTTTATTTGTTAATATTTATCACTAGCTGCCCCAGCGAACTTCGTACCGCGTATTACTAATGTAATACGTATATATTTTTTAATGCCACATTATGCAAAAATAAAAACAAAAAATTTCATTCAAAAATTATAAAATAATGTAAGGGTGAACAACCCTTATCACTTAGGGGTATGAAAAAAAGATAGTAGCCGATTCTCAGACCTACTGAATACGCATATAAAATTTGGTAAAAATCGGTAAAGCCGTTTCGGAGGAGTACGGTAACAAACATTGTGACATGGAAATTTTATATAATAGATAACGGGCAATGAACGCACTCACCTTTAATTTGGCTTTACGTTTCGACAAGGGTTGCACCGGTCGTGGTCGGTCTGCTTGCGTTAATTGCCCGTTATGACAATTAAAAATATTAATAGGTAATGCAACCCTTTGTTAAAATATTGTTAGTATTTCACTTCACTTTACTTCAACCCTTTTTTGTGTCCCATTGTTGGGCACGGGTCTTTTCTCAACTATCTTAAGAGTTGAGAGAGTTTAGGCCTTAATCCACACACGCTGGCCAAGTGCGGGTTGGTGGATGTCACATGTCCTCGAGTGATTAGTTCTTAGACATGCCGGTTTCCTCACGATGTTTTCCTTCACCGATGTTGAGCAGCGGAGATGAAACAATTCACACAAAGATGTGTGGGCACGACCGGGATTCGAACCCGCGACCTTATTTTTCTAAGGCGAGGCCCGTATGGCTGCGCCACCGCTGTTAGTATTTAAGTAGGTAATCCTTATTTAAAAGTTCAATAAATATTATATTTTCCCATTTAAATCTGAAAAAATATACTATCAAATCGTTACAACAACGTAATTTTGTACAAAATTTGTAAACAGAAAAGTCAATCATAACGAGTTTTGCGCCGAACAGCTGTCAGACGCCATTTTGAAATTTAGAAAAGTTTGCAAACGGTCACGGTACCTAGTAACAAATTTTTCAACATTTAGGTACAAAGTTATAGCCATGAGAATCGGTTTGGAAACAGCATTATTTCGCATGATAGGTACATACTTGTATGCCTAAATGGACAGCGGCGCGGGTAATATACACGTGGATCCAGCAAGAATTTAATCAATTAAGAAGTTGAAATGTTAGATTGGCCCTTTCCTCTAAAAAACCCCAAAACTACATAAACTGATAGGTCAAAAAATTATTGTTATCTTCCGGGAACGTAGGTAACATAATAATAATATAGTGGGACATTAACACACACGGCCATCTGATGCTAAACTAAGCAGAACTTGTACTATTGAAACCAGATAATTGGTAATATAATACTTTTCTTTTGTAAATACATACTTATTTATAGATAATTACACCCAGACTCAAGACAAACAGACGTCTTCATCACACAAATGTCTGACTTGGGTGGGAATCGAACCCACGACTTGCGGCGGCGTGAAAATTTAACGCGTTTGATGATAATACAGTTTCTTTGCTCGAGATACAATACAAACCAGCCTTGATCACGTGTTTTTGACAACTCCATAAAAAATGCCAGAATGGGATTCTTCTTACCCATTATATTTACAAATTATTGATGTATTATTGTAAAAATTAATAATTGCTATCAATACGTACAAACTTTACGATATTTTAATAATACAATATGCGGGGTCGTAAACTTGCAACACAAAACAAGATGGCGGCATGTCACAATAATACTTTGTTAATAAATATATTACATATTTCACGCGACATTTAATTATTGATTTATTTTATAAAGGGATGACTGTTGAATGTTATTAAAAGAGTTAATGATGCAGGTGATTTGGTTAACGGATGTTATATTTAAAATTACAGTAAGTTTATTAAGGTTGGTACCTACCTATTAGTTTTTCTCCGTACCATAGATAAGTAATGGAAAACAAAAGAGTTTTTACTTTACTTTTGTGACAGGAACCTCCTCAAATAGACGCCTTATATGGAGGGTAGAAGTAAGGAGGACCGTCTTGTATGGGGATTAGTCCAAAAAGTGTCCACTTGTAAACAGCAAATTATTGTTCGAACACTCACCGAAATCGCTCTAGTGTAGAAAGTGGAAATGATATGAATGTAGCAGTAATAAGGAGAGTGAAGTGTGCTGAGTTGAAAAATTTAATATTTCTCGTTACTTCTGTAGTTAAAAAATATGCAGTATTTAAAATCTCAACTGTTTACGTAGTCAACTGTAATTTAGTAAATAATAACCTATGAAACTCCTGAAATAACGGGCACAGTGATTGTGGCGCTCTTTTTAAAATTCTTCCACTTGCTACTATAGCGCCACCTTAACTTGCTCCCGTTCAATGGACACTTTTTAATACACTGAGATGGTCCTCCTTACCCTTACCCTCCATAGCGCCTTAGATTACCATGGAACTATTTTGATGAGGCAATTTTCAAACCTCTCCTTTTTCGATGGTACCTATCTCTTGCTTTGCTTTGATACCTACGTAGGTTTTTAAATTAGGTTTTATTTAAATTTGTGATTATTTTTTATTCTGATCTAGCTCTCCGGCCAGCGGCTTCGCTTGCGTAGACTACATGAATTTTATGATGGAATGTGTCCAGTTTGAAGAAAGTAGAAATAAGTTAATAGGAGACTTAAATTTGAACAAAGTAGATATAGGCACGTTTCATAAAATGTTGTCACAACCAAACAGTCGCGGTGCAAAGAATTTGTTCAAATTTATGGCCCATATTTCTAGTCAGATAACTGTTTATTTAATAAGTAATTGATAGTGCAATTACAATTTTAATTGTTTAGGTTACGATGAGACTGGCATACGCAGCACGTAAAAGTCCCTTTAATTAAATAAAGAAAAAAAAATACATAAATTTTACTAATATTTATGCCTTTAAGGAAAAACATCAAACCCGTTCTTACCCTGCCTCATATCGTACTTTAAAATATCATCCAATACCCATCAAATTTAATATCATCCCCCTTAAATCATGCAGTAATTTCCGAATAAATTAATTATTAACCTTTCAAACTTTGCCAGGCAAAATGCAGAAAGAAATTTTGAGCGGTTGTATGTAGGTAAATTTCAAGTAATAAAAAAGTCTCTCAAAAATCATCTCATAACAAAGATCTGTTTTAGTGCAAATTGATATATTCAAGACTGACTCTCACTGTCAGACAATAGTGAGTGTGTGCGTTCTCAGAACATAACCTTTTTTATATATATATAAAATGGAAGAATCATAAAATAATGTGTTGCTTTGTAGGTTAAAAGAGTTTATTCAAATTTATTATAAACAGAGAACAAACAGCAAATCAATATTTCACCAGTAATTAAAAGAGAAACGACATTATAAGTTATTAATCTTTCTTTAAACAAATAATTATTACTTTTACATATTTGAAATTCTATCATAGATCATAAATAAATCAAATGTCAAATGTCATTGACTCTTTTTTTTTTTTTGAATGGATAACAACCTCTTTTCATCATTATATATAATAAAACTAAGTTGATAAAATGTGCGTGCCGATAAAACTTAAAAAGGAGTCCCATCACGATAAAGGGACTTATATAGTGTGATAGCCCTTTATCCCCCCTCGAACAAGAAAGTTCCCGTTTTAACCTAAAGGGTGTGTTTTTAAAGATATAAGGGCTTTTCCAACCCTTCAACTTGGAAAGTAAGTGTAGTCGCGCCATCTGTTGTCAAATAGTTGAACTTCATTCATTGTACACAATATGGACTTAAAAGAACGATTATTTGGGGCGCGAAATTTAAAATTCTCATTTCAATAAAGTCTTAAATTACATTTGTTACCATAACCCTTTATCCCCCCTCGAACAAGAAAGTTCCCGTTTTAACCTAAAGGGTGTGTTTTTAAAGATATAAGGGCTTTTCCAACCCTTCAACTTGGAAAGTAAGTGTAGTCGCGCCATCTGTTGTCAAATAGTTGAACTTCATTCATTGTACACAATATGGACTTAAAAGAACGATTATTTGGGGCGCGAAATTTAAAATTCTCATTTCAATAAAGTCTTAAATTACATTTGTTACCATAATAAAGTTATTAAATTTTGTGTATTTATACAGCAGTAGCTAACTTATATGTTGGAGTTAAAGCGATATCATTTTAGTTATTCAAATTACTTCTGAAAACATTTTAAAATTTAAGTTTTTAAATTTCGCGCCTTTACTGCGTATGCTACAGCTGCAAAACCTATTGTTACGGCGAACGATAACGTCGAGAACATTCTATACCTAGAAGGTGTGAGAAAGTAAATATTCCCAAACTTTCTTGAATATCCTAGAGCCATCTTTCTCGAATATCTTAGAGCCAACTATACACTTCATGTGTATAGTCTCCATAAAGCCAACTTTCTGGAATACCCTAGAGCCTAGCTTTCTGAATATATAAGAGCCCGGTGTCGCCCGCCAGAATTAATTCGATTTGAACAGCGGAACAAGCCACTTCGAAACGAAAAAGAAAGAAGTTACCTGTGTGAGCCTTTATTTTGAAGTATCACGTGTGAGTATTTTTAATAGTGTGTTTAATTAATTCATGATCTTGAAGTGAAGAAAAAAAAAAGTTATCTGTGAGCCTTTATTGTGAAATATTAAATGTGAGTATTTTTAATAATGTATTTAATTAATTCTAATGGTTTTTTTTTCTTTTCTTTTAATTGTAATTTCCTTAACTTTCAAGTAGTCGCGCGGCGTTGAATCGATATACTTTGGCCGTAAACAAAATATCGCGCGACCGCTTGAAGATTAAATAATTTTGTTTTCTTTGTCTCAACGTGCCCCACGTTTACGTAATAATATATTTGTCTATAAAATGTTCATTTAATTTATATTTTACAGAATATAATGCCTAGACGTAAAAGAGGTGGAGATCTTGCCAGTTCTGCAGCGAAACGGCGGAAACAAAAAGAATATCGAAGAAATGAAACGGAAGAACAGCGCGAAGCAAAATCAATCGTTTACAAAATCAACGAACCAGAATGAGCACCCTGAGAAGCGGAAAAAGCGAAGAAAGAAGCGAAAATAAAACTATTGAAGAATCGAGAATTTTAAAAGATAATCTAACAAAGGAAGCATTCCACTACGAATCGACGAAGAAATATTACAATCATAAATATGTTGTGATCGGAAAAATGAATAACATTTGCCAATTTTGCCACGCGAAAAAATTCAGTAAAGAAACACCAGGTCTCTGTTGCATGAATGGAAAAATTCGATTACCACCACTGGAAGCACCTCCGCAGGAATTTCTACATTACATGACCGGGGAAACACCAGAATCAAAACACTTTCTTCAAAATATAAGATCATACAACTCCTGCTTTCAAATGACTTCTTTCGGTGTTACTTCGACTAACACTAATAGAGATGAATTTGAATATGTATTTTCAATTCAAGGGCAAATTTATCACAAAATAGGATCGTTACTACCAATGCCTAACGATGACTATAAATTTCTGCAAGTATATTTCATTGGAAATGAAGAACAAGAAATTGATCAACGAAGTACACATTTTAATGGATTGAAACGCGAAATAATCCAAGATGTACAGAGGATCTTACACAAATACAATCAACTGATTTACATATTCAAAACAACACTAGATCGCATGATTTCTGATGACTATAAAATTGTGATTCGAGCCGATAAAAGACCACGTGGAGAACACGAACGTAGATTTAATGCACCTCAGATAGATGAAGTCGCCATCGTAATTGTGGACAATGAAAATACAAGCCGTGACATAATTTTACAACGAAGAAGAAAAGGACTACAACGCATTGCAGAGACACACCGTTCATATGATTCTCTTCAATATCCTTTAATATTTCTGCACGGAGAGGACGGTTATCATTTCAATATAAAACAAATTCATCCTGAAACAGGCATAGAAACAAACAAAAAAGTCACTTCCAAGGAGTTCTATGCTTACCGCTTAATGATCAGAGACAATGAAATATACAATCACATTCTCAACACTCGCCGTTTATTCCAACAATTTCTGGTAGATATGTACGCAAAAATAGAAGCAGAACGGATGCTTTACATAAGACTGAATCAGAAGAAACTACGCACAGAAGAATACATCCACCTTCGAGATGCGATCATAAATGACGGCAATATTGACGATATTGGAACAATGGTAATCTTACCCTCATCATACATAGGAAGTCCAAGACATATGCACGAATATACTCAAGATGCCATGACCTACGTAAGAAAATATGGACGACCTGATCTCTTCATAACATTTACATGCAACTCATCATGGCCAGAAATCAAAGAACAACTAAAATATGGACAAACCTCCATGGATCGACACGACATAATAGCCCGAGTTTTTCGACAAAAACAAATAAGATTTATTGAAGTCATCACAAAATACCACATCTTTGGAACCGTTAGATGCTGGATGTATACAATCGAGTGGCAAAAACGAGGATTACCTCACTCACACAATCTCATATGGCTACACGATAAAATTTATCTCACGGATATCGACAAAATCATCCAAGCTGAATTTCCCAATCCACAAAAAGATCCGGAACTATACAGCATAGTAGTGAAAAACATGATTCACGGACCATGTGGACCATTAAACTTTAATGCGCCATGCATGCGTGATGGAAAATGTACAAAAAAATATCCAAAACCATACGTAGACGATACAAAAACTGAAGATGACGGCTATCCCAAATATAGAAGACGATCACCGAAAAACGGTGGTTTCACAGCAAAAATACGAATACAAGGCAGAGATGAACTGGAAATAGATAATCAATGGGTAGTACCATATAACCCACTACTTTCTAAAATGTTCCAAGCACACATAAACGTTGAATATTGCAATTCAGTAAAATCTATTAAATATATATGTAAGTACGTAAACAAAGGTAGTGATATGGCAGTATTTCAAATAGTCCAAAATAGCGAACAAAATAACAGAAATGATGAGATACTCATGTACCAAATGGGAAGATACATCAACAGTAACGAAGCAGCGTGGAGGATTTTTAGTTTTCCCATACACGAACGCGAACCAGCTGTGCAACATCTAGCAGTACATTTGGAGAATGGACAGAGAGTTTACTTCACAAAAGACTCGGCTAGAAAAATTGCAAGCGAACCACCTCAGAACACAACATTAACAGCTTTTTTCCAACTTTGCCAAACGGATCCATTCGCAAAGACGTTACTGTATGTCGACGTCCCTATTTATTATACGTGGGACAAAACAAGAAAAATTTTTCAACGACGAAAACAAGGAATGCCAGAAGAGGGTCATCCAGAAATAATGAAAACTAACACAATAGGTCGAGTATACACTGTACATCCAAACAATGCCGAATGTTTCTATCTCCGGATGTTGTTACACGAAATACGAGGACCAACAAGTTTCACAGATCTCAGGACTATTGACGGCTACCTATGCCAGACGTACAGAGAAGCATGTCAACGCTTAGGATTATTGGAAAACGATAACCACTGGGAATTAACACTACAAGAAGCCACACTCACAGCTTCAGCTGAACAAATTCGAGAGTTATTCGCCATAATTCTAACAACATGTAACCCATCAAACCCAAAACAGCTATGGGACTCTTTCAAAAGGAGTATGAGTGATGATATATTGTACCAAATCCGACAAGCTAATCCAGAACTGACTATAGAATTCAGTGACAACATCTTCAATGAAACACTCATTCGCTTAGAAGATAAATGCTTAGCAATAAATAACCGGACCTTAGTAGAACTTGGAATGCCAGCACCACAAAGAAATGCTTTCAGTATGCTAAACTACGAAATTACAAAGGAAAAAAGCTACAACGTCAATGAACTACTTGAATACATTGCTCACAATAAACCACTCCTCAATGACAATCAAAAAACAATTTACAACGTTATAATGAACCGAATAAATAACAACACTGGTGGAATTATTTACTTGGACGCACCAGGAGGCACCGGTAAAACGTTTCTAATAAATCTAATACTGGCGGAAATACGTGCTAAAAAACACATCGCACTGGCACTAGCATCATCCGGCATTGCAGCCACACTTATGGAAGGAGGACGAACTGCTCATTCTGCCTTACAACTACCGTTGAATATGTATAGCCGAACAACAATTCCCGGTATGTAAAGTCTCAGGAGCATCTGGACGGGGTCAACTTCTAAAACAAGCTAAAATTATCTGCTGGGATGAATGCACCATGGCCCATAAAAAATCACTAGAAGCCATGGACAGAACATTACAAGAATTGCGAAAAAACTCTGAAATAATGGGAGGAGCTCTACTCATACTCTCAGGAGATTTTCGACAAACACTTCCAGTTATTCCCAAGTCAACACCAGCAGACGAGATCAATGCATGCTTAAAAAAGTCACATCTCTGGCCAGAAGTACAAATACTGCAATTAACAAAAAACATGAGGGTTGAATTATCAAAAGATGAAACAACAGCACATTTTGCTAAAATGCTTTTACAAATAGGCGAAGGTACATATCCTACTGACCAAACGACCGGTCTCATTGAACTCAATAGTGATTTCTGTAACATAGCCACTACTGAAAACGAACTAATCGACAAAATTTATCCAAATATTATTCAGAACTATACCAACGTAGAGTGGTTATTTCAAAGAGCAATTTTGGCCACTAAAAATAATATTGTTGACGATATCAATTTTAATATTCTAAAGAAAATACCTGGTGAAGAGAAAGTATATAAATCGATCGACACGATGGTAACCATTGAAGAAAGTGTCAACTTCCCTACTGAATTTCTAAACTCTTTACAAGTACCAGGAATGCCATTACACTGCCTTCGTCTGAAAATTGGATCTCCAATCATACTACTTAGAAATCTCAACTCCCCAAAACTATGTAATGGAACGAGGATGATCGTAAAACAGCTATCGAATAATATCATTGAAGCTGAACTTATTTCTGGAAAGAACAAAGGACACACAGTATTTATACCTAGAATACCACTGATCTCTTCTGAATTGCCATTTCAATTTAAAAGATTGCAGTTTCCAATTAAATTAGCCTTTAGTTTTACAATTAACAAAGCGCAAGGGCAAACTTTAAAATATTGTGGCATCAACCTCAAAGAATCCTGCTTCTCTCACGGTCAGCTTTATGTAGCTTGCTCAAGAGTAGGAAATTCGAAAAATTTATATATATATACCCCGGACAATAAAATGAAAAATGTTGTTTATAAACAAGTAGTATAAATAATGAGAAAATGTAAATACATGTAAATATATATGTTTAAATATACATGTAAATATATATGTCCATGATAATGTAAATACATGTAAATATATATGTTTTCAATATATATATATTTTTTACTTTTTACGTCATAGTTTATTTTTTTATTTCAACTACCACGTAACCTCATATCAACTCCCGAGCGAAGCCGGGTATTACAGCTAGTATATAAATAAAACACTGTTCATTTTTCTAAAATACTGTTTTATATTCTTTATAGGCCTAAATATAATTTATATCTTGTAAAAAAAAGTTGGCAGCCCTAGTTGTACCTACCTTTTTCACTCATTGTTTCGATTCGGAGCAATGCTAGCCAAATGACCCGAGGCTTTGTCAATCATGGCTACAGTTGGGAACAGTTTAATAGATTATATATCTGTGAGTGGCAGTTGGCGGGAAATTTAATTGGTACGAATTTATTTGAGAACTGTTCTAGACATTATATTATTCAATTATTGAATGAAATTGTTTGGTCATGTGCAGAGGATGGATGATAGACGTTTGACGAAAGGTATACACGGCGGAGGTGTGTGGAAACGCAAGAGAGGACGCCCTAAGAGGAGATTAGCTGATCTCATCGGTGATGTGTACAAAAGGAACAGGTGCGTAGCACTCACAACCGCAGCATGTATGACCAGATGTATGAACATTAGTAAGGTTAAGGGAGTATGTTTAGTAGCAAGTGGCGCTCTATAAACTTTGCATTTGTGTGAATCATTTCTACGATTTGCACAATGGACGCACCGCGCCTCAGGCCAATTGTCAAAAAGCAGTCTAAACCGGATTTAATCAAGGAAAGGACGCGTCGCGACCTAGGCCGGCCTCACTACGCTATTTATATGTACTCACATATGCAAAGCTCAGCAGCTTAGGCTCGCGGACTGTATCTACACATACATAGCAATCATGCCTGTGTTAGCTTCCTCGTAAGTACAGAGTCATCAGATATTCACATCAGATGTTACCGTTATTTCGTAAGATATCGAATCATAATTATCCAATTTCTGCCACGAATTTATGAAAGAAGGTGTTACCACCGCTGTGCATGGATCTTCTCTCAACTACGAGTTACGAGTATCAAATAATTGTTTATTTCTTTTTTACAATCTTTTGTTTTAAAAATTACATTAATATTTTTGCAGCCATGATTTTAATTTTGCAATCTCGTTTTAACAAGTGTATAAATTTAGAAATCAAACTAAATTGTAATTATTGGCGAGGCGATCGGGAAGAATAATTATAACACAATACTGGTAGCGACATCTAGTATCAAATAGACAAACTATTATGTTAGGATATGAACCATTTCGAACAGGTTCTCAGGTGTGACATCTAGTGACAAATAGAGTTACTACTTTTTGCAGATATCAATAATAGATGGCGCTAAAGAACTGCAGTGACGTTTAGATATAGAAACTTTTAAGTTCGTGTATTTAATAACATATGTCAATGTAGTTTCATATCTCAATTGATAGATGTCACTGCAATTTAATAATTTCAATTTTTTTATAATCACATAAAAATAAACTAGGTACTCTTCCTTATATGTTACTTCCAGCGGTGGCGCAGCGGTACGGGCCTCGCCTTAGAAAAATAAGGTCGTGGGTTCGAATCCTGGTCTCACCCACACATCTTTGTGTGAATTTTTTCATCTCCGCTGCTCAATATCGGTGAAGGAAAACATCGTGAGGAAACCGGCATGTCTAAGATCATCATCATTCGAGGACATGTGACATCCACTAACCCGCACTTGGCCAGCGCGTGTGGATTAAGGCCTAAACTCTCTCAAAGACCCGTGCCCGTGGGACACTAATAAGTATTGAAGTGATATGTTACTTCCTCTGACCAGACACCGCATAGCTGAGGACGTACTCAACATGTCTGACGACAAGATAATTTTTATTAGAACTGTTAGGGTCCCAAACGGACGGAAAAAAGTGGACTGTATATTTATAGGAAACTGTTATATTAATCTGACCATTAAACTTAATGTATATCAAAGAAAAATGACGTAAATTCGTCCGCCTGCGCTGGACACACGAAAGGAGTGCGGCGGCCGTGCGTCGCCGCGTTGCCCGTCACCCCGCCGCCGCGCCGTGCCACAGGACCGGTTCGCTGCCGGTGGAGGTGGGGCCGTAGGTCGCTCCTTAACGCAGCGTTGTTGCGTGTACAGAAGTCTTCCCTGATACCCCTCTAACTATTGACTACAATTTCATACAATATTTGAATAAATTGACGGCTAGTAGGTATCTAGTCGATTGTTTCCACTCCTTTTTTATTATGTAAGCAGTTTTTTTGTAGGCTTGCGCTTGACCACAACTTGCCTGATATTAAGCGATAATGTGATCCACATCTCCAGATGAATGCACTTACCCAGTAAATACTGATTCTCTCGTAATAACGGATGTGCATAATGTAATATCTATATTTATGTACATATTTACAAAAGAAAAGTATTATATGTAGTATATTACCAATTATCTGGTTTCCATAGTACAAGCTCTGCTTAGTTTGGGATCAGATGGCCGTGTGTGTTAATGTCCCACTATATTATATTACTATATTACGACATTATACTGGCGGTATCTTGTTCCCGTGCCTCGGAGAGCACGTTATCTACCGGTCCCGGTTGTCATTTCCAACATCTTTGAGCTTATCGTTATGAATACGGGGGTTCCGTATTAATAACGATAAGCTCATTATAGCTAAAACAAGTTTATAATGCGTTTGTCTTTGTCTGTCATCTTGACATTTTGTTAGTAAGACAGAGACTAAGTCCATTTTAACTAGTCTTATAAGATTTTTATGAATAAGACCAGTCTACGGGGTATTTTCAACTTTAATTATTGTAAAAATAAAACTAAATCAATACAAAAGCAATATTTTATTTACAGATAAGTAATTCTAATCTAATAACAATTTTAAATCTTTTAAAACAGTCTTCAATTCAACTTCACAATCCATTTTCTTAGCCAAAGGTACCTATAGGCAGAGGTGGAAACAGTATCTTTCACAAAGAAATAACATTTTGCAAGTATTCAAATCAAAATTAGTTCTTAACATAAACAATTCTCTCCTAGCCGTATTTCCGGATACGGAGGCCAGTCTAAGCTGACTGGCCAGGTACGCAGGAGACATTAAAGTACACAAGTATGTGCGCAAACACATCAAGCGCACTATATATTCCCTTCACCCTCAGTCTAGTGGGACGGATTCACCGTCACACTAATCAGCTCAGACTGGCCGATGTATTGAATACCGGTTAGGAAATAGTTATTATAAAAAGCGTCATAATTTCTTCATAATATAACACGTCACATGTTTTGTCACGGGTGTAGGCATAGACTATAATTACACCTGCTACTAGAATTACAAACTAATTCATAAAGAGGAAAGATTTGATTGTTTGTTTGTTATGAATAGGCTCAAAAACTACAGGACTGATTTAAAAACTTACAAAGCCACGTCTTTACTGAGTAACATAGGCTACATTATATCATTATCATTATATATAATAAAACTAAGTTGATAAAATGTGCGTGCCGATAAAACTTAAAAAGGAGTCCCATCACGATAAAGGGACTTATATAGTGTGATAGCCCTTTATCCCCCCTCGAACAAGAAAGTTCCCGTTTTAACCTAAAGGGTGTGTTTTTAAAGATATAAGGGCTTTTCCAACCCTTCAACTTGGAAAGTAAGTGTAGTCGCGCCATCTGTTGTCAAATAGTTGAACTTCATTCATTGTACACAATATGGACTTAAAAGAACGATTATTTGGGGCGCGAAATTTAAAATTCTCATTTCAATAAAGTCTTAAATTACATTTGTTACCATAACCCTTTATCCCCCCTCGAACAAGAAAGTTCCCGTTTTAACCTAAAGGGTGTGTTTTTAAAGATATAAGGGCTTTTCCAACCCTTCAACTTGGAAAGTAAGTGTAGTCGCGCCATCTGTTGTCAAATAGTTGAACTTCATTCATTGTACACAATATGGACTTAAAAGAACGATTATTTGGGGCGCGAAATTTAAAATTCTCATTTCAATAAAGTCTTAAATTACATTTGTTACCATAATAAAGTTATTAAATTTTGTGTATTTATACAGCAGTAGCTAACTTATATGTTGGAGTTAAAGCGATATCATTTTAGTTATTCAAATTACTTCTGAAAACATTTTAAAATTTAAGTTTTTAAATTTCGCGCCTTTACTGCGTATGCTACAGCTGCAAAACCTATTGTTACGGCGAACGATAACGTCGAGAACATTCTATACCTAGAAGGTGTGAGAAAGTAAATATTCCCAAACTTTCTTGAATATCCTAGAGCCATCTTTCTCGAATATCTTAGAGCCAACTATACACTTCATGTGTATAGTCTCCATAAAGCCAACTTTCTGGAATACCCTAGAGCCTAGCTTTCTGAATATATAAGAGCCCGGTGTCGCCCGCCAGAATTAATTCGATTTGAACAGCGGAACAAGCCACTTCGAAACGAAAAAGAAAGAAGTTACCTGTGTGAGCCTTTATTTTGAAGTATCACGTGTGAGTATTTTTAATAGTGTGTTTAATTAATTCATGATCTTGAAGTGAAGAAAAAAAAAAGTTATCTGTGAGCCTTTATTGTGAAATATTAAATGTGAGTATTTTTAATAATGTATTTAATTAATTCTAATGGTTTTTTTTTCTTTTCTTTTAATTGTAATTTCCTTAACTTTCAAGTAGTCGCGCGGCGTTGAATCGATATACTTTGGCCGTAAACAAAATATCGCGCGACCGCTTGAAGATTAAATAATTTTGTTTTCTTTGTCTCAACGTGCCCCACGTTTACGTAATAATATATTTGTCTATAAAATGTTCATTTAATTTATATTTTACAGAATATAATGCCTAGACGTAAAAGAGGTGGAGATCTTGCCAGTTCTGCAGCGAAACGGCGGAAACAAAAAGAATATCGAAGAAATGAAACGGAAGAACAGCGCGAAGCACGTTTACAAAATCAACGAACCAGAATGAGCACCCTGAGAAGCGGAAAAAGCGAAGAAAGAAGCGAAAATAAAACTATTGAAGAATCGAGAATTTTAAAAGATAATCTAACAAAGGAAGCATTCCACTACGAATCGACGAAGAAATATTACAATCATAAATATGTTGTGATCGGAAAAATGAATAACATTTGCCAATTTTGCCACGCGAAAAAATTCAGTAAAGAAACACCAGGTCTCTGTTGCATGAATGGAAAAATTCGATTACCACCACTGGAAGCACCTCCGCAGGAATTTCTACATTACATGACCGGGGAAACACCAGAATCAAAACACTTTCTTCAAAATATAAGATCATACAACTCCTGCTTTCAAATGACTTCTTTCGGTGTTACTTCGACTAACACTAATAGAGATGAATTTGAATATGTATTTTCAATTCAAGGGCAAATTTATCACAAAATAGGATCGTTACTACCAATGCCTAACGATGACTATAAATTTCTGCAAGTATATTTCATTGGAAATGAAGAACAAGAAATTGATCAACGAAGTACACATTTTAATGGATTGAAACGCGAAATAATCCAAGATGTACAGAGGATCTTACACAAATACAATCAACTGATTTACATATTCAAAACAACACTAGATCGCATGATTTCTGATGACTATAAAATTGTGATTCGAGCCGATAAAAGACCACGTGGAGAACACGAACGTAGATTTAATGCACCTCAGATAGATGAAGTCGCCATCGTAATTGTGGACAATGAAAATACAAGCCGTGACATAATTTTACAACGAAGAAGAAAAGGACTACAACGCATTGCAGAGACACACCGTTCATATGATTCTCTTCAATATCCTTTAATATTTCTGCACGGAGAGGACGGTTATCATTTCAATATAAAACAAATTCATCCTGAAACAGGCATAGAAACAAACAAAAAAGTCACTTCCAAGGAGTTCTATGCTTACCGCTTAATGATCAGAGACAATGAAATATACAATCACATTCTCAACACTCGCCGTTTATTCCAACAATTTCTGGTAGATATGTACGCAAAAATAGAAGCAGAACGGATGCTTTACATAAGACTGAATCAGAAGAAACTACGCACAGAAGAATACATCCACCTTCGAGATGCGATCATAAATGACGGCAATATTGACGATATTGGAACAATGGTAATCTTACCCTCATCATACATAGGAAGTCCAAGACATATGCACGAATATACTCAAGATGCCATGACCTACGTAAGAAAATATGGACGACCTGATCTCTTCATAACATTTACATGCAACTCATCATGGCCAGAAATCAAAGAACAACTAAAATATGGACAAACCTCCATGGATCGACACGACATAATAGCCCGAGTTTTTCGACAAAAACAAATAAGATTTATTGAAGTCATCACAAAATACCACATCTTTGGAACCGTTAGATGCTGGATGTATACAATCGAGTGGCAAAAACGAGGATTACCTCACTCACACAATCTCATATGGCTACACGATAAAATTTATCTCACGGATATCGACAAAATCATCCAAGCTGAATTTCCCAATCCACAAAAAGATCCGGAACTATACAGCATAGTAGTGAAAAACATGATTCACGGACCATGTGGACCATTAAACTTTAATGCGCCATGCATGCGTGATGGAAAATGTACAAAAAAATATCCAAAACCATACGTAGACGATACAAAAACTGAAGATGACGGCTATCCCAAATATAGAAGACGATCACCGAAAAACGGTGGTTTCACAGCAAAAATACGAATACAAGGCAGAGATGAACTGGAAATAGATAATCAATGGGTAGTACCATATAACCCACTACTTTCTAAAATGTTCCAAGCACACATAAACGTTGAATATTGCAATTCAGTAAAATCTATTAAATATATATGTAAGTACGTAAACAAAGGTAGTGATATGGCAGTATTTCAAATAGTCCAAAATAGCGAACAAAATAACAGAAATGATGAGATACTCATGTACCAAATGGGAAGATACATCAACAGTAACGAAGCAGCGTGGAGGATTTTTAGTTTTCCCATACACGAACGCGAACCAGCTGTGCAACATCTAGCAGTACATTTGGAGAATGGACAGAGAGTTTACTTCACAAAAGACTCGGCTAGAAAAATTGCAAGCGAACCACCTCAGAACACAACATTAACAGCTTTTTTCCAACTTTGCCAAACGGATCCATTCGCAAAGACGTTACTGTATGTCGACGTCCCTATTTATTATACGTGGGACAAAACAAGAAAAATTTTTCAACGACGAAAACAAGGAATGCCAGAAGAGGGTCATCCAGAAATAATGAAAACTAACACAATAGGTCGAGTATACACTGTACATCCAAACAATGCCGAATGTTTCTATCTCCGGATGTTGTTACACGAAATACGAGGACCAACAAGTTTCACAGATCTCAGGACTATTGACGGCTACCTATGCCAGACGTACAGAGAAGCATGTCAACGCTTAGGATTATTGGAAAACGATAACCACTGGGAATTAACACTACAAGAAGCCACACTCACAGCTTCAGCTGAACAAATTCGAGAGTTATTCGCCATAATTCTAACAACATGTAACCCATCAAACCCAAAACAGCTATGGGACTCTTTCAAAAGGAGTATGAGTGATGATATATTGTACCAAATCCGACAAGCTAATCCAGAACTGACTATAGAATTCAGTGACAACATCTTCAATGAAACACTCATTCGCTTAGAAGATAAATGCTTAGCAATAAATAACCGGACCTTAGTAGAACTTGGAATGCCAGCACCACAAAGAAATGCTTTCAGTATGCTAAACTACGAAATTACAAAGGAAAAAAGCTACAACGTCAATGAACTACTTGAATACATTGCTCACAATAAACCACTCCTCAATGACAATCAAAAAACAATTTACAACGTTATAATGAACCGAATAAATAACAACACTGGTGGAATTATTTACTTGGACGCACCAGGAGGCACCGGTAAAACGTTTCTAATAAATCTAATACTGGCGGAAATACGTGCTAAAAAACACATCGCACTGGCACTAGCATCATCCGGCATTGCAGCCACACTTATGGAAGGAGGACGAACTGCTCATTCTGCCTTACAACTACCGTTGAATATAGCCGAACAACAATTCCCGGTATGTAAAGTCTCAGGAGCATCTGGACGGGGTCAACTTCTAAAACAAGCTAAAATTATCTGCTGGGATGAATGCACCATGGCCCATAAAAAATCACTAGAAGCCATGGACAGAACATTACAAGAATTGCGAAAAAACTCTGAAATAATGGGAGGAGCTCTACTCATACTCTCAGGAGATTTTCGACAAACACTTCCAGTTATTCCCAAGTCAACACCAGCAGACGAGATCAATGCATGCTTAAAAAAGTCACATCTCTGGCCAGAAGTACAAATACTGCAATTAACAAAAAACATGAGGGTTGAATTATCAAAAGATGAAACAACAGCACATTTTGCTAAAATGCTTTTACAAATAGGCGAAGGTACATATCCTACTGACCAAACGACCGGTCTCATTGAACTCAATAGTGATTTCTGTAACATAGCCACTACTGAAAACGAACTAATCGACAAAATTTATCCAAATATTATTCAGAACTATACCAACGTAGAGTGGTTATTTCAAAGAGCAATTTTGGCCACTAAAAATAATATTGTTGACGATATCAATTTTAATATTCTAAAGAAAATACCTGGTGAAGAGAAAGTATATAAATCGATCGACACGATGGTAACCATTGAAGAAAGTGTCAACTTCCCTACTGAATTTCTAAACTCTTTACAAGTACCAGGAATGCCATTACACTGCCTTCGTCTGAAAATTGGATCTCCAATCATACTACTTAGAAATCTCAACTCCCCAAAACTATGTAATGGAACGAGGATGATCGTAAAACAGCTATCGAATAATATCATTGAAGCTGAACTTATTTCTGGAAAGAACAAAGGACACACAGTATTTATACCTAGAATACCACTGATCTCTTCTGAATTGCCATTTCAATTTAAAAGATTGCAGTTTCCAATTAAATTAGCCTTTAGTTTTACAATTAACAAAGCGCAAGGGCAAACTTTAAAATATTGTGGCATCAACCTCAAAGAATCCTGCTTCTCTCACGGTCAGCTTTATGTAGCTTGCTCAAGAGTAGGAAATTCGAAAAATTTATATATATATACCCCGGACAATAAAATGAAAAATGTTGTTTATAAACAAGTAGTATAAATAATGAGAAAATGTAAATACATGTAAATATATATGTTTAAATATACATGTAAATATATATGTCCATGATAATGTAAATACATGTAAATATATATGTTTTCAATATATATATATTTTTTACTTTTTACGTCATAGTTTATTTTTTTATTTCAACTACCACGTAACCTCATATCAACTCCCGAGCGAAGCCGGGTATTACAGCTAGTATATAATAAAACTAAGTTGATAAAATGTGCGTGCCGATAAAACTTAAAAAGGAGTCCCATCACGATAAAGGGACTTATATAGTGTGATAGCCCTTTATCCCCCCTCGAACAAGAAAGTTCCCGTTTTAACCTAAAGGGTGTGTTTTTAAAGATATAAGGGCTTTTCCAACCCTTCAACTTGGAAAGTAAGTGTAGTCGCGCCATCTGTTGTCAAATAGTTGAACTTCATTCATTGTACACAATATGGACTTAAAAGAACGATTATTTGGGGCGCGAAATTTAAAATTCTCATTTCAATAAAGTCTTAAATTACATTTGTTACCATAACCCTTTATCCCCCCTCGAACAAGAAAGTTCCCGTTTTAACCTAAAGGGTGTGTTTTTAAAGATATAAGGGCTTTTCCAACCCTTCAACTTGGAAAGTAAGTGTAGTCGCGCCATCTGTTGTCAAATAGTTGAACTTCATTCATTGTACACAATATGGACTTAAAAGAACGATTATTTGGGGCGCGAAATTTAAAATTCTCATTTCAATAAAGTCTTAAATTACATTTGTTACCATAATAAAGTTATTAAATTTTGTGTATTTATACAGCAGTAGCTAACTTATATGTTGGAGTTAAAGCGATATCATTTTAGTTATTCAAATTACTTCTGAAAACATTTTAAAATTTAAGTTTTTAAATTTCGCGCCTTTACTGCGTATGCTACAGCTGCAAAACCTATTGTTACGGCGAACGATAACGTCGAGAACATTCTATACCTAGAAGGTGTGAGAAAGTAAATATTCCCAAACTTTCTTGAATATCCTAGAGCCATCTTTCTCGAATATCTTAGAGCCAACTATACACTTCATGTGTATAGTCTCCATAAAGCCAACTTTCTGGAATACCCTAGAGCCTAGCTTTCTGAATATATAAGAGCCCGGTGTCGCCCGCCAGAATTAATTCGATTTGAACAGCGGAACAAGCCACTTCGAAACGAAAAAGAAAGAAGTTACCTGTGTGAGCCTTTATTTTGAAGTATCACGTGTGAGTATTTTTAATAGTGTGTTTAATTAATTCATGATCTTGAAGTGAAGAAAAAAAAAAGTTATCTGTGAGCCTTTATTGTGAAATATTAAATGTGAGTATTTTTAATAATGTATTTAATTAATTCTAATGGTTTTTTTTTCTTTTCTTTTAATTGTAATTTCCTTAACTTTCAAGTAGTCGCGCGGCGTTGAATCGATATACTTTGGCCGTAAACAAAATATCGCGCGACCGCTTGAAGATTAAATAATTTTGTTTTCTTTGTCTCAACGTGCCCCACGTTTACGTAATAATATATTTGTCTATAAAATGTTCATTTAATTTATATTTTACAGAATATAATGCCTAGACGTAAAAGAGGTGGAGATCTTGCCAGTTCTGCAGCGAAACGGCGGAAACAAAAAGAATATCGAAGAAATGAAACGGAAGAACAGCGCGAAGCACGTTTACAAAATCAACGAACCAGAATGAGCACCCTGAGAAGCGGAAAAAGCGAAGAAAGAAGCGAAAATAAAACTATTGAAGAATCGAGAATTTTAAAAGATAATCTAACAAAGGAAGCATTCCACTACGAATCGACGAAGAAATATTACAATCATAAATATGTTGTGATCGGAAAAATGAATAACATTTGCCAATTTTGCCACGCGAAAAAATTCAGTAAAGAAACACCAGGTCTCTGTTGCATGAATGGAAAAATTCGATTACCACCACTGGAAGCACCTCCGCAGGAATTTCTACATTACATGACCGGGGAAACACCAGAATCAAAACACTTTCTTCAAAATATAAGATCATACAACTCCTGCTTTCAAATGACTTCTTTCGGTGTTACTTCGACTAACACTAATAGAGATGAATTTGAATATGTATTTTCAATTCAAGGGCAAATTTATCACAAAATAGGATCGTTACTACCAATGCCTAACGATGACTATAAATTTCTGCAAGTATATTTCATTGGAAATGAAGAACAAGAAATTGATCAACGAAGTACACATTTTAATGGATTGAAACGCGAAATAATCCAAGATGTACAGAGGATCTTACACAAATACAATCAACTGATTTACATATTCAAAACAACACTAGATCGCATGATTTCTGATGACTATAAAATTGTGATTCGAGCCGATAAAAGACCACGTGGAGAACACGAACGTAGATTTAATGCACCTCAGATAGATGAAGTCGCCATCGTAATTGTGGACAATGAAAATACAAGCCGTGACATAATTTTACAACGAAGAAGAAAAGGACTACAACGCATTGCAGAGACACACCGTTCATATGATTCTCTTCAATATCCTTTAATATTTCTGCACGGAGAGGACGGTTATCATTTCAATATAAAACAAATTCATCCTGAAACAGGCATAGAAACAAACAAAAAAGTCACTTCCAAGGAGTTCTATGCTTACCGCTTAATGATCAGAGACAATGAAATATACAATCACATTCTCAACACTCGCCGTTTATTCCAACAATTTCTGGTAGATATGTACGCAAAAATAGAAGCAGAACGGATGCTTTACATAAGACTGAATCAGAAGAAACTACGCACAGAAGAATACATCCACCTTCGAGATGCGATCATAAATGACGGCAATATTGACGATATTGGAACAATGGTAATCTTACCCTCATCATACATAGGAAGTCCAAGACATATGCACGAATATACTCAAGATGCCATGACCTACGTAAGAAAATATGGACGACCTGATCTCTTCATAACATTTACATGCAACTCATCATGGCCAGAAATCAAAGAACAACTAAAATATGGACAAACCTCCATGGATCGACACGACATAATAGCCCGAGTTTTTCGACAAAAACAAATAAGATTTATTGAAGTCATCACAAAATACCACATCTTTGGAACCGTTAGATGCTGGATGTATACAATCGAGTGGCAAAAACGAGGATTACCTCACTCACACAATCTCATATGGCTACACGATAAAATTTATCTCACGGATATCGACAAAATCATCCAAGCTGAATTTCCCAATCCACAAAAAGATCCGGAACTATACAGCATAGTAGTGAAAAACATGATTCACGGACCATGTGGACCATTAAACTTTAATGCGCCATGCATGCGTGATGGAAAATGTACAAAAAAATATCCAAAACCATACGTAGACGATACAAAAACTGAAGATGACGGCTATCCCAAATATAGAAGACGATCACCGAAAAACGGTGGTTTCACAGCAAAAATACGAATACAAGGCAGAGATGAACTGGAAATAGATAATCAATGGGTAGTACCATATAACCCACTACTTTCTAAAATGTTCCAAGCACACATAAACGTTGAATATTGCAATTCAGTAAAATCTATTAAATATATATGTAAGTACGTAAACAAAGGTAGTGATATGGCAGTATTTCAAATAGTCCAAAATAGCGAACAAAATAACAGAAATGATGAGATACTCATGTACCAAATGGGAAGATACATCAACAGTAACGAAGCAGCGTGGAGGATTTTTAGTTTTCCCATACACGAACGCGAACCAGCTGTGCAACATCTAGCAGTACATTTGGAGAATGGACAGAGAGTTTACTTCACAAAAGACTCGGCTAGAAAAATTGCAAGCGAACCACCTCAGAACACAACATTAACAGCTTTTTTCCAACTTTGCCAAACGGATCCATTCGCAAAGACGTTACTGTATGTCGACGTCCCTATTTATTATACGTGGGACAAAACAAGAAAAATTTTTCAACGACGAAAACAAGGAATGCCAGAAGAGGGTCATCCAGAAATAATGAAAACTAACACAATAGGTCGAGTATACACTGTACATCCAAACAATGCCGAATGTTTCTATCTCCGGATGTTGTTACACGAAATACGAGGACCAACAAGTTTCACAGATCTCAGGACTATTGACGGCTACCTATGCCAGACGTACAGAGAAGCATGTCAACGCTTAGGATTATTGGAAAACGATAACCACTGGGAATTAACACTACAAGAAGCCACACTCACAGCTTCAGCTGAACAAATTCGAGAGTTATTCGCCATAATTCAAACAACATGTAACCCATCAAACCCAAAACAGCTATGGGACTCTTTCAAAAGGAGTATGAGTGATGATATATTGTACCAAATCCGACAAGCTAATCCAGAACTGACTATAGAATTCAGTGACAACATCTTCAATGAAACACTCATTCGCTTAGAAGATAAATGCTTAGCAATAAATAACCGGACCTTAGTAGAACTTGGAATGCCAGCACCACAAAGAAATGCTTTCAGTATGCTAAACTACGAAATTACAAAGGAAAAAAGCTACAACGTCAATGAACTACTTGAATACATTGCTCACAATAAACCACTCCTCAATGACAATCAAAAAACAATTTACAACGTTATAATGAACCGAATAAATAACAACACTGGTGGAATTATTTACTTGGACGCACCAGGAGGCACCGGTAAAACGTTTCTAATAAATCTAATACTGGCGGAAATACGTGCTAAAAAACACATCGCACTGGCACTAGCATCATCCGGCATTGCAGCCACACTTATGGAAGGAGGACGAACTGCTCATTCTGCCTTACAACTACCGTTGAATATAGCCGAACAACAATTCCCGGTATGTAAAGTCTCAGGAGCATCTGGACGGGGTCAACTTCTAAAACAAGCTAAAATTATCTGCTGGGATGAATGCACCATGGCCCATAAAAAATCACTAGAAGCCATGGACAGAACATTACAAGAATTGCGAAAAAACTCTGAAATAATGGGAGGAGCTCTACTCATACTCTCAGGAGATTTTCGACAAACACTTCCAGTTATTCCCAAGTCAACACCAGCAGACGAGATCAATGCATGCTTAAAAAAGTCACATCTCTGGCCAGAAGTACAAATACTGCAATTAACAAAAAACATGAGGGTTGAATTATCAAAAGATGAAACAACAGCACATTTTGCTAAAATGCTTTTACAAATAGGCGAAGGTACATATCCTACTGACCAAACGACCGGTCTCATTGAACTCAATAGTGATTTCTGTAACATAGCCACTACTGAAAACGAACTAATCGACAAAATTTATCCAAATATTATTCAGAACTATACCAACGTAGAGTGGTTATTTCAAAGAGCAATTTTGGCCACTAAAAATAATATTGTTGACGATATCAATTTTAATATTCTAAAGAAAATACCTGGTGAAGAGAAAGTATATAAATCGATCGACACGATGGTAACCATTGAAGAAAGTGTCAACTTCCCTACTGAATTTCTAAACTCTTTACAAGTACCAGGAATGCCATTACACTGCCTTCGTCTGAAAATTGGATCTCCAATCATACTACTTAGAAATCTCAACTCCCCAAAACTATGTAATGGAACGAGGATGATCGTAAAACAGCTATCGAATAATATCATTGAAGCTGAACTTATTTCTGGAAAGAACAAAGGACACACAGTATTTATACCTAGAATACCACTGATCTCTTCTGAATTGCCATTTCAATTTAAAAGATTGCAGTTTCCAATTAAATTAGCCTTTAGTTTTACAATTAACAAAGCGCAAGGGCAAACTTTAAAATATTGTGGCATCAACCTCAAAGAATCCTGCTTCTCTCACGGTCAGCTTTATGTAGCTTGCTCAAGAGTAGGAAATTCGAAAAATTTATATATATATACCCCGGACAATAAAATGAAAAATGTTGTTTATAAACAAGTAGTATAAATAATGAGAAAATGTAAATACATGTAAATATATATGTTTAAATATACATGTAAATATATATATCCATGATAATGTAAATACATGTAAATATATATGTTTTCAATATATATATATTTTTTACTTTTTACGTCATAGTTTATTTTTTTATTTCAACTACCACGTAACCTCATATCAACTCCCGAGCGAAGCCGGGTATTACAGCTAGTGCTAAAATAAATTAGGGTTCCGTTAGAAAACTTCGATAAAGTAACCTAAGGTGTGAAAAAATTGCGTAGAAATTCATTATATCGCGTACGCTGTGGAAACTATTGACATTAGAGCACCACCATGTACCATCGCGGACTTTTTTGTTGACCTTTTTAAGGTGCGCAATACTGTAGTACATTATTTTGATATATCTCGTAGGGTTTAGCCAGCGTTTGCAATGTAAGCACAAAAAATGCGTTAATTTACGACATCGCATCAGAAACATCTAAAATTATCAGTGTTTTTCTACTATATTATGCATGTATTATATACATAAACCTTCCTCTTGAATCACTCTATATGATAAAAAAACCGCATGAAAATCGGTTGCGTAGTTTTAAAGATTTAAGCGCACATAGGGATATAGTGAAAGGAATGCGACTTTGTTTTATACTATGTAGTGATAATGAGGAAACGTGTAGCCTGTGGCGACGCGTGCGTGGCACCACCAACAGCATCCTGGCTACTGTAGCCAGTAGATTTGATGGGCCTTTTCTCAGGCACTGAACAGCTATGCATATAAGTTGAAGAGTGCCTGAGAAAGGCAGTATACTCTTATATGTTATTATCTACCTACTAACACTAGTTTTTAAGGAAAATGTTACCTACTAACAAGTTTATGGAAGAAATTCCGAAATGAATGAATTTATTATTAATATAAATTGGAGGTACGCCATTACTAATTTAAGGCATGAACATTAGCTAAATTACAGATTTTATTACACATCTAGCGCACACTGCAAACATCGTACCGCCTAACAACCTATTAAAGTTCAAATTGACTTATATGTTATACTTACGAATCGTTTGTATGGGTGAAACTTTTTAGATCTAATAAGGCAATTTTTTAAATTTTTCTCTGAGTGAGAACCATCCTCGTACTTTAAGGAATATACTAAAAAAAGAATTAGCGAAATCGATTCAGCCGTTCTCGAGTTTGCGCTTAGCAACAACAGTGATTCATTTTTATAAAAACAGGGCATAATGGTAAATTCGCTCTCTTTCTGTTTTTTTGAATAACCATATTATTAGAAGCCGTTCTGTAGGCTAATTCACGTAAATAAATAAGTTTAGTTGCAGTTAAGTTTCGATCAAAACGGCCCTTCTTCTTCTTCTTCTTCTTGTAATTATGGCCTCTGCAGAAATTATTCCGCAATTTCGCCAATGTCAAGTTTAAATAAGTTTTTAAAGATTATTAGTAAAAAACTAAAAAACTGCGACGTTCTAGGACGCCCTTTTCGTGCTCTCGTAATCTTGACAACCGCTGTCAAATACGCTCGCGTCAAGTTCGCGTCACGCGAGCGCTTTAGACTAGATATGACAGCTAAACGATTACAAGAATACCATTTCGCACTAAGACGTAAACTTAACTGCAACTGCACCGCAACTTGATTGGCGCGTCAAGAAATTACTGATTCACGCTTTGACCGTATTCACGAAATAATATTGTAGCTCTATGGTCTAAATACAATTTTTTTAGCTTCTTTTAGCTCATAATTATCTATACTAATATTATACACTTGAGCAGTTTGTTTGTTTGAATCTTAGAGAATTTAACACGGGAGGTGTTATACGCAACTTCTGGTACTAAATCGTTTCTGCCAGTTTTTGTGTGAGGCGAGGTAACCACGTACAGCACACATGTAAAAGTTGAAGCGTCTTTACAAATGCACACGTTAATATAAGCAAACACAAAACATGAACAGTTTACGCGTACAAACTGTTCATGTACCTCGGCAGAGGGGAACGCGTGCAATACTAGTTCCGTGTTAAATTTTCAAGGTTTAACGCTAATCTAAGGGACTATAGGCCGACCGTTTAACTCGCGTATCGCCTATCGCCAAGATTCTAACTCCTCAAGCTGCACAGACACTGATGATGATTGAAGCGATATGGATATTAGTGACGAATAGTCTTACATTACTTTTATCTGGGGTTAAATAGTTCTTAAAGAGATTTAATTAATGTTTTATGACTTTGTATCTCAGATGGCGATACGCGAGTAAAACGATCGGCCTATAGTAGTTCGAATTGAGACAGCCCTTCACAAACTAAGACGATGCATTTGGCTCCTGAATTAGAATAATTTCTCACCGGATTTTTGTTTCACGATTTTCTTCTTATATTTTGGAAAAAAAATTGTTGGTTCTGCTTTATGTCAATTTACAATAGCTACTTTGTACCTAGAACTAAATTTGAATGATACCATCTCAGTATGATGTACGGATTTCACCACATCAGTTTGTCAATTCGAGGGTGGTCAATTTTAACCGGTATTTTATCACAATTCGAATAATGCAGACGAAATTGTGTACATCAGCAATTTATAAACGCAATACACAGGACGCAGGGTGTATAGAAATACACCTACACCTAGAAATACACTGTCTAATACAATACACCAAACAAACAAAATGTAATAGATATAAGTACTTCATTTAAAAATCAAAAAAATCCTACTGAGTTTTTTGACAGTAATTCTCAGTAGTTGCCAGTCATTCACTGCACGGTAGGAATATAAATTTCACTATTTTTATGTAGACTCGCGTCTCAAACAAAATGAAGCATATTTTCATTTCATTTCATTTAAACCCCTCTTATATTATTATAAACTACCATAGAAAAAGGCAAGCCATGAATTATAAGTCCATCAAATCTAAGAAATACCTTTTGACGTTTCACTGTTTTCTATTAAATTAGCTTAATAGAGGCGTAATTCACACTATTTTTATTAGCTTTCCTGTAAAATAATTGAATTATGAAGCTATTTTTATTTTAACATAACACAAACAATTTTCATACAAAAAATAAAATTCTAAATGTACTACGTTTAGAAATGTCAAACGGTACTTCTTAGATTTGATGGACTGTAACTATGAATCTAGTAAGTTAGATTTCTGCAGCGAACAGAAAGCGACATGTTATAATACATTCAGCTTCATTAAGCGCTTTAGTCTCAAATAATAATTATTGGTCCTATTTATAATATTATAGTAAGCTTATAAGCATATTTTTTTTTAAATAATTTTAATACATAGCACCTCTTCTCACTTTTAATTAATTTTTACCTAATTATAAAAGTGTTCCCAGATATATGTTCAAGTGAGTTGGTAAAGATTACTGATACATTATTTGTGCAAAAACACAAGACCGACTTCAAACGTAGGCACCTAGAATCATGAGTTTAGTACAAACGCTCTTATAATTTCGTCAGGCCGCAGTTTAGCGTAAACAATGACGCTTCTTTCGACATAGCACAAAAACTACTATTCAGAACTTCATTAAATTTAAATGAGATCATACGAGAAACACCAGCTTCTAAACAGAATAAGAATCATAGAAACCAGTTCACGTATAACAATTATATTAGGTAACAAACATAAAAAAACCCGTCGAGGTGTATACCGCCTCCTTTTTTTAAATATATAAACGAAGACAGAACGAAAGCCGACGAAGAGGGGAAAAGTGGGGGTGAAAAAACATGAGGAGGAGAAAAACATGAGTGAAAACGAACAAGGTGGAATTATGAATTTAGATAGGGGGGTTAAAGGGTGAAAATTAGTGGGAAGTTTGTCGAATGTATTAGGGCTGGCGGCGTGGTCGGTATGATACTTGCTTTTCACGCCACAGTGATGAACAAGTCTGTTTGTCTTGAGTCTGGGTGTAATTATCTATATTTAAGTATGTCATTACAAAAGAAAAGTATTAAATGTAGTAGATAACCAGTTATCTGGTTTCCATAGTACAAGCTCTGCTTAGTTTGGGATCAGATGGCCGTGTGTGTTAATGTCTCACTATAATATTGTTATTACTATTAAGATCTCATATATCACAATTTGTAATGATTTAGACATTTTTAACTAAACTTCAATTCTATCAATTAATATTATAAAACAAAACGGAAAATATCCATAGTTAACCACAATTTTGTAATTTTTACATTTTTATTAGCATGCTGTATTCACATCGAGAAGATCGTGCTTTCCTTAAAACTTTGAAAAAGAGGGGATACTATCCCCTCTTTTTCAAAGACTAGAGAGCCAGGAGATAAACTCTAATAGGAGACTACAAAGGCAGAGAAAGGGAGTTTTTTAGAGAAGGGTACAAAAAGCGGAAACTTGAACAAAGAAGGAATAGGAAAACGTGTGAGTGAGGTCGGTGAGAAACATGACAATATTTAAGGGCAAGAAAAAGGAGAGGAGCGAGGACGAGAGAAAGAATGCATATATTTGAAATTTCTGAATTTTAAATCATATTTTTACTAATATCTTCATATATCTGAGAGCACCTCACAAGCTTTGGTGTATTTTTATGCATTTAAATCTAAAATAAACAGCCGATTTCAATATTCTATTTATCTGTAATGTCTGGTTTTTTTTAAATCTGGGTGTACTATGCGTTTCCAATAAGAATAGGACTGGACTTGCGACTAACTTCATACCAAAAACCAAGCAAAAGTAGCGTCAGCACAAAATACCAAACAACACAGTTAATTAAGATAAAATGTATGGAAAAGTGGGTTATGTAGAAAAGTATGTAGCTACATATATAAGTGAAATTACGCGCTAAGATGCCACATACTCGTACTCAAATGCACAAACTTATTACACCGCTTTTTGTCGTCCGATGTGAATAAAATATGTTCGTATCTAAATATTCTACTACAAATGCCAAATTTGACTCAAACTACAATGAGATACACGCATTTTGATAAAAATGTTATCTAGATGTGATTAGATTTTCAAACAAACGTTTTTGCCTACAGTACTAAAAAATGTGAAGTTGTTGCGCATTCCGGTCCAAGATAAATATTCTACTACAAATGCCCAATTTGACTCAAACTACAATGAGATACACGCATTTTGATAAAAATGTTATCTAGATGTGATTCGATTTTCAAACAAACGTTTTTGCCTACAGTACTAAAAAAATGTGAAGTTGTTGCGCATTCCGGTCCAAGATGACAGATTTCCAGTCCTAGTCTTATTTGAAACGCACAGTCATTTTATATATAAAAAAGAATAAGTAGTATACCAGTTATCTGATTTCCGTAACACAAGCTCTGCTTAGTATGGGATCAGATGACGCGTATATTATCTGAGGATTCAACTTCCAACACCCGTCTATTTTAGCCGGGGTTAAAAATACGTCAAAATTATATCTCCAGTAAAAAAAATCACAGATAGATAAAACATTGAGACTCGTTTAATAATATTAGCCTTATAAATTCGTTAAGCAATATTTGTTCATAAATATTTTACATTATTATACTATGACAATTCAATATGGATGTACTTACATAGTTTAATTAGTCCGTCAGTAAGAAAAAAAAAGTAAATAAGTTCAGCTGCAGTTAAGTTTCGATCAAAACAGCCCTTTTCGTAGTCTCGTAATCTTGACAACCGCTGTCAGATACGCTCGCGTCAAGTTCGCGTCGCTTCGCTTTAGATTAGATATGACAGCTAGACAATTACAAGAATACCATTTTGCACTAAGAAGTAAACTTAACTGCAACTGCACCGCAACTTGATCGACGCGTCAAGAAATTACGTGAATTTGGGCCCAGATGTGTAAAACTTACCCATGTGTGACGTCATTCGAGACTTCGTTTGGACGTATCGCCGGAATCTATAAATCACTCAAAAAAAAGATATGTGGCACTCGGAGACTGCCGCGGTAAAGCTATTGCAAAGCATTTTTTATCAACTTATGTAATTATAATTATTTTATTTATTTTATTTTTGCAGTATTTTTTTTCCTTTGTTTTTTCTTTCTTTGATATTAATTCAAGTTACACTTTCTGAGCGTGGTGACCGATAGCAAAACAAATTGACGACAATTGCCACCTAGAGGCGAGTTGCTGTACTAAAGAGACAAGCGTGATATTTCAAAAAGTCATTAAAAGTTCTGCTATTCATCGATAGATGGCAAAACTAAAAAGTATCACCGCTGCTGTGCCGGTCGGAGTGGGGGGTGTTAGGTTATTTTCGTTACGGAATTTCTGGATTCGGTCTCCACGCTCAAGGCTCGCGATAGAAGCTATGCAATAGCTTAAAAGAAAAATGTGTCTCCAATATTTTTAATCTATCTACATGACGGCCAAAAACAAATTAGTCATCCCTCTTCGTGTAGTTAAGAAACTAGCATTTTACGGGTTTTGGGTTCGATTCCCACCCAGGACAGACATTTGTGTGATAAACAAATTTTATGGTTCTAAAAGATTGTATGCAGTCGGTGTTATTTTAGCAGCTATGGTGTTTAAAACACCATAATGTTGTTCCTGGGCGTGTTCGAAAGGTTGTCGTCAATAGATAGATACATGTTGAATGAAAAAAACATGGCGGTTGAGGACAAGAAGTGCCAGATGTCGTGTGCGTCGTACAGTTGGAGGAGAGAACACACTTTGTTACTCTGTCGGGATTGAGCTGGTGTTAGCTGTGGAAATAAAACAATTTTATTAATTTGACAGGCCGGTGAAGTGGTCGGTAAATAATATTATTACTTTGACGGGCCGGTGGTGTGGTCGGTAAATTACTTGCTTTTCACGCTGCCGGTCGTTGGTTCGATTCCCAACGAAACAGACATTCGTGTGATGAAAAGTGAGGGGGGGGGATCGTGAGGGGGGGGGGGATCATGAGGGGGAGCGAGTGAAAAGGAGCAGGGTGGAATTATAACGTTTAGAGAAGTTAAAGGTCGACAAATAGGAGGAAGTTTCTCCAATGTAAAGGGGCCGGTAATGTGGTCGGCCACGCCGCAGGTCGTGGGTTCGATTCCCACACAAGTCAGTTATTTGTGTGATGAACTTACCTGTTTGTTTTGAATCTGGCTGTAATTATCTATTATAAGTATGTAACTATGGAACAAAAGAAAAGTATATGATGTATATTAAGTGAACACGCTTTCCACCGGGCCACTGTGTTTCTTATATAACGGATTTTATGGCGGTTTAATTTTTAGATTTTTATATCCCGACGTTTCAACGTCTTTTCAGACTTCATGGTCACGGGTCGTGCACCCTTGACCATAAAGTCAGACATATTTCAATATGTGATATTCGCATAAATCTAACAAAATTCTATGACAAAGATATTAGATAACGAAAAAAGAGAAGTATTAAGAATTTCCTTCTTTTTGAAGTCGGCTGAGATTTGAGAATGATACTCACCGCCCAGTTGGTGCTCTGGTCCAAGTAGAAATAACTGGATCCAAACCAGGTTGTGTAAGTAAGAGCAATGAACACCCAGCTGAAAGGAAAAAATCATAATAGTTATGTCCCCTCTATTCCATTGGTGTCCACTGTCCAGTGACGCAGTGGATTCCTGGAGACGGTAGTCGAGACCTTGCCGTGTTCCGGGGCGATGTCTGGTGACACCATGGAGAGAGGGTGGGTCGGAATTGTTGCTCCTTTAAAGTTTCTAACCATATGGACGCTCATTCCACTGCCACTTCCTCACCGAATATTGGTACACTGGGCTAGAGCGTTGCATCGTAGACTACATCATTGCTTAACATCAGGCAAGTTGTGGTCAAGCGCCAGCCTATCTCAGAATAAAAAAGGTGTAGGGAGTGCACTAAGAAAAATACAGCACTGCGAAGTACGCCGAGATATATGTCTCGATGTGTTTGTCTGCGTGTGCGCCGTATTAAAAGGCCATGATACCACAAAGCAAACTGAAAACGGTATATCATACTGTAAAATCTACATAATTTGAGCTATATGTCCACCGGTATTTATATATAATCGGATATAACCGTATTGTGACGTTTAATTTAAAGAAAAATATATAATTTTTTAATTTATTTTATTAGACAACCCTATCTAAAGTTAAAATACTAGAGTGCCATTTATCATTAATTTGTCACATCTACGTCGAATTAAAAAAAAACAGATGTTTAGGGTTGCGCGACGCGAAAATTTGACCTAAACTTACCTAACACATCAAAAGTCGCTTAAAATAATGTAAATTAGTTTCTGATTTCACAAAGTCATTAGAAATGACTTGAAGAATGTCCGATTTCAAGTATAGAATTTTCAATTCTGGTTGTATAATATTATGTACTTGTGTTATGGGTATAATTTACCTGTACCACCGGATCGATTCCCGATGCAGCAACTTCATGATGATATAGAACAACGTGTAGAGGAAGAGGTTGCTCATGAGGACGAGAAGTAGATGAGAAGCGAAGTCACGACTGTGTTGTGATAAACTGAAAATTATAATAACATAAGTAAAAATAAAATTTTCACACAGACACATTGTTGGCGTGTATCACTACACGCTCGGGGCGAGACGGGTGCGAGGAACCCTCGCCCTCCTGGCCTTCCGCCCTTCCAGCCTCCTAGCCTCCCACCCAGCCCTAGCGAAGAAAGAAGAAGAAGAAAAAGAAAAAGAAGGAGTTTACAAAAGAGTATACAAACAGACTCACCCGTAAGCCGCAATGGCCCAGTTGCTGAGATTAGCGATCACCAACAGCACACACCTGCCGCAGTATGTCGGGGTGATTGCTGCTAGAGGCCGTGACAGTAGCTCTCTAACCGCGCGACAGATTATACCACCATCTGTGAAATACTAGAGCTGTTAATACCATAGGGATGGTGTGGTGGGTATAAGTAATATAATATATATTCACACATATGCGGCACTGAGATAATTGAATTAACATCAGAAGTGGGATACCTAACTTACCAAGTCTAAATCTGCCTAGGTAGTATATCTGGAACGTCATAACGAGACAGGTGACCAGGTGTAACACAGTGAACGCGATCCAGAAGTAAAAGTTAGCGTTCAGTACACCCACAAGACCTGGAACATAGATTTATAATAACAATATTATGTTGCGTTGCGAAACGTTACGTTACGTTATGGTATGTTACGTTGCGTTGGTTAACGTTACGTTGTGTTATGTTGCGTTGCTTAATGTTATGTTATGTTGCGTTATGTTATGTTGGTTTGCACGGTGTACTAAACTGGCTAAAATTACGCTTTTTAAAGCGTATTGCCAGGGGATGTACACCGGCGGCCTGTGGGTCGGATACACCAAAAGGTCGCTAAATACCTTACGGGTACAATATAACAATATTTTCAGGTTAATGTTGGGACTCCCTCGCTGGTGTAGTGCCTCCGAAATGTTTGCGCAAAACTGCACTGATGGTTTCCACGCCATCATGCGCAAAAAAGTTGCGTCAGTGATGAGGAGGATGCGAGGGAGTCACAACAGTATCCTGCAAGTTGTTGCTGCAGACCTGCGTTCGCCTGTGTTGAGGCACTTTGTAGAGGTGATGGCCAAATAGGACACATGAAAATGTTCCTTATTTTCTGTGTATCCCTGACAGAGTGTCTCTGCACGCAGGTCTTTAAATTTAATTTAATTTTCAATCAAATCTTTTGTTTTATCTTTATATTCACTAACAATAGTTTTTGTAAGTTAATGTTACTAACCCTTGGATCATTGTTATCTGAATAAATAAAATTTTGAATTTGAATTTGAATTAACGTTGCGTTGTGTTATAGAGTTAACTTACCAATAAATATAATTAAGGCTAGTACTCCAAACGTAGCGTGTGCTCTTGCGTTGATGTCAGGGTGTCTTGACTGATATATTTTGACCATACACAATACTGAAGTCACATACATAAATGATGTATCTGAAAATAATTAAATAAAATGAAATGAAAAAATATTTTTTTCGAGATGCGAGTCTACATAGATATAATAATTAAAAAGCTTTTCTACAAAAAACTTTTATTAATTGTATTTCTCTTTTCAAGCAAAGTCATGTGCAAGATAAGTCGCCATTTTGTACTGTCCGCGGTATTGGATTCAAAATGGCGGAATTTATAGAATTTTGTACTGTCATAAAAAAAATAGGCAGGACAGACTTTTCTAATATACATAGAGAATCTAGAAAGTGGAGGTACGGCTATGCGCACAAAGCGCTTTGCTTCCACTTTTATTGTGCGAGCTACCAAGTTGTGGAATTCGTTGCCGGCATCTCTGTTTCCCGATAGCTATAATCTACCTGTCTTCAAGTCACGAGTGAATCGGTATTTACTGGGTGAGTGAGGTATAATGGGCTTGCGCTTGACCACAACTTGCCTGTTCCTACTGTTCCTGTAGTCTAAGATGGAACGCGCCTGCCCAGTGTACCGATTCACTCGTGATATTACGAATGATAATCGGTGAGAAGGTGGCAGTGGAATGAGTCACCTTAAGGTTAGAAACCTTATAGGAGCAACAACTCCGACCCATCCTCTCTGCATGGTGTCACCAGACATCGCACCGGAACACGGCAAGGCCGCTTGGCGGTGCGGTTTTGTCTGGTGGGTGGTCACTAACCACGGCCGAAGCCTACCACCAGTTGATAGTCACCTGATTTGCACCACCCGGGGACCACGTGTGTGGATTCAATTAAAGGTTTACACCCACGGACGAAGGTGACTCGGCTGCCAATGTTATGTAAATTCTCCATAATCCACTTTTAATGTACTTACCGAACTGAAAGTTCATGCTATTTGGGCAAACATGATACGCAGCTGAGAGCAACCCTTCACTGACTAGAGCTATACCCATTGCATAAAGAAGCCCGAAGTGTTGAGGTATACCCAGCTCCCTCTGAAACACCATCATCATCATCAGACACATGGTGGTCACAATTTTTTGTATGTACACTAGACTAATTCAAAATTAAAAAAAAAAAAATTTTTGAGTAAATATATCTAAAAAGCTTCTTTGTTAGACAAAAATAATAACCTCCTAAAAATGAGCTTGATATCTTGAAAATTGAGCTGGCGCATGGGGGATTTCCCATTTAAAATGCATTGAAAAAAAAAACGTTTTTTTTTATTTTCATTGTAAATCGTCGAAAAATTTTTTTTTTCTTTCTCTTTTTGGTATCTTGTAAGGAATTGAATTCTGTACAAAAAGGTCTTTTCATTTTTTCGTTAAAATGCATAGGAAAAAAGTTACAGGGCTTTTTTTTATTTTGAATCAGTCTAATGTACACTAGTACATATAAAAAACTGTTTTATATTAAAGACGTAGAGTCCAAGCCAGAAATCTTAGGAAAAATAACTGGAGACCACATTTCAAATATTTAAATATCTGCATTCCATCAAATCTAAGAAGTACCGTTTGACAGTTCTAAACGTAGTACATTTAGAATTTTATTTTTTGTATGAAAATTGTTTATGTTATCCTACTAATATCCTATCCTACTAATATTATAAATGCGAAAGTAAGTGTGTGTGTGTGTGTGTGTGAAGGTTTGTTACCACGTATCTCCATAACCGCTCAACCAATGTTAATGAAGTTTGAAACGTAGGTAGTATATACCCTAGAATAGGACATAGGCTAATAATATTTCCAAAAATCATCCCCTAATAGGGTTAAATAGAGGGGTGAAGTTTGTATGCAACTTTTTACTCCTTGGTCCTATTAATTTAAAATTCGGTACAAATAAACCTTATGACAAATAATGAGATACGGTTTTTTATTTTTCCATAATTGCCCCCATGGGGTGTGAAAAATGAGTTTTAATGGTAAAAATTAAAGTTTCTCTGGATCTGCATAGTCTCAAGTCCGATTCACTCCAAATTCGGCACACATAAACCCTAAAAGAAATCATGAAACACGTGTTTTTTATTTTTCCAAAACTACCCCCAGGAAGAGTGTAAAATGAGTTTTTTTGGAAATACTAAATATTGCAGAACTGTTTACTCCTTGGTCCGATTCACTTCAAATTGGGTATACATAAAGCTTAAAACAAATAATGAGACACGTGTTTTTTATTTTTCCTTTTTTTTTTCATTTTTACCCTAATACTACGCGGGAGAAGCCTGCGAAATTATTCTGAGTGCGATTTTCTTCGAAGTTGATATCAATACTCTTTCGTGCTTTTGATTTAAATTACTCTTTATTTTGACACAATGACATGTTTGAATGCGATGATTAGAATTTGAAATTTAAATTTTATTTCTTTTTAGAGTCTAAGAGCCGTAGTATTTTTTAAGAAACACCTATTGATTTATGGATATACCTATGGGGGCTTGCCGATTTCAAAATGTTGCTTACACTCCTACACTACTGAACTAATTTTGTATGGAGATAGTTAGAGACCCGCTAAAGTATAGTTTTATCCGACTGCGAAAAAAGGGATTAATGGTCTAGCGCGATAACCGACGAAGCCGCGGGCGGAAATCTAGTGTTAAAATAAAAATAGCTTCATAATTCAATTATTTTACAGGAAAGCTAATAAAAATAGTGTGAATTACACCTCTATAAAGCTAATTTAATAGAAAACAGTGAAACGTCAAACGGTACTTCTTAGATTTAATGGACTGTAGTTGAAGTTCAAAATATACAAATACTCTTTATTCATTTTGGAAATGTAGATCTATTTGGACTCTGTTTAAAACCGTTTGCCAATGTAAAGTAAGGAATGTAGATCTTCTAACTAGTATGAGACACATGGTGGTCACATATGGTTTTGATTTTGTATATTCTTGTAGAGGTTAGCAATTAAGTTGTGTTTAGTAGCATTTTGGATTAATTTAGAATAGTTAGAGAGCTGGCCTGAAACACAGGTTATATAATGATCTAGTTGAGCTTAGCCAACACCTCTTCTTTAGAAGTAAGTAGTTGTTGGTCTAATATACTCAGAACAAAGTCATATACTCGTAGATTATATATAGATTTTAAAGATAATAAATAGCAAAAAGTAATTATATTTAGCTTAATATTGTAACTAGCTCATGTATATGCCATTAAGTTAAATAAACTTATTTTATTATCTATTATTATTATTATAATTTTTTATATGTACTAGTCTCTTGTCTGTCCCTATAATTAAAAAACAATACTCTGTGTGTCTATGGAACTTTTGGTTAGTGTTCCCACAGCTGTTGTTTTTTTTTTTCACCTAATATTATGTTGCCCCTCCAATAATTCAATAATATTTCTACTGTTTTTTACCATTTCTCCTATTTTAATCTATAATTTTTTTCTGTTCACGCTGTCTTGTCGAAGGGGAAAGGATCAAAGTCTACTGTGGTCCTCTTATACGTAAATATTTATTCAATATCGTATTTCATCTTAGTCTCCTTTGCCTTTCGCCCATTACTATTGGGGTCGGCTCCCAGTCTAACCTAACGCGGCTAGCTACCAGAATTATATGTGCGACTGTCATCAGACCTCGAAACCCGTAGGGAGCCAGTAGCCGAGATGGTTAGACCTGGTGTCAGATTATATTGGCTTCTGACTACATGTATCGATTGTCATAGATGTGTTAAATGACAACCGGGACTGACGGCTTAACGTGATCTCTGAGACCGGAGGGTAGTCCCCCAACCAACCAGACACCGAAACAAATCTTTGTTGTTACACAAATATTGTCCGGGGCGACCTCCCACAGTATAGCCCAATTGAACGGCTTACACCGCTCGACTACCGTGGTGGTCTCGAACACCATCACGACATTTTTTATCGAATCAAACCCAACCCCACAATGTGTGTTAATATTATAACAATATGAACTAACCTGTGCAGCTGACTTCGCCCGATGTGCCGCGTGACGTCTCCACACTTGTATAAGAAACAACAAGCCCAACAGCACATATCCCAGGTTCGAATACACGTGGTTAAAATCTGATAGCACTACCAACGGATGTGCACATAGGAAGTTGAAGTAACATAGATCTTGATTACCAGATTGATTTAATAGCTACAACAAAAAACAAGATAAATTATCATGGTCCCAGGATCGAATCTGGGGTTGAGCAAAGTTATTAGATTTTTTTTTAATAAATTTTGGTATTTTAGGTACCGTCGACGTCGCTTTCTTCAAATCCGAACTACGTACTATGCGTTTCAAATAAGAATAGGATTGGAAATCCGCCATCTTGGACTGGAATGCGCAACAACTTCACATTTTTCAGTACAGTGAGTAAGGTAGACAGTGACTGTGTAGGTACCGTCCACCTTACAGAATACACATCGTGTAATAACTGTTGGTTGTGTTCCTGTGTGTGAGTAAGGTAGACAGTGACTGTGTAGGTACCGTCCACCTTACAGAATACACAGCGTGTAATAACTGTTGGTTGTGTTCCTGTGTGTGAGTAAGGTAGACAGTGACTGTGTAGGTACCGTCCACCATACAGAATACACAGCGTGTAATAACTGTTGGTTGTGTTCCTGTGTGTGAGTAAGGTAGACAGTGACTGTGTAGGTACCGTCCACCATACAGAATACACAGCGTGTAATAACTGTTGGTTGTGTTCCTGTGTGTGAGTAAGGTAGACAGTGACTGTGTAGGTACCGTCCACCATACAGAATACACAGCGTGTAATAACTGTTGGTTGTGTTCCTGTGTGTGAGTAAGGTAGACAGTGACTGTGTAGGTACCGTCCACCATACAGAATACACAGCGTGTAATAACTGTTGGTTGTGTTCCTGTGTGTGAGTAAGGTAGACAGTGACTGTGTAGGTACCGTCCACCATACAGAATACACAGCGTGTAATAACTGTTGGTTGTGTTCCTGTGTGTGAGTAAGGTAGACAGTGACTGTGTAGGTACCGTCCACCTTACAGAATACACAGCGTGTAATAACTGTTGGTTGTGTTCCTGTGTGTGAGTAAGGTAGACAGTGACTGTGTAGGTACCGTCCACCTTACAGAATACACAGCGTGTAATAACTGTTGGTTGTGTTCCTGTGTGTGAGTAAGGTAGACAGTGACTGTGTAGGTACCGTCCACCTTACAGAATACACAGCGTGTAATAACTGTTGGTTGTGTTCCTGTGTGTGAGTAAGGTAGACAGTGACTGTGTAGGTACCGTCCACCTTACAGAATACACAGCGTGTAATAACTGTTGGTTGTGTTCCTGTGTGTGAGTAAGGTAGACAGTGACTGTGTAGGTACCGTCCACCTTACAGAATACACAGCTCCTTTTCGTTATAGATTAATAAAGAATAATTACCCTCTGGTATGTGACGACTAGTTGTATGACAGGCAACGTGTAGAACACGGCAACAGTAAGTACATTCCATAGGTACATCTTAGAGCGGGCGGAGAGTACACGGGGACGACATCTGGTGAATAAAAATAACACGACTAAGTTGGACGGACCGGTGGCGTGGTCGGTGAGATACTTGCTTTTCACGACGCAGTTCGCGGGTTCAATTCCCATCCGAGACAGGCGTTTGTGTGATGAATATGTCTGTCTCGTGTTTGGGTGTAATTATCTATTATAAGTATGTATTTACAAAAGAAAAGTATTATATGTATAGTATACTAGCTTTCCGACAGCGGCTTCGCCCGCGTGTATATCGGTTATCGCGTCAAAACATTACCTTCTTTTTGCGCAGTCGGATAAAAACTATCCTATGTCCTTTCTCGGGTCTCAAACTATCTCCATTCCCAATTTCATCCAAATCCGTTCAGTAGTTTAAGCGGGAAAGCGTAACAGGCAGACAGACGAGTTACTTTCGCATTTATAATATAATATGTATAGTATATTACCAGTTATCTGGTTTCGATAGTACAAGCTCTGCTTAGTATGGGATCAGATGACCGTGTGTGTTAATGTCCCACTATATTATTATTTATTTATTTGTTATTTGATAAGTTTCACTACACGCCAACCCATTTTAGTGTCTCACACCTGGGCACGGGTCTTCTCTCAACTATCTTACGAGTTGAGAGAGTTTAAGCGTTAATCCACACAGGCTGGCTAAGTGTAAGTTGGTGGATGTCACATGGCTTATAATGAATAGAGCAGCGGCGAATATAGACAGCGTGATGTGTGATTTTCACCTCTGCCTACACTTTCAGGTAAAACAGGCTTGAGTTCTATATCATTTCGACTGGGCTGTTTACGTAGTGGTTAGTGACCCTGACTGCTACGCCGAAGGTCGTGGGTGTGATTCCCACCCAGGATAAATCTTAGTGTGATGAACACGTCTGTTTGTCTTGAGTCTGGGTGTAATTTATCTATATTTAAGTATGTATTTACAAAAGAAAAGTATTATATGTAGTATATTACCAGTTATCTGGTTTCCATAGTACAAGCTCTGCTTAGTTTGGGATCAGATGGCCGTGTGTGTTAATGTCCCACTATATTATTATTAATATAAAAAAAATAGTGTATCACTTCCTAGTAGCCATAATACAAGCATTATTTACTTCATTTGATACTAGATGTCGCTGTGTGTGTATGTGTAAAAATATTATTTCATTTATTATTATCTAAGTTTGTCGCATGCATCGAGACAGATGGGGCCGTATCACGACGCAGTGAATTCCTGGAGACGGTCGTCGTCTCCGAGGAAGACCACGGAAACGATAGTGCGATGATATAAGCTCGTTTGTCGTGACTTGGACGGAAGAAGCTAGCAATAGGGACAGTTGGAAGGCTATGGGGGAGGCTTTTGCCCCGCAGTGGAACACTACAAGCTAATAAAAAAATATCTAAGAACATACCTAGCTAAATTAGCAACACAGAGCTTCCCTCCAAGTCTGTAGAGGTCCTTATCAGTGTTGACGTCTTCGAGTGTGGAAAAGTCAGATTCCGTGTCTGATGATGAACTGCCTTCGTCTAAAAAATTAGGTACCGGTAATAAAGATATTTGTGTAAAAAGTGGGTAAAAGGTGGTAGGTACAAGTAATAAGGAAGTAGAAGGTGTAAGGTACAAGTAATAAAGAAGTAAAAGGTGTAAGGTACGAATAATAAGTAAAAGATAGGCGTACCTACATGCTATCACATGTTCACAAACATATAATTTTTGAATTTCAAATGTATGCCTAAACCTGCCGTAATATGAGGCATGTCCTAACATCCACAGGCACGCCATTGCAATCTATCCTGTAGCGTAACATGCCGCGACATTTTTGGACTTATCAGCCCGTTTTCGCACATAATTTATTCATTAATTTATTGCATTAAATAGTGCAGTATTCTAATACATGCGTTTTCATGTATAGCACAGACAATATACCAGACATTTTACTGCATATTTTTCATGCCATGGCATGCTTATGTCAGTCTATCCTCAGATATATTATTGCCATCAAGCACACGGCTCAGAACACTTTAGTATACCACTGCATTCTTAAGCATGCCAATGTATACTTAAGCATGCCACTGCATCCTTATCCATGCTTAAACATCCCTTACCATATTAAACGTATATTTTTAATAAAACATCGGACACTTTACCTGTCCGTGATATCATGGTGGTATCCCCATCTCCTGTCAGACCTTGTCGTGATGTGCTTTCCCCGGAGGTGTCGACTACGTTAATTACGTGTCGTCGCCTGACCGTAGGTATGTTGTCAACGTCGTGGGGGGTGGAGGGGGGAACCAGGCCACTTTCTGGAGGGGTGAAGATACTTTATAAATAACATAATACCCACGCCTAACAAAAGCTGTAGGCAGAGGTGAATATAACCCACATTTTACATGCTATCTTTAAGTCCCATAAGTATTTCATTTCATCATGTATACTAATTCGCAAAGGACATAAATATATTACTTTAAATGCAATTTCATCGAGATCAATTATGAACATTATTGAGTGCTCGGCTGTTGAACTTATTGACCATAACATAATAATTGTATGCATATATCGTCCGCCTAAAACTGACAAGAGATCTATAAATATTTTCTTTAATATCTTAGAAAAAATACTACATGAGACTTGCCTAAAGAATCGAAAAAAAGTCATACTGTGTGGTGATTACAACATTGACTTATTAAAAAATAATAATTTGACCAGAGAATTGACATCAATAATAAACTCATATAATCTAAAAATTGCATTTAATAAACCGACACGACTTTGTAGTCGCACTTGCATTGATAATATATTTCATAATACACTTCGTAGTCATAGCTCGTTAATAGAGCTAGCACTATCTGATCACTTGGCACAAATACTAAAGTTTCCCGTAAATAAAGTGTGTAACATTCCATTCTGGTATGTTATAAGACGCGATTATTCGCAGGAAAATATACATAAATTTGAAGAATGTATCAACAACCTAAAATTTTCGGAAGTGTACGAAACAAGCAATGCTGATGAAGCTTTTAATAGATTCATAGAATTATATAAACTTTTCTACGATTTATGCTTCCCAAAAATTAGAATAAAAAGAACCCTACACAACAAATCAAAATGGATATCTAAAGGTATAAAAACATGTAGTAAACGCAAACGACAATTACTTTGGCAGGCTAGATTCACAAAAAATAAACAAACTAAATTAGAATACAAAAATTACACACAAAAATACAACAGAATTTTAAAATTGACGCAAAAAGCCCAAAATAATCATTATATACTGACATCAAATAATAAATCAAAAGCAACGTGGAAAATAATTAAAGACAGGCAAATGGAAAAAACTAATGTAGTTATCGATCAAATATATGACAATGGCGTAACTATTAAAGACCCTAATAATTTAGCAGAAGCATTTAATAACCATTACGTAAATCAAGTTAAAACTAATAATATGAATAGCTTTAATCACACTATGACATCTTGTAATCCTAATTCTATATTCTTATCATATGTTGATCCAATTGACATAATAAATATTATTAATAATCTAAAAAATACAAATTCTGCCGGTATTGATGAAATAACAACTAAAATAATTAAACTGACATCTCGTGCTATAGCACCTATCTTAAGCTTTATTGTAAATCTATCATTTCAAGAAGGTGTATTTCCCTCTTGTCTGAAAATTTCTATCGTGAAGCCTATTTTTAAAAAAGGAGATAGTAAATTAATGGAAAACTATCGCCCAATTGCTATTATAACGATATTTGCGAAAATATTTGAAAAGGCTATTTACAGCTCTATGTACAAATACTTTGAAAATTTCAATTTAATTAGAGATGAGCAATATGGATTTAGAAAAAATAAGAATATAAATATGGCTATCTATGAACTACTTAACAAGGTAATAAGTAATCTTGACAAAAAGGTACCAGTTTCAGCTCTATACATGGACCTTACAAAGGCTTTTGACTACGTTGACCACACTATATTAATGAAAAAGCTGTATTCATATGGCATCAGGGGAAACGCTTATAAATTGATAAAATCGTATTTAACTGATCGATATCAAGTAACTCAAATAACTAAAATCAATGCGTCAACTAGGGTTGAAACTGTTCACACATCTACTGCTAAAAAAATTCTATATGGTGTACCACAAGGTTCTGTATTGGGACCTTTATTATTCTTGGTATACATAAATGATATGCCGAACGTAGTAAACCAAAAAATTGTACTATTTGCAGATGACAGCACCATATTGTTTGAAGGCCATAATATTATCAACTATGAATTAGAAATCAATAGGACATTAGAAAACGTTATTAATTGGCTACAAAATAACAATTTAAATATTAATCTATCAAAGACAAAAATAATGCACTTTAAACAGAGATTCAATAAAGATAATTCCAAACCTGACGTTAAATATTCTGGACAAATCATCGAAGAAACTGACGCTACAAAATTTTTGGGCATACATATAAATAGTAATATGACATTTACAACACATATTAATGACTTATGCAAGAAAGTGTCGCGATTTTCCTACGCTCTCTATAATTTAAGTAAAATAGTTAGTCAGAAAGCTGTTATAGCTGCATATTACGGGTATGTGGTGTCAGTGCTAAAATATGGCGTTATATTTTGGGGCAACGCTACTGGTAGAGAAGATGTTTTTATAGCACAAAAGAGATGCATTCGGGCCATTTGCCATTTACAAAGAATGGATACATGTAAACCTCACTTTATACGCTTGGGCTTGCTTACATTTCCCGCACTTTACATTTACGAAATGGCAATATTTGTATACGCAAACTTACACATGTTTCCAAAACTAAATAGTAAACGGAAAAATAATTTAACTTTACGTAATATTCCATGTCATTCATCTCTTATGAGAAAAAGCGTACTTTGCATGGCCATAGAAATTTTTAACAAATTACCAACTACTATAAAAAATACCACAGACTTAAAATTTTTCAAAAAGAAACTTCGTACGCTTTTGGTTAACAAAGCGTACTACTCTATCAATGAATTTTTAATTGACAAACTATAGCTGCTGTGTGTGATCTTGTCATTAGATAACTTGTAAAGTTACCATATAGTCTGAGTTAAATTAATTATTTTTATCTACCCACTAACTTGACTTCTGTAGTTTTGTAATGGACATTTTATTTTTGACATTTTACTTTTGACATTTTATACTATAACTATTCTATTTTTATTTTATTAAGACTAATATAATTAAAAAATTGTGATTATTTTTGTATTGCTACATAAGTGGCAGAATATAGAGGCACTTACTATAATTTGTACCACCTTAAATGTACCTATTATTCACAAAATAAATAAATTTGAATTTGAATTTGAATTTGAATTTGAATTTTTGCTCGAACCTGGATTTGAAGCCTTCTCGCGGTTATTAAGCGAACAGCGCTTACCTCTGGATCACTGAAAGGCCTTTTAGTAACGTGCGTCTAGTTTGGTGATATTGAATTAAGCGTGAGTAGTAATTTTAATAAGGTGACTTAAAGTGACTATGTGTGTCAAACAAGAAATAAATTAAAAAAAAAATATAATAATCTGTGGTTTGAGATTTTACGCTGACGCTACTTTTGTTTGGTTTTTGGTATGAAGTTAGCCGCGAAACCAGTCCTATTCTTAAAAAAAAAAACTAATTTATAATGGATTTTATCGCGGTTTAATTAAGATTTTTATATCCTGACATTTGAAAAATAATGTTTTTGTCCTATTCTTATTTAAAACGTGTAGTAAGATTAATGTTTAGACATAATATATTTTTACACCCAGCTAACAATAGGTACGTACCTTCCTCGTCTATTTCATGTACTAATTTCTTCCTAAATATAATAGCTATTATAAAAGCTATATAAAATGATCCAAAGAACCCCAAAACTGCGCCCGCGGCGATTATATACTCTTGGTATGATATCGTTTGTATTATGCGGAATCTGGAAACGAAAATAACCCTTATTATTAATATTTATATAGTTCAAGATGTATTTTAAGCGCAAGCGCACACAAAGCCATCTTGTCAAGGAAGCTAGAAATTTGGACAATGAGGTTCCATAATAATATATGTCGGAGAATGATAAATAATCTATGAACGACTCGATAAGTTGGAGATGGCAGCACTGGTAAATCGAATATAATAATCGAATGGTAACATTGATGTGTCATTGTCATTTTGACATTTGACGTTTGGCGTGTGACGTTGTTACTGAACGAATATCTGTCAGTGGTGCGACTGGACTGGACACTTGCTCTTGTACCGTCGCCTGCGCCGGGTGTGCGCACTGATTGATAAAAAATACGACATGGCGTACACTAATAACGTGGATTTGGATTCTAATTCGTTCGAATCTGCGTCATATATCTATAGACTGGCCTGATGGCGTAGTGGTTAGTGACCCTGGCTGCCAAACTGACTGCCAGACTATTCGATTCCCACCCAGGACAAAACTTTATGTGATGAGCATGATTTTTTGTTCTATGTCTGGGTGTAATTTATCTATCTATGTATGTTTATACAAAAATGTATTTAAGTATTATATCCGTTCCTAGTACCCATAACACAAGCAAACATAATTGCTTAGTTTGGGACTAGATGGCGCTGAGTGTATGTTTGCCAATCACGTCACGCCAACCCTTTTTGTGTCCCACTGCTGGGCACTGGTCTCCTCTCAACTATCTTACGAGTTGAGAGAGTTTAGGCCTTAATCCACACACGCTGGCCAAGTACGGGTTGGTGGATAACACATGTCGTCGAATGATTAGTTCTTAGACATGCCGGTTTCCTCACGATGTTTTCCTTCACCAATATTGAGCAGCGGTGATGGAACAATTCACAAAAAGATGTGTGGGCACGACTAGGATTCGAACCCGCGACCTTATATTTCTAAGGCGAGGGCCGTACCGCTGCGCCACCGCTGCGCATATTTGCCAATATTATACTTTGTCTGATGGGTGGTCACCACAAGATACGTACTAAACGTGGCTCTCTTCACATATTCTATCGTCATAAGTTGGCGGGGTACCAGAAAAGATGGACAATTTTACTGGTTCGTTCGTTAATGGTAAGAGATAAGTTAGGTGAGGGGGGGGGGCTGTAATGTTTTTTAACGGGACTTAACCCACCACCGTAATCCCGCAACTAGTATCAACAGCAACGCCGTGAAGATCTCGGGATTTGAGCCTGGCCAAGTCCCCACGCCTAAACTGTCTTGGATGCCGCACGAATTTTATCAGAAAGATTATCTTGAAGGAGGTGAAAAGTTAGATTATCCACTTCCTTTCCAGACAAAGCGGAAGATAGCACATAGAAACTAAAAATGGACTAAGCACCACGGTTAATATGATCTAAGGGGACCCATTCGAGCTGGTTCCAGTAATAATTGGGGGGGGCGGCAAATATGCGGAGTCTCTAGGTATCTGTTCGGTAGTGCTTACTAACCACGGCTGAACCTACTACCAGTTTATTGTCACTTGATTTGCACCACCCTGGTACCATTAAAGGTCCAACGGACGTAGGTAACTTAACCCCTAAAAAGACTGAAGATTTGCTGTTCTATAGAGTAACTTACCTAAAGGTCTTCTCTCTCCTATCGTTGGTGTCAACTGTGACGGTATACTGTTCACCCCAGCCCAGGTACTGAGCCATTTGTGGCACTGTAGTATTGCCGGCTTGGTCTGTACAATCTTCATCTGAGGTTTTTACTATGAAAACTATGTAAAATCCTAGAGGAAACGTGTCTTGCTGTAAAATATAATTAATGAAAATAGTTAGTGAAACATCGTGACACACTGTGAAGATGATTCGAAAGCATGTGACAGCCAACCCAACCTACACTTGGCCAGCATGTGTTGATTAAGGCCTAAACTCTCTCAACTCATAAGATGTTTAAAAGAAGAACGCGTCCCCAGCAGTGAGACGCAATCACAACACTGCTACTCTTGTGCGCTAGGATCAATAGTGGCGCCGTGAAGAGACTCGGGATTTGGACCCAGCCAAGTCCTGACACCTAAACTGTCTCGGATCCTCCACGAATTCAATCAGAAAGATAAAAGGTGTTGGAAAATCAGGTTGCCCACTGATTATCTAAAGAAAAGTATTATATGTAGTATATTACCAGTTATCTGGTTTCCATAGTACAGGCTCTGCTTAGTTTGGGATCAGATGACCGTGTGTGTTAATGTCCCACTATATTATATTATTATTATTATTATCTGTGCGAGTTCATTCACGTGAGATTTTTGCGTGCTTACTAGCTGTAAGTTTTCTATGTATTGCACCAAAGATTTATAAGAAAACCCCTGACATTATGAAATTTTATAATACAAATATTAAAAAAAAGGCTTTAACTTTAATTAATTAAAAAAAGCTACAACAGCATTGTTGAGTTTTAAAATGATAGCAATTTCATTTAATTTGACATTTCATTTTATAGAATACTAACTTCCGACCGCGGCTTCGCCCGCGTGGTGTTAGTATAAAAATTAGCCAAGTGACAGATCTATATGAACCCTTTATCATATTTATTATTTGTTATTGGTGGAACCCCGTTTCACCCCCTTAAAGGGTGAGTTTTGAAAAATCCTTTCTTAGTGCACCCCTAGACCCCATAAGGAACCTATATGCCAAATTTGGAGTCTCCAGACCCAACGGTTTGGGTTCTGCGTTGATATGTCAGTCAGTCAGTTTCTTCTTTTATATATTTAGATTTTAATTTATATTATCATTGACATTAATTTAATATTGACATTTAATTATTAATTATAATAAAAATAAATCATTAGGTAGAATTTTTAATGTTACATTCATACGCCTCTTCAGTCAGATTTTAGTGATACTGTTATGAATAAATGATTTGATTTGTTACGGTAATAATTATAAAATACTTACAGTTAGAGTAATTCCTCCTCTCCTAGTCATTGTTAGATAGTACCCATCGTATAAAATATCTCTCTCATTGTCGAACACAGGACACTGGAATAAATAAATAAATATTCTGGGACATTAACACACACGGTCATCTGGTCCCAAGCTAAGCAGAGCTTGTGTTATGGAAACCAAATAACTGGTATATACTATACATATAATACTTTTCTTTTGTAAATATATACTTAAAATAGATATTTACACCCAGACTCGACACAAACAGAAATGTTCATCACTAATGTTTGTCTCGGGTGGGAATCGAACCCACGACCTGCGGCGTGAAAAGCAAGTATCTTACCGACCACGCCACCGGCCCGTCGAATATAAAAGTATTGCTTTAAAGGCGCAAAAGCACATACATAGGTAACTGTGCACAATGAAAGCTTCATACAAACGTTCGTACGCTTTTGGTTAACGAAGCGTATTACTTTATCAATGAATTTTTAATTGAGAACTATAGCTGCTATGTCTGACCATGTCACAATGTTAGTTACCGTACTCCTCCGAAACGGCTTGCCCGATTCTTATGAAATTTTTTATGCATATTCAGTAGGTCTGAGAAACGGCTACTATCTATTTTTCATACCCCTATGTGATAAGGGTTTTTCGTTTTTATTTTTGTATAATGTGGCTTTAAAAAATACATACGTATTACATTAGTAATACGCGGTACGAAGTTCGCTGGGGCAGCTAGTGATTTGTAAAGTTAACTTATAGTCTGAGTTATATAAATTATTATTACCTACCCACTGACTCGACTTCTGTATAATTTATAATGGACATTTTATTTTTGACATTTTATAACTATACTATAACTATTTTTTTATGTGACTAATATAATTTAAAATTTCAATATCATATTATTTTGTGTTGCTACATAAGTGGCAGAATATAGAGGCACTTACTTTAATTTGTACCACCTTATATATGCCTATTATTCACAAATTGAACTTCAAACGATGTGCAAGATTGCACTACTACACGCGCAGCTTTGTGTGCGTGAAATGTCACTGACAAGGCGCAGGAAGCGTGCACCAATGCCCACTCGAAGAAAAACCAGTTTGATCTACAGTTCATCAAATCTAAGAGGTACCGTTTGACGTTTCACTGTTTTCTATTAAATCAGCTTAACAGAGGCGTAATTCACACTATTTTTATGAGCTTTCCTGTAAAATAATTGAATCATGAAGCTATTTTTATTCTAACATAACATAAACAATTTTCATACAAAAAATAAAATTCTAAATGTACTACGAGTAGGTACGTTTAGAACTGTCAAACGGTACTTCTTAGATTTGATGGACTGTAGCTCAGCGCGCGACCTAACTTTAAGTTAACCGAGAGCAATACGAGCGATGCGAAGATTTAGGGTTTTTTTTTCTATTTTTACTACTTTTTTTCTTTTAGATTAATTACTTCACAGACTTACCGAAAAATTCTGAATAGACACCACAGCACAAATATCATCGTCAGATTCTATTATTACAATAACACTTTTCGGCCTCGAAAACCAACCATAATCCCCTCCATCTCCTTCCAACTTTCCTTCTTCTACATCCCTCTCTCTTCTCTCTTTATAATCGCACATATCCCTTCTCTTTTCATGTTGGTATCTCAGATTTATACCATCGTTTTGTTTGAATGGAAAGAAGTAATATTTAGGTGTGCTCGGCGTTGTTGTAACGTTCGTTCTAGAATTTAGTTTGATGTAAAACTCTTTTTCTGTATTCACAGATATTGTAACTTTAATTGGGTCGGGTGATGATGACGTTAAATGCACGATAGGTGAATTCAGTGTTGATACATCTAAAAACAAAATAGGTAAATTAAAACATATATTTTTTTAATCCATTAGGCTTGTGAGCACAATCTATATCTATATATATAAAAATGAAACCCGTTTTCCGTTGTCACGACATCACGCGTGAACGGCTGGACCGATTTCGCTAATTCTTTTTTTTTTAATATATTCCTTTAAGTACGAGGATGGTTATGCAGAGAAAAATTAAAAAAAAAAGAAAATTTAGAAAGCGAAGAAGTGCCAAAAACCGGGTTAGATACCTATTATTTATTATTTCGGTTATATTCGGTAGGTCTGAGACCCGGTAGATGGCACTGCTTTACCGGGCAGAACGACGTCTGCCGGGTCCGCAAGTTAATAGATAAAGTCTCTCAACTTTAGGTAACCATATTATGAGTTTACTATACAAATCAAGTACAGCGCCTCTATCGGTGACTACTACTCGTGCGCAATAAGTGGAGACGTGGGGGGGCGGTGACGTCACAGACGCATGATGGTACTGTGTTTCCACCCGCGACTTCGTCTCTGCTATTTTTTTATTGCATGCAGGTTCTTTTTATTGCCTGATCAAGAGGTAAACACATCAGTTTATTCCGTCTTTTGAAACTACTAGTCCGATTTGAAAAAATCTTGCACTCTTAGATAGCCCATCTGTTGAAGAAGGTTATAGGCTACTTTTTATCACTGCTGGGCATGATATGTAATTCACGCGGGCGTAGCCGCGACGGAAAGCTAATTAGGTACTATGCTAGTTACGCAGCGGTTGTGCAGCGGAGCAGCGGTAGCGCAGCGGTACGGGCCTCGCCTTAGAAAAATAAGGTCGCGCATTCGGATCCTGGTCGTGCCCACACACCTTTGTGTGAATTGTTTCATCGCCGCTGCTCGATATCGGTAAAGGAAAACATCGTGAGGAAACCGGCATGTCTAAGAACTAATCATTCGAGGACATGTGACATCCACCATCCCGCACTTGGCCGGCGTGTGTGGATTAAGGATTAAACTCTCTCAACTCATAAGATAGTTGACAGAACACCCATACCCAGCGTGGGACACTAAAAACGGTTGAAGTTACTATGCTAGTGGGGGACAAAGATGGTTGAGAGTAGACCCGTGCCCAGCAATGGGGCTCTAAAAGGGTGTAACTGTCACACATTGTCACTTCTAAACTTTATTTCGATTTATCCGAGAGTCGAAATTATTGATTTGAAAAAAAAAAAGCGATTCCAATATTTTTACACACCCAACAAATAGAATAATAGAATTTTGATTTTCAAAATGCCTCTGTGGTAAGCGTATTCACCTAATAACCGCGAGGTCCAGGGTTCGATTCCTGGAGCACCCTGACGAGTATCTCATCAAACAGAAACCTTTTTTTTAAGGGCACACATGCTATAGTCTTTTAAGACAGTCACAGAAGTGTTTAAAAAATAAGAAGAGTTAGAATAAATGCGATATTGAATGACCTCTGTAGTCGAGCGGTGTGAGCCGTCCGATTGGGCTACACTATGCCCGGGACGCGCGTTAGATTCCCCCGGGACAATCATTATGTTCCATTAAAGATTGGTTTGGATGTCTGGCTGGTCCAGGGAATACCCTCCATGCCTCGGAGAGCACGTTAAGCCGTCGGTTTCGTTTGTCATTTAAAACATCTATGACAATCGTTGCCGGTAGTCAAAAGCCTAATATAATCTGACACCTGGTCTAACCATCTCGGCTACTGGTTCCCTACGGGTTTCGAGGTCTGATGACAGTCGCACATATCATTCTGGTAGCTAACCGCGTTAGGTTAGACTGGGAGCCGACTCCAATAGTAATGGGCGAAAGGCAAAGGAGACTAAGATGAAATACGATATTGAATAAATATTTACGTATAAGAGGACCACAGTAGACTTTGATCCTTTCCCCTTTGACAAGACAGCGTGAACAGAAAGAAATTATAAATTAAAATGGGAGAAATGGTAGAAACAGTAGAAATATTATTGAATTATTGGAGGGGCAACATAATAATAAGTGGCAAAAAAACAACAGCAGTTGGTACACTAACCAAAAATTCCATAGACACAGAGTATTGTTTTTTTAATTATAGAGACAGACAAGAGACTAGTACATATAAAAAATTGTGACCACCGTGTGTCTCATTCTAGTTAGAAGATCTACATTCCTTACTTTACATAGGCAAACGGTTTTAATCAGAGTCCAAAACATCTACACTTCCAAAATAAATAGACTTTGTATATATTTTGAACTTTAAATAGGTAAATATTTGAAGTGTGGTCTCCAGTTATTTTTTCTAAGATTTTTGGATTTGACGTTTTTAATAAAAGTGTTGCCACTACAAAAAAAAAATTCCTACCAATTTTTCTAAAATAACTTACCACACGTTTCTTCATCTTCTGAGAACAAATTGTTGTGAGGGCACAAAGTTCTTGATATATCTGTGAACTGCTCCAAACCGACTGGAGTCTGTACCAGCATTGGGAGTTGCCATGAAAATACTCCTAGAATGATAAATTAAATTAGGACCCACTTCTGATAACGCATGGCCATTTGCATCATCAGAAGAGGGATGGTTCTATTTCAATATATACTTTACACTACCTTTTTGTTGCCTCGCTGTTATGAACAGTGGGTATGTACGGTTCGCGAAATCACTTGCTACAGTTACTCGTGCTGGTGTGTCATAGCCTTCGTAGTTATCATTCTGAAATAACAAATTACAATGATAAATCTTTTAGTTTGCTGATTACATTGGACACCAGTGACAAGTTTAAATAAGTATACAAGATTTCACGAGATAAGTAATCAAAAAAAAACTTTTAGAAACTATAATAGAATAAGAGTCAATTGAGTTGAGTTCAGTTAGGTTAGGTTCATCAGCATCCCTTGACTTTTTCCCATTTCTATATATATTCGGCTAGCTACCAAAATTATACGAGCGACTGCCATCAGACCTCGGAACCCATAGGGAACCAGTAGCCGAGATGGTTAGACCAGGTGTCAAATTATATTGGCTTCTGACTACATGTAACGATTGTCATAGATGTGTTAACTGACAACCGGGACCAACGGCTTAGCGTGCTACCCGAGGCACGGAGGGTACTCCCTCAACCAACCAGACACCGAAACAAATTTTTGCTGTTACAAAAATATTGTCAAAGGTGGGAATTGAACCCACAACGTCCCGGGCACTCAGTTAAACACAAAAAGGTCTTACCCCAGAAAATTCCAATATGTATTCTGTATTCTTGTTCACCTCAAATATATAATCTACATCATATTTATACCTGAAACAAGAAATAAAATTTTAATACTTGAAGTAAAAAATAACCATAGGGCCATTAGTCTACTGTCACCAGAATCCCATGCATCATGAAGCACGAAATTATTGTTCATAATTTGTTCATAATTATTGTTCATAAGTTGTAGATATAGATAGGGAGCGTAGGGCGTTGGCGGTTCGAGGTAATATGTTGGCCCGCAGATTCGCCCGCTGTTCAGACCAAGTCAAAATCACGCTTTTTAAGGCGTATTGTCAGGGTCTGTACGCGGGTAGTCTGTGGTTTCGGTATACCAAAAAATCGCTCAGCGCACTACGCATACAATACAATAACATATTCAGGATGATGTTAAACCTTCCCCGCTTCTGCAGTGCCTCCAATATGTTTGCGCAGAACCGAACTGACGGCTTTCATGCAGTAGTTCGCAAAAAAGTGATGTCACTATTGAGAAGAGTGCGGGGGAGTAGTAACATCATCCTGAGTACCCTGGCAGATGATCCTCGTGGCCCCCTGGTGAAGCACTTCGTGAGGACGATGCATGAGGTTAATAATGACAATTGTTCCTCCGGGTATCGTTCGCACGGTGTGCTTCTCAGGTATATTATTAACAATTAGTATATTTTAAGTAATAGGTATAGTAAACTAACAATAGACTTAAGTTTAAATGTTACTAACAAATGGATCAATGTTGTCCGGAAATAAAGAATTTTGAATTTGAATTTGAATTTGAATAATTTGTCTTTTTCATTATAGTGTGAGTTTCTTTACTATCATTAAAAATTGTGATGAATTAATTTTAAACATCAAAAACCTTAGTCCACCTTGACCATAAAGTCAGAAATCTACAATCTAAAATCTTTACTATACTAATATTATAAATGCGAATGTAAGTTTGTTTGTTACGCTTTCACGCAAAAACTACTGAACCGATTTGGATGAAATTGGGTATGGAGGTAGTTTGAGACCCGAGAAAGGACATAGGATAGTTTTTATCCGACTGCGCAAAAAGAAGGTAATGTTTTGGCGCGATAACCGACATACACGCGGGCGAAGCCGCGGGCGGAAAGCTAGTCTAAAATAAACTGCGATAAAATCCATTATAAAATAGTTTTGTTTCAATGTGTGATATTCGCGTAAATCTAAGAAAATACTATTTAGGTGTTTTTTTAGAGATATACATAAAATATTTATGATGTAAATAATCAATACTGATCAAATCAAAAATCAAATCAACAGAATAACAAAAAGTCAATAAAAATTGTTACCAATCAAAAACAACTCACACTTAACAGTTACATAATCAGCTGGATACACATCACTTTAACCCTTTTTAGTGTCCCACGGCTGGGCACGGGTCTTATACTAAACTCTCTGAACTCATAAGATATTAAGGACTAAACTCTCTCAACTCATAAGATAGTTGAGAGAGTTTAGTCTTTAATCCACACACGCTGGCCAAGTGCAGGTTGGTGGATGTCATGTCCTCGAATAATTAGTTCTTAGACATGCGATAATCCTCATGAGGTTTTCCTACATTGATATTGAGTAGCAGAGATAAAACAATCAACACAAAGATGTGTGGACAGGACCTGCCCACACATTGTTACATTGTTTCACAGTGTTGTTTGTTTATTGTTGTTAGTTTCCGACTGGGAATCGAACCCGTGACCTTATATTTCTAAGGTGAGCCCTGTATTGCTGTGCCCACACTGCACCTGGATACACATAACAGTTCAACTTGTTCAGGAGTACAGATTACAATACATATTAGAATAGAAACAATCAAAAATCAAATAAGTTTCAACAGCAGTACTCCCCAGTACATTATGTTTTATACTTCAATAATTTCTACAGATAATTAATACTTTATTATAGTTGTGACAGCAATTAGCAGGTCATTGACAAGACATTACTTATCTATAGATTAATATTTTAATAAATTGATTTTATTAGTTATTTGATAATTTGATTTGTTTGTAAAAGTTATCATTGATGCTCACAGACAAGATACCATTAGACACTGCATAACTTTGTCTAGTGAGTGGTCACTTACCACGGCCGAGGCCTACCACCAGCTGATTGTCACCTGATTTGCACCACCCGGGGACCACGTGTGGGGATTCGGTGAACTGATGGACGAAGGTGACTCAGCCCCCAGATAACTTTTATTTATGGAATAATTTTATCAATCTGATTCATACTAAGCAAAGCTTGAACCATGGAAGGCAGATAACTGGTATACTACTGCTGCGCTCGACCGAAAAATACAAAACTTTTTTACAACACAGACAAGGCACTTACGTATTGTTGTAGTAAAATATGATCCCGTCACTATTTACATGTTGCACTAAACACAAGTATGGTAAACTAATTAAAAGAAGCACTTCTGTCCAATTTAGTGTAGCCATTTTATAATTTTTATACACAGGGTTAGCTGAATTAAGGTCATGAATCGTAGTACAATTTAAAATACTTTTCAATTTTGTTTGTTCTAATATAATTTAGATAATAATTCTCTTTCTATTTCAATGATCCAACTCGAACTAGGGATGCCCGATCTGAATCGATCTTTTTGAAGATCGATTCACGGCAATACGATCTCCCGATTTTTTGAATCGATTCAACAAGATGCGATCTTTGCTCAGATCGAATCGTATGCTTGGAAGATCGTAAGAAAAAATCGCATCATTAACAGACCAAAGTAATGCAAACTTAACTGCATTTATTTTGTTGATGATAACGATCACACATTTTAGTAGGAACAACAAAGCAAGACAACATCTATTTGTTGAAATTAGTGTCGAGTTACGTACTTTATGTATACGCCGCCGCGCCGTGAGTATGAAATATGAAACGATATGAAGGTAGTATTGAAATTTTGTTTATGTTATACCCGCAAGAACATCACAGAATTTGTAGATTGTTCTTTGTAGATAGTAGTACGATTGAATTCATCGAATGCGCAGTGTTTTTTCTTGTTATTATTTTAATATTGATAAATATGGCCCCGCCCGTAAAATCGAATGTTTGGACGTTTTTTATCAGATGTGACTCGGGTGGACAGTGTAAATTATGTGACCAATTAGTGAAAACTAAAGGAAATACCACAAATTTAAAAAATCATCTAAAGCGACGCCATAAAAATTATGATTTAAACAAAAGCGGAGAAAGTTCTACTACAAAAGTGACCGAAATCGTAAGTAATTATCTATTTATAAAGTGATTTTTTATAAGGGTGCTATTTAACTGGTTAGCATAGTATTGGTATTTTGGCATAAGAAAACTGACACCAGGATTCGATTAGTAGGTAAACTAAGTGTTCCTCACACGGAGAGAGTTGCATGGCCACGTACGATTACGTGGTAAATTTACCTACTCCAATTGCGACCTACCTCAACATTTTATTTCTTTTACAATTTTGATTAATGTGTACATTATTTTCTTTTTTAGTCCAATGATCCCACCCCTTCGACCAGCCGAATGAGTACTAATAGTGATGCTAACTCAAACTCAAGTGAATGTGAAGAATCATTAAATATTACTACAATCAATACGTCAACGCCAAAATCAACAAGAAAACGTCAACTTCGTATTGATAATGTCATTAGTAATATTCAAGCATATCAAAAAGGTGGGTCCAAGGAACTAAAATTGACTAATGCATTGCTGTATTTTATTACGGTTGATGATTTACCTCTCAATACCACAGAAAAAAAAGGATTTCAACATTTGATGAAAACGGTGTGTCCAACTTACTCGGTACCAAGCAGAAACACAATTACAAGACTTATTGATGAAAAATATGAGAATATTTCTAATGTCATAAAAGCACAGTTGATGCAAGTTAATAGCTTTTGTTTGACTACCGATGTCTGGACGGACACAATGAACACAAGGAGCTACTTAGGTTTGACTTGTCATTTTTTGCACAAGAACTGTTTGAAATCAATTGTTATAGCCGTTAAAGAATTGAACGAGCGACACACTGCTGAATATCTCAAACAAGTGATTGAATCGCTCTGCAATGAATGGAACATTAATGTAAAAAACATTTTAGCTATAGTCACAGATAATGGTGCAAATATTGTCAAAGCTATCTATGAATTACTGGGCAAAAATAAGCACTTGCCTTGTTTTGCACACACTCTTAATCTAGTTGTGCAAAAAGCTGTAGAAGAAACCAGAGGATTTGATGCATTAGTAAATAAGGTCAAAACCATTGTAACATTTTTTAAACACAACGTTTCTGCACAGGATGAATTGACCAAACTTCAAAAATCTAATAATGTATTACCAAAAAAGTTGGTACAAGACGTTATAACAAGATGGAATTCTAAGTTGTATATGTTACAGCGATTTATTGAACTTTGTGACTTCGTCAGTGCTATTCTACTCCAAAACCCAAAGGTGCTATGCTTGGTGGCAATGAAATAGCCATAATAAAGGAAATTATTAACATTTTGACTCCTATAGAAAACGTAACAAAAGAAATATCGGGTCAAGATTATGTAACGAGTAGTATAATCATACCAATTATTTTCTGCATGAGTAAATCGATCGAATCTGCCAATTCAGGGAGCATTTCTGAGGTTTCTGACTTAGGATCAGAATTCAAAGCGAAAATTCTGAGCGAATGTAACAAACGTTTTAAGAACATTGAAAAAGTGCATCTTTTGGCGATTTCAACAATTTTGGACCCGCGATTTAAAAAAATATACTTTACGGATGCTCAATCTTGTGCAAAATCACTTAATGACATCACCGATTTACTAAAACAACGGATTATAATAAGGATACATCACCAAATGCGCAAAATGTAGTTTCACCCGATGATGACGATAACATTTGGAAATTTCATAGTCAGTTGGTGACAGAAACGAATCTAAACATTCCAAAGGAAGGACTGCTGGATGACATTTTGAAACAGTATCTTAGAGAACCATTACTTGCTAGACAAGGAGACCCAATAACATATTGGACCACTAGATCTACTATCTGGCCGGACTTAAGCTGTTTAGCTTTGAAGTATTTGACTATAGTAGCAACATCTGTTCCTTCAGAACGACTGTTTTCACTGGCTGGCAACACTTTGACGGATAGTCGTAATAGGTTAGATCCAGTGCGTTTATCTAAATTATTGTTTTTGAAAAGCTTAAATGCGGAGGGTTGGAATCTGTAAACCGTCAAACCTTTACATCATTGCATGCATAGATTTGACGGAATAGCTTTTTCGTAATGTTTTTTAATATTTCCTAATAAATACAACTTGCATGTGGAAGTGTCTTTTCATTTCTCCTTACTTTTTTAAAATACGATACGATCTTCAAAGATCGAATAAGATCGATTCAATGCAATACGATACAGATCGTGGATCGATTCACGGGGTTACGATCCATTACGATTCAAAAGATCGATTCAAAGCAAAAGATCGGGCATCCCTAACTCGAACTCAATCAATCCTTGTATGTTTGACACAGACTACTAAATGTTTGACAACAATGACAACCACTTGACTGACAAGTACAAGTATCACTTCACTTTTTTAAAAAAAAATTTGGCGTCCACCGTCTTTGACAGTGATTCTGCCAACGTCAAGTTGAAAGAGACAGTGCAAAAAGAAAAAAGTTGTACGGTGTGGGCCAAACGCTGACTCAATAAAGTAGGTAGGTATTGGTAGGTAATTCATAAAGAGGTTAAACAGAAAATTAATATTGGGTCAGAATTTAACAACAAACAGAAAATACACAGAATAAACAACTACATAAAACATATAGAAATATATACACAAAATACATAATGTAAGAATTTTTATGTTGTAAATAAATGTACATTACATAAAAAATACATAATAAATTAATAAATTGAAATAGAAGCAGAATAAGAAATCCTATAGTCTAATATTGTTACTTTTAATAAATTTTGATAAGATGAAAACAAGAGGCGAAGATACGTGACATAAAAGGAATTTTAAGTTAATAGGGCGAGGGGTACTTTTAGTTAGGATATCATTAATAGCAATGGAGTTTTTAGGACAGTTAAAAAAAATGTGTTCAACGGAGCCGTCCTCCAATCCACATTCGCATAAAGAGCTGTCACGAATGCGTAATTTTGCTAAAAATACTGGAGAACACACATGACCCAAACGTAATCTGATTATAATGGAGGTAATTAGTTTAGATAGGTTACGCCTTATAAAAAACCAAGGTTTCGTCGGAATAGTTGGTTGAAGACTAAAGTAATATTTACCAACGCAAGAGCCAGACCTTTGCCAAACGACATTCCATTCTTTTACTAACGATACTTTCTCGTCTCGTAGGTTTATAGATGAATGCGTTTCTAAACCTATTTGGGTCGCTTCCTTAGCACATCTATCAGCTGCCTCATTGCCAGCAATGCCACTATGACCTGGGATCCAGGCAAGAAAAATCTCAATATTCTCCTTATTGCACATAAACAACTTTTCTCTGATCTTCAAAATCATATCAAAATTGTCTCTGGAGTGGAACGGAAGTTTTTGAAGAGCTTGGAGACAACTGAGCGAGTCAGAAAAGATAATTGATTTGTTAATTTTGTGAGATCTTATGTAGGTTACTGCTTCTAAAATTGCTATGACTTCACCAGTAAACACAGAATTCAATGAAGAACACTTGAAATTTAAAATAATTTTGAATTTTGGGATCCAAACTGCAGCTCCAAGGGGGCCTTTTTCTGATAATTTAGAAGCGTCAGTAAAAACCGAAGTCCAATTTGCGTATGATTTATTAAATATTGACAGAAATTCGTTGTTGGCGTAAGGAGAGTTTTTGCCAATACCAAAATTTAGTATGATATGTGGTTGAAATATTAAAACCTCATAAGGATAAAGAAAGATGGGGTTTTTAGGAAACTGGTAAAAATTTAATGACAGATCAAGGACCTTTTGATAACTTTTTATTAAGCAAGGAGGATCTTTGTGCGTCCAATAAGATGAAGATGGAATAAGTGAATATAAATCTTGCAGCTTATTTACAAGGGGATGGGAAGAATTTTGAAGAACATTTAACAGGTAACGATCGCTAATGAATTGACGACGAAGGTGCAAAGGAGGTTCTAAACATTCCACCTGTAAGGCATTAATAGGGGATGATTTCATAGCACCTGTGATGCTTCTTAGACATTTGGATTGCAGCTTAACCAGCTTAGCCAAAGCCAATTTGTTACAAGGCTCCAATATAAAACATGCGTAATCCAAGATACTTCGCACGAGAGCGTTATATAAAAGTTTTTGTGAGTAAGGATGGGAACCCCAACGAACACTTGATAGAGATCTCATAATGTTAACGCCTTTTTCAGCCTTTTTACAAATATGATCAAGGTGAGGAATGCCAGACATTTTACAGTCGAAATAAACACCTAGAAACTTAACATTGTTAACAATATTAATATGTTGACCGTTTATTAAAATGTTCACAGCAGGGGTTATTCTTCTACGGGTAAAAATTATAGCTGAAGACTTAGAAGGGGATAGAGACAAATTGAGGTCAAGTAGCCATTCGTGAAGGTAATCGAGGGCAGAGTTAATGCGAGCACTAGCAACCTGAACACTATCAGAAGCAACATATAAAGCTATGTCGTCGGCGTATTGAAGGACATTACAAAAACAATTAACAGTAGCATCAAGGTCGTGAGTGTAAATATTAAATAACAGCGGACTTAGGACAGAGCCCTGAGGAAGGCCCTGCCAAACAGTTCCCGAGGACACAATGGAGCCATTGGCCCTTACGGAGATAGTTCTAGCCATTAATAAATTGCAAATAATATTGATTAACCTAACTGGCAGACTCAGATTGAGCAATTTTCTCTTAAGCACCGGAAGCAAGACATTATCATAAGCTGCAGTTATATCCAGAAATACACCTACGACAAACTCGTTTTTGGAAAATGCCCTTCTAATATCAGTCGAGAAGATGCTTAAGCTGTCCAAAGTGCCCAAACCGCGTCTAAAGCCAAATTGTGAATTGGGTAATAATCCTTTGTTCTCAACAATCCATTCTAATCTGTTTTTTATCAAATGTTCCATAATTTTGCACAAGGTTGAGGATAAGGCTATTGGTCTATAGGATGCTGGATCAGACGGATTTTTGCCGGGTTTTAAAATTGGAATTACAATTTGGGATTTCCATGAAGGAGGAATATTGCAACTAAGGAATATAGTATTAATGATATCCAAAAATGTTAATTTAGTGGAACTGGTAAGCTTTGTAATAAATGAATATGGGATGCCATCAACACCTGGAGCAGAATCCCGAAGGCCGTCAAGAGCAGACAGTAGTTCAGGAAATGAAAAAGGAGCATCCATACCGTCGGGAGCATGAACAGGGAGGACAGAAGGAAAAGAATCCATGGAGGGAACATACGGAGGTGCTAATCTATTAGTGAAATCCTGGACCCAAGAGACAGGGTCATTAGTCGAGCAATTGTCCTGAGCAACAAGAGAACGTCGAAAAGTTTTTATTTTTCTCCACACTAGGGATGATGGAGAGCGAGGAGATAGGGATTCGCAAAAAGCTAACCAGCCTTTGACTTTCTTCTTGGCAAGAAGGCGTTTAGATTTTGCAGAAGAACTCTGAAATTTCAAGTAATTTTCCATAGAACAATGTTGGGAAAATTCAACCTCAGCTAAATTACGTGCTTTAATGCTTTCCGTACATTGAGCGTCCCACCATGGAGGAGAAGGAATTTTGTGGCATGCTGAATTTTTAATCGGGATAAATTCATCAGCCGCAGCCATCAAGCTAGAAACAAAATAATTGTATATATCTAGAACGTTTGTAGAATTTGAAGAAGGAAAAGAACGGGAAGCACAATGAGCCGCAAGAGAAAAATTGTCCCAATCAGCTTGAGCTATCTTGTATTTTAGGAGAGGGAATGGTTGAATGGGGGAAGGGCCAGGGGGAGGTAAAGAAGACAGGATAGGAAAATGATCGCTACCATAGGATAGTGGTAGAACTTTCCAGGACAGTGAAGTTGATAGTGAAGGAGAAGCTATAGTCAGATCGATTGCACTTTTGGATTGAATAGGAGAGGATCTGCGCGTAGGAGAGCCGTCATTAACGACACAAAGGTTTAAATCATCTAAGAGCTCAATGAAGTGGTAAGAATTGGAGTCACAATGCTGAGAACCCCATAATGAATTATGTATGTTAAAGTCACCGAGAATTACGACATCACCTGAAACCAGGATGGAAGATAGGATGGATTTGAACTCTGATATTATAGTAGGATTTGGATGGGGAATGTATACTGAAAAAAAGGAAATATTCAAAGTTTTGACACCCACAATGTGAAAACCGTCACTATGAGAAGGAATAGAGATTTGAGAGAAGGGTATTTTTCTAGAAACAAGAAGAGCAGCACCAGCTTTACCATCGATTCTGTCATCTTGAAGGCATGAATAACCCGGAACCCTGAAGAGGGAATCCGGCCTAAGCCATGACTCCGAAACGGCAAATACAATGGGATTAAATTTGTTGATTAAGAAAATAACTTCCGATTTTTTATGTCTAATACTCTTACAATTCCACTGTAGGAAGACGAATGTTACTTAGATGGGGAATAAGTTCTTGAAGTAAGGAAATAACATTGTTCGGTCCTGCATCGTTATACTTTGTCAAAAAATTAATTAAAAGACTGAGAAGAACTTCAATGAGGTTATCATTAGAAGGGGAGGACGGGTTTGCACGACCCATATTTAAAGCACAGCACAGCATACACAGGAAGCGTATCAGAGGGAGAACGAGTAATGTTTTGATGAGCCTGGATGTCATAAGATTTACCAAGGGCCGGGCGGGGGCGACGAGGAGTTAGAACTGTCTCCCTAAAAGAGCGAACTGTGGAAGGGATATTTGATTTAGGAGGATTGGAGCTACGAGAAGGAGAAGAGATAGAGACAGGAGGAGGAGGGGAGAACATTGTGCGAGACACTTCGGCGTACGAAGGGCGAGATGAACGGTATCGAAGGGATGCTTCAGAATAGCCAATATTTTCTTTTGCCATAACAATTTTAATTGCCTTCTGCCTAGCGTGTTCAGGACAGGATGAATCAATAGCCTTGTGGAGGCCTGAGCACCATATGCAAGAGAACTTATCACCAGAAAGAGTACAGGAATCTCCCGTATGTTGACCAGCACAGCAGTAACATCTTGGGCGTGATCGACATTGGGAAGCTATGTGACCAAAACGACAACATTGATTGCATTGAATTGTGGGTAGAATGTATGCATCAATCGGTAGACTAGAGTAGAAGCAGAATACTTTTTCTGGGAGAATTTGGCCTTTGAATGTCAAGACTACGGTGGAGGTAGGTATCCACTCAGCAATACCCTCTCTAATGATTTTTCTGTTTAATCTCCGAGCCTTCATAACAGGACCACAATTATTTGGAACGGATATACCATTAACCAATTCAGCCAGTGACCAATCAGTGGGAATATTCCTGACTACACCATTTCGTGAAACCTGGAATTTGGGAACAGAAGCAGATAATTTATGTTTTAAGATGAAGTCACTTTCTAAAAAGGAATTGGCAAGATCTGCGGTTTTAAAATCAACTGCGATTTTATTTCTCCCCAGCGACTTAATACCTCCGTCTTTTATGCCTTGTATTTTATTTTGGAAAATAATTTGCGCAATTTTTAATAAACGGATGGAAAAACCGGCAGATGGATCAGGCTCAGATCGTACGATGTGAATTGTGAACGGGCCTAAATCAGAGCTAGAATAGAAAAGTGGAGCGTCACCATCAAACTCTGGTAGAGTATATGTACTCTGAGCGGAGTTTGACGGGCTACTTACTTTTTTTGCACTACTGCCGGAGACCACAGGGTCTGCAGGCCTTTTCTTTACAGAACTTTGAATGGTACCCGATGCATTTACATCCGCTTGTTTGGTCAGAGAATGGGAAAACATAGGAACGGAAAATTCATTATCAGATAAGCATGTCACGTAACTTTCACCCCAATCAGGGGGATCGTCATCCATGGTTAGGAAAACTAATATATATAATAAATAAGCAATACACTTAATGAAATACCACAACCAATCTTAGCTATTTAGAAAAGATTAAATTATAATTTTATCACCCGAGCACATGTGTCAATCAAAGCGTCCATTGAATCAAGTACAAGTATGTTACTCGAGACAGTAATTTGAAGTAAATGACAGTGACTACTCCCAAGGCGAGTGGCAAAGCAAAAAACGAACAACACGCTTAATAATATGCAAACAGTGCGCTCGCATTGCGCGTTCGCATTGGGAGCGCTTTTTCAGACGCCAATCAAAGGGTACGAATGGCGAACACGAACTTTCTGTTATCACTAAAGCGTATAAATGCTCTATGGTTATCACATTCGCCTACTTCCATCGTAAGATGTTAACCGGAGTTCTCTTCGACGCGACGCGCGACGTGGTGAAAGCTTACGACAAAGTGTGGCACACGGGCTTATTATATAAGATCTATCAACCGGGTGTGTGTGTGATCGTCTCGTGCTCATCAGGTGCTGCTCCACCGCGTCGCGGGATCAAGATATATAAATACTGTAAGGTCGCATTGTACCTAAAGTTCCAAGAATATAGATATACCTTTGATCCGTGTAACAAGGGAAAGTAATGACGCCCCATTACGAATGGAAATAAATGGACGTGTGCACCCAGTGTACAGAATTTCACTGTGAAAAACCGTAAGCGTTAATATGCTCTTTGGTGAAAAGCACAACAATGACCATAATTTAATTTTTACAAAGAATTGAAATACTTGAAAAATATCAATATACAAGTTTGCCTACTTAAAAGTTTGTTTACAACTTTGTAGAAAACTTCTGTTAGTTTATGATGAATGCCACATAAAGGTTTCATTATTTGTGAACGCATTCATACTACACCCAATCACAAACGAGGAAGCCTATTCATTTAAAAAAAAAATACGGCAGCTAATAGAATTCAAGTATTTGACTCACCGGTCAAATAGTTGCTCCTGATTGGTCGATCAATTGAACAGGTGCCGTGCGTCATCCGCCATTTATCGATTTTACTTGTTAGTACGTGAAAGTGAGGACTCTCAGTGAAACTCTGAATAAAAACAGTGTAATTATTGTGATAAATTTGTTGAACAGTGTTTTATAAGTGTTAATAAATATGACTGAGTGGTATAGAATGAAATCAGGGTATAATAATAAGCATGATTCGTCGGAATTGTCGGTGGAAACATCTTGTGAGATGTCAGATTCGTTTCACATATTTTCGGATAATTTGAGTCCAATTCCGGCGTCTATAGTGCCTAGGAAGTTGGATTTTAGTAATTTGGACGACGATGACGGCATCAGGAATGCGTCACCTGCGCCAGTGTCCCACAGTCCACCTTACAAGCGAGTGAGAGCACTAAGGTAAGTCCAGATTTCGTTATCCTTAGAATCCCATAGAAAATTACCACGCCACACTGCCTATAGGTCAAATTACTGGTCTATACGCTAAATTTTGTTGCACACGCAATGAATATAAGCTTCAGACAGGCTTAGGTGTACATTTTCGTTAATACAGTTTTTGTCATTGGTTTGTTTGATTAAAACATCAAATTTTACAGTAAGTACAACTATTTTGCTGTTCCACATTATTCAAAAGGTCAAATTATGCATGGCTATCCTAATATTCTGTGTTCTTTGAGTAGGTAGATTCTTTTAAGTAGTTTTTGTTAGAAGTGTTGTAAATTGATTCAGGTAATTCTATGGGAAATAGAGAAGTGACCTCTATTTTGCGTTTTTATGTAACCATAAGGTCAAATTACTGATCAATAAGCAAAATTTCAACATCATCACTATGAATTCTTATTTTCTCTGAGCGGATTCTCATTTGAATAGTTTTTGTTTCTTATAGATTTATAAATTTAAATATGTTATTTATAAAAATTATCAAGACATTTATAACTTGTAAAAGTCACAGATATTTTGCCCATTTCCAAAGGTCACATTAAGAATCAATTTGCATGACCGGGAATCGAACCTGCGACCTTATATTTCTAAGGTGAGGCCTGTACTGCTGCGCCACCCCTGCTCTGATTATGGATCAGTTCTCGAATATTCAGTGTCTTTATGATGAATTTCAGTTTCTCCGAGTTGTTTCTCATATAAACAATGTATGTAACAAACTCTTAAATTTTAGTATTGAAATAAGTTCTTCATAAGGTATTATTTTTGTCACTCTCCATTACCTAAGGTCAAATTATGGATTACTACTCTAAAATTTAAGTGTTGACACATTGAATTTAAGTGTATTCTTAATTTAAAAATAAATAAAAATTTATGTTTTTTTTTTAAGTTTCTGTCATAGTGTTATAGGTCTGCAAAAGTTTTCACTATCATAACTTTTTAGAGAAATCTGTACTCAGAATATGAGTTAATATTGATTAAGTTTAGTTAATTTTGTCTACACATGTATTTTATTTACACACAAACACAAATATTTTATGAAAATTCGAAATTAATTAATCACTTCAACTCTTTTTAGTATCCACTGCTGGGCATAGGCCTTCTCTCAATTATGTTATGTGTGTTTAGGCTGTAATCCACACACACTGGCAAAGTGTGGGCTAGTGGGTGTCACATGTTCTCAAATTATTAGTTCCCAGACAAATTGTTTCCTCACCGTGTTTTTCTTCACCACTATTGAGCAGTGGTGATGAAACAATCACCACTGCTCAATAGTAGGGATCGAACCAGTGACCTTATATTTCAAAGGTGAGGCAGATACTGGTGTTCCTACTATACATAATACCTAATAGATTAAAAAGGAAGGTAGTAGAACTTCTGAGTCTTATTCTCTTTGTCATAATTATGTGACGGTCCGGTGGCGTGGTCAGTAAGATGCTTGCTTTTCACGCCTCAGGTTGTGGGTTCGATTCCCACCCGAGACAAACATTAGTGATGAACATTTGTTTGTGTTGAGTCTGGGTGTAAATATCTATTATATGTATATATTTACAAATGAAAAGTATTATAATAATATGTATAGTATATACCAGTTATCTGGTTTCCATAACACAAGCTCTGCTTAGCTTGGGACCAGATGATGGAGTATGTTAATGTCCCATAATATTTATTATTGATTTATTTATGCCAAAAGTATTAAAAAATAATTAGTAAACATAACCACTTAAAAATTTGAAGCAAAGTTTGCATAGAAAATATGGCAGTTAATCTCTAAACAGGTTATAGCAAGTTGTGACATGTTCCATGGACAATTTAAACGATTCATACAAATTCCTGGCTTTACATAACATTTCATTGTTAACTAAAACCTGTTATACAACAACAGAATTTAATGAAATCCATGGTAAACAACAATATGGGGTTTTACCCTTTACATAGGAATTAAAATTTCCTGTTACATAATATAAGCTTAGAAAATCTTTCCCCTTGCTGAGGTACAGGAACAGTTTGTATGCATAAACTATTCATGTTTTAAGTGTGTCGACGACCTCGGTAGTCGAGAGGTGTAAGCCGTCCGATTGGGGTATACTGTGACCGAGAGGTCGCGGGTTCGATTCTCGCCCCGGAGAATATTTGTGTAACAGATATTTGTTTCGGTTTAAGGACTACCCTCCGTGCCTCGGAGAGCACGTTAAGCCGTCGGTCCCGTTTGCCATTTAACACATCTATGACAATTGTTTCATGTAGTCAGAAGTCAATATAATCTTACACCTGGTCTAACTATCTCAACTTCTGGTTCTCTATGGGTTTCGAGGTCTGATGGCAGTCGCTCGTATAATTCTGGTAGCTAGCCGCATCAGGTTAGTCTGGGAGCCGACCACAATAGAAACGGGAAAGAGGCAAGGGAAATGATGATGATGATAAAGTGTACTTGTAAAGATGCTTTAACTAAAGTTAAAGCATCTTTACAAGTACACTTTATCATCATCATGTGTGTTGTATGTGGTTACTTCACCTCCCCCCAAATAATGGCAGAAACAATTTAGTACTATGCCTTTCAAATAAGAATGAGACTGGAAATCCGCCATCCGCCATCCGCCATTTTAGTGTAGTTTTTAATTTTCATGTTTTTTTTTTAGTTCTATATGTCACACACAAATGTAACTGTTCGGAAATAAAGGCTGTATTATTATTATTACATGAGGATTCCTATAAAAGGGTTCTTTATGAGGATTTCTTTGCTCCCGAAAATGAGGATTCTAGGACTAGCTTGCCATTTTACCGAAGATTTGCCAGAAATAAGCTAAAACGAGATTGTGATAGCTCTTGGGCAGCTTAAAAATGGAAAGGCTTCTGGAGAGGATTGCGTTACTACTGATCTCTTAAAAGCAGGTGGTAAACCCATGCTAAAAGAGCTCCAAAAATATCTTTAGGTGTTTCATAATAACTCTCGAGAACAACTATAGATTTGGCTCAAGAGCAAGATAGTTCGATAGGTCTTCAGAAGGGTCTTATCATCCTTTTTGAAGAACAGAATGACAATACTCTTGCTCTGGAGTTCTCCCATCATAAAGAACAGTCTTCAAGACATGTGTGAATAAAAAGTATCTATCACAATGAACAAATGTCACTGGACTGAAGCTCCCCAAAACAAGATGCATATTTGACCATTAACCATAATATAATAGAAAATGTCACTGAAGTTTTAAGAAAGAAAAATCCCCTGGCAAGACTTCTTGTTGCACTCAAGATATAACGAAGGTCGACCTTCTGAACTTCTCCCATCTATCGCAAAATCGGTCTTAAAAATCGGTCATGAGCAGCATTAAAATGCTTCCATCATCAGCTGTCAGCCTGTCACTATTCTGAAAAAGTACTTCAATTTCGAATCCCAACGGAAATTCGAACTTGGGTAAAAACACCTTTGCGTTAACAAAAGACACCTTTATTATGAATCATTCAAAAGAATTTCGTACAAAAATCTGTTAAATTACAGTTACCTCTTCATAATATGAGCCCAACAGCTGACACCTAACAAAAAATACTCCTACATACAAATACACCTAAATAAGTTCGAGTTTTAGCTTTATGTCATTGTGTTAAAGTATAATTTGCAATGGCTATAATGATGATGTATTAGCGAATTTATATCCAAACATGCTTATTAACGTTTTTGTGATCAGGTGATCACACAGACGAAATGTTTAGTAGGTATTAGCCTTTATTGTTATCACGAGCAGCCTGTTTTAGTCCACTGCTGGACTTGGCCTCTTCTAGCACGCCACTTTTTATCACTTTAAAAGGAGAAGCCGGTTCTTAATTTGTCTGTATATTTTTTAGTTTGTTACATAATGTTTGTACAGTGAAACCTGGTTAAGTGAGATATCAAGGGACCAATGTCGTTTCACTGTAGAGGTATTGCACTTACCCAGTGTCTCAGATATCCAGGTATAAATAAATATCTGTCTCATTTATAGAGTTAACTATGATGATAAATCGAAAGAACAAATCCCAGACATAGATGCTTACTTCGTCCTACTAACAGAGGTAATTCAGTGCCAAAGTGTTGGGACCTCAGCATGAGTTTCAGTAATGGAGGTTTCTCACTTATTATAAACACCAGGCCCCACTTAACCAAGAGTCACTGTAGTTCCTGTTTTTAAGTAAAAAATAAATAAATAAATAATAATAATAATGTTTTTGGCACTTCGTTAAAGTCCTAGGTAATAAGATTAAATACGTGCGGGATCCAATACAATTTTAGGTGTCGTAAGGGTTCAAATCCCGAGAATTTAACACATTCAGTGCCACTGCCCACGCCTACGCCTACGTCACAAATCCAGCATAATAAATAAATAAATAAATATTCTGGGACATTGACACACACGGTCATCTGGTCCCAAGCTAAGCAGAGCTTGTGTTATGGAAACCAGATAACTGGTATATACTATACATATAATACTTTTCTTTTGTAAATATATACATATAATAGATATTTACACCCAGACTCGACACAAACAGAAAAGTTCATCACTAATGTTTGTCTCGGGTAGGAATCGAACCCACGACCTGCGGCGTGAAAAGCAAGTATCTTACCGACCACGCCACCGGCCCGTCAAATCAGCATACGGGTCATTCTAAGTTAAGAGGTAATATGTTGTATGAAGCGACGGCATGGCATTTTTTTTATATTTTTACATAAGTATACATTTTATGTAATAGAAACTTTTAGGATGAAAACATTTACAAAGTGGCCAGTCAATTCGTTGGTTCTTTCTCGTTTTATAAGTGACCAGGGTAAATACTCAGTACAGGGTAGAGACAAGACGACCAGGGGAGGATACTTTATGAACAGGGAAGAGAGATAGACATATCAAAAACACGTTTTTTTAAAGAATTAACTGTATTTATTATTTTTTTATTTTAATTATGAAATATCTAATCAGATTCTAATAATCAGATTTGTTATTTCTTAGCAGTCTTAAGCGCTAGGTACAAAAAATAACGGAGTCTTTACTTTTCCTTTCCATCAAAACAAAAATATCTATAACTTTACTATCAATATGAAATAAATTTTTGGGGGCTGAGTCACCTTCGTCCGTGGGTGTAGACCTTCAATTGAATCCCCACACGTGGTCTTCGGGTGGTGCAAATCAGGTTATAATCAACTGGTAGTAGGCTTCGGCCGTGGTTAGTGACCACCCACCAGACAAAGCCACACCGCCAAGCGGCCTTGCAGAGTTCCGGTGCGATGTCTGGTGACACCATTTAGGATGGTGGGTCGGAGTTGTTGCTCCTTTATGGTTTCTAACCATATGGTGCTACATTCCACTGCCACCTTCTCACCGATAATTATTCGTAATCACGAGTGAATCGGTATACTAGGCTGGCGCGTTCCATCTTAGGCTACAACATTGCTTAACATCAGGCAATTTGTAGTCAAGCGCTAGGCTATCGAAGAATTAAAAGCAAGAAGAATATGAAATAGTCACTAATAAATTAAGCAACAACTTCTCGAAGTAACAGTAATAATTTTTTCTTGATAAACTCTCAAAACATTTTAGTTAAAGGAAACTAAAAAAAATCATTTTCCAAAACCCTCATTCTAAGATATAGATTCGTTAAATGCATAAAATAAACGCCTCGCTTTCATTTTCAAGTTAGGGCAAGGTAGTTTTTTAAAACCTGATCTCAGGTGATCACAGAATTAAAAAAAATATAATTTGACGTTCATCATCTTCTTCATCACCTGTGCACAATGCAACATAACGATATTCTGTTTTTGTATCTTGAAGTTTAACCAGCACAAAGCCCCTATTGCTGAATGTTTCCTTTCCAGATCTTGAGGGCTTTGAGTCATCTTTGTGCAGTTAGGTTTAAATACTGGTAGGTACAGAATGCTGTAGTGTTTCTTGAGGCTTCTTCCTGTGTTCTTGAGATGTGAAATAGATGAGTAGGTCATCTTCGAAATCGCTAGCTCTGTAAATAATCATCAACGCGTAGATTGAATTTACAATGTGTTTCTGGATAATCCACAGTATCCAAATGAAAATGACGACATAACTTTAAGTCACAGAAGCAGCTCAAACTTTTCAATGTCAGGCAATTACGTATATATACGCAATCGGTAACTTAGTGAACTTTTAGTGTGCCTGAAAATCTCATATTAAATTGTAAAGTCAGAGAAAAATGCAGAAATATTCATGAAAACGCATACAAATGTATCTTCCCTGGACTTTAAGTATCTCCCCTGCTATTAAAAGTGCCAGGGGAAATACGCCAGGTGAGAGACATTTTCGATTGATATCTTAAATAGCCGAAAAAGTGTTTCTCATACGCAATTCACAATTAAACGTAAGATTGTATGCACTATTCATAGCGAACGTGTAAGTTTATATTAATAATTTAACTAATAATTTCTAAATGAAACTTACCAGAGGAAAGACTACATTCACTCAACATTTCTACATCCAGCGAGCGGTGGGACTGAAATGGCCGTTAAAATGGCTGCTCAGTGGGCTTATGGGGTGCTTGCTGCTAGCTTCACATTACATCCTATGCACTCAAGGTCACAACTTCCACAACTTAGTAAAAAAAAACTGAATTTTAAACGAAAACCAAAAGCCAGGGGACGAGACACGTAACTCGGGGGACAAATTTCGGCGTTGATTTTATTTATGAAAAATTGGAATAAAAGTAATTTTACGTATAAGACACTGTAAGTAAGTTATTGTTCTGTATAAAATAAACGATGATAAAGTCATTATTGAATTTTAATACATTCATAATAACTGGCTAACAAATAAAGTCGGTTTGGGGACAGACCAGGGGATTTTTCTTATATAAAAACTTATTGTGACTAAACTACGTACATTTCTGTAATAAATTTAAGTGAGCAAATAGAAAACATTTAGTTTTAAGTAATTAATTAGTTAATAAGGAAGTTAGTATATAAAAAAAGTATTTTTTTGTCCTGGCCATGGAAAGTACCTCTTAACTTAGAATGACCCATACATCATCAAGTCATTCACGAACACACTAGGCGTGTTTTCGGTTTTACATTGTTAAGCCAAAGATTGCGCTATATTTTCTCTCGAAACGCTCATAACACGATTGCATTATATACTATAGCGCCATTACTAAGAATTGGAAAATTAAGTTGGCATCAAAAGTGTTAAGGCGCCGATGTTGATCCTGGCGCACAGGAAGAGCATTGGTGGGTTAAGTCCATGTATAAATGAAGGCTATAGGCTACATTAGACCACGCTATGACCAACGCAGAAGAAGTTGCGCGGGTCAGATGAATTAAAATTGCCGTTAATGGTCACTACACATTTACTAAAAGTGGATAGACCGGTTCGCGGGAGTAAACATGTTTTTTAGCTGGAAATGTATATAACAAAGGTTACTTATTAAATTCTTAACCGACTCACAAAAAAGGGCAGGTTACTAAATACAGATGTTTAGTATATTTTTTTAATGTTTGTTCAGGTTTAAGTCAATCATATTTTCAACCGACTTCAAAAAGAAGGATGTTCTCAATAAAACTGTATGTTTTTTTGTATGTATGTTTCGCGATATTTCTGCCAATTATACTTGGATTTTGATCATACTTATTTTGTTTCAAAGGGTATACTTTTTATTAAGATTTTATCATAATCGGTTGACCGGGTTTTGAGTTATTGTTGGAACATTGAATTCTGTTCGAATTTTTATAAGGCTATATTGTGTTTGAAACAGATATCTTCCTCAACTAGCTAACTAAGTACCGCGTGTTTTTCACCCTTTCAAACCGTTCTTAGACCTCTACGAATATTTTATAACCATAATCAAAACGGTTCTGCCGTTCTCGAGTTTTTGTGAGACATACATACGTCAATTCATTATTATACTTAACTATAATAGTATTATAAAGCTAAAGAGTTTTGTTGAACACGCTAATCTCAGGAACTACTAGGCCTTAGACAAATTACATAAGAAGCGATAACGAACCATCGAAAGGAATAAAATTTATGGAATTGTCACGTGACATTTCGAAGGTAAATGACATTCCCATTGATGTTACTCTTTCCTATCTTATCGTTACCCATTCGCTATGTAATTTGTCTAGGGTCCCTGGCCCGATTTAAAAAATTCTTACACTGTTAAATAGCCCATTTATTGAGGAAGGCTATAGGCTACTTTTTTATTGCACTGCTGGCCATGATATAGGTGAGGCGGGCGGAAAGCTTGTTATGTATGAAGAAGGTCCTTTTAGGAATCTTCTTTTTTGTATTTTTTTACCCAACTGCGCCAAAAGAAGGGTGTTTCGAGTGTATGTAGAGCCAAAACATCTTTTCGCATCTGAGCTTGTGAGATATCGTTAGATTCGTCTTAGTCGAGAAAGTGACACTGGGCACATCAAAATTGTAAAAAAAAAATAGGATTTTCTGCGCCTAATCAGTTCACCATCCAATTTAAGTTGGAAGATGTTGACGCAGTGGGTTATTGATTTTTTTAAATAATTTTGTTTGTTCTTTTACCCGAATGCGTAATATTGCACGTAATTGACGGGCCGCGCCGGTGGCGTGGTCGGTAAGATACTTGCTTTTCAAGCCGCAGGTCGTGGGTTCGATTCCCACCCGAAACAAGCGAGTGTCGAGTCTGGGTGTAAATATCTACTATATAAAAATAAGTCGGGTTTTCCTTCCTGACCCTATAACTCCAGAACGCACGAACCGATATCCACGGTTTTGCATTCGTTGGAAAGGTCTCGGGCTCCGTGAGGTTTATAGCAAAGAAAATACAGGAAAAATTTCAACAGAAAAGCGAGGCAATGTTACATAAAACGAAGCCATCTGGTGGCGAAACGGAGTTCGCCGGGTTTGCTAGTCTATTATAAGTATATATTTACAAAAGAAAAGTATTTTAAGTATAGTATATTATACCAGTTATCTGGTTTCCATAACACAAGCTCTGCTTAGCTTGGGACTAGATGACCGTGTGTGTTAATGTCCCAGAATATTTATTTATTATTATTTATTTTTAAATTCATCCGTGAAGCTGGCTAAATAATAAATATATTCAATATGTAATTCGAAATAGGCACCTATCTGTACAAAATATACTTGCTTGCCACACTTGCTTAACACCTGAGATGTAAGATGGGGTTCATCTAAGGGTGGAGTACAATAGAACATTCTATTACAATGTGTTACAATTCTTTGTGTAAGGATCCTGTACAGATGTCGATCTTACTACTATATTTCCGGCCCGGCTTCGCACATTAGGGTGGGACTACAAACTTCCGGAAACACCGGATCCGGAAAAAAAACCGGAATATAATTGTTTCTGGGTAAAAGTCGCGATCGGAAGGTCCCTGATCCTTGTAGTTGATGATGATGCTGACAATAATTGCTAAAGAGTCTTTATTGAATCTTGGCTAAATAGGGTCTAGCTAGACCCAGGGCATTGATTCTCGTGCTTTTGATACGTTGCAGTCTGCAAAGTATATATTATTATATTATTTTTATTGCGCTATTTGAATCAGAAAAAAACTGCTTCTGATGGGGTCTGGGTCACATAATTTACCCCTCCACTACGTCGACAGGTGGGGCGCGCGGTTATTATTATTATTATTATTATATGTACATATGTACATGAAGTCTGAAAAGACTTTGAAACGTCGGGATCTAAATTCTAATCGCGATAAAATCTGTTAAAAAGTAGTTTTATCTCAATGTGTGATATTCGCGTAAATCTAAGGCAATACTAAAATGCCGTAGTTAAAACCTTTGGAAAGAATGAGAATATGATGTAAAATGAGATTTCGAGTTTGAATTTTAATAAAAACAATTAACAAGTTCCATTAATCGTGATTCTATGTTAAGAAAACGCGCTGGTACACATTTTCTTTTTTTTGTGCTTTCCGTCGTCTATGTTATTGTCGAAAAAAAATGGCGATTTTATTAGTTTTCCATGACATTAGCCATTTTTAGCGACATTTGTCTATTAGAGATAAATGTTTAAGCGTGAAAATCGGTGCCTAAGTGGTCTGGACTTGTGTTGATATGTCAGTCAGTTAGTTTCTTCTATATTTAGATAGAAGATAGTAGGTAGTGTTGTCACATTGTGTGCAAAAAAGTTACTATAACTTTTTTTGTTGTCCCTACCGAATTATTCTGGATTCGTATGCGTTCCTCCTGGTAGGATATACAGGAACCATGATTATTGATGTACTTATTTATATGTTGCAGATTATTCGACAGCCCACACACGCCGAAGACTCTCTTGGAGAAATGCTCGACGCCTTCACACCATCCGCCTCGGTCAAGACTTTTTCCACCTAAATTAAATGCACAGACAGGTTTGTGTATAATTCCGCAACCTTATCATGTACTCACGCCTGTGTCACGTAGTTTTTTTAAGTTATACTAAGATGGCGGACGTATAAAGCCCATCTAACAGTAAGCAACACCAGAGCCCGTATTACGAGTTTACTATCATTGCTACCGAGTATCTCTTTAATGTAAATTAGTAATTAAACCTTTATTCCCAGGCATGCCATCAGGCTCCAGTCACCACCTCCACCCGCCGGGAGACGACGACAGTGCACTCGGCAGCTTGCCGCCCGACGAGCTGGACGAGTCCCGGCTTCAAGTCAAGCGGCCGGTCGCCAACATCAACCCTTTTACACCTGACGGTCAGTTGAAAGATTACACCTGGATATATTTCGTTTTGCAACATTTTCTAGAGTTCTAAAATATGTAAAGCAACTATGATTAGACATAATTGAAGAAAATTGTTTACTCTCAAATTTTTTTAACCCCAGTGGTGAAGAAAAGCCAAAAATACATATACATACATACATATTTACATAGATACATATTTGTATCTATGTACATTTGGGGTGTAAAGGAGAGGTCAAAAGTGGGCTAGAATTTTGAACACCAATGTGATATACCTCATTGGAAAGCTTATTTAATAAGCTGTTAGAATTTAACTAAACACGAATTTTAGGAGCAACCATTTTTGTAAAAATCAAAAAAATGTAATAGAAAAACAAAACGCACATTACCTTTAATTATCCGTTTCCTAAGCAGTATAAATATTGCAATCACGTCAACAATTGCATTCTGTTACAGTACTTTTCTCTTGTAATATTATTCTAGTTGCAGCTTAATGTAATTATGACGAAAAATATTTGTTATCTTATTAGTGTAATAACAAAACGCGTGGAAAAAAATATAATTACGGGAAACGTCATGATGTCATTGTCATTGACCAGTTTGATTGACAGCGTCGAAATAGTTTTGATTTTTTTGGTTGCTCAAAATTGTCATTTGACCATGGGGTTGCCAATTGCAATAATCATAATATTGCATTAAGGATTCTTATTTTCAATTTCAATTTTTAAAAAATCGGGGGGCTGTAAAATTATTTTAAATACACCAAAAAATTTAATTAATTATGCTCTATTAACCTATGTAACTCAGATTGCTGTTCAAATTTACAATTATTTTAATCCCAGGCTCTATACATTTTTTGAACGTCTCCTTTGTAAAATGTAAATTTCCTATCAGGTAAAATTTGAGATCGGATGTATTCAAATTATTGTTCGAGACTCTGGTTCAATCAGAGGTCTTCCAAACCCGTTTTTTTTAGAATCAGGGCGGTTCCTGATTATTATAATCCTGGCCTTAGATCTATGGGCCGATTTTTAGAGTTATAACATGACAGGCAGTACAATTTCATTTTAAATCTAAAGTCACTATAAGATTTGTATTTTTTTTTATTGTCACTGGTTAGTGCAAGTCAGGTGACGATAAGTTGGCGGTAGGCTTACATACGGTTAGTGACTACATGTCAAATTGCTCTGCTACGAAGTCCCGACCTCATCTGATAGGGTTGGTTCGAAATTTCATATTCAATAATAATTTTTTTTTTGTCGCATAGGCCAAGCGCTGAACAAGAAAAAGCGTGCGTTATCAAAAACGCCGACGTGGGGCGACGCAACGCCAGAACAGCCGGCGAAGAGATTACGGGTATGTGTATACTTTTACTATCTCAAAATGAACTCCCTATTTCCTTTATACTCCATAAATACCTAGCTACTGCTTTTGAATACCTTTCGGCAGAAATTTTAGAACTTGCTGCCGATGTAGCTACTACAAATGAAAAGGGAAGGGTTATACCTAGACATATTCTTTTCGCAATAAGAAATGATGAAGAATTCAGTAAAATGTTATTAGGAGTAACTATTTCACAAGGGGGTGTATTACCATCGATCAATCCAAATAGTGTTAAATCTAATTTTTTATACTTGAATTTTTTTATTATGTTTTGTTGTAGGAATCGAATATCTCTCGATACAATGTCGAGTTCATAGAGCTAGGAGTGATCGGTCGCGGTCAGTTCGGTCGCGTGACCAAGTGTGTGAACAAGCTGGACGGGTGCGTGTACGCGGTGAAACGGTCGCTGCGACCAGTCGCAGGCTCCGCGGCCGAGCGCGCTGCTCTCACCGAAGTGTACGCACACGCCGCGCTGGGCAAGCATCCGCATGTCGTCAGGTATGTCGATGTAACGGTCGCTGCGACCAGTCGCTGGGTTCGCGACCATACAAAGTATTTCTGACGACCTCGGTAATCGAGCGTAAGCCGTCCGATTGGGCTATACTGTCCCTGGGAGGTCGCGGGTTCGATTCCCGCCCCGGACAAAATTTGTGTAACAACAAAAATTTGTTTCGGTGTCTGGTTGGTTGAGGGACTACGCTCTGTGCCTCGGAGAGCACGTGAAGCCGTCGGTCCCGGTTGTCATTTAACACATCTATGACAATCGTTACATGTAGTCAGAAGGCAATACAATCTGACTTCAGGTCTAACCATCTCGGCTACTGGTTCCCTAGGGTTTTGAGGTCTGATGGCAGTCGCTCGTATAGTTCTGGTAGCTAGCCGCATCAGGTTAGACTGAGAGTCGACTCCAATAGAAATGGGAAAAAGGCAAGGGGAATGACTCAGTGTATTTTTCCACAGATACTATTCAGCGTGGGCAGAAGATGACCATATGATAATACAGAATGAGTACTGTGACGGGGGCTCGTTACAACAGAAGATGGAAGCTGGACCGCTTGCAGAAAGTGAACTACTTCTGCTCTTAGCTCATATTGCTGACGGATTATCGTAAGTAATAGAGAAATGACTATTAATGTACGAGCCATGTCGTACATTTCTGCATATTCATATCATTGCATTTTTATGTCTTGTACATCAATTTACAATGAAATGAAATGAAATGAAAATATGCTTTATCTTTTTTTGAGACGCGAGTCTATTTAAAAATAGTCCAATTTCTTTTCCTACCGTGCAGTGAATGACTGGAAACTACTGAGAAACACTGACAAGAAACTCAATAGGCTTTTTTCTTTTTTAAATGAAGTACCTATATCTATTACATGATATAATCCCTACTAATCCCTACTAATATTATAAATGCGAAAGTAACTCTGTCTGTCTGTTACGCTTTCCCGCTTAAACCACTCAACTGATTTTAATGAAACTTGGCACAGACAATCTTTAGACCCTGAGAAAGAACATAGGCTACCTTTTATTGCGAAAAAAAAACGAAATCCACGCGGACGAAGTCGCGCGCCGCCGCTAGTTTCTAATAAAATATTCACCACAGCTAGACACTTTCATTTGACATTCTGGCATAATAATATGACATTTAATAAGTTATGTACGAGGTCACGTGCGTAGCCCGTACAATTAACACATTCTAAAATAATTATAAAATCCATGTTATGTAAGAAAGCTTGTTATAAAATTTAACAGTCATATTCATAAAAATCTTTTAAGACTATAGTTAAAATGGACTTTGCCTCTATTACTAATATAAATGTTAAGATGACAGATAAAGACAAACGAATTATAAACCTATTTTAGCTATAATGAGCTTAAAGACGTTTAAAATACAGGGACTTAGGGGATTAGACTATTTAAATTATAGAGAATGCATGGAAATGGTTCTTCTAACGCAACACACTAAACAAATTGTAAAAGATATAACAAAAGTATATAAAGTTGCATAATTTGGGACAAAATGCCGCTGTACGAAGTAATAAATAATAATAATATAGTGGCACATTAACACACACGGTCATCTGATCCCAAACTAAGCAGAGCTTGTACTATGGAAACCAGATAACTGGTAATATACTACTTAGAATACTTTTCTTTTGGAAATACATATTTAAATATAGATAATTACACCCAGACTTAAGACAAGCAGACAGTTCATTACACAAATGTCTGACTTGCTTGACTGACGGCTTGAGAAGCAAGCATCTTACTGACCACGCCGCTGGCCCGTCAAAGATTCATTTCAATAGCTTCACGTATCATTCTTTGTAGGAACTGGTTTTCTTTGACCTGTGTTAAATACAATTGCTGAATTAGGCACTAAATGGCGCTGTGTATCTGTGAAATTATTATTATTAAGGTACATTCGACAGGTACATCCACTCGCTCCACCTAGTCCACATGGATGTGAAGCCAGGGAACATCTTCATCTGCAGCGGAGAGGTGGATGCGCATGATTCTGATGATGGATACGATGATGATGAAACGCCGCATACGCACAACTATAAGATCGGTACGTACAAAAATCTTAATTGTACGTTTCAAATAAGAATATGACTGGAAATCCGCCATCTTGGACTGGCGTATGCGCAATAACTTCACATTTTTTAGTACAGTACACAAGTTTCTATGTACTTGTGTACAAGTTTGTGGGATTCTAGCGCGTGATTTTACTTAGGTAACTTTTTTAACATACTTTTTTACATATATCACTTTTCCATACATTTTTTACAATTTAATTAATTTGTTACGTGTGGTGTGATAATTTATGCTGACGCTACTTTTGCTTGGTTTTTTGGTGTGAAGTTACTAGAACATCATCATCACCATTGGAGTCTATTGAAAGGTGAGCCAAGAGGCTTATTGGCAATGAATCCCTCGTCAAGGCTAAATAGCAACGCCTCGAGCATCGCCGTATAGTTGCTAGTCTTTCGGTCTTTTACCGGATACACTTCGGAGAGTGTGCGTTGGAATTACACAATCTTATTCCCCCATCCCCGTTCTTCCACCGGACAAGTAGAGGTACGGCTATGCGCCACCGTTATATGGTGGAAATTCCACGGGTACGCACAAAGCGCTTTGCTTCGACTTTCATTGTGCGAACTGCCAAATAGTGGAATTCGCTGCCGGCATCTATGATTCCCGATAGCTATAATCTAGTGGTCTTCAAGTCGAGAGTGAATCGGTATTTACTGGATAAGAGCGTTCCATCGTAGACTGCAACATTGCTTCACATCAGGCAAATTGTGGTCAAGCGCAAGCCTATTTTAGATTAAAAAAAAACCATCGTCATCGGTCTATTCTTATCCACTGCTGGACATAGCCCTCTCCTAAAGTACTCCACTGAGCACGGTCCGCGGCTTTTTTCATCCAGTTCATACCAGCCACCTTGCAGAGATCCTCACTCCACCTAGTCTAAGGACGTCCTACGCTACGTTTGCCTATCCGTGGTCTCCACTCAAGAACTTGTTTACCCCAACGGTTGTCAGTTCTGCGGCAGTTATATGGTACTTGATATCGAAAAATATACATATAACAGGAAAAGAAAAATTGATCATTTTTAATCTTCAACTAAGAAAAACTAAAATACACCCTATAATGTTATTGCAGGTGACCTGGGCCATGTGACCTGCATATCCTCACCCTCAGTGGAAGAAGGTGACTGCAGATATCTGCCCAAAGAAGTGTTGCAAGAAGACTTCACGCATTTAACTAAAGCTGATATATTTGCGTTTGGTGAGTTATAAGTCTTACTTCCTACTAATCTTTAAGTAAATAAAAATTAATCCCTATTTCCCTTGGTCACACCATCACGAGTGAACGGCTGGACCGATTTCGCTAATTAGAATATTTTAGAATATTTCTTGAAGTACGAGGATGGTTCTTCGTAGAGAAAACTTCCTCCGAGACTGCTTGACCGATTTTTATGGAATCTTTCATGTATCTATATTCGATAGGTCTGAGAATCGGTCTTAATCTATTTTAAGACCCGGTAGGTGGCACTGCTTTACCGGGCAGGACGACGTCTGCGGGGTCCGCTAGTGTTATAATAATATATGAGAGCAGCGGTGGTGCAGTGATATCGGTTTCACCTTTGTAATTTAAGACCGCTGGTTCGGTTCCCGGTCGTGCCCTCACATCTTTGTGAGAATTGAACACGAGATGTCTATTCTTATTCTTATTCTTTATTGTACGCAAAACACATATACAATTATAAATAGGAAACAACAATATACAAACAATAATATATTGATGGGCCGGTGGCGTGGTCGGTAAGATACTTGCTTTTCACGCCGCAGGTCGTGGGTTCGATTCCCACCCGAGACAAACATTTGTTTAAATATGTCTGTTTGTCTTGTGTCTGGGTGTAATTATCAATATTTAAGTATATATTTACAAAAGAAAAGTATTGTACGTAGTATATGACCAGTTATCTGGCTTCCATAGTACAAGCTCTGCTTAGTTTGGGATCAGATGACCGTGTGTGTTAATGTCCCACTATATTATTATATTATTATTATTATACACAGGCGAGCTTAATTCAAATATGAATTTTCTACCAGCAAACCTCTAGAAGAGAAAACTTGTGGAATGGGTAGAAGTGCACAACGAATAACTTTAAATACATACATATACCTATATACTAACATTACATACTATGTACTTAGATATATTATACAATATATACAAAATAAATATATACTAATGATTTGTCTGTCTGTGGTCAATAAGACAGTGTTCTTTTATTTTTCCTTTGAACACATCGAGCAAAGAGCTCGACCGTATGGAATGTGGGAGAGAATTCCACAAACGCACTGCGCGCACAGTGAAGGAAAGTGTCTAAGTTTTTTTATTATTTATTTTCTAGGTTTAACACTGTTCGAAGCCGGTGGTGGTGGTCCGCTGCCAAAGAACGGTCAGCAGTGGCATGAGTATAGAGACGGCAAGCTGCCGGACCTGCCCAACTTGTCTAGGGAGTTCAACCAGCTGTTAAAGGTATGTACTGGTTTTCATAAGTATACTAGCTGTAATACCCGGCTTCCCTCGGGAGTTGATATGAGGTTACGTGGTAGTTGAAATAAAAAAATAAACTATGACGTAAAAAGTAAAAAATATATATATATTGAAAACATATATATTTACATGTATTTACATTATCATGGACATATATATTTACATGTATATTTAAACATATATATTTACATGTATTTACATTTTCTCATTATTTATACTACTTGTTTATAAACAACATTTTTCATTTTATTGTCCGGGGTATATATATATAAATTTTTCGAATTTCCTACTCTTGAGCAAGCTACATAAAGCTGACCGTGAGAGAAGCAGGATTCTTTGAGGTTGATGCCAGATAACCGTCCTCTCCGTGCAGAAATATTAAAGGATATTGAAGAGAATCATATGAACGGTGTGTCTCTGCAATGCGTTGTAGTCCTTTTCTTCTTCGTTGTAAAATTATGTCACGGCTTGTATTTTCATTGTCCACAATTACGATGGCGACTTCATCTATCTGAGGTGCATTAAATCTACGTTCGTGTTCTCCACGTGGTCTTTTATCGGCTCGAATCACAATTTTATAGTCATCAGAAATCATGCGATCTAGTGTTGTTTTGAATATGTAAATCAGTTGATTGTATTTGTGTAAGATCCTCTGTACATCTTGGATTATTTCGCGTTTCAATCCATTAAAATGTGTACTTCGTTGATCAATTTCTTGTTCTTCATTTCCAATGAAATATACTTGCAGAAATTTATAGTCATCGTTAGGCATTGGTAGTAACGATCCTATTTTGTGATAAATTTGCCCTTGAATTGAAAATACATATTCAAATTCATCTCTATTAGTGTTAGTCGAAGTAACACCGAAAGAAGTCATTTGAAAGCAGGAGTTGTATGATCTTATATTTTGAAGAAAGTGTTTTGATTCTGGTGTTTCCCCGGTCATGTAATGTAGAAATTCCTGCGGAGGTGCTTCCAGTGGTGGTAATCGAATTTTTCCATTCATGCAACAGAGACCTGGTGTTTCTTTACTGAATTTTTTCGCGTGGCAAAATTGGCAAATGTTATTCATTTTTCCGATCACAACATATTTATGATTGTAATATTTCTTTGTCGATTCGTAGTGGAATGCTTCCTTTGTTAGATTATCTTTTAAAATTCTCGATTCTTCAATAGTTTTATTTTCGCTTCTTTCTTCGCTTTTTCCGCTTCTCAGGGTGCTCATTCTGGTTCGTTGATTTTGTAAACGTGCTTCGCGCTGTTCTTCCGTTTCATTTCTTCGATATTCTTTTTGTTTCCGCCGTTTCGCTGCAGAACTGGCAAGATCTCCACCTCTTTTACGTCTAGGCATTATATTCTGTAAAATATAAATTAAATGAACATTTTATAGACAAATATATTATTACGTAAACGTGGGGCACGTTGAGACAAAGAAAACAAAATTATTTAATCTTCAAGCGGTCGCGCGATATTTTGTTTACGGCCAAAGTATATCGATTCAACGCCGCGCGACTACTTGAAAGTTAAGGAAATTACAATTAAAAGAAAAGAAAAAAAAACCATTAGAATTAATTAAATACATTATTAAAAATACTCACATTTAATATTTCACAATAAAGGCTCACAGATAACTTTTTTTTTTCTTCACTTCAAGATCATGAATTAATTAAACACACTATTAAAAATACTCACACGTGATACTTCAAAATAAAGGCTCACACAGGTAACTTCTTTCTTTTTCGTTTCGAAGTGGCTTGTTCCGCTGTTCAAATCGAATTAATTCTGGCGGGCGACACCGGGCTCTTATATATTCAGAAAGCTAGGCTCTAGGGTATTCCAGAAAGTTGGCTTTATGGAGACTATACACATGAAGTGTATAGTTGGCTCTAAGATATTCGAGAAAGATGGCTCTAGGATATTCAAGAAAGTTTGGGAATATTTACTTTCTCACACCTTCTAGGTATAGAATGTTCTCGACGTTATCGTTCGCCGTAACAATAGGTTTTGCAGCTGTAGCATACGCAGTAAAGGCGCGAAATTTAAAAACTTAAATTTTAAAATGTTTTCAGAAGTAATTTGAATAACTAAAATGATATCGCTTTAACTCCAACATATAAGTTAGCTACTGCTGTATAAATACACAAAATTTAATAACTTTATTATGGTAACAAATGTAATTTAAGACTTTATTGAAATGAGAATTTTAAATTTCGCGCCCCAAATAATCGTTCTTTTAAGTCCATATTGTGTACAATGAATGAAGTTCAACTATTTGACAACAGATGGCGCGACTACACTTACTTTCCAAGTTGAAGGGTTGGAAAAGCCCTTATATCTTTAAAAACACACCCTTTAGGTTAAAACGGGAACTTTCTTGTTCGAGGGGGGATAAAGGGTTATGGTAACAAATGTAATTTAAGACTTTATTGAAATGAGAATTTTAAATTTCGCGCCCCAAATAATCGTTCTTTTAAGTCCATATTGTGTACAATGAATGAAGTTCAACTATTTGACAACAGATGGCGCGACTACACTTACTTTCCAAGTTGAAGGGTTGGAAAAGCCCTTATATCTTTAAAAACACACCCTTTAGGTTAAAACGGGAACTTTCTTGTTCGAGGGGGGATAAAGGGCTATCACACTATATAAGTCCCTTTATCGTGATGGGACTCCTTTTTAAGTTTTATCGGCACGCACATTTTATCAACTTAGTTTTATTATATATAATGATGTATGGCCTTCTAGACAGAATTATGGCCTTGTAGATATAAATATGACTTCCCAAACGAAGCTAAGGCGTCCTGGACATATTTATAACAATTTTGACATGGCACCAGACCGAAACTATGGCATTTGAGATATGACTGGCCTTTTTAACATATCTATAACCTCCTCGACAAAGTATGGCCTCTAGGACTTATATTTGCTAATTTGAGACTTAACTATATCTTCGTAGACAGTGTAAATATAATTAAACTAGATTCCGCCCGTGGCTTCGACCGCGAAACTGATCTCACTAATCTTGTTTCTCTATACAAACTTTGGAACCCCGTTTCACCCCCTGAAAGGGTGAGTTTTGAAAAATCCTTTCTTAGTGCACCCCTAGACCCCATAAGGAACCTATGTGCCAAATTTGGAGTCTCCAGACCCAGCGGTTTGGGCTCTGCGTTAATATGTCAGTCAGTCAGTTTCTTCTTTTATATATTTCGAAGATATAATTTTAGTTTCACAGAAATAATTATGGCTCATACAACTTAACTTTAATCTTCTGAATATATCAATGGTCTCATAGGGATCACTATGGACTAATAAATATGTCGGCGAATCCATAGTATTGCGATTATCAGATACACCTTCTTCATACATCTCGATAGGACACAAAAAAACACCACAGAAAACTAATCAATATCTCTGCCAATGACTACAGCACCTCCCTAATCACAAATATTCACAAAATGTTTGGATGGAAACGGATGCCTTTTTGTGAGATCAAATTTGGTTTGCAAACACCGCGTACTCTACACGAGCTTATATTTTTTTAACAGAAAATGGTGGACCCGGACCCCTCAGTACGTCCGTCAGCGGCGCGCCTAAAACGTCACCCTCTATTACACCCGTCGGGTAATAAGAGTAAGTCCCAGCTCAGACGAGAACTAGCCGCTGCAAAAATGAAGAATGAGCTATTAGCTAGGAAACTACAGGAAGCTGCTAGGTATGTATATATTATAATAATAATAACTACGGGCTGGTGGTGTGGTCGGTAAGATACTTGCTTTTCACGCCGCAGGTCGTGGGTTCGATTCCCACCCGAGACAGACGTTTGTGTGATGATGATGAATATGTATGTCTGTTTGTCTCGTGTCTGGGTGTTATTATCTATTATAAGTATGCTATGCCGAAGGTAGTGGGTACGATTCCTACCCAGGATATACTTTTGTGTGATGAACATGATTTTGTTATGTATCTGGGTGTAATTTATCTATATTAAGTATGTATTTACAAAAGAAAATGTATTTAAGTATTATATCCGTTCCTAGTTCCCTTATCACAAGCAAATATAATTGTTTAGTTTGGGACTAGATAGCGCTGTGTGTATATGAAAATATTATTATTATTATAATGCACAAGTCTGTGCAAACACCACAAAAAGCTAATCAATACATCTGCCAACATTTTGTATTTTTTTGGATGGAAATGGATGCCGTTTTGTGAGATCAAATTTGGTTTGCTCACCCTACCGGCCTCATAAACATTGTCAGCTGACGTGACAATGACAATCGCAGACGAGCAATCCGAGTGCCACTGTTTAGTCAACAGTGTGTTACGTTTATAGTTTACACGCTAAGACCTATTATTGGTATGTAATGTTTTTTTTTTTTTATTTCAGATGTATAAAGTCTTTAACGCCTAATCTCATAAACAACCAGGAGTCCGCGAAATTCCGAACACGTTCAGCCAAAAGGTTGCAAAAACCACCACGTTTAGAACACAACATCGCTGAGATAATACAATCTGTGACGTCACCCATTAGAATAGATAGAATGCACAGGCGAACGAAAAGAGTATAACGAAGAAAACTAAAAAGAAAATGTAAAAAATACAAATATTTGAAAAGGGAAAATGTATAAAAAATTAACACATTTTTTTAGAAAAAGTGTACACAAATTTGCTTTTAGTGCCAGTACACCCGCAAGTAATTGTTGTTATTGTAATAAAATACGAAATCAAATAAATTACATTCTGAAACAGATGTTGTCTGATGTTAAACGATGCTGTGGTCTATACTGGAACGCGCTTACCCATTGTACCGATTCACTCGTGATTACCTTTGTTTTATTATCTTTCTATGCAAATTGTCAAGTTCTCTTTCGGGTGTACATACATGTGTTTTGTCTAAACAGCGGCATCCTTTGATAATGCAGATGGTAAGGCAGTAAATTACTAATACACTAAGTTAATGGACTTTAACAAAGGTTTCTGTAACTTATTATCGGATGTCATAGACAATAAAAGCTTCCCAACGACTAGATACATACTGGACTCGCGGCTTCATACCAAAAACCAAGCGAAAGTACCGTCAGCACAAAATATCAAACCACACACAGTAATATTATTTTAAAATTTATGGAAAAGTGATTGATGTAGATAAATTTACATAGATATGTAACTACATACAGCTACTTACCTAAGTAAATTTAAGCGCTAGGATACCACAAACTTGTACAAAAATACTTATACAATGATAGAAACACGTTTTAACTTATAAAACAGCTTTTTTTCGTTCGAAGTTAATAAAATATTTTCATACCTAAATATTCGACTCCAAATTTCCAACATCACTAGAACGACAATAACTTCACGCATTTTTTAAGCTATTGCATAGCTTCTATCGCCGGCCTTGCTTGAGACCGAATCCAGAAATTCCGTAACGAAAATAACCTAACACCCCCCACTCCGACCGGCACAGCGGTGATACTTTTTAGTTTTGCCATCTATCGATGAATAGCAGAACTTTTAATGACTTTTTGAAATATCAAGCTTGTCTCTTTAGTACAGCAACTCGCCTCTAGGTGGCATTGGTTGTATCGGTAATATTGGTTGTATTGTTGGTTGTAATTCGTTTTCTTATCGGTCACCATGCTCAAATAGGAAGAAAAAACAAAGGGAAAAATATACTGCAAAAATAAAATAAATTAATAATTATAATTACATATGTTGATATAAAATGCTATGCAATAGTTTTACCGGGGCAGTCTCCAAGTGCCACACGTCTTTTTTTTCATCTAGATGTGATTATTATATTGAACGAATATAGACTTATTACGCGAATATCACACATTGAAATAAAACTACTTTTAAACGGATTTTATCGCGGTTTATTTTAGATTTTAGATCCCGACGTTTGACATTAAACATTAATATTTAAGTTGCTTAAATCGGAACGCAACTAAATATTAATGTTTGGAGGTAGTCAGTAATAATTGTGATTAATATTTTTGGACGTCAAATACCTCAGTCCACTCGTGAAAAGACTTCGAAACGTCGGGATCTAAAATCTAAAATAAACCGCGATAAAATCCGTTAAAAAGTAGTTTTATTTCGCACGAACATTTTTGCGCACCGTACTGAAAAATGTGAAGTCGTTTATTCCGCTCCAAGATGGCGGATTTCCCGTTCTATTCTTAATTGAAACGCATAGTAATTGGTAGGGTGTTAAAATCATAGCTAATCTTGATTAGTTTGCTCAAATTCTTTTCCTTGAACGAAACAATCAAGATATAAGCTAGGCGATGTCTATATGTATCTGGTCGATGGCACTCCCCCACCTTTGTAAAATCAATATTTTTACATCAAATCTACTCTCTACATAAAAGATGTTACTCTTTCATTACGGCTGAAGCAATTTAGATAAAAATGTTGCATACATTTTGTCTGGATATATGTTACTTTTTATTCCAGTAATTATGTTCTTTATGATACTTTTTGTACTACACGCCTTAGAGCGTTTAACACGAGAGAGTACGCAATATCTAGCACTAAATTGTTTCCGTCAGTTTTTGTGTGAGGCGAGGTAACCACATACAGCACACATGTAAAAGTTGAAGCGTCTTTACAAATGCACACGTAAATAAAAGCTACACAGAAACACGAAACATGAACAGTTTATCCATCCATGTCGACGGGTCGGTGGCGTGGTCGGTAAGATACTTGCTTTTCACGCCGCAGTAGGTTCGATTCCCACCCGAGACAAACATTTGTTTAAATATGTCTGTTTGTCTTGTGTCAGGTTGTAATTATCTATATTTAAGTATATATTTACAAAAGAAAAGTATTTTAAGTAGTATATTACCAGTTATCTGGTTTCCATAGTACAAGCTCTGCTTAGTGTGGGATCAGATGACCGTGTGTGTTAATGTCCCACTATATTATATTATACAAACTGTTCATGTATTTCGGCGAAGGGGATCGCGTGCGCATTCAGCTCCATGTTAAATGTTCTAAGCCTTTCCGGTTCAGATTGTAAACATATTTTAGTTATTATGAGCATAAAGAATGTATATGAATAAGGGGATAATTGTAATCATTTCGTAAAGACTGCCTAACAGTGTAGTGACGGACCAAATTTGGTATTTTTTCTGTATTTCCTAAAAGGCGGAGGCTCTCAATTCGTCAGAATCTTTTTTTATCTATATTCAACAATTAATTCGACGCTTAAACAGGTTTTAAATGTTTTTTAGTTCCAAGATAGTCCCGTTTAAATAATATCGAAATCTGTCCAGTGGTTTCTGAGTTATTGGTAGAACATTAAAATCGCTTCGTATTACATATTTAGTTACTAATTATTGTATAAACTTTTAAACTTTCGCGTTGCATTATTAATATTTTATCATAACGGGCAATTAAACATCTCACCTTTAATTTCGCTTTACGTTTAGACACGGGTTTCGAGGTCGTGGTCAATTAAATATTGTTCTACTGCCGTCGTCATCATCGGAGCTCTTTCGCTGTATCAGTCTACTTGCTACCACCTTACATTCAAATTCACATCGCATTGGGTGTAATTATCTATATTTAAGTATGTATTTACAAAAGAAAAGTATTATATGTAGTATATTACCAGTTATCTGGTTTCCATAGTACAAGCTCTGCTTAGTTTGGGATCAGATGACCGTGTGTGTTAATGTCCCACTATATTATTATTACTGGCAATTTGCTATCCCTGTCTGTTAGTTAAAATTCCATATCAGCACGTCTCACACGCTTGTTTCGTATTTACAAAGTAATATTTAAAAAAAAGAATGTTAATTACAAGTGCCTTTATAAATAAATAAATGTGATCTAATATAATTATAAGCATTTTTATCGAATTTATAATGTATCAATCAATTAATATTATTAAACTAGCGGACCCCGCAAACGTCGTCCTGCCCGGTAAAGCAGTGCCACCTACTGGGGCCGAAAATAGATTACGACCGACTCTCAGATCTACCGAATCGGTTAAGCTGTTTCTGAGGAAGTTGTTTTTTTTCTCTTTGCGTAAGAACCATCCTTGTACTTCAAGGAGTATTCTAAAAAAACAATTAGCTAAATTGGTTCAGACGTTCTCGAGTTATGCGCTTACCAACTCATTTCTCGATTCATTCATTTAATTTTTTTTTTCTTTTTTCAATTTTTTTTTTTGCTATAAACCTCACGGAGCGCGAGACCTTTCCAACGAATGCAAACCCGTGGAAATCGGTTCGTGCGTTCTGGAGTTATAGCGTCAGGAAGGAAAACCCGACTTATTTTTATATAGTAGATGGGTATGATGTCGGTCTGCGGCGAAACACTGTTCGATAAAAGTTAACCTAACATAACATTGTATCTTCCAGTAAATCATTTGTGATATGCTTTATGAGAATATTTAGTATAACTATAGTTTTAAATGACGCCTGCGTTGCACTCAACAGGAGAATTAAACCTAATTTAACCTAGCGATGTTAAAAAAATGGAAAATCTGTCTATTTAGGACGGAGTTATGTCTAAACAGACATAATTATATTATTATATCAATGAAATTGTAACGATACGATTAGTCGTGTCGTGCTGAGTGTGACGTAAGCGTAAGAGACATGTGATTTCTGTAGTAACGCTGTTTTGGGTTTACTAAATAACAGTTCATTCTTTCGTTCACTCATACAACCGTTCAATATCATTCACTCGTTAATTTAATAAAAGTTGTCCGTGCTTATAGAAATATTAGCTTCTTCATTATCTGCCCCTCGTTTTAATTTCACTTCAAACCCTTTTTAGTGTTCCACTGCTGGGCACAGGTCTTCTCTCAACTATCTTACGAGTTGAGGGGGTTTAGGCCTTAGTCCACACACGCTGGACAATTGTAGGTAGGAATGTCACTCATGTCCTCGAATGATTAGTTCATAGATATGCTGGTTTCCTCACGATGTTTACCTTCATCGATACTGAGCAGCGGCGATGAAACAATTCACACAAAAATGTGTGGGCACCACCGGGAACCTAACCCGCGACCTTCTACATATTTCTAAGGCGAGGCCCGTGCCGCTGCGCTACCGTTGATTATTAAAAATAACGTGGACGGTAATAAATTCATTTTCTCATTCGTTCAATATCATTCACTCGTTCATTTATTCTGTGGAGGTGACTAGAGGATCGGGTGGTAGTGACCCTCCAGGCAAAAGGGAAGATCTTCCAGCCGGGCGAGGTGTAATGCCCGGCGACCGCGGTACTCCCTCCGACAGTTCTTGTCGGGAAGTTGTATATATGCTAATCGTCGGTGAAACTTTGCTTGTGCGATTCAGGATTGCTATGACGTCATGTCTCTTGAGTGGCGTTAGGTATGTGACGTCACAGTTCAAAGTAAATTCAGCAATCACATGTCTCATTATATTTAAGGCAGCTTTGTTCGATTAAATACGAAAATATAAATGTAATGTTAGTATTTATATAAATGAAGAATAATAATTTTCTGTATAGGTGTAAAAATAATTAATTTTTAAGTTTGTAATGAGTTTCTTTTACGTATGATGTACTACGGTACTATATTATAATTTACTTATATTCGCTATTGAGTCATTAATCAATGTTTATTTTAGTCCAAAATACATGACTGCCTCGTACGTCCCGGGTCGAGCAAAAATATTTTTCGAATGTACTAAGAAAATTTTAGTTGCAGCTCTAAGTTTGGAATTGTGCCCGATGAGAGCAATAGGCTCGCCCCCTATTACGTATGGGACCTGAACTTAGCTGACGAAACGTGGGTTATATTAACCTGTGCCTATACCTTCGGGTAATACAGGTTTGGCATGTAGCTATAAACAATGTTACCTTTTCTTACGTAATCTGAAAAAATTATAACAACAAGAATTTCACTGAAAAAAATTATATTGAACAAGTCAAGGTATTCGTATCTTTTGCCCGAGATACAAACCAGCCTTCTGGGCACGTGATTTGTCAACTACGCTGGGCTAGAACATGCCTCTGGGCCCCACGGACCCAGGCTCGACACCAAACTGCTGAAACACGTAACATAATTGCCTGCAAGGTGGTTGTCTCTACTTGACCCGCGGTACTTGGAGATGTGACTGCGCGAGCCTGTCGACGCATGTCGCATCTCACATCAACGCCCTTCCCATCTTCCAAGGCAGCAACAACACACCATCGGTTCTCTTGCCGTCGACTCGCGCAAGACCGTTTGGTTTCAGAATGCATAACTAAAGCTCATATATAGTTTACTAGCTTCCGCTCGCGGCTTCGCCCGCGAAATTGATCTCACTAATCTTGTTTCTCCATACAAACTTTGGAACCCCGTTTCACCCCCTTAAAGGGTGAGTTTTGAAAGATCCTTTCTTAGTGCACCCCTAGACCCCATAAGGATCCTATGTGCCAAATTTGGAGTCTCCAGACCCAGCGGTTTGGGCTCTGCGTTGATATGTCAGTCAGTCAGTTTCTTCTTTTATATATTTAGATTAGCTCAATAGCGAATATAGGGACTATATTAAGAGCCTATTACACGGCTACACATCTAGATATACACAACCAATATAAGTTGACCTACCATTGTTCGGAAATTCTATACAATGGGAGATCAGTTTATACTGGAATTGTATAGCTTTATGTGTAGTTATGTGTACTAACTTAATAAAATACTAAATATTTAAAAGTTATTGTTAACATATAACCTTATTTAAAATCTCGCTAGTATGATTCTTTAAAGACAATCTCACTATAGCGAGATATTTTTTATGTACACACGGCAACACATCAAGCTATAGGCCGACCGTTTACCTCGCGTATCGCCATCTGAGGTACAAAGTCATAAAACATTAATTAAAGCTCCTAAAGAACTATTTAACTACAGATAAAAGTAATGTAAGACTATTCGTCACTAATATCCATATCGCTTGAATCATCATCACTGTCTGTGCAGCTTGAGGAGTCAGAATCTTGGCGATAGGCGATACGCGAGTTAAACGGTCGGCCTATAGTACAAGGCCGATAGTGGGTAAACCTTTAGTTTGTAATAATTTGATTAAGCTGTATTAACCTTGTATTGTGTTAAGAAAATCTGTAATTTTTTAAATATATTTTTCTAACAATCTAACAACATTTAAAATTAATCACAGATCAACTAATACCGACTGTTACTAGAGCTGGCAATAATGGTTGTTCATGCTACTTTCCAATTAGTATGGATTATTTCCATACTAATTGGAAAGTAGCATTTAACAGTTTTTGAAATGTCTAATAAACGGAATCTGCATATTTTGTGGTGAATTGTAATTAAAAATTGGTTACATAATTTGAAGTTATAATTAATTACAATCTGTGTTCCTAATACATTATTTTCTTATAACCAATCCCTGTTTCAAAACAAGTAGTTTAATAAGATAGATAAATTTACTTATTCAAATCAGTCGATCCGTTTTCGAGTTTTAGCGAGACTTATAGCTATTAATTTTTATTGATAGTGCCACCTCTAGTAACGGCGGATTTTGTGCTCTATAATATAATGTCCTGATGAATGTGGTGTAATTTTTAATAATAAATAGTAATTTATAAAAAAGTATAGGTTATCACATGGTGAGGCCTTTTAATTATATAATAATATTAATAATACGATCTCATGCTTTGTTTGATTGTGGTCGGCTCGCTTGCTTTAGGTTGTAATGTTAAGGTGCGATTTTAAGACCGCGATTTGCGACAGTCGCAAGTCCGTGATCCACGAAAGTCTACTTTAAAGTTGTCAAATAAAAAATGCTAGCATTCGATTTTTTTAGACAATACTGAAAGTATGGTTGTAAACATCTTGAATATGTCGTTATTTTGGGGAATCGCTTTCGAAGTTGCGTCTTAGGGCCGAAACACATACCGCGTTGCGGCGCTGCACCGCAAGAATCGACAGTGCGGTCTACCTCTACATAGAACAAAACGCTGTTATGCGTTTCGGCCTTTAACGTATTGTACATAACTATAGGGTGACTGGTAATGAGTTTAAAATACTTGACGTGCGGTCCAACTGTCTAATATCTTTGCAATTTCATAGTATGAACTAAAGTGTTAAAATATTTTACACTAACTACCACTACCACTAAAATCTCACCTATGTAACGAAAACGACTTCTTAACAATTTCAACTGACTATGTAATTCACAGTATCAGGATGAGCTGAAATTTTGTATACACTTTTTATTTAGATGGTAATGTATGTTTTATTTTGTGGTATTTTTTTAGTCAGTTACTTTAGTTGTAAAATCTGTTAGTATATTCTCGATAATTTGTAATAATCAGTAGGTTGTAGGTACTTTTTGAATGTATAACATTGGTTTTAAATTATTATTCTAATATTAAGTCTATGTTTGTAAAGATGTTTCTACGCAAGCGAGCTGTAGTGTGTTTGTACCAAATTTCTTTTTTTTTTCATTTGTTATGTAAATATGACACAAAATTGTTAGAATGGACGACCAAAGCCGTGATTGTGTATAATGTATGTATATTTGCTTTTTGATTATGTAATAAATGCTTGTTTCAATTAGTTTTGAGTTTTAATTTACACGGCCATTCTGTAAGTTAGACTAAAGCTTTTTTTTTTAATCTAAAATAGGCTTGCGCTTGACCACAACTTGCCTGATGTGAAGCAATGATGCAGTCTACGATGGAACGCGCTTACCCAGTATATACCGATTCACTCTTGACTTGAAGACCGCTAGATTATAGCTATCGGGAAACACAGATGCCGGCAGCGAATTCCACAATTTGGCAGTTCGCACAATAAAAGTCGAAGCAAAGCGCTTTGTGCGTACCCGTGGAATTTCCACCATATAACGGTGTCGCATAGCCGTACCTCTACTTGTCCGATGGAAGAACGGGGATGGGGGAATAAGATTGTGTAATTCCAACGCACACTCTCTCTCTCTCCCTCTTCTAGCTTCCTACACGGCCAATTTTTATGAGCGATTTTGTACAACTGCTGCTACTGAACTCGAGGCGACGCGTTGTCTCATAAAATCGGCGTGCGGGCAGCCTAAAAGTATTTGGCAAACATTTGAAACAGAATAGGTATGTTACCAATTTATTCGTCATATTCTATTACTAAAAGGGCCGGTGGCGTGGTCGTTAAGATACTTGCTTTTCACGCCGCAGGTAGTGGGTTCGATTCCCACCGAAGACAAACATTTGTGTCATGAATATGTATCGAGTCTGGCTGTAATTATCTATTAAGTACTTACTAACCTGGTGGTAGCGGGCGTCAGTAATGTCACACGACAAGAGCGACACGTCACCGGCACTAATAAAATAGGTACTCACAAGCAGTTATGCAGTCTATAGGTACGTATCTATACGTCTGAACGGTCAGTGTCTTTTGTTGATATTTGGTTTTCGCTTCGTTAAGGGCCCTGTGCCTCTAGTCTAGCGCATTAAATATTAAAATTGATCTCGTACTCGACATATAAAAAAAAATAGTGTCTGTAATGTCTAATGAAAATTAATTTTTGTATTGTCAGAATGTCATGTCTGAGATGTCTACCGCTACCGCTCAACGCACGACGTGCGACGAATAGTTTACTGCAATTGACATCATATGTTGATTTCATTAGTTTTCAAGAATCGGGGTCATAGCCGTTCATTATGCCAAATCTGTAATTATGCCAGTATTTACTGGGTAAGCGCGTTCCATCGTAGAGTGCATAATTGCTTCACATCACGTCGTGGTCATGCGCAAGCTATTAGAGTATAAACAAAATCTATCACCAACCCTTTTTAGGGTCCCACTGCTGCTGGGCACGGGTCTTCTGTCAACTATCTTACGAGTTGAGAGAGTTTAAGCGTCCATGCCAAATCTATACTAAAGGATAAATAAAACTTACAAGAATATTTATTAAATGCATTTTATTATCAATATTTATTTTATGGCAACACAATGTTACATAGCAATAAACCACGCCTCTCAAAAGTACAGGCAGAGGTAAATTCACAATTTTTAAGGTCATTTTTACATTTATTTAAAGTTGCCTATTTAAATTTTAATTATTTTGAGATTATCAGAGATTCATATAACTATGAGAATATTTTGGTTTGATTATTATTTATACACTATTAATAATACAATTAGTAGTTTTTAGTAAAAATGGTAGATACTGGTAGAAACAGTAGACTTTTAAGGACTTTTTGGTAGAAATACTGAATTATTAGGTACACCACTATTTCTGACCCTATTATTGATAGACAAGTAGAAAAATGACAGTATTTCTGTTACCGCAACAGTAATATTTAGCATTGACTTTTACTAAGCGAACAGCCAAGTCGTGGAATTCTATAATCTGTCTGTCTCCAAGTCACGAGTGAATGTCTTTACTGGGTAAGAGCATTCCATTTTAATTCTAATTTAATCATCGGATAAGTTTATTATAAAAAAGCCATTTAATATGTTAAATTCACGGTTAACCGGTTTTGTTTTAACTAATATAGATGTAAACTCGTCTAAAAGTTACCAGAACATAATTTCTACCATTTTCTACCATTCTACCAATCCTACTTTGTGATGATGACTAACAAAAAATAATATTAATTAAACATAGTTAAATAAATAGTTGTAACGAAACAATTGACTTACAATATAATAAATATATTATGTTTATACAAACGAATACAGACATTATCAACCCTTTAGTGTCCCACAGCTGGGCATGGGGTTTCTCTCAACTATATTAAGAGCTTTTTATACTACAACATTATCGAACAAGCATACAACCCATCCGTATTTTATCTAGGACATAACCCACCATCGCAGTCCTGCCCCTGCTACTCCTGGTCACCAGGATCCACAGCGACGCGATGAAGAGCCTTAGGATTTGAACCAGGCCAAGTCCTGACACCTAAACTGTCTTGAATCCCGCACGAATTTAATCAGAAAGATAACAGGAGGAGTTGGGAAATTAGTTTCTCCACTTCCTTCCAGGCAGACAAAATAACTGGAGACAGCATAGAGAAAAAATCAGAGGTTTTAATTTCCCCATCAAAATGAACTAAGCACAACCAACAGTAATTACGACGGACCAGTGGCGAGGTCGGTAAGATACTTGCTTTTCACGCCGCAGGTGGTGGGTTCGATTCCCACCTGAGACAAACATTTGTGTGATGAACATTGGTGTTTGTTGCTGGGTGTAATTAGCTATTTTAGGTATATATTTACAAAAGAAAAGTATTATATGTATAGTATATACCAGTTATCTGGTTTCCATAACACAAGCTCTACTTAGCTTGGTACCAGATGACCGTGTGTGTTAATGTCCCAGAATATTTATTTATTTATTTTATTATATGCTTATATACTGACCATTCTCAACTCTTAAGATAGTTGAGAGATTAGCACCGCAGTAGGACGCTGTGAATAGTTACTTAACGTATATTAACGTGTGTATACACATAATATTAATAATAACTTAAATAATACCTAATTGTCAATAATACAAAGAGTTTTGTTAATAATAATAATATAATACATTACAATACAACAACAATATTGAACCTTTGTTAACTTGACATTGTCAATAGTTTGTGGGAAGCGGGGCGATCGACAAATCAGCTAGAAATATTGCGTATATTCAGGGGAGCAAGTAAAGCAGACGGTCTCGGCCCAATCTTTCAATCCGTCTCACCGGACACTGAGAGTGTAGGGAATAGAGTGTGCAGTGCTGCCGACCAGACACTAAAGTGCAGTAATAGGTAGGTAAGGCGGTGCAGTAATTCGCGCCAAAATAGTAAATGGCCAATAATAAATTCATTTATAAGGATATTTTTTTTTTATTATTATGACGTGTAAACTTCATTTTTGAAGTGAAAACTTCTTTAGCGGCGTTGAGCACTTTTTCTGTAATGGGTATAAAATCTTAAACTCGCGTCAGGACACGTGACCTGATCGAAAAAGCGTAAGACGGATGGAGAGTAGACAGCTATCCCCTCTCTACGGCGCGGCGAAAATGTATGCCTGGGCCTACTGTTTCGTTTAGGCAGCGCAGGGCGCTTGCGCGAATGTTTTCACTTCTGCCGGCACTCACGGAGTGCAACCCGTCTTTTTTTTATGTTTATACATCTGCTTATTTTTTATATCAAATTCTTAACTTTAAATGGCGTTTGCTCGCAATCGTTATTTTGAGGTTACTGCACTTTAGTGTATGGTGGGCAGCGTGTTTGCGTACACACTTGTGAAGTATAATAAATCTCCTGTATACCTGGCTAGTAGGCTGAGACCGGTTGTCGTAGTCGGAATACTACTGCATTATATTTAGGGAGAAGAGTTTAATAATAATCCTCCAGTGACACACTGCTACATGTCTTCTCTCATCTATCTTAACTAGAGAGATTTTAGGCCTTAATACACACACGCTGGACAACGCGCCTGCCCAATATACAGATTCACTGGTGATTACGAATGATTTTCGGTGAGGTGGTATTGGAATGAGGCTCCACCTGATTTGCCACATAGGAGAAGCGATCACGACCCACTTCTCTTACGTGTGTTAGAACCTATAAAGGAGCAACAATTCCGACCCACTGTGTCAACTAAAGCCTAAACTTTCTCAACTGTTATGATAGTCAACCTTTTGAACGCCACGCCATATCGGCATCTCCGTGTTCTGTACGCAAAGCCCGAAATAAGTCAGTTCTAAGATGTATCAATAGAAAACGTAAAATTAAATGATAGAATTTGTTTATTTTTTATTTTTCTATGACCTGTCCCTTGTCGGGTATCATTGGCGCACAGGGCACGCGTGTTCTTGTCGTGTATAGCCGTCATTGGCGTTCAAAAGGTTAAGAGAATACCCGCGCCCAGCAGTGGTACACTACATGGTTGTTATTAATAAAAGAACACACCTTGCAAACTATAAGCAAGGTCAACTTAATAGTATATACATGGTATTAATAAATTAAGCCTTCAAAATTTATGAGTCCAGTCCTAATGTTGTTTGAAACGCATAGTAGTTACGACTCTGTGGCGCTCAAACATACATACATATTCTTTTACAATAACATCAAGCAAATTCTACAGTCAAGTCTTAAAACAGTTTTACCTTGGTGGTCAAGTAACGCGAGGCCCCGGGACCAATTCCCAGGTCGAGCAAAAAGACTTTTCTGAAACTTACAGAATCTTAGTCACAGCAGTTACACTTATTTTAGACGGAGCGGTTAAAAGGTTAACGCGGTTTATTAACATTTTTTTAAATAATCTAGAAGAGCAAAAAATGCGTGATCAATATTTTTTGAAGTTGTACTTCTTTAGGCGCGTTATGAAAAAATGATGAGAGTGAAATTTTAAGATGCGCGCGCATCTGTGACACAAAATTAACAGTATGAAGCTGTCTGCTTATTTAATGATGCCAAAGAAGTATAACTTCTCACGCGCGTACATAAGTACACGCACCCATTTTTTAATAATTTTACAGACTAAATTAAATTTTGAATATAATTTTGACATCCAAGTATAAATGTACTGTGGAATTTTGGAAAAACTTGTAAATTACTTAATAAGGCATTTTTAATGTTACTACAAAATTTATAATAAGCTAGAAAGATAGTTAAAGAAGGCGTAGATTGTGCAAATTATTTGCAAATTCCGTAATACAACTTTGCAAATTATTTGCAAATTCCGTAATACATCTTTGCAAATTATTTGCAAATTCCGTAATACATCTTTGCAAATTATTTGCAAATTCCGTAACGCCTAAAATATACGTTTAGGCCTATTAGTACTAGGAAACTATAAAGCGTTACCTTAAAAACATGATTTAATATAAATATTGATTTTGGCACGCATTTTACAGACATCGCCATTTCTAATAACCGCATTTTATACAATGCTCATTGATTATACAATAAATATAATTATTGATTTATTTGTCTCTATTGATCACCACAAAAATCCATCAAAAGTCAATTAAACGACAAAAGTGGTCAAGTTGATCGGCTTGCCAATTGGTCAACAGTTTGCCGACTTGCTAAATAAATGGCATACTGTTGACCAACTTGCCAACTAGATAGTGGACTGTTGACCACCTTGCCATCAAAATAGTCAACCGGTGACCGATTTGCCAACTAAGTCTACTGTTGACAGAGTTATAAACTAAGTAATCATCTGTTGACCGACTCGCCGACTAAGTAGTCAGCTGTTGGCCGACTTGCCAACTAACTGGCCAACTGTTGTTAGTCTTGTCAACCGGTGTTCTGCGACTTAGACTCGAACATAGCTGTCATGTCACGAATGTTGTACGTTGGGGAAGATTTTTCTTTCCTGAAATGTAAAGAAAAATAGTATAGTATGCACTTAAAAGCAGATAAATATATGTAAAATGTAACAACCCTCTAGTGGTTCACTGCTAGGGCCGAGTCGTCTCTCAATCATCTTAAGAGTTGAGAGAGTTTAGGTATTAATACACATACTCTGGCCAAGAGCTGGTTTATTTCACCGATATTGAGCAGCGGCGATCAAATTATTCACGATCGGGGATAGAACCTGCGGTCATATATTTAAATGCCGAGGCCTATACTAAAGCTTAAATTAAAACCCCCAAACTAGCCAAGAACCATCTCGATAACATCAGCTTTTAAGTAAATCAAAATCGGTCTATTAGTTTTGGCAGTATGATGTCATAACACAGATACGTAAAACTTATAACGCCCTTCCTTTTTGTTGATTAAAAATATAATAATCAAATGCATTTACTTATTTGGATTAATTTTTAATGAATTAGTTTTGTTTGTTAAAATAGTTATTTGTAAAAAAAAGCCAATTTCACAATGGAAACAAAACAACAACAAAAAAAAGAATTTAGAAGTTTTTGTTATAAAAAAAATATTTTGTTCAGAAATATATTACAAAAAAAAAACATTTTTTCGATATAGATTCAATTAAAATATAGTAGAATTTCAAATAACTTCTAAAATCTATTAAAAAATCAAAACTCACCGTTCCGCGTCTAGACTTTTTCTCTCTTCTCTATTCATCTCATTCTCTGGACTAGTAGGAGAATGTATCGCCTCCAAATTATTACTGCTTCTTGCCAAACTCAATCTCATCCTCTGCCCCAAGTCCACTGTATTCCTCCTCTCAAACTTCGGCAATTCCGTCATTTTCGGCAATTCCGTCAACTTCGGCAAATCCGTCAACCTCTCACAGGTTTCCTCCTTATCCTTTTTAATTTTAATCCTCGTCAACTGCTCCGGATTACTTCTAAAAGATTGAGAACTGTATTTTTCTCTCAAAAAATTTCTCCTTTCCTCTTTATATTTTTCTATTCTCTCTCTACTCAACTTTTTATCCGGATCTATAGATATAATACTTTTAATATCGGGCCGATCCGTCCGATCGAATCGTTGTATTAAACTAATCTTATTTTCGTTAGTAGGGGTAATTACTACTTTATTTTCTATATTTAAGTTCATATCGGGCTTTTTACTATCTTTTACTTCGAAGCTTTTCCGTCGGCCATTAGATTCAGCACCGAATTCTTTAATAAAGGCGTTTTCATCTAAAGATCGAGCGTTGCATGAATTTTTGGATAATTGGTAAGATTTTTGTAGTTTTGATTCAGTTTTTTCTTCTTTCCTTTCTATAGAAGGATACTTAATATCCGCTTTGAATTTATCGAAAGTAAATTGCGTTTTCAATTCTGTAGGACTTTCGAAATGCAAAGCCAATTCTTTTACATTCAAACTCTTGAAATTACCATTTTCAGACTCAGTGTTATTATCAATGTCGATAGTTTTTAAATCTTCGTTGATTTTTAGAGAATCTTTATCAATACTTATATTTTCATAATCACTCTCATCGTTTTGTGTTTCGAAAGCTATATTCTCATAATGTACATCATCAGGAAGCACCAGAGCATTGACTTCGTCTATACTCTGTTTGAAAAACTTAACTTGACTGTAGACTTCTAATACATCATCAATATTAGTTTCTAAAGGTGTTTCTAGTATTATTAAATCATTTGTGTTGTCAGGTTGGCAAGCCTGTTGCGTGGGTAAAGATGCGTCGGTCTGTGGAATCGATGCATCTTCAACTATCGACAAATTTTTCTGTAAATCTATATCTTCGTAAATTGATTCTCTATCATTCGTTGGAGTGGCATCGTATTTCTTAGATTTAGTTGGAGATCTAAATGTAATACTGATTGTGGATTTAAGGGGACTTTTTAAAGGGCTGCCGGGAGAGCTTTTACTGCTAGAAGACAAGTTTATATAAGTCGGTCTGGAGTAGTTGTAGCATTCATAAAGCTCGTCACCTTTTAAGCTCACATTAGAATATGTGGACGAGCTTTCGTGAGATGACGTCATGAGTTTAGTGACGTCATTTTCATCTTTTTTCTTATCTGTATCAGAATTTGAAGATATTGCGGACAGTCTTAGATTTTGATAACTCAAATCTGATTTAATAGGGCTGTCTAAGCTTTGTGTAGAATCCTTATTGTCGTAATCTGCAGCTTTAAGCTCACATTTAAGACATTTCTCTTGTTCACAATTATTACAAGATTCTGTTTTTATTTTGATTGTATGTTTATTTGTATCGCTGATCTCAGAATCTGATTCTAACGGGTCGTATAGAGGTGTGACAGGTGTCAAAGGTGAATTAATAGTGCTGGCAGTTAAATTGCTAGTAGATTCATTCGGCCAGTCGACTTTTATTAACGTAGAATGATTTTGTACATCTCTACCATGCCAACTCAGTCTAGATTGTATATTTGAGTCTATATGCATTCCTGTGTATCGAGATGATTTCGCTTTCCTTGGTGAATTGCGTTCCCTGTAATAGTTAGTGTGTAAGCAGGATTAGAATGTTACGACATTCATTTTTAAGCTATTTAATGGTCAGATCACCGACCAGATACCTATAGACACCGAATAGCTGCGCACACGCGCTTTCCTATGCACCACAACATATAGTCCAACCACAAGCTATATTTTTTTTTTATTTGGTTAGTTCAAGGACAAGGGGGCATCCATTAATTACGTTAGGCGTTATTGAGAATTTTTCAACTACCCCTCCCCCCTTGGTGAGATATCGTAAGATATTCCTCAACTCCCTCCCCCACCCTTAATCTCACGCGAGATTCATCAAAATTTCTATTTGAACTGTAAACGTGTTGGATTATTGAGAAAAATAAACTTGTTCTATTACTTTTATTGAACACTAGCAAAGACTAGTATTTGTGAATATTAACGTAATTTAAAAGCACAATCATAAAATTAAATAATGAATATCAAACAAAAATTAAGAAAATATTTATTATAATTCAGTCCATGGAGACTCGTGCACAGCCTCAAGAGTGACTACTGGAAAAATAATTACGTGATATTTGCCAAGACCCCCCCTCCCCACTGTGTGAGATTTGGAAAGATTTAGCTTAGCGCCCCCTAGAACACCTCACGTAATTAATGGACGTCCCCCAAGAACTTTTGATTGGTTAACTTGAACGAACCAATCAAAATCAGCAATCTTCCTCGATACCCCGCCATCTTTTGACGATTACAATTTCATACAATATTTGTTAAAAGTGTCGTCTAGTAAGTGTCTAGTTATTGGGTCAGACATAGGAATCTATCGGTCATTCGAAAACCCCATTGAAGTGATATTGTGGTTTACATACAACATAACTATTGTATATGCTGACAGTCTTATTCATAAAAACTTATAACACATCTGAAGCCTTGCTAAAGAGTACTTTAGTAAAATTGATGAAAAATGGTATTCATAAACGCATAACGCACTTTATAGAGCCCAGAACCCTACTATAACAGTCCGATGAGAAAAAAGATGGCAGACTTTTCACAGCTGATTACAGAAAATGACAAGAAAAAAAGAAATTTCAGTAAAAAAAGGGGGGGGGGGGGGGGGGAAGTGAAAGTTCAATGTCAATTTTGTATTCATAAACAATTAAAACTTATTGCACAGTATTATCTATATTAAATTCGCATTAATTCCTTAGTTTTGACATAATAATGCAAGCTAAAATATTGTTGAAATTGTAGAACATCTCGGAAGACATCCGCACCAAAGACCATTGTACCGAAATAGGAGCGATGAATATAAATGCTTCAGCGACCTTGTACGGTTTTGCATGAATTACATTAAAGTACCATTAAATAAATATACAAGCTTTTAAACTTTGGCGGGCACAAATCTGTGTCACAACAACAATAATTCAATGACGTGACTTGTCAAAGGCTATTATAATGTCTATGGTCATACTTATCTGTGGTCGATTCGGAGTATTCGCAGAGTACTGGTGAATGTATTGCCATAATACATTATAGTAGCAACATTTTCAATTTTAGCTACATATTAGTTATAGAGCTCGGAAGGCCTCTAAGTTGAAGTGGGATTGGGCTGGCCATGTTTGCCGTATGGCGAGCGAGCTGTGGGCAAAGATAGCCACAGACTGGCATCCAGACCCAAGGAGGAGGCGTCGCGGTAGACCGAGAAGGAGATGGCGGGACGAAATAGATAGATTCTCAGATAATTGGATGGAGGTGGCACAAGACCGCGACGCCTGGAAGGTGTTAGGGGAGGCCTTTGCCCAGCAGTGGGATGATCCGGGCTAATAATAATAATAATAATTAGTTATAGAATAGCCCCCGTATTCATAAACGTCTTTTAAACTCATTATAGTTAAAATAGGTTTATAATTCGTTTGTCTTGTCTATCATCTTGACATTTATACTAGTAAGAAAGAGACAAAGTCCATTTTAAATAAAGAGTCTCATAAGATTTTTATGAATAAAACCGTTAGAATATAGGTTTACTAGCTTCCGCCCGCGAAATTGATCTTACTAATCTTGTTTCTCCATACAAACTTTGGAACCCCGTTTCACCCCCTTAAAGGGAGAGTTTTGAAAAATCCTTTCTTAGTGCACCCCTAGACCCCATAAGGAACCTATATGTCAAATTTGGAGTCTCCAGACCCAGCGGTTTGGGCTCTGCGTTGTAATGTCAGTCAGTCAGTTTCTTCCTTTATATATTTAGATAGATGGAACGATTATGAATACCAAAGTTATAGTACATTTTAGGTACACTTTAATTAAAGAGCATCTAAAACCAAATTTATGCATTTTTTATGAATAAGACAATTATAAAGCTGTAGAACTCGTTTGGTTGAACATTAAACCCAGGGAGACTACTGGTGCGTCTTGAAAAATTCTTGCACTGTTAGAATGTGTGTAGAATACATATAGTACCTTAGTTTGACTGCTCCCAGCGATGACGCAAAGTCGTTGGTCGATGTTATTGGACTGTCTCTGTCTTTGCATAATCTGTAATTAAATATATTAATAATAATCACTACATAGTATAAAACAAAGTCGCATTCCTTTCCCTTATATCCCTATGTGCGATTGAATCTTTAAAACTACGCAACCGATTGTCATGCGGTTTTTTTTATCATATAGAGTGATTCAAGAGGAAGGTTTATGTATATAATACATGCATAATATACTAGAAAAACACTGATAATTTTAAATGTTTCTGATGCGATGTCGTAAATTAAGGCATTTTTTGTGCTTACATTGCAAACGCTGGCTAAACCCTACGAGATATATCAAAATAATGTACTACAGTATTGCACACCTTAAAAAGGTCAACAAAATAGTCCGTGATGGTATATGTCTATCTCATAAGGATAACCCACAATAACCATTTTTTTTTATCTTTTACTTTCAACCAAAAGTAATAGCTTATTTACGAAGCGATTTTAAGCAATTTTGCATTAATCCTTATCTAATTAAGTACATAATACATTGTCTATTTAATATAGATCAATATGGCCATTTACAGCACGTAACTTAAATAAATATTTCCGAAGATATTACAGATTTAAAATAGCGGGGCGGCGGTACCGACCCGGCCGCGCATTTTGTAAATATACTTCAATATATTTAGTATCAGCATTGCACCCGTGCGGAGCCGGGGCGGGTCGCTAGTGTTAGTAATATAATAATTATCTTGATTATTGTTGCAAGGTAGCAACACCAGACTAAATACTTTTTAATGTTGGCAACACTCTCTCTCGGCTTGTTCACGCAAGATTGCACGTCTAACATCAAGCTGTTAGTTATATATGTATGGCTTTAAATCCAGCCCTATAAACAAACTGTTCACTACTAAAAACACCAAGGTGTTTAATTATCTCCTTACAAAAACAAGACACAAGAAAAAGAAGAAAAAGAGATCTGAAGATATGCATATCATACAAATTGTAACAGTCTAGTGTATGTGAGGAGATGGTGTATATGAGGAGCTGGTGTCTGTTTAAAGTGCAACCTGTGTTTACAGATCACCATGTCGTCATCTCACGAAATCTGACATAAATCCAAAACTTAGTAATGTTAAAATACGAAGACGAAACGTCTAAACTCAAGGTAGGTGGGAGATACAGATCTTACGACTTTTAATCTACAACAAAAATTATGTTTATTGTTATGTAGGTGTGTGTGTAATCCCCTTAGTATTCCGGGTACGGTGGCCAATGTAAGGTGAATATGTTGCACTAGCCGCCGCAGTTGTATGTGTAAATATAATAATTATGATAAAAATCAATGCCACTTTTCGTTGTAATTTTATAACTCAAAAACTGACTTACCTATTCAAACCAAATGTTTAGGCATTGTTCGGACTATTTAGTAGATGGTTTATGTGAAGTTTGCACAAAATCGGTTAAGCGGTTCTTTATTTATCACATCTTTTGTAAATTGTTGAATTAGCTTTACGAAAATTCATTTAGATAAGTACCTTATGAATGATGGGAGGAGTAAGGTATAGGAGGTCTTGATAGTAGTTAACTTAAAGGATGATAGGATTAAAACGTTCTTGATACTCTGAAAGAAGAGGTTAACTAATAGCTCCGACTAGATACCTAGTAAACGCCATTTTGCTCAAATATTATTAGTCAAAAGTTGGCGGGGTATTGGAAAATACAGCTATAAATTCGCGCGATTATAGAAAATAATCCAAAATGCCGGCACCAATCGTTCCCTCTTACTCGCACGTTATTGCTGTCTTTGGTCACACGTTGGTAAAGCACATCATTATCAGTCCACTGATGGACATAGGCCTCTCCCAATAAGCGCCATTTCACACTGTGTTCAGCTTGTCGCATCCAGCTACTGCTGGCTATCTTTCGCAGATCGTCACTCCACCTAGCTAAAGAGCGTTAAGCGTCACGATTGCCAAGACGTGGCCTCCACTCAAGAAATCGCTTTCCCCAGCTGTTATCAGTTCTTCGACGGATATGACTAGCCCAATTCGCCACTGTTACATAGATAGATAGGGTTTTGGTTACGTCTTACAAGTAGACACACTAACAATCTTATTAGTCCAGGGTTTCACAAGCGTCTGGTCAACCTAAAGAGCTCTCCAACCATTGTTCCGTCCGTATGTCGGTTATCGCGCTAAACCATCAATCTTTGCGCAGTATAAAACTGCCTCATGTCCTTCCCGGGGTTTCAAACTATCTCCATACCAAATTTCATTCAAATCGGTTCAATGGTTTTGGCGTAAAAGTACGACACACAATTTTGATAAGAGTTAATTTCGCATTTATATTAATAAGGATAAGGGTGGTATAGAGATTAAAGGAGGAGTACAATTACCTCTTGGCATCGTCCGTCGGGTTAGGGCTTGGTGCCCGAGCGGAGTGTCGCTTCTCAGGCGCGGGGCGAGGCCGCGGGGACTCCACGTCTATGTACTTCAGCTCTGACACCTGTTCCTCCAGCGGTATGCGCCTGGGGACGATAATATACAACCTTAACCTGAAGATACTACACATTAAACTAGAGAGGCTGGGAGGGCCCAGAGCGGCAGGTCAGGAGGCTGGAAGGGCCCAGAGCGGCCGGTCAGGAGGCTAAGAGGGCCCAGAGTGGCAGGTAAGGAGAATGGGAGGGCCGAGAGCGGCAGGTCAGGAGGCTAGAAGGGCCCAGAGCGGCAGGTCAGGAAAATGGGAGGGTCGAGAGCGGCAGGTCAGGAGGCTGGAAGGGCGGTTAAGAATTATTTATAAATAAATTAATGAACAGTAAACTTTACCTGTGTGCAAGTTCATTAGCGACGTGTATATCAACTCTTAGGTTTCTCCTCGGACTGCCTTCAGCACTACAAGCGCCAGATACTACTCCACTCGAACATATGGAATCACCCTGTACACATTATTGTTATGTATCTTAGTAATGTGGCAGTAGATAGATGTGGCAATAGATACACGTGGCAGTAGATACATGTGGCAGTAGATACAGGTGGCAGTAGATATTTGTGATCGTAGATAGAAGTGGTTAGAAAGGTTTATGTGGCAGAAGGCCGGTGTGGTCTCGGTACCTATGAATGTGTGGCAGTACGTGTGTGTGGGTATATAAAGGGCAGTAATTGTATGGCAGTGTGTATACCTGCGCGTGCGCCAGTATAGTGTCGTCCTCCTCACTGAACATGTGATGATCTCTCTCCTGTGGAGACAGACGCAGGCGCATGTCCGCTAGCTCCGCTTGCCATGGCTCGAAGTACGAGTCGCATGATGATGATCTATACCACAATATTAATTGATAAAAATCTATTCTAAACACAATAATACTCCAAAAAGACTGTCTAGACTGTGTAGGTCCAAGGATTTCAATATCAGAGCTCAAATAAAACGAGAGTGGACCGTTTGGACATAACTCAATACTTGCATCTCTAACGCGTGCTTACACTCCGTACACCGAAAGTTTCACAAACTTTTCCAGATAATTATCTAGTCTATATTAAGCGGTCGCGAGGCTTGTAGGAAGTATGGATACACAGTCACTCCTTACTTAAGTTACAAAAATTCAAGCGGGATATCATACTAATATTAGTGGTGTATGAAAAAAATAACAGCTAAATGATTAAAAGTCGTAGAATTAAAGTCGTTACATATGATATCAGCTATCTACTCCTAAGATGGTGGTACAATATTAAAACAACAGGTAGGCGCTTTACACAGTCAGTGAAAAATACATGATAATATATTCATAATTATTTATATTATAAAACTCGCGCCTCAATAATATAAAGCATATTTTCATTTCATTACATACAACCCTATTTTTTTTAACTCTATAATACACCCCTATTTTTAATAACTATATTCGTAATTTTCACAATTTTAAAGAATGTATAAAAGGTGATAAATACGCGGTACGTAGGTCGCTGGGGCAGCTAGTGTATGTATGTGTGTACGTCACAGCTACCTGGTATGATGTTTGAGCGGCACAACAGCTCTGTCGAGTAGTGGTGCGAGTGTATCGCTGTCCGATGCGAGGGACTCGCAAGACTTCACTGGACGAAGCGGCACAGACATTGGTATGTCCTGCAACAAGATCATTCAATTTTATTGCGTTTTAAAAAAAAAATTGAATTCGAATTTTCGCTTTTTTAAATTTTAATCTTAAAATAAAGGTCATCCATTGAGCCAAATTGTCGCGTGACTTGATTAGAGCTATAGCATGTTAATGTCTCTTGAGATAAAATACATTATTGTCTTATTAATACCTGTGGTGGCGAAGGTTCGGGAGGTTCAGGAGCAGGTGCAGCATGTCTAGCACGTTGGTGCTTGGAGCGAGAGAACAATGTCCTCCAGCCTGATGGGGATCGCTTCAGTCCACGCTTACCTGATTATAATAGTACATTCTTAATACTAAGAGCTAGAACCCTGATTCTTGCGTTTTAGACATTTATCTCAAACGTAATGGCGAATGTCGATTGAAAACCAATTTTCGTATTCTCAGAATGTCACTTTAGAGATAAGTCTACCATTCAACGCACGACATGCAACGAGTAGTCTATTCATTAGTTTTCCATCGATCTTTGCCTTTTTTTTCGACATAGGTATGATCGCAGTCCTGAACGTACTATCGGTTGACCGGAATGACGTTTACTGCATGCAACTGTTTTCTTTTGCTGATAACCTAACCCAGGCTAGCAACAGGGACAGTTGGAAGGCTATGGGGGAGGCTTTTGCCCAGCAGTGGGGCACTACAAGCTAATATAAAAAAACCCAATCAGCCGGAAGGGCCTCTATTGGTTCACCGGACTTTTTCGGTGAGCCATCCGAGGACGGTCGAACCGATATGCACCGATTCATGCAGCTGGCTACTTCGACTTTTATATACAACTGCATGACCGCCACGCAGCAGAATGATGCGGCTGGTCGCATCCGTTCAACCGGTAGTGCGTTCACGCTCTTATTGACAGAAATAGAGTTTAGAGAGTATAACTATTTTCCACCTCCTATTATGCCGGTGGTGGCGCAGGTGTACGAGCCTCGCCTTAGAAAAATAAGGTCACGGGTTCGAATCCTGGTCGTGCCCACACATCTTTGTGTGCATTGTTTCATCTCCGGTGCTCAATATCGGTAAAGGAAAACATTACGTGAGGAAACCGGCATGTCTAAGAACTAATCGTTCGAGGACATGGGACATCCACCAACCCGCACTTGGCCAGCGTGTGTGGATTAAGGCCCAAACTCTCTGAACTCGTAAGATAGTTGAGAGAAGACCCGTGCCCAACTGTGGGACACTAAAAGGGTTGAAGTGAATTATCTTTCTCCCAGGCTATTTTACCTTGTAGGAAATAATGTAAAATGCATGTTTCTGATAGATTCCGTAAAACGAGAAACCTCGATATCTATTATCGATATTTAATGTTATACAAATGTCTCCTGAGTCGACTCCTACGCCTGTTCAAAAAGAGTGTAAGTACATTTCTCTGATTTCTCAAGACTAATCCGGAGAAAATGACAACCAAAGTACAGCAAAAGCTTAACCTTAATAATATTTCAATACGTACCTGGCAACGGTAGATCTAATACGGTGTGGTATTGAGGTAGATTGTTGGGGCCGGAACCGACCTGCAAAACCATTACATTATTGCAGGAATTCACCGATATATTGAGTAATAAATAAATTTATGGCCGTATTCATAAAAATCTTATGGAACTCTTTAGTTAAAATGGACTTTGTCTCTTTCTTACTATTTTTTATCCTATAATAGGTTTGCGCTTGACCACAACTTGTCTGATGTGAAGCAACATTGCAGTCTACGATGGAACGCGCTTACCTAATAAATACCGATTCACTCGTGACTTGAAGACAGGTAGATTATAGCTATCGGGAAACAGAGATGCCGGCAACGAATTCCACAACTTGGCAGTTCACACAATAAAAGTGGAAGCAAAGCGCTTTGTGCGTGGCCGTGGAATTTCCACCATATAACGGTGGCGCATAGCCGTACCTCTACTTGTCCGATGGAAGAACGGGGATGGGGGGAATAAGATTGTGTAATTCCAACGCACACTCTCCGATGTCTATCCGATAAAAGACCGAAAGACTAGCAACTATGCGGCGATGCTCGAGGCCTTTCAATAGACTTCAACGCCTCGAGTTGGTATTTATTTTTACTAGTATAAATGTCAAGATGACAGACAGAGACAAACGAATACAAAAACCTATTTTAGCAGTAATGGGCTTATAAGACTTTTAGGAATACGGGGGTAATTTATCAACACCTTGTGTATGTACTAACACAGTTACCTCGATATACTTGGGCCGGAGATGTCCGGCAGGTCGCAGCTGCATCGTGTCCGAGGGGGAGGGGGGCGCGGGGGGCGCGGGCGGGGGGGTCGGGGGGGGCAGGGGCGCTCCCCCACATGTCCCGCGACGTCGAGCTTCTTCTAGACTAGAGAGGGGAGATACGCGCTGTCATTTTGACCATCTTACAACAGAAACCCACATTATGTATAAAATCACTAATCTTGTAGCACTTACGGACCGGTGGCGTGATCGGTAAGATACTTGCTTTTCACGCCGCGGGTCGTGGGTTCGATTCCCGCCCGAGACAAACATTAATGATGAACATTTGTATGTGTCGAGTCTGGGTGTAAATATCTATTATAAGTATATATTTACAAAAGAAAGTATATATATATATATGTATAGTATATACCAGTACCAAATTCATTTTGTGTGTTGTATTGGAGCGATCTAATTACATGCGTTTTTATCAACTGTGCAGTCTGTATAAAATAAGCCTTGTTACAATCTACAATTGCTATTTTATAATTATTTTAAATTTGTTAATAGCCATTTCTCTATTAAGCTTAGGAAGTTTTTTATATAGGCAATGTATACCTTATACATTGCTTAAATAAAAATAAGTCGGATTTTCCTTCCTGACGCTATCACTCCAGAACGCACGAACCGATTTCCACGGTTTTGCATTCGTTGAAAAGGTCTCGGGCTCCGTGAGGTTTATAGCAAAGAAAATTCAGGAAAAATTTCAACAGAAAAGCGGGAAAATGTTACATAAAACGAAGCCATCTGGTGGCGAAACGGAGTTCGCCGGGTTTGCTAGTTGCCTATATAAAAAGGATACTGATTTTATGGAGACGTGTATGATGCAAATAAATATAAATAAATAAATATCCTGGGACATTAACACACACGATCATCTGATCCCAAACTAACCAGAGCTTGTACTATGTAAACCAGATAACTGGTAATACACTACATATAATACTTTTCTTTTATAAACACATACATAAATATATATATATATATATATATATATATATATATATATATATATATATATATATATATATATATAATTACACCCAGACTCCAGACAAACAGACATGTTCATCACACAAATGTTTGACTTGGGTGGGAATCGAGCCGACGACCTGCGGCGTGAATAGCAAGAATCTTACTGACCACGCCACCGACCAGTCACAATGATAGACTGATCTTTTATATTATTATCAGTTTTAGTTAAACTGTGGATTCTAAATTATATATTCAACTAGCGGCCCGCCCCAGCTTCGCCCGGGTAGCTTCAGCCCACTCAACAATTTACAAAAAATGTGATAAATAAAGAACCGCTCAACTGATTTGTGCAAACTTCACATAAACCATCTACTAAATAGTCCGAACAATGCCTAAACATTTGGTTTGAATAGGTAAGCCCGTTTTTGAGTTATAATAAAATTACAACGAAAAGTGGCGTTGACTTTTATATATCTTGCATAAATGTAAGTGATGGTAACATAAGTCCTAGTCTTAAGTAATCTCACATGTTAATGTTGGTGTTTGCATTGTTGAGGTGCCTTTAAAAATAAATAAAATCTTACTAACCTTAGCAGTTTAGTAGGTGGGTTGATAGGCAAACTTTTAGGACGTCGACAAGACTCGTTCCCGCGAAGCTCTATCTGTTCATACTGCTCCTGCACATAAATCATTATAACTACGAGTACAATTATGACGCGCGCCAATAAACTTATTTATTTTATTATTTATTTATTTATTCAATTTTTATTTTTGGCCTGTTGTGGAAGACTAGGTTGTTGTGCTATCGATCATGTAGAACTGCATTTATGCGCACAAGTGTCTTTTGCATGGCATATCTATAATAAGTTACCGAGTTGATGGAAAAGTCTCCCTGTTATTAATTTTAAAAAGAGACTGCGTAAATTGTTAATGGAGAAAATTTATTACAGTGTGGATGAATTTTTATCGGACCAGAGTTTTTAAACTTTGCACGCCTTTTGTTAAAATATGGTTGAACTTGATAAATTTAGTTACACCACTTAATATGTACTACCCATATTAGCAAATAAACATATTCTTATTCTTATTCTACATGGACAGGAGTAGCCAGCGCAGAACAATTATTCCGCTGTGCACAGAAGAGGAAGAGTTTCCAAGAGTTGATGGCCAACCTCCAGTAGTGAACTGAACTAGAAGAAGATGGAAGGCTACCACAATTTTGCCAATGTCAAGTTTGGAGTTGTCAGTTAGTGGCCAACAAACAAAACGAATCCAAAATGGCGGCTTGTAACTGTAATGACACACACTGGCCAGGTGCGGGTAAGGTGGATGTCACATGTCGTCAATTGATTACTTAGATATGCCGGTTTCCTCACGGTATTGTGCAGAGGCGATGATATAATTCACACGACTTGGGAAAGACTGGGAATCGAACCCGCGACCTTATATGACTAAGGCAAGGCCCGTACCACTGCACCACCGTTGCTGCAATATGTTAATGTATAAAAATAAAAAATGTTTTTTTGTCTAACTTAAGATTACTAATCCAAAGTAGGTAAATTTAGCAAGAAATTGTTAAGGCCAGCCTGAGCTAGGTTTATGTTCTGAGTAAAGAAAGACAGCAATAACGTGCGAGTAAGATACAATGATTAATGCCGTGATTTTAGATAATTTTTTTTAATACACACGACAAAATTATAACACTCCTTTTATCATCGAGGGTAAAAAATCTTACAAATATTTACCTGTTCTATAGAGTCAGGCCCCGAGTCATCTCCTTGCTCTTGGGCAAATAACTCTTCTGCGTAACATATCAGGAACTCTGTTACCACCGCCTGAGGATAACAAAATGTCCCACTTCTAAGTTATGTATGGATTAAGGTTTTAACTTTCTCAACTATATTACGAGTTGAGTGAGTTTCGGCCTTATAAAATGAAATGCAAAAAAACTCACAAATAATAAAAATGAAAAACTTTCATTAATTAGCAGTCAACCTATGTATAAGTGACGATGTTAAAAACTAAACGATTCTGTACACACGGCTACACATCCAGATAGACAATACCACTTACGCTGACCTCTCGTCTTACGGAAATCCTATACAATGCGAGATCAGCTTGTACTGGAAATGTATGGCTTGATCTATAGCCTTGTGTATAGTGAGAACGTGTTCAGACATGTTAAACATGAAGATACGACACATTGTCTCCTCATTTACAAGAACTTGTTGGCAACAGATCGTTGGGCGCCCACACGATGGCCATGTCGGATGATGCTAGTATAACAACAAACAGAAGTGACCTGCACAGCGACTCCCTGCAGCGCGTGCTGCGGCCTGGGCGCCCGCAGCAGGTTGGGCGCCCACACGATGGCCATGTCGGATGATGCTAGTATAACAACAAACAGAAGTGACCTGCACAGCGACTCCCTGCAGCGCGTGCTGCGGCCTGGGCGCCCGCAGCAGGTTGGGCGCCCACACGATGGCCATGTCGGATGATGCTAGTATAACAACAAACAGAAGTGACCTGCACAGCGACTCCCTGCAGCGCGTGCTGCGGCCTGGGCGCCCGCAGCAGGTTGGGCGCCCACACGATGGCCATGTCGGATGATGCTAGTATAACAACAAACAGAAGTGACCTGCACAGCGACTCCCTGCAGCGCGTGCTGCGGCCTGGGCGCCCGCAGCAGGTTGGGCGCCCACACGATGGCCATGTCGGATGATGCTAGTATAACAACAAACAGAAGTGACCTGCACAGCGACTCCCTGCAGCGCGTGCTGCGGCCTGGGCGCCCGCAGCAGGTTGGGCGCCCACACGATGGCCATGTCGGATGATGCTAGTATAACAACAAACAGAAGTGACCTGCACAGCGACTCCCTGCAGCGCGTGCTGCGGCCTGGGCGCCCGCAGCAGGTTGGGCGCCCACACGATGGCCATGTCGGATGATGCTAGTATAACAACAAACAGAAGTGACCTGCACAGCGACTCCCTGCAGCGCGTGCTGCGGCCTGGGCGCCCGCAGCAGGTTGGGCGCCCACACGATGGCCATGTCGGATGATGCTAGTATAACAACAAACAGAAGTGACCTGCACAGCGACTCCCTGCAGCGCGTGCTGCGGCCTGGGCGCCCGCAGCAGGTTGGGCGCCCACACGATGGCCATGTCGGATGATGCTAGTATAACAACAAACAGAAGTGACCTGCACAGCGACTCCCTGCAGCGCGTGCTGCGGCCTGGGCGCCCGCAGCAGGTTGGGCGCCCACACGATGGCCATGTCGGATGATGCTAGTATAACAACAAACAGAAGTGACCTGCACAGCGACTCCCTGCAGCGCGTGCTGCGGCCTGGGCGCCCGCAGCAGGTTGGGCGCCCACACGATGGCCATGTCGGATGATGCTAGTATAACAACAAACAGAAGTGACCTGCACAGCGACTCCCTGCAGCGCGTGCTGCGGCCTGGGCGCCCGCAGCAGGTTGGGCGCCCACACGATGGCCATGTCGGATGATGCTAGTATAACAACAAACAGAAGTGACCTGCACAGCGACTCCCTGCAGCGCGTGCTGCGGCCTGGGCGCCCGCAGCAGGTTGGGCGCCCACACGATGGCCATGTCGGATGATGCTAGTATAACAACAAACAGAAGTGACCTGCACAGCGACTCCCTGCAGCGCGTGCTGCGGCCTGGGCGCCCGCAGCAGGTTGGGCGCCCACACGATGGCCATGTCGGATGATGCTAGTATAACAACAAACAGAAGTGACCTGCACAGCGACTCCCTGCAGCGCGTGCTGCGGCCTGGGCGCCCGCAGCAGGTTGGGCGCCCACACGATGGCCATGTCGGATGATGCTAGTATAACAACAAACAGAAGTGACCTGCACAGCGACTCCCTGCAGCGCGTGCTGCGGCCTGGGCGCCCGCAGCAGGTTGGGCGCCCACACGATGGCCATGTCGGATGATGCTAGTATAACAACAAACAGAAGTGACCTGCACAGCGACTCCCTGCAGCGCGTGCTGCGGCCTGGGCGCCCGCAGCAGGTTGGGCGCCCACACGATGGCCATGTCGGATGATGCTAGTATAACAACAAACAGAAGTGACCTGCACAGCGACTCCCTGCAGCGCGTGCTGCGGCCTGGGCGCCCGCAGCAGGTTGGGCGCCCACACGATGGCCATGTCGGATGATGCTAGTATAACAACAAACAGAAGTGACCTGCACAGCGACTCCCTGCAGCGCGTGCTGCGGCCTGGGCGCCCGCAGCAGGTTGGGCGCCCACACGATGGCCATGTCGGATGATGCTAGTATAACAACAAACAGAAGTGACCTGCACAGCGACTCCCTGCAGCGCGTGCTGCGGCCTGGGCGCCCGCAGCAGGTTGGGCGCCCACACGATGGCCATGTCGGATGATGCTAGTATAACAACAAACAGAAGTGACCTGCACAGCGACTCCCTGCAGCGCGTGCTGCGGCCTGGGCGCCCGCAGCAGGTTGGGCGCCCACACGATGGCCATGTCGGATGATGCTAGTATAACAACAAACAGAAGTGACCTGCACAGCGACTCCCTGCAGCGCGTGCTGCGGCCTGGGCGCCCGCAGCAGGTTGGGCGCCCACACGATGGCCATGTCGGATGATGCTAGTATAACAACAAACAGAAGTGACCTGCACAGCGACTCCCTGCAGCGCGTGCTGCGGCCTGGGCGCCCGCAGCAGGTTGGGCGCCCACACGATGGCCATGTTGCGCGCCGTCATGCCGGTCTGCGCGCCCTGCAGCGACACGCGCCGCAGGTGACGCATCAGGTACGCCAGGGTCCTGCACACACAGTCAACTCGTTAGCTATACTGGTCGGAATGACGACCACGTAGACTTTAATTGAATCCCCACGCATGATCCCCGGGTGGTGCAAATCGAGTGACGATCGACTGGTAGCAGTCTTTGCTCGTGATTAATGACCACCCACCAGACAAAGCCGCACCGCCGCATGGCCTTTTCGTGTTGCAGTGCGATGTCTGATGGCGAGGTATTGTTGTTTCTTTGTCGTTACTAACTATATTGAGCCTCATTCCACCGCCACCTCACCGAAAATCATTCGTTAACCCGAGTGAATTGGTATATTGAGCTGACGCATTTCCTCGTAGACTACATCATTACTTAACATCAGGCAAGTTCTAGTCAAGCACAAGCCCGTTTCAGAATAAAAAAAAAAGAAAAATCGTATTTTTACTAATAAGTCAGTAAATTTATAAAAAATATTCGACACGTATTTTTTTGCTTTGTCAATGAAAAAATTAAGATATTTATTTATTTATTACATTATGGAATACTGTAAGCCTGTAAGCTAAATACAACTATAATAGAAATTAACAAAAAATATGAAACATTAATATAGGTAATCACAAGCCTTCGCGTATATGAAATTGCGTATAAATTTATTTAATGTAAGCAATATAGTACTGCACTTATACGAGTATACACCTTGACTTTGAAATGGTTGCTTTCCCGTGACAAAAATATTTGCCATCATCATTACAATACAAAGTATACCTAAATAAAAAAAAACATTTTTTTATTTACAAAACTTGAAACTAATACGTTGTTTACTCGAAAGCGTGAGAAATAATAGTAGGCAACAAAAGTAGATAATTTTACGACGTGAAATACTTGTAGGCATGTAAAAAGACAAGTTACGTAAGCAAGTACCGCTTTTGTTCACAGCAAAATAATCTATCGTACGTAGAACTTAAAGCTTAAAATAGTGTGCGCTTTCACTTATCTTAATTGTATGCCACTGCTGCCGACAAAAATCTAATTATATTAGTGTGCGTTACACCCCTCTGATGCCCTGCTTACCGCTGTCGCGTCGCCCACCGACTCGAGCTATGTCGCATGTGTGTGCGCGCGGTGCTACTATTGCGTCGATCTTATTTAGTCAAAAGTATGAGTTTAGATGTAACATAGTTATTTTTTACAATTTTTTTTAACTACTTCCAAAAAAATATCATTCTGTCGCGGGAAAGCAACCATTTAAAAGTCACGGTGTATAGGTATAGTGAAAATGTAAAGAAAAATCATTATGATTAAGTTAAGACATTACTGCGTAAAGAATTATTGACAGTTTTTCTTATAATTATTACATTTCTTATAACTTCATCGTAGTTATAAGAAATGGATCAATATCGTGCTGCTTACACAATACATTAAAAGTTCTACTTGCACGTACAACAGTACTGTTCTGCCTAAAATTAGACAGGGTGTGTATGATATCTGAATTGGGGGATATTTTGGACAAAGCAATTTCGTTGAAACATTAAAGCCAAGTTTAGCTAAGCGCTCGGAACTGTCAATTTCGCTACATAGAACTTTTGGATAGAAATATATAATCTGCAGTCTCTCTACGATTTTCGACTAGCAATAGAGGTATTTCCTACATAGTTGAATGTACTTACCGGATTCATAAAGAACTCGCTGCTGGTAAAATAGGTATTTAATAAAAAGTTCTTGAACACTAATTCTTAATACGACCAATGTATTTGTAATATCGAGGATTCCATATTTCCAATGCTTACTCAAGGTGACTGCGGACGTATGTACAGTAAAGATCTTTGAGTGTTTTAGCTTCAGTAACTCATTGAAAGGCGCATAATAAACCCCAAAGATTTTGATGCTTTTTTAATAATGGCATCAATATGATCATCAAAGATTAATTTACTATCGTGATGAACTTCTGGGTCACTTGTAGTAGTGTCCCTTGGTAATGGTTGGCCACCTAGGTCGTTGCTAGTGATCAAAATATCTCGTTTCCTACTATAAGTTATTACAGAGCATTTTGATGGATTTAAATCCAGCTTATTTATAAGGCTGTGACCTCGAGGCAACAAACATCCGACTGAAGAACATGAGCATCCTCCAGTGATGATATAATAGCAAATATCTTCATATCATCAGCAAAACATAAGAATTTGCATGAGAGCAGGCAGGAATCGATGTCGTTTACATAAATTACTAGCGGCCCGCCCCAGCCTCGCCCGGGTAGCTTCAGCCCACTCAACAATTTACAAAAAAGAACCGCTCAACCGATTTTGTGCAAACGATTTTGTAGTTATTGACAACTACAGGTTGTGACCTGTTGTCTATATAGGAAATGAACCATCTGAAAAGGTCTCCGAGAATTACCATAGCACTAAGCTTGACAATCAGAGTGTTGTGTCGTTGTCGGTCTGTCCGTCCCTGATCTTTAAAACTAAACAACGAATTTTGAAGCGGTTTTAATTAATAGATAGTGATTCAATAGGAAGGTTTATATGTATCAGTCTCATAACTACATCAATACTTGTAGAAAGTTCCACATTATGCCGCTTTCAAATCGTAGGCGCATAGCGGATTGCACATTGCTACTAAAAATAATTAATAATGAAATCGACTGCCCTGACCTACTGCGTCAATTAAACTTTAACGTTTCCTCTAGATCCTTACGCTATAATGCAACCTTGTTGGCACCTTCTTCATCAACTAACTACAGGCAGAACTCATACCTAGTGCGGGCGACCAAGGATTATAATAACATTTGTAAAGAGTTTCTATTTGATCCTTATACTACTTAAAGCAGTACTGCAAGGAACAGGCTAAACCTTAATTTTTATAAATAATTTGGTTTTTTCTTTTGTCATTTTAGACTTTAACAGGGTTTTCGTATTTGCTTGCTAGTGTTCTGAAAAAATTATATTGTTACATAACTACTATTCGTGAAAACCTATTATTGGCTTACTGTTGTTTTTTTGCTACTTTTTCAGTTTGTTATATAGCTGTTGGTTTTCCTTATCAAATAAATAAATAAATAATATTGTAGAGGAACTACTAAAAAAAGGCCACCATAACACCGAAATCTCAAATATAAGTCTATATTCGATCAGTAATATATTTGTTGTTGTTGTGCTATTGAAATGACTCAATGTAATACAATAATTATATGTATTTATCGAACTCCAAACTCACACAATCTAGACACTTTTTTTGAACAATAAGATAAAATGTTACAATATGTTATTAAAAATAATAAAAACCATAAAATTCTATTATGTGGCGACCTAAATATTGACATGTTAAAACGAAATAGTACTACATTAGAATTGGAATGCCTACTGCTAAACGCTAATCTCAAACTACAAATATACCAGCCTACCAGATTGGGAAGTGGTACTTGCATTGATAATTTCGCACACAATTTAGGAAATAAATGTAAAACGGATGTCATAGACCTTGCGCTTTCTGATCATACCTGTCAAATTTTAAAGTGTCCAGTACAACAAATATGTTCAGTTAAACAATGGTATGTTAATCATCGAAACTACAACAAGCTAAATGTGAACAAATTTATGGACTGCATAAAAAACATCAGCTTCTCTGAAATTTTTGAAACAAATGATCCAAAAACCAAGCTTTTATCAATTTTATAGAGACGTTTTTGCTGTTCTATGATCTATGCTTCCCATTAAAAAAGACTGTAATGAAACCACGTAGAAAACCAAAATGGGTATCTCGGGGAATAAAGGTCTGCAGCAGAAAAAAACGTACATTATTGTGGCAGTATAGACTGAAACCGACTGACACAAATAGAAACAAGTTTCAAAAATACTCTGCAACTTATAAAAATATTATAGGACTTACACAACGGGCCCAAAATGCACATAAAATCAATACATCATCAAACAAATCTAAAGCTACATGGAAAATTATTAATAATTCTAAAATGCATCCCCCGCATGACATAATAACAAACATAAAATTAGGTGACAAAACAGAAAAGGACCCAAATATAATAGCTAGGGCATTTAATGATTTCTTTATAGAAAAGATTAGACCTATTCCGAATAGTAGTAAACAGGTTGCAGTTAATATTGTCAAAAGTAGTAATTCACTCTTTCTGTTACCATGCACACAGCATGACATATCAAAGATTATAAAATCATTAAAAAACACAAGTAGCGTAGGCCACGATGGTATCTCAACAAGTATAATAAAACAAGTGGCGGATAGCATCAGCAAACCGCTTAGTCATATTCTTAACTTGTGTATAACAGAAGGTACTTATCCAGATCATCTTAAAACTGCCGTTATAAAACCATTACTGAAAAAAGGGGATAAAAAGTTAATGTCGTCTTATAAACCAATAGCACTAGTACCTGCTATATCCAAAATATTTGAAAAATATCTTTACGAACAAATTTACAAATACTTACAAAAATTTAACATTCTCACAGATGACCAAAAAGGGTTTCGAAAAGGAAAAACGATAAACATGGCGATTTATGATTTTATGAATGTAGTAATGGAAAACTTAGATAGAAAAAGGTCAGTATGCTCTGTATATTGCGACATGACACAGGCTTTTGACTGCGTGGACCATAAAATACTACTGGAAAAATTAGACGCCTATGGAATCAGGGGCAAGGTTCTTCAGCTAATTGAATCATACCTTAAAGACAGGAAACAATATGTTGAAATAAGACAATTAGATCCCACAACTAAAGAAGAAAAAAAATATATATCTAACCCTAGGTCTGTAATGTATGGTGTACCACAGGGAAGCGTCCTGGGTCCATTATTATTCATTATTTATATGATTTACCCGCTATAACTAGCAATCCGATGACACTATTTGCCGATGACAGCACTGTAACTATTGCTTGTTCAAATAATCAGAATTATGAAAATGAAATTAATGATACAATTAATTCCATTGTAACCTGGTTAAATAATAATAATTTAAAAATCAACATTGATAAAACAAAAGTAATGTTCTTTAGTCAAAGATTACATAATGCTAATAATTTTAAAATTCAATACAACAGCAAGATCATAAAAAAAAAGACGGGTTGCACTCCGGGAGTGCCGGCAGAAGTGAAAACTTGATTATTAACGTTGAGCATGTTTGATATTTTGGAATGGTTAGGGAATAATTTTGCACCAATTGCTTTATCAGTATAAAAGTACTATCATTGATGTGGTAGAATACAATATTCATTTATTGCGCTATCGTACACAAACATGACAATTTATATTACGTCATCCGTCTTACGCTTTTTCGATCAGGTCACGTGTCCTGACGCGAGTTTAAGATTTCATACCCATTACAGAAAAAGTGCTCAACGCCGCTAAAGAAGTTTTCACTTCAAAAAGGTTGACTCAAGTAAGTTTCTGGGTCTCACAATAGATGACAAACTGAACTGGAAAACTCATTTAGAAGAGTTATCTAAGCGACTAAGTAAATCTGTATACATGTTGTACAAAGTGACACATGTTTTGGGAATTGACGCTAAACTCACGGCATATCATGGCATCGTTGGCACTATTTTAAGATTTGGCCTTATATTTTACACCATTAACCATTAACACACACAATAACCATTTATTATCCTTTACATTTTACGGGAAAAATGACTTAATTACGAAGTGATTCTATGCAATACAGCATTAATCCTTATCCAATTAAGTACTTTAAATACATTATCCATTTAATATAGATCTATATGACCCTTTATTGCTTGCAATTTAAATGAATATTTCCGAAGATATTACAGATTTAAAATGCAGGGACATAGCGAGGCGGCGGTACCGACTCGATTTATATGCTGTAGCTAGATTTTTATTTCACTAATATTTCTTCACTATGAGTCTACCGTCGTCTTCTTCCGCTGAATTAATACTTAAGGAAAATGTACCAGAGTGCAGTACAGTCTTTGAATTCATGCAAGTTACACCTATTAATATATTAAATACAGCCTTTATATCAATTAATTTGAAGAATACTAACGACCTGTGGGGACTTTCTGTTAAGGCAGTCTGCAATAGTTACTATAATCCCCACATCTATTTTCAACAAATGTATTGCATTAGGTGTATTTCCTGACTTGATGAAACATAGTAAGGTCATTCCTTTATTTTGAGATGAGTCACCTTCGTCTGTGGGAGTGCACCTTTTATTTGAATCCCCACACCTGGCCCCCGGGTGGTGCAAATCAGGTGACAGTCAACTAGTAATTAAGTAGGTTTCGGCCGTGGGTAGTGACCACCCACCAGACAAAGCCGCACCGCCAAGCGGCCTTGCCGTGTCCCGGTGCGATGTCTGGTGACACCATTTAAGAAGGTGGGTCGAAATTGTTGCTCTTTATGATTTCTAACCTTAAGGAGCATCATTCCACTGCCACCTTCTAATCGAAATTCATTCGTGGTACCGAATGAATGGGTATAGTGGGCAGGTGCGTCCCATCGTAGACTACATCATTACTTAACATCAGGCAAGTTGTAGTCAAGCGCAGGCCTATTTCAGGATAAAAAAAAAATCTGGAGATACTTCTAATCCGTCAAACTTTCGACTTGATTCTGTGTTACCCACCTTAAGTAAAATCTTTGAAAAATTAATACTTAGCCAGTTGCTCAGACATTTTAATAGACATGAATTGTTACTTATGAAACAATACCAAAGGTTGCTCAACCGATGATGCAGGGGATGAATTAGTGCTTGAGTGAATTCGCAAAATGCCTTGGGTATATTTTGTGACATGTCCAAAGCCTTTGACTTTGTGCCACATGAAACTCTTGTCAGGAAATTACACCACTGCGGTATCATGAACAAGGCTCTTGAATTTATCATGTCTTATTTAAATTATAGAATTTTAAAAGTCGATGTCAATCGAACTAAGTCCTCAGGGTCAAGAGTCACCATTGGCGTACCTCAAGGATCAATTCTCGGCCCTTTTCTGGTCCTAGTTTATATTAATGACTTACTTTATTATTTTAATGACAGCTATAAGATTGTGTTGTTTGCTGATGACACTGCATTGACATTTAAAATTAACGGAAAACAAAACTAAGCAATTATGACGAAGTAAACTAAACACTCTCTAAAGTTGTTTATAGGTTTAATGTGAATAATCTGTTACTCAATGATAAGAAAACTAAAGTGGTAAAGTTCTCCATGCCTAATGTAAGACAGGCAAATACAAATGTTCACGTCATCACTTTTTTAGGAAACTAACAGGAAAATTAAGTTCCGCTGCGTATGCAGTCTAAACAATTAAACGGCTCACTGATGTGGATACTGCTAGAATTGTATATTTTAGTTATTTTCACAGTATCATATCTTGCGGAATTCTTCTCTGGTGAAATGCGGCTGATATAGAAATTTCTTCTATCTTTATTTTACAAAAAAGACCTGTAAGAGCTAAATACAAACTAGGAAGCTGTGTTTCCCTAAGAGAGAAATTCAAATACATAAATATTTCAACTATCGTTTCTCAATATATTTATGAAAATTTATTGTAAGCACACAGCATAACAATATTATAAAATTGAAAAAAAAATAAGCGACACGCATAGTTTGAATACTAGAAATAAATATGATCTTGTAGCACATCATACTCATCTCCAAAACATCAGTAACTCTTTTATGGGGTAGTGTATACATTTCTACAATAAACTTCCAAATAATATTAGGGAAATGACTATTGACAAATCCTACTAATATTATAAATGCGAAAGTAAGTGTGTGTGTGTGTGTGTGAAGGTTTGTTACCGCATATCTCCATAACAGCTCAACCGATTTTATTGAAATTTGAAATGTAGGTAGTGTATACCCTAGAATCGGACATAGGCTAACAATATTTTCAAAAATCATCTCCTAAGAGGGTTAAATATAGGTGTGAAGTTTGTATGCAACTTTTTATTCCTTGGTCCTATTCATTTAAAATTCGGTACACATAAACCTTAAAACAAATAATGAGATACGGGTTTTTTATTTTTCCATAATTACCCCCATGAGGTGTGGATAATGAGTTTTATTGGTAAAAATTAAAGTTTCTCTGGATCTCTTTAGTCTCAAGTCCGATTCACTCCAAATTTGGCACACATATACCTTAAAAGAAATCATGAAACACGTGTTTTTTATTTTTTCAAAACTACCCCCGGTGGGGGTGTTAAATGAGTTTATTTGGAAAAATTCAATAATTCTTATTTGTTTAGTCCTTGGTCCGATTTTCTTCAAATTTGGTATAAATAAAGCTCAAAACAAATAACGAAACACGTGTTTTTTATTTTTTCAATTTTTTTTATTTTCATCCTAATACTAAGCGGGCAAAGCCTGAGAAATTATTCTGAGGGTGATTTTCTTCAAAGTTGATATCATAACTCCTTCGTAATTTTGATCTAAATTACTTTTTATTTTGACACAATGACATGTTTGATAACTCAATGCTACGAATAGAATTCGAAATTTAAATTTTATTTCTTATAAGTATGGTCTAAGAGCCGTAGTATTTTTAAGAAACGCCTATTGATTTATGGATATATATAGGCGCTATAGGCGCTTGACGATTTCAAAATGTTGCTTACACTCCTACACTGCTGAACTAATTTTGTATGAAGATTGTTCGAGACCCGGATAGGATAGTTTTATCCGACTGCGAAAAAAGGGATTAATGGTCTAGCGCGATAACCAAAATCCGCGGGCGAAGCCGCGGGCGGAAAACTAGTTTAAAATAATTATAAAATCTACGTTACGTAAGAAAGCGTATTATAAAATTTCAGACTAAATAACGGATGAAAACGCTTGGAATTAAGTCCGTCTAATAGAGATAAATACTCCATTTAAAAAAAGAAAGAAGCCTACTGAGCTTTTTGTCAGTGTTTCTCAGTAGTTGCCAGTCATTCTCTGCACGGGAAGTAAAGAAATTGGACTATTTTTATAGAATATTTTTTTTTTTTTTTTTTTTGAATAGAATCTCTTTATTTGTTGAACATAGGTACATAACATATTGTGGTCATAAAAATAATAAAACTAGAAACACTATGTTTTGTCATTTAGACGTACAAATAAATATAATGTGATAATATGGTATAATGAAAATAAAAGAAGGCTAAATAAATTCAAACATTAAAGATGTCAACATTAAAATTAAAATTATAATATTAAATAAAATCATCATTAAAAAAATCTTGCAGTGAATAATAACATTTGTCTATGAGTATTTTATTTAAATATTTCTTAAAACGCATATTAGGTAAAGCTTTTAGAGTGTCAGGTAATTTATTAAAAATCTTAGGTGCAGTGCTAAAAAAACTCTTTTGTAAAAGTGCAGTATTACATTTTAAATCAATGAGTTTATTCCTATATTGTGCTCTTAAAGGTGCTCTACGAACTTCAGATATCTTAGTAAACAGATGTGAATTAGTTTTAACAAACCAAGCAGTCTCTAATATTTATGTAGACTCGTGATTCAAAAAAATCCTACTAGTAATATAAACGCGAAAATTTGTAAGAATTTATGGATGTTTACACTTTCACGAAACTACTCGACGGAATTGGATAAAGTTTTGCAGATTATGGATAAACACATAGGCTAGTTTTAATCCCAATAAGTACCACGCGGGCGAAGCCGTGGGCGGAAGCTAGTAAAGCATATTTTAATTTCATATCATAAGTATGACGTCATTCGAGATTTCGCTTAGACTTAATCGCTTTCGCTTAATCTTTAATCACATCATCCCCCTTGCCCTTTTCCCATTTCTATTGGGGTCGGCTCCCAGTCTAACCTGATGCGGCTAGCTACCAGAATTATACGAGCGACTGCCATCAGACCTCGAAACCCGTAGGGAACCAGTAGCCGAGATGGTTAGACCCGGTGTCAGATTATATTGGCATCTGACTACATGTAACGATTGTCATAGATGGGTTAAATGACAACCGGGACCGATGGCTTAACGTGCTCTCCGAGGCACGGAGGGTAGTCCCTCAATCAACCAGACACCGAAACAAATCTTTGTTGTTACACAAATATTGTCCGGGGCGGGAATAGAACCCGCGACCTCCCCTGGTGCAGCATAGCCCAATCGGACGGCTTACACCGCTCGACTACCGAGGTCGTCTTAATCTTTAATCACAAAAAAAAGAAAACTTCGTGTCCAACATTTTTAATTTGTCTATCTGAAGAACGAAACAAAAAAACACTGACGTCATCCCCATTACCAACTTTTCAACCTGACTAACTTTTTGTTTTACTTTTTTTATTTTAGTTGCAGCACGAAATTTCGAGCTCATTTCACTGCCACCTTCTCACCGAAAGTCATTCGTAATCACTAGTGAATCGGTACATTGATTGGGCTGGCGCGTCCCATCGCAGACTACATCATTGCTTAACATCAGGTAAGTTGTAGTCAAGCGCCAGCCTATTCATGAATTAATAAAAATATTGTGCCCGATGAACAGCATCTCGGGTCAAAGAAAAAAAAACCTTTTCTAATATACCTAAGAATCTTAGCAGCAGTGCGAAATTTGAAGTTGTGATCAGTAGGTATTCATCGGTATTTACTGGGTGTGCGTTTTTTTTAGTTTTTTAGTCTGCGATAGACTGGCGCTTGACTACAAATTGCCTAATGTTAAGCAATGATGTAGTCTACGATGGAACGCGCCAGCCTAGTATACCGATTCACTCGTGATTACGAATGATTATCGGTGACAGTAGTAAGGTGGCAGTGGAATGAGCCTCCATATGGTTAGAAACCTTAAAGGACAACAATTCCGACCCACCCTCTTATTATGGTGTCACCAGACATCGCACCGGAACACGGCAAGGCCGCTTGGCGGTGCGGCTTTGTCTGGTGGGTGGTACCAGTAGATTGTCACCTGTTTTGTACCACCCGGGGACCACGTGTGGGGATTAAATTGCAGGTATACCCACGGACGAAGGTGACTCAGCCCCCGAAGACTGCATCATTGCTAAGCAACAGGTAAGTTGTGGTCAAGCGCCAACCTATTATAGAATAAAAAAAAGAGTTAATTGAAAGCTTGGTTACCTGTAATGTGGCGGAGGTAATTTGACAACAGTTTCTCTGACAGCGCGAAGTTTTTCAGCGTCGCCTTGCAGTTGTACCGCTCGGACGAAACTTTCGTATAGCTGGTAGGTACACAGCGGGTTCGGTAACTCTCTGTGGACAATAATGTATTTGTATAACTATAGCGTCATAGCGCGTAACCTATAAACGTAGCACGCTGTTGCTTAAACAGGCGGTTAGATGTCACTTCAGTCACATAGGGCTGTACATTCCACCCTGTATATATTTTTTCTTTTAACTTATTAAAAATATCTACATAGACTACAGGACAGGACGCACTGATTAAAGATGAAAGTTAATCAATTGATAGTAAAAAAAACTGAAATGCGTATGTTTAATCTGTGCGTCCTAGATGTAATTATATAATATGAAGCCCAAACCGGACTCTGAGAATAAGCTTGCACTATATTTGTGCTCACATGTTGTGCATTATAATATCTCTTAGTTAGCCAGCTAAGACAGGCCGGTGTAGCGTGGAAACTGTTAGGAGATGGTTATTTTTACTAACCTAAAGTACATCTTGAGTAACGAAGGCACAGCATGTGGATCCCTAGCTAACGCTGGTGCAGACAGATCCGGGTCAATATTAGCGTCGAACGCAGCGCGCAGCCGCTGTGTGAGCCCTGCACCTCCGGACAGACGGTACACTCCGTCCACTGCGCCGCGGGACTCTATCGCTGTAGCGCACGATGTCAGTACTGCTGGCACTGGAGGGAAATACAAAAAATACTTAATAGTAAAGCGAGACATTCCCACCAGAGAGACGCTTAATATCGGAGTTACGAGAATAGGAACACCAAAAATGTTGTTTTGGTACAAACAAAGGCTTTTGATATTGTTTCGTTTGACATTCTGCCAAAAAAATGAAAATCTCGTAGTAAGAGGATTATTTTACTTTATTTTTCTTTATTGGGACAAAAAACAGTTACAAATTACGGATACGATAAATATAGACTGAACAAATAAAGAAACTAGCTAAAAAATGTAACCTTCACCAATGTCCGCTGAATGATTACCCCTAAGTTCCGCAGATAACTACTTGACCGAAGGCTATATTCGCGAGTTGGCAACTAAACGAGTGAACATTTCGGTGTCACGCAAGGAAGTATCCTAGGTCCTACATTGTAATTCCTACAAAGTTTCTGTGAAGGTGACCGAAGCTAAAGTCAGATACTGAAACATCGTCAACTATTTGGATTTATGAAATGCACAATTCACAAGGTAGGGGACGCTTTGATCGCGGAACTCTATCTTTTAGTACTGCTGACACTGCAGGAATACAAATACTTATTAATTACGGTAAAGCAAGATAACAACATTCTCCAGAGAGAAACACTTAATATCGAAGTTTCGAGAATTTAAACCCCAAAATCTATAGTGTGTCACCATCTTCTTGGACCTAGCAAAGGCTTTCGATAGTGTCTCGATAACTATTCTGCTATGTAACTATACAACCTTGGAGTAAAAGGATTATTCCTAGCTTAGTTCCGCAGATACTTAATTGACCTAAGTCAACGTTTGCTGGTTGGCAATTAAATGAATGAGGAGGCAACTGAAAATTTCGGTGTCACGCAGGGAAGTATCCTAGGTCCTTCATTGTATTACCTACAAGATTTCTTTGAACGTGGCCTAAACCAAAGCTAGACTAAAACATCAACATTATAGAATATGATAAAGTAGCCAGTCTTACCATCTCGTCCACAGTTCAACAGATGCTCGCCTAGATCACATCCAAACACTCTCTCCCTCAATATTCCTTGCTGTTTCAGACTACGCCGTGATGGACGGGACAGTATGAAACTTCTAAACAGAGATATCAGCTTTCCATGCTTTCGGAGTACTGGTTTAATAGGTGCCACTGCCACTGATCTGTAAATAAAAGAATAGTCTCGTATTCATAAACATTTTAAACAAGTTATGTAACTACTTACAACATTCTATTTGGTGCAAATTATCTCTCAAAAATCGTAAGAGTTAAGAATATGGTAATTCCGTTATCCATAAATGACTTACAAGCTTATAATAGCCAAAATATGTATATAATTCGTTTGTCTTTATCTGCCATTATTATTATACTACGAAGAAAGAGACAAAATTCATTACAACTATAGAGGCTTACAAGAATTTTATGAATAAGACTGTTATTTTTAAATCAAATACTAAATTTTAATTAATAATTTACGAAACTCTTGTTCAAAGAACCATCTCAATCACTTCAACTTTCAAATAAAAGAACCGCGTCAAGATCGGTTCATCCACTTAGTCGCTACGAGGAAACGAGGAAAATTAAGTTGTAAGTTTTTCCGCCCTACAGAATACACAGCGTGTAATAACTGTTGGTTGTGTTCCTGTGTGTGTGTGTGTGTGTGTGTCACTCACCCGACGATGGGCGGCGGCTGCGTCATGTGTCGCGGCACCTTGTCCCCGATGACTGCGACACAGTGGTGCGGGAAGAACCCCACGCGGAACCCACGCTTGCCGCGCCACCACAGCGACTCTTGGGGACCTGGGAAACTCATAGTGTTCATAACTTGTGCCACTATGGTCACGCCTGTACTATTTGGAGGTGTAGGTAAAGGTGAATATGAAGGTACTAGCTTCCACCCACAACATTGCCCGCGAAGTTCCCGTTTAAACTCCTTAAGAGGGAAATATTTTAAGAATCCTTTCTTACCTCACACGAAACCTACATAATTAAAAATAATTTATCTAAACCTAGCGGTTTGGAATGTGTGTTGATATGTCAGCAGTGCAGACAACAATGCTGTGCACTGCAATGCAGCTGCGGAGTTCAAAATGTAATCTATGATAACCCTATCAAAAATAAACAAGAAACTGACTGACTGACAAATCAACGCGCAGCTCGAACCGCTGCGGCAGCGGTCGTCAAAGTGCGGCCCGCGACAAAGCAAATAATTTTAGTAGATAACAGTTTCAACTCCCAAAAAAAAAATGCTAAAGCTTATACTGGAAATGTGTAGCTTGTATCTATATTAAAAAAGTCATTTTGCTTGACCCGGGACCTCTACATTTAACAGCTAACTATATAGATAGGAGTACTATGAACACTCACCTGGCATATCTATGATAGATATCATATCTCCAACTTCGAAACTAATCTCATCCCGAGCCTGCAATTAAAAAAAACATATAACAATAAAAAATCAATAAATAATTGCAGGAGTGCAGTTCGCCTCGTGGTCCCCTCGAGCACTGCTCCCTGATCGGTGGTGATGTATATAGCTCTCGTGTTCTACTATGCGTTTCAAATGAGAATAGGACTGGAAATCCGCAATCTTGGACCGGAATGCGCAACAACTTAACATTTTTCAGTACGGTGGGCAAAAATGTTTGTTTGATGTAATAATATTATATAGATGAAAAAAATAATTAAAATGCGTGTATCTTATTGCCGTTCCAGTGAGATTGGAAAATTTGGAGTCGAATATTTAGGTACAAACATATTTTAATAACTTTGGATGAAAAAAAGCGATGTTATAAGTTAATACGTGTGTTTATATCCATGTTCATGTATTTTAGTTGTGTACAAGTTTGTGGCATCCCAGCGAGTAAATTTACTCATACACACCTAAGTACACACAAACTAGTAAACTACATACATAAGTAAGTTTTTTTTACCTTAGTTTTCCATACATTTTAAAATAATATTATTGTCTGTGGTTTGATATTTTGTGCTGGCGATACTTTTGCTTGGTTTTTGGTATGAAGTTAGCCGCGAGTCCAGTCCTATTCTTATTTGAAACGTGTAGTAATAGATGTGTAGTGGCCCATTCTAATTTTTTCTTATAACAGGGGGAAGAGGTTATAAACAAGCAAAAAATTTTGACTTTACAAATGAATGGGCCCTTATTAGATACTTGCATTTGCTTGCTTGACCGCAGGTCGTGGAAACAATTGAAATGAAATAAAAATATGCTTATTTTTTTTGAGACGCGAGTCTACATAAAAATATTCCAATTTCTTTTCCTACCGTGCAGTGAATGACTGGCAACTACTGAGAAACACTGACAAACAACTCAGTAGGCTTTTTTCTTTTTTAAATGATGTAGGTATATCTATTACATTTTGTTTGTTTAGTGTGTTAAATTTCCACCTGAGTCAGACATTTGTGTGATGAACATGTCTGTCTGTCTTGTGTCTGGGTGTAATCTAAGATATTACCCGTACTCTAAGACATCAATTGTAACAATGTTCTATATTAATAAAATTTACTTGCTTTACTTATTATTTATCTATATTTAAGTATGTATATATGTAGTATATTATCAGTTATCTGGTTTCCATAGTACAAGCTCTGTTAAGTTTGGGGTCTTATTACCGTGAGTGTTAATGTTCTACTACCTATATCAATATTAATGTTTACCTGAGAAACATATTTCCTAACAGAATATGCAGCGGCGACAGCGGGAGTGTTGATTGACGACGAGTCTTCGTTGGCAACTAACAGTTTGTGACCTAATGAGAGAACAAACATACATATTATTAAGTATAGCGGTGGCGCTCCGGTATCGGCTTCACCTTTGAAATAAAAGAACGCAGATTCAATCCCCGGTCGTGCTCGCATATCTTTGTGTGAATTATTTCATCACTGCTGCTCAATACATAACAACTAACGGTAATCTAAGAAATAGATCAAATCAATGTTCTAGAAATCATTCGAGGACTTGTGATATCCATCACCCCGCACTAGGCCAGCGTGTGTGGATTAAGACCTAAACTCTATCATCTCGTAAGATAGTTTAGAGAAGATTCGTGCCCAGCGGTGGGACACTAAAAAGGGTTGAAGGGGAGGGAAGGGATGAGGAATAATATATCTCACCCCTATTATCCATTTGTAGCCAGTTCAACACGGGCCCACAGTTGATAGAATCATCAGCTATAATCGAGAGATGGTGCACATAATCGGATATCAGCCGCTGGTACTCGTCCTCGCCTCGCTCTAGTGCCTCTGTTATTGTGTCGCGGAGATTCGGCAGTCCCGACACTTTTCGGTCGTATATACATCTGCGAATAAAACAATAATACAATTCCTTGAATCTAGCTAAAAAAAAAAATCTTTTTGGTTCAAAGTAATCCTGTACATAATATCTTCATTAACACCAAATGAAACTAGAAGGGTTTTTACTGGTGGTAGGCTTCGGCCGTGGTTAGTGACCACCCATCAGACAAAGCCGCACCGCCATGTGGCCTTGCCGGTGCTGCGTGGGTCGAAATTGTTGCTCCTTTATGATTTCAATCTTAAGGATTCTCATTTCGCTGCCACCTTCTCACCGAAAGTCATTCGTAATCACGAGTGACTCAGTACATTGGGCAGGCGCGTCCCATCGTAGACTACATCATTGCTTAACATCAGCTGAGTTGTAGTCAAGCGCCAGCCTATTCAAGAATAAAAAAAGAAGGTGGTTTGAGACCATCTTTAATACAAGAGTCTAACGATTACATAGCAAGGGTGCTGGGCCCCGATTCTCGCAGTTTAGACATTTATCTCTAATAGACATAATATGTCAAAAAAATGTCAGAAAACTAATGAAGTCCTTATTTTATCTTCGACATAACCCACCACCGCACGGCGCCGTGAAGAGACCCGGGATTTGAACAACAAGTTCCGGGACAACTAAACTGTCTTGGATCCCGCATGATAAATTCATATAATATCAGAAAGATATTAGGAGGAGTTGGAAAGTTACATTGTACACTACATAGCATAGAGAAAGAGTATCGAATATTTAAAAAATCGGTTGTCTGTTAATAGTTACTGAGAATAGTTGAAGGTGAAAACGTCATAAGAAAATACTATCGCTCACTCAAGTAGGAGAGAGACAGATGTCGAACGTTGCCGAACGCGGAGGCCGATTGTGCCTCTTTGTCGTTCGTTCCGCGCTCTCGCTCGCACTTTGCCTTAAATGTAACGCGTCAGAGCGAGGTAACGCCGCATGAGTGCGTGCAGCCGGCTCCATCGAATTATAAGACGTTGTCACGTCAAAAAAAATATTCAGTAATTCCTGTTCTAGTACCCAAAACCCCAAGCAAATATTATTATTAGTGTGAAAATATTATTATTATAATTAAATACCTATGTAACATATCATCGAGTTGCAACAAATGGTCTTTGTTCCTAGCTAGAGTCCACTCCCTGACTTGGCTTGCTTCTGACCAGCTACTGCTCACTATGGACCTGTCTTCTGGAGCCGAGGTCACGTGGGACTTCACTGATAAGTTGATCCACCCTGGAAAGCGAAAAAATTGTTGTACCTAGGTGTTTATAAAAGTTTCTCAAGTTTCGTAAGGGAACTAAATATAGCCCGTGACATATGAGTGAAATTCATCTCTGCCTACACTTTCGCATAATACGTCAGCGCTATATTATTATTTATTGATTGTTCTGTGTCTGGGTGTAATTTATATGTCGGAGAAGTCATTAGTACGGTAGCATACTTGACAGCGAGGCGGCAGCGCGTCGTGACGTCACGCTTCGACAGAGTCTAGCGTGACGTGCGCACGGGCATACAGTGGGGACTGTCGCTACACGAACTGTGTGCCCCAGTTCTCTACAGACGTCCGTGCGACCGGCATCGGTCTAGGAACTGTCTTACAACTCGTTGTATTATTTTTTTTTACATTTCGTAACAAATTAATAGTGTGATTAAGTTAATTTGGTTTGCTGCTCGTAACCACACCCACTCAATAAGTTTTCTGGCGAGGACGATCCCTCTGATCGGCCCCCTGTACCGAAATATGTTTATGTAATATATATGTAACTAAAAAAATGTAGTTTACGACCTCTGGTACCCATAACACGAGTAAATTTTAATAATTATTATTGCTTGATTTGGGCCTAGATGGTGCTGTGTGTAAAAATATTAGTAGATGACGCAGATTCAAACGAATTAGAATCCACATCCACGTTATTTGTGTCCGCCATATTTTTTATCAATCAGTGCGCACACCCGGCGCAGGCGACGGTACAAGAGCAAGTCTCCATTCCAATCGCACCACTGACAGATATTCGTTCAGTAGCAACGTCAAACGTCAAATGTCAAATGACAATGACACATCAATGTTACCATTCGATTATTATACTCGATTTACCAGTGCTGCCATCTCATTCTTATCGAGTCGTTCATAGATTATTTATCATTCTCCGACATATATAACCCGACCTAATAAAGAAACGGATCTAAAATGGCGGCGGCACTAATCATTCCCTCTTACTCGCACGTTATTGCTGTCTTTAGTCGAACACGTCGGTACAGCACACAAAAAAATAATATTCTATAATATTATAGTATTACTAGCTGCCCCAGCGAACTTCGTACCGCGTATTTATTAAAAAAAAAATCACTTAGGGGTATGAAAAATAGATAGTAGCCGATTCTCAGACCTACTGAATATGCACAAAAAATTTCAGTCAAGCCGTTTCGGTCCTCCGAAACGGCTTGACCGATTCTTATGAAATTCTCGTGTCACAGTTTTCGTTGCCACACTCCTGTATGGCAACGAAAACTGTGACACGAGAATTTTATATATTAGATATCAGGCATTGACTGGCCGTTGGCCTGGTCAGTAAGATACTTGCTTTTCACGCCGCAGGTCGTGGTTCCCACCCGATATAAACATTAATGATGAACATTTGTGTTTGTGTCGAGTCTGGGTGTAAATATCTATTACTTAAAAGTATTTATTTACAAAGAAAAGTATTATATGTATAGTATACACCAGTTATCTGGTTTCCATAACATAAGCTCTACTTGGGACCAGATGACCGTGTGTATTAATGTCCCAGAATATTTATCAATTTATTTATTTTATTAGGTTTCATATGTTCAAGGAAAATAAAATGAATACGGAACGTTATCGAATACATTTAGCACTTTGTTGGCTTTGTAGATAGGTACTATCTTGCATATTTATTTTAAAACAGCCAAATGTCTATATTAAAAAAATATTTGTCTAACTACCTTGTTTTGCTGACGGTCCAAACTGACATAACAAGTACAAGCCGCCATTTTAGTCGTTTATTGGTGCGGGTTATACAAATAGTAACTAATGACCCTCTTCAAGGTTGTATACAAATAGTCACCTTCTTCTATGGAGTCCTGGCACTTGTCCTCGCTTTGTATCAGCTCAATGCTGACACCTCCGAGCGAGACTCTCTCGTAGTGGAAGTGTGCACACTCTTCGAGCTTCGGGAACCGACACGCTGGCGCCGGAGGGGAGGGCTGCAAATACAAATATTATTATTAGTATGCTGCTAACAAGTCATTGGCATGCGCAGAAAAACGCCACCAGCGGCAATAAAATAATATTAAAAATTACTTTTCGCTGTCTAGGGGCTGTCCAGTGTCCATTAATCACGTGATCTTTTTTTAAATATTTCTAACTTCTTTCTGTGCATTCAAATAAGAATAGTACTTGACTGTAAAAATGTAAGGTCAGCACAAAATATTAAACCACAGACAACAATATTATTTTAAAATTTATGAAAAAAGTAATTTTTGTAGAAAACTTCACTTGGGTTTGTAGTTACATACAACTATCTGCCTATGTAAGTTTACGCGCTAGGATGCCACCAACTTGTACAAAAATACCACGGATATAAACAGACTATTTAAACTTTTACAACGCTTATCTTCGAGGTCGGAAGTTGATATACGCATTTTTTCCCATCTAGATGTGATTATTATATCAAACAAACCTTTTTGCCCACCGTACTAAAAAATGTGAAGTTGTTGCACATTCCAGACCAAGATGGCAGTCCTATTCTTATTTGAAACGCATATTGCACGCGTGAGCGCTATGTATGTATAGTTATAAAAGTGCTTACAGTTTCGTTGAGATCGTAGGTGGCCGCGGAGGGGACTGACTGGCTCATGGCGGAGGTTTGTGACGTCACCGGTGTCATTGTCAGCGCTGTCAACGATATCGAACCTGGAACATTGACAAGATAATATTACAACAACTACCCCCTGATAATAAATTCATTTATAAAGTTACATACTAACTTTCCGCTGCGGCTACACCCACGTGAACACATAAAGTGGTTCGATTCCCAGTCGCGTCCACATATCTTTATGTATGTATGTATGTATGTATGTATGTATGCATCTGGATTATCAAATTTCACAACATTACAATATTTAATTGCCCCACAAAACTGTTTCCACAGTTTGTCTGTTGGTGCACACTATACTATATTATTATTACTTATTCTGAATTGTTATATCGCCACTGCACAATATCGGTGAAGGAAAACATCGTAAGGAAACCGGCATGTCTAAGAACTAATCATTCGAGGACATGTGACATCCACTAACCCGCGCTTGGCCAGCGTGTGCGGATTAAGGCCTAAATTCTCTCAACTCATAAGATAGTTTAGAGAAGACCCGTGCCCAGCAATGGGACACTAAACGGGTTGGCGTGATATTAGACCAGCTTCCGTCCCCTTTGCACCTTCATAGAAGGGTGAGTTTTGAAAAGTTGTTTGGGGGCTAAGACACCTTCGTCCGTGGGTGTAAACCTTTAATTGAATCCCCACACGTGGTCCCCGGTTGGCGCAAATCAAGTGACAATCAACTGGTGGCAGGCTTCGGCCGTGGTTAGTGACCACCCACCAGACCAAGCCACACCGTCAAGCGGCCTTGCCGTGTTCCGGTGCGATGTCTGGTGACACCATGCATAGAGGGTGGGTCGGAATTGTTGCTCCTTTAAGGTTTCTAACCATATGGAGGCTCATTCCACTGCCACCTTCTCACCGATAATCATTCGTAATCACGAGTGAATAGGTGTACTGGGCTGGCGCGTTCCATGCTTAGCACCAGGTAAGTTGTAGTCAAGCGCCAGCCTATCGAAGAATAAAAAAAAATACGATGGTGAGATCGTACAATGCTAGTGGATTGGTGGATCATTACCTGGTGTTTCTCGCCTATACTCCGCATCATTCGAAGGTCTGGTGGAGCTTCGTGAGTCAGAACTGAACCGCACTGACCTGGAATATAACCATAATCAACATCACCCTTGGGACAATCACTACAGGACATAGGCCTCCGATTTAGAATGACACAACAATTATGGCCAAGTCCCGGGACACCTACAACTGCCTTGGATTCCGCACGAATTTAATCAGAAAGTAGGAGTTGGGAATTACGATTGCTGCTCCTTTAAGGTTTCTAACCATATGGAGGCTCATTCCACTGCCACCTTCTCACCGATAATCATTCGTAATCACGAGTGAATCGGTATACTGGGCTGACGCGTTCCATCGGAGACTACATCATTGCTTAACATCAGGCAACTTGTAGACAAGCGCCAGCCTATCGAAGATTGAAAAAAAAAGATAGTCCATTTCCAGGCAAAGCGGGAGACAGCACATAGAAAAAGGAAGGGTTTAAATAGTTACAAACCTATGAAAACTGGAGCAATGTGTGATCCCATCTTTGTCTGGCTCGAAGGCGCGAGCCGCTAGCGACTGGCACGACATCACCGAGCCGTGAGGGGACCCCTGTAGACAAAAATGCAAATATATTTATACAGTAACTAGCTTCCGCCCGCAGCTTCGCCCGCGAAATTGATCTCACTAATCTTGTTTCTCCATACAAACTTTGGAACCCCGTTTCACCCCCTTAAAGGGAATTTTGAAAAATCCTTTCTTAGTGCACCCCTAGACCCCATAAGGAACCTATATGCCAAATTTGGAGTCTCCAGACCCAGCGGTTTGGGCTCTGCGTTGATATGTCAGTCAGTCAGTTTCTTCTTTTATATATTTAGACAATAATATTAATGCGTTTAAATTTTATTAATATTAATAAATAATATTAATAAAATTAATCACCTACGTAAATAGGTCCACTTTCTATTTCCATTTTTCGGGGGAGGCGACAGGTAACCACGTACAGCACACATGTAAAAGTTGAAGCGTCTTTCTCTTTACAAATGCACACGTAAATAAAAGCTACACACAAACACGAAACATGAACAGTTTATGTATACAAACTGTTTATGTACCACGGCAGAGGGGAACGTGCGCAATATTAGTTCCGAGTTACATTTCTTACATGCAGGCCATAGACCAAATCGTATCTGACAGCGGTTGTCAAAATTACGAGAGTACAAAAAGGGCCGTTTTGATCGAAACTTAACTGCAACTGCACTGCAACTGAACTTATTTTTAACTTTTTTTTTTATGCCTATTGTCCTGGTTGACGACCTCGGTAGTCGAACGGTGTAAGCCGTCCGATTGGACTTTTCTGTGCCCGGGAGGTCGCGGGTTCGATTCCCGCCCCGGACATTATTTGTGTAACAACAAAGATTTGTGTCGGTGTCTGGTTAATTGAGGGACTACCCTCCGTGCCTTGGAGTGGAGTGGAGTGCCGTGGAGAGCACGTTAAGCCGTCGGTCGGACAATCGTTACATGTAGTCAGAAGCCCATATAATCTGACACCTGGTCTAACCATCCCGGCTACTGGTTCCCTGCGGGTTTCGAGGTCAGATGGCAGTCGCTCTTATAATTCTGGTAGCTAGCCGCATCAGGTTAGACAGGGAGACGACCCCAATAGAAATGGGAAAAAGGCAAGTGGAATGAATGAAGCCTACTGTCCTGGTTATTGTCCTCGTGTCAATTGACCATAACTCAGTAACCAGTAAGATCGGCTAATGGTCCGCAGAGTGGTAGATAAGAATTGAATAACACAATAAACGGCACCGCCAACACAACCACTTGTATGTTATCTGTCAGATAACATTCAAGTACCTTCGATGGGTTAACGACTGTTAAACGATAAACGAATTACAGGCCTGCCTTGTTAACCGACATCAAAAAAGGTATTAATTTCACAAGTGCATAGTAAATTATTATTCTTAAACTAGCGCCGTTCATATCTGCCGCAAAATCGACAACCTTCAAGGTAAGAGAGCTTTAAAAAAAAAATAAAAAAAAATATTTTATTTCTCACCAGCTAGCTACATTTCATTACAAAAAATGATTGTACATTTATATAAACAGAATCTTAACATGGTGGTTAAAAAAATGGTCTACCTTCGATTATGGCTAGGTCTGAACTAGGCTAGGCCTGTATCTCAGAAAATAGCAATCAGCTGACAGTATATAAGGATAAAAATCAAGGAACATTGTGTGACACTGTTAACTTAAGATTTTTAACAATGTGGTGTGGTGTGCGTGCGTACGCGCGCTTGTGTGTGTGTAGAGTGCAGACCACGGTGGAAACGTAGCGTAGGACGCGACGCCCTCAGTTTAGGTGGAGAGACGATCTCTATAAGGTGGCTGGATGAGAGTAGTTGAGGATCATGCTCTGCGGTGTGCTTTCTATAAGGCCTATGTCCAGCGGTAGACTAAAATAGGCTGATGATGGAATTAAAACAATTTTTATACCTAACGGATTTTATCGCGGTTCATTTTTTGATTTTAGATCCCGACGTCTCAAAATCTTTACAGACTTCATGGTCACGGGTGGTACAAAAAAAATTAAGAAAAATATGAAGTCTGAAAAGACTAAAACGTCGGCATTCAAAATTAAAAATGAACCGCGATAAAATCCGTTATAAAATAGTTTTATTTCAATGTGTGATATTTGAGTAAATTTAAGAAAATACTAAAGGCTGCTGTTGATGATAATGATGATGAGACATGGGCTACAAGTCCGCCAAACTGTAATGGGTTTGGGCTCGGATCTCAACACAGTGGATACCAGAAGACGGTCGTCGTCTCCGAGAAAGACCTCGAAAACGATGGAGCGACATACATATATGATTTTTTTTGTTATCTTTTTCTTCTATTCTGCGGTAGGCTTGCGTTTGACTACAACTTTAGTGATGTTAAGCAATGATGTAGTCAACGATGGAACGCAATTCACTCGTGATTACGAATGATTTTCGGTGAGAAGGCGACAGTAGAATGTGGCTCCATATGGTTAGTAACCATAAAGGAGCTAAAATTCCGACCCACCCTCTTAAATAGTGTCACCAGACATCGTACCGAAACATGGCAAGGCTGCTTGGCGGTGCGGCTTTGCGACTGCGTCTGGTAGGTGGTCAGTAAACATGACCGAATCCTACCACCAGTTATTACCAGTTTATCGTCACCTGGTTACCGCTTCCCGGGGATCACGTGTGGGGATTCAGATCAATGGTGCACTCCCACGGACGAAAGTGACTCAGAAAGCTGCCTGTCTTGCTAAAAATATTTTTTACTATATTATTCAACTAGTTTTCCGCCCGCGGCTTCGCCCGCGGAGGTTGGTTATCGCGCTAGACCATTAATCCCTTTTTTCGCAGTCGGATAAAACTATCCTTTCCCGGGTCTCGAACAATCTCCATACAAAATTAGTTCAGTAGAGCAGGAGTGTAAGCAACATTTTGAAATCGTCAAGCCCCCATAGGTATATCCATAAATCAATAGGCGTTTCTTAAAAATACTACGGCTCTTAGACCATACTTATAAGAAATGACATTTAAATTTCGAATTGTATTTTTAGCATTGAGTTATCAAACATGTCATTGTGTCAAAATAAAAAGTAATTTAGATCAAAATTACGAAGGAGTTATGATATCAACTTTGAAGAAAATCACCCTCAGAATAATTTCTCAGGCTTTGCCCGCTTAGTATTAGGATGAAAATAAAAAAAATTGAATAAATAAAAAACACGTATTTCATTATTTGTTTTGGGCTTTATTTATACCAAATTTGAAGGAAATCGGACCAAGGACTATACAGTTATGGAATATTTAATTTTTCCAAATAAACTCATTTAACACACCCACCGGGGGTAGTTTTGGAAAAATAGAAAACACGTGTTTCATGATTTCTTTTAAGGTATATGTGTGCCAAATTTGGAGTGAATCGGACTTAAGACTATACAGATCTAGAGAAACTTTAATTTTTACCAATAAAACTCATTATCCACACCTCATAGGGGTAATTATGGAAAAATAAAAAACCCGTATCTCATTATTTGTCTTAAGGTTTATGTGTACCGAATTTTAAATGAATAGGACCAAGGAATAAAAAGTTGCATACAAACTTCACCCCTCTATTTAACCCTCTTAGGGGATGATTTTTGAAAATATTGTTAGCCTATGTCCGATTCTAGGGTATACACTACCTACATTTCAAATTTCAATAAAATCGGTTGAGCGGTTATGGAGATACGCGGTAACAAACCTTCACACACACACACACACTTACTTTCGCATTTATAATATTATAGTAGGATACCGACTAGGAGGCTTGTAGGGGCACAGTTAACCAAGTTCATTATTTATTAACTCTTTCAATTTACAGTTTAACAAAACCGTTAGATATCAGTTACTCAAAGAAACCACAATTTAATTCTATTAACTGTTATTTAAAAAGTCACTTCACAAGATGTTCACTAAATTTTAATCAACTGTTTAACACATTTAAATAGACAATTAGAAGTAAAAACCTAACCTAGCACTCGGCTTTTTTATTTATAAACTCAGTGACTTAGTTTAGGATACAGCTGACTGAACCGATTTCAATAAAAATTTGCACAGATCCATCTTGTTAGCACTCGATAGAATCTTTTACCCGACTACGCAAGTGTAGTGTAATGTTTTCAAATAACGTAATATCACAGATAATTTAGGTATCTAATATGTACAAAACTGTGATTCGACGGGCCAGTGGCGTGGTCGGTAAGATACTTGCTTTTCACGCCGCAGGTCGTGGGTTAGATTTCCACCCGAGACGAGTCTGGGTGTAAATTTAAATTATATGTATATATTTATAAAAGAAAAGTACTATGTATAGTATATACCAGTTATCTGGTTTCCATAATACAAGCTCTGCTTAGCTTGGGACCAGATGACCGTGTGTGTTAATGTCCCAGAATATTTAATTTAATTAATTTATATGTAGGTTAAATTTCATCATTTAAATTTTATCAAAGGCTTTTAAATGAAAGAATGGCAACAAATTAAAAACGTGCTTTTCCTTCGTATTGTCATTTGATTAGTGTTAATAAATGTTGTTCTATTGTTGTCTGTAGGTAAAGAGCAGCGGTGGCGCAGCGGTACGGGCCTCGCCTTAGAATTATAAGGTCGCGGGATCGATTCCCGGTCGTATCCACACATCTCTATGTGAATTGTTGCTATATTATGATTTATAAGAACAATGTATAATATAAAAAAATTGTGGGCGACGACGACAGCCACAAGTATTTTTTATGATTATGACGTCACTCCTCACGCTTCGCTTGGTGGTAGGCGATTTCGGAAGAGTTTATTAATAGAAAGTGTTGTTTCTCATAATAATATAGGCTCCTTTCAGTATGTACATGAAATGAAATGAAATGAAAATATGCTTCATTTTTTTGAGACGCGAGTCTACATAAAAAAAGTCCAATTTCTTTTCCTACCGTGCAGTGAATGACTGGCAACTACTGAGAAACACTGACAAACAACTCAGTAGGCTTTTTTCTTTTTTTAAATGAAGTACATAAATATCTATTACATTTTGTTTGTTTATTGTGTTGAATTAGAGCGACTTAATTCCAAGCGTTTTTATCCGTTAGATATTCTGAAATTTTATAATACGCTTTCTTACATAACGTAGATTTAATAATTATTTTAAATTTGTTAATAGTCATTACCCTAATATTATTTGGAAGTTTATTGTAGAAACGTATACCCCATAATAGTGTTACTGATTTTGTGGAGTCGAGTATGATATAAAGTAAGAGAAACGTAAGTTGGTAGACCCACGACAAAATTTTAAACGTCTCTTTTTTTCTCTATGCGGTCTCCCGTTGTGCCTGGAGGGAAGTGGACAGTGTAACTCTCCAACTCCTCCTATTATCTTTCTGATTGAATTCATGCGGGATCCAAGACAGTTTAGGTGCCTCTTCACGGCGCTGTTGTCGATCCTGGCTTACAGGAGAAGCAATGCCGGGATTGCGGTGGTGGGTTAAGTCCCAATTAAAAGAACCTCGACGTGCTCGGTAAGATCTAGGTCTTGTGTCTGGGTGTAATTATCTATATTTAAGTATACTATATTTACAAAAGAAAAGTATTATATGTAGTACTAGCGACCCGCCACAGCTTCGCCCGGGTAGCTTCAGCCCACTCAACTATTTACAAAAAATGTGATAAATAAAGAACCGCTTAACCGATTTTGTGCAAACTTCACATAAACCATCTACTAAATAGTCCGAACAATACCTAAACATTTGGTTTGAATAGGTAAGCCCGTTTTTGAGTTATAAAATTACAACGAAAAGTGGCATTGATTTTTATATAGATATTACAAGTTATCTGGTTTCCATAGTACAAGCTCTGCTTAGTTTGGGATCAGATGACCGTGTGATAATGTAAAAAAACAGGGGTGTAATTAATTTGACGCGTGTCAGTGTTAAATATAATTTTTGAAATTTCAGCAAGCGGATCGACAGATTTTTATGCGTGTTTCTTCATTTGATAGTGATAGAGATGATTCTAACCACGATTTAACAAGCAAAATTATTTAAAAAAATTAAAAACCCGATTGCGTCAGCATCTGCCAACTTAATTGAACGGTGAACTGATTCAGCGCGAAAAATCGAAATTTTGAAGTGAAAACTTCTTTAGCGGCGTAGAGCACTTTTTCTGTAATGGGTATAAAATCTTAAACTCGCGTCAGGACACGTGACCTGATCGAAAAAGCGTAACCGTCCTTTTTTTTCTTCATAATTTTAATGTACCCACCCAGCGTCACTTTCACGACTATGAAGAATCTAGTGATACCTCTCAAGCTCTGTAGGCCAATTCACGTAATTAAATAAGTTCAGTTGCAGTGCAGTTGTAGCTATGTTTCGATCAAAACATCCCTTTTCGTAAATTTGTAATTTCGACAACCGCTGTCAGATACCTACGCTCGCGTCAAGTTCGCGTCACGCGAGCGCTTTGACGTTCGAGATATAAATTGACAATTACAAGAATACCATTATACACTAAGAAGTGAACGGTATTTAAACTGCACCGCAACTTGATCGGCGCGTCAAGAAATTACATAAATTAGCCTCCAAATGCGACAAGCTCTTAGGCTCTACTAGAGCATGCCAAAGAAATATACATTCATACATAAACTCTAAAAAAATAACCCTCTTTCTGCCGCAGTCGGATAAAAGAATACGTTATTAGTGTTATTACATATCTAACTAACATCCGCCCGAGATTTCGCCCGCGTGGTCCCCGTTTCACGGCCCCACCTGCTTTGGCTGTGGTCCATCTGTAATGCCCGAGATACAGGAGGCAAATTTTTCAAGATAGGATAGCAAGCAAGTATTAGAAAGTCAGCAAGCTAGTGACTCTTTGTGTAAACAGAATTAGCTTAATTTATAGGCTATACTGTGCCCGGGAGGTCGCGGGTTGGATTCCCGCCCCAGACAATATTTGTGTAATAACAAAGATTTGTTTCTGTGTCTGGTTGGTTGACGGACTACCCTCCATGCCTCGGAGAGCACGTTAAGCAGTCGGTCCCGGTCGTTATTTAACACATCTATGACAATCATTACATGTAATCAGAAAACAATATAATCTGACACCTGGTCTAACCATCTCGGCTATTGGTTCCGCACAGGTTTCGAGGTCTGATGGCAGTCGCTCGTGTGATTTTGGTAGCTAGCCACATTAAGTTAGACTGAGAGCCGACCCCAATAGAAGGGGAATGAGGACAGAAATACCGAGGCTCTAGCTTGCTATTCTGACCTGAAAAACTAACATTGTGTATATCGGGCATAACTCTCAAGACGAAGGTGAGTCAGCTGCCTAACTACAAGTACATGTCATTTAGGTATGAAGACTTATTTATTATTGTCCAAATATCCATAAACAATGAAACAATTGTGTGTGTCACTCACTGTAGGTTGCACAATGTGACAATGTTTTAATTACAAATGAAGAGGTTACACAGTGCTGCCTTTTAGCGCTTTGGGGTGCTAGATCTTTTTTTTGTTTAGTTGAACATGTCTGTTTGTTTCTAGTTTGGGAGTAATTATCTATTAAATGTATGCATATATTCAAAAAAAGTTGTATAATATGTATAGTATACACCAGTTGTCAGGTTTCCATAACACAAGGTTTGCTTAGCTTTGGACCAGATAGTCGTGTGTGTTAATGTCCTAGAATAAAAATAAATAGTATTGTCTTAGATTTACGCGAATATCACACATTGAAATAAAACTACTTTTTAACGGATTTTATCGCGGTTTAATTTAGATTTTAGATCCCGATTTCAGTCCACCCGTGAACATGAAGTCTGAAAAGACTTTGAAACGTCGGGATCTAAAATCTAAAATAAACCGCGATAAAATCCGTTAAAAAGTAGTTTTATTTTAAAAATAAATAAATAAATATTCTGGGTCATTAACACACACGGTCATCTGGTCCCAAGCTAAGCAGAGCTTGTGTTATGGAAACCAGACAACTGGTATATACTATACATATAAAAATTTTATTTTGTAAATATTGACGGGCCGTTGGCGTGGTCGGTAAGATACTTGCTTTTCACGCCGCAGGTCGTGGGTTTCGATTCCCGCCTGAGACAAACATTTGTTTGAATATGTCTGTTTGTCTTGTGTCTGGGTGTAATTATCTATATTTAAGTATATATTTACAAAAGAAAAGTATTATATGTAGTATATTACCAGTTATCTGGTTTCCATAGTACAAGCTCTGCTTAGTTTGGGATCAGATGACTGTGTGTGTTAATGTCCCACTATATTATTATTATTATTATATATGTACTTAAAATAGATATTTACACCCAGACTCGACACAAACACAAATGTTCATGTTATTATCTATAGAATATTATGGTAAAATATTATTAATATTATTGTTAAATAGTTACCATTCATCCTTGAAGTGTTATTTTGTTTACATATCTAAGCTATAGGATACAATCACAATGAGTATGTAAATAATGAACAATAATGGAGATGAAAACACATTCAATTCACACATAATTACATGCAATAGGAAGGAAATATCTACAAACAATGAAAATTGACACCTTTATTTAGATTGCTAATAAACATTTTATAATTCTACTTATAATCTTGTTTCTCAATGCAAACTTTGGAACCCCGTTTCACCCCCTTAAAGGGTGAGTTTTGAAAAATCCTTTCTTAGTGCACCCCTAGACCCCATAAGGAACCTATGTGCCAAATTTGGAGTCTCCAGACCCAGCGGTTTGGGCTCTGCGTTGATATGTCAGTCGGTCAGTCAGTTTCTTCTTTTATATATATTTAGATTTATTTTTTAATACCTCATCTCAATAATAGTCAGTAAATTATTATGAAATTCAATTTATGTAAGTGGCCAAGACTCCATAATAATCATTTCAACCCTTTTATTAATGTTCCACTGCTGGGCATGGGTCTTCTCAGAACTATCTTACGAGTTGAGAGAGTTTAGGCCTTAATCCACACATGCTGGCCAAGTGCAGGTTGGTGGATGTCACATGTCCTCGAATGATTAGTTTCTTCACGATGCTTTCCTTCACCGATATTGAGCAATTCACACAAAGATGTGCGGGCACAACTGGGATTTAAACCCGCAACCTTATATTTCTAGGGTGAGGCCCGTACCACTGCACCACTGCTGCTCTAATTAAGTGTTAAGTTTATAAAATCAGATAGAATAGAATTTATATGAGGGTTGTTATAGTATCCTAGAAGTACTTGGATAGAAGTAGGTAAAGAGGGTGCAAAGATTACATATCATTGCGCATTGGCCTTATGAGTCTTGTGATTATTTCTTGCAATAGGCTTTTATTTACTATGGCTCGGCTTATTCTATTTGTTGTGGGTATAGGTTTGCCAGGGTACATTTGACATTAACCTCTAAATACAGGTGTCAACAGAAAAAAACTTATTAAAAAAAGAAACAGACGTACAAACAACATCTAGTGAGAGCCAGATTATCTCCTCACATTCTGACCGCAGAGCATCCAGCTGTCAGTGCACACACCGAACACTCTCCTCATTGTCATTTTGCACTAAAATACAGCAATTTATTCACATAAAATGCCATTAGGAAAATGGCGGGCAAATCCAGTCTCAGAATAATAAAAAAATATTTAAAACTAAACTCTTTACTTATGTTCCATTTTCAAATTTTTTTGTTGAGTCACTTACACTTATTTTTTTATTTTTTCACTATTACTTTGGCACTATATTTCACGATTTATTTTACGAAAAATAGTTTTTTGTACTTTATTGGCACCAATTCGTTGCAAAAATAATTAATTTCGTTTGTATTTTTAAGCAAGTTTCAATCAACTCCGTTCACGGTTGACGGACGAAGCGAATGAAAAAAAAACACTGTGAAAAAGACCACTGCACCGATATTTCGACACTGAAAAACAATATTTACAATAAAACTGGGCTACAAAACAAAAATAGCAATCCCTCCGGCCACGATTGCGACGCAACAGAGCGTTGTTTTACTAATTCTGCCGACAATTTCGTGTTGAGCAACAATTACTGAACACATAAACACGTAAAGCTCGCGTAAATTAATACATAAAAAAGCTTTTTTCTTAATGAAAATGATCGCGAAATTAATTGAGCTAGGTGAATAGCGCAAAGAAATAATTTGATTTGACAGTCGCCGCACGCCCCCTCCCCGCGTGAACTGCGCGGTCGATGGCGGGGTTGCCAGAGCGGGGAAAATAATCCAACGACGCGGGAGATTTCGTAAATAGTTCTCAATTTATTTATTTATCATAACAACGTAAATAGAGTATAGTGTTGAATAATCGTTTTATAGATACACATTTGTATTAAAATATTGTTATATTAAAGCTGATATTACTCATCGGCATTCATTATTAAAGATAAACAATCGTTATTTGGTAAGTTAGACATATAAAGCTAATGGTGACAAGTTACATTCATGTCCCATTGTGTACTGGGGCCATAAATAAGGTATTGGTCACCTGTGCAACTGCTAATTGACCAATTCAACCCACTAGAACATGTTTCCCTCTCCGGGGTCCGTGTGCCTCATTAATGAATACCTAAGCTACTGTTTGCCAGAAGTTTATAGTTCATATGTAGAGTAGTGTAGAGTCTCCAGTGCATTTGAATGTAAAGTTGGACTTGTGTGATTGTCAGATCGTTTTGAATTGGGACAGCAAACGTGGTAAACTGTAAAAACTGTTTGACCGGACATTATTCTGAAGATTTTTCATAGCAGCTTGCAAAGAAATTACCCAATTCTATTAAATTTTTATCAGAAATAGGAGCCCCAAAAAAGTTGCGTCACCTTCAACGTCAAGACGTAGTTACAGGGTGAAGTTATTAATGATAAGAAATAAAATAAGAGTTGTTTAAGAGTTATAAACTTAGAATTAGGTACTTGTGTCGTGTAACCGGTAGAACACTGGAGAACGAGTCTCATTAAGGCGTACTTACTATAATAACTAACTTCCTTCCACTCGGCATTTTGCTGCGTAAAAACTGAGAGGATTACTAATTATTAGGTCAAAATGTACTAATCCAAACAGAGCCAAATTTTGTCAAATGTCAAAAATTCTAAAAGTATTTTCTCAGAGAACCGATACTGCTTAAAAACGTAAATCTTAAAATGACGGGTCTTCAGAAAACTGCGGTGAAAAAACGGCGTCTTAGAACGTCGCAGTTATTTTTACTACTTATCTTTTAAAAGCCTGTATACTATTTAAACTTGATACTGGATAAAATGCGGTATAATGTCTAAAAGAAGAAGAAATTTTTGGCGTTTATGGTAAGATACAATTTTACTATACTTCACTACTACGAATAGCTAGGCAAACCAAGTTTTTCCACTTAGAGTAAATACCTACGCCAAAAACGTGAGACCCGAAGTCATTTCGTAGCATTTCATATTTAATAATAGGTATACTTATAATTGGATTGGATGGATCATTATCGGTCTATTGCAGTCGAAAGTTGAACAGCGCCCAGCGCCTGCCAGCAATCGTTCGCTATCATTACTCCAACTAGCTAGAAGGCGTCCTACACTACGTTTCCTAAGACATGGTAACCACTTAACAACTCGCTTACCCTGTTATAAATAGTTAATGTAAATAACCTTATAATTATGACATTGGTTTACATAACATTAATGATAATAGACAATAGATGATTAGAAGAAAACAAGATACATCAATTTTATACTTAACGGACAGAAAGTCCTATCAAACAACTGACACTCGACACGGGCAGAATAGTCGATACGACTCAATTGCCGAAAAGGAAAAAAGAACAACTGACAGTTATGTCAAACGCCATAAAGGTTAGGTAAATAAATGTTTAAATTGTAAAAGCGGTAAGTAAAAACATTACGATCGTTAGTTTCTCTTATTAATTTTTTTAATTTTCTTTTATTTAACGACGGGGCTGGTGTAAAAAAAATGTTAATCTCCGTTTTACGTGTTCTATAAAACAAGAAAAAAAGATTTTTATTTTCAAGAATTTATTTTTCAACTATCATGCCAAATCTCAGCTCCAAGTACCAAGCGTCTCTTAGCAAACTATGGGATTCCCGACAGAAGAATCGTAACTTTTTTAAATGTAAAAGATTCTTAAAATAAAATTAAGACTCATATGACACAACACCGCCATAGCTTCTACTTCCATCTTTACGTTTGGTTCATTGGCATATCTAGGTAAACTTTAGTGTAATCACATGCCTTCACGCGGTAATTATGGCAGTAATTTAATGCCATAGATATTGCGGTTAGCTGGCGGTAGGAGGAAGTGTGCCAGTAATATAAGGATTTCTTGTTTAATTCGGAACCTTAGAAAAAAACTTTTTAGTCCCGACAAAAAGAGAGATATCAGTTTGATAGGTTATCTGTACACGGCGATACATCGAGCTATACATTTCCAGTATAAGCTGATCTCGCATTGTATAGGATTCTCGTACAACAAAAGGTCAGCTTAAACTGGACTTCTATAGCATGATGTGTAGCCGTGTGAACAAGTGTTTGCCTAGAAGCGCTGGAGTGATTGAGATGGTTCTTAGCTGAATTGGGGGTTCTATTAAATGTTCTTTAATATATCAAATATACTGTCGCAACCAGAGGATACGACCGCGCTCTTGACCCCAACCAAACCTGCTGGAATATTAAACGGATGCAAATTACTTCAAATCAGACACAACATGGCGTCTAAACTAAAGTGAAATCACTACGAACCAGTTTCTGTTGGTACTTGAGGTGAATCGGATATTGATCATGTATAGGAATCGATTTTGTGTTCGAGTTCGATTTAGTCTTTTATGTATCTATCTAATTAAAGACGCACTACCCGCAGCGGGTAATGTTTAACTGATTAGTGACAGAATTGTCTTCAAGTGAGATTCTGGTGACGGGCTAAGAATTTGATTATTTTTAACTCTATAAGTACACCACTGTCAATACTGGCCTACAGGTAAGTATAACATAGGACTCATAATAATGCAGTTGTTTTCAAAAACAATCACGGTATTATCCCTATAATAAGTTTAGCTATTAAAAACATAGGTCACCAAAAGAAAACATGCGACTTAAAACTAATATCGAATCAATTAAAACAGTTGACTAATTAATTATAAACAATCGTTCACATAATGGCAACACGACGGTTTCACACGACGAGAACCTGTTCCGTTTCCGGTAAGATGACTGGTGAGGTGTTTTACTTTATTTAGGTTATTGTTGATTATTTGAATATTATGAGAAACTACTGCAATTGAACAAATCTAACAAGTAACTTTTGACGTTTCACTGTTTTCTATTAAATTAGCTTTATAGAGGCACAATTCACACTATTTTTATTAGCTTTCCTGTAAAATAATTGAATTATGAAGCTATTTTTATTTTAACATAACAAACACTTTTCATATAAAAAATAAAATTCTAAATGTACTACGTTTAGAACTGTCAAACGGTACTTCTTAGATTTGATGGACTGTACTATTAATTTTATCCTGCTTGTTTATACAATTAAAACTTTTTAATTCTGGAATAGATTTGCGCTTGACTACAACATGGCTGATGTTATGATGTGGTCTACAATGGAACGCGCCTGCCCAATATACCCATCCACACGTGATTGCGAATGATTTTCATTGAGAAATTGGCAGTAGAGGAGGTTTCATATGGTTAGAAATCATAAAGGAGCAACAATTCCAACCTACCCTCTTAAATGGAGTCACCAGACATCGCACCGGATCACGGCAAGGTCGCTTGGCGGTGCAGCTTTGTTTGGTGGATGGTCATTGACCACGGCCGAAGCCTGCCACCAGTTTAAGTACTATTACTTGATTTGCACCACCCGGGGACTACGTGTGGGGCTTCAATTAAAGGTGTACACCCAAGGACGAAGGTGACTCAGCGTCCAAAAGCCTAAAAACTCTCTCTCACTCTTAATGAAAGGCAGTTGATATAAGAATCGTGCCTACAAGATTCGTACTAGTTTTGGAACCCTAATGGGTTGTTAGGATACTATACACCTACGTGTTTGGGGGCTTAGTCACCTTCGTCCGTGGGTGTCACCTTTAATTGAATCCCCACACGTGGTCCCCGGATGGTGCAAATCAGGTGACAACCAACTGGTGCTCGGCTTCGGCTGTGGTTATTGACCACCCACCAGACGAATCCACACCGCAAAGCGGCCTTGCCGTGTTCCGGTGCGATGTCTGGTGACACAATAAAAAGAGGGTCGCGCCAGCCTATCGCAGAATAAAAAAAAACGCTTTTGATATAATTATTTAGTGAGAGGTAGCTACGTGATCTATTAGTGAAGCCCTAATTTAGAATCATTACACAGCGGACAACCGCTGATACATGTAGCAGCTCTCTATTATGCTGTCACACGGCTGTCAGACTACCATTAGCGTCGGGGAAAAGTGAAAATGCCGTGATTTATTTACGACATTTATTAGGCTTTACTGATTGGTAAAACTACTGTTTGCGAATTTAAAATGTCACTAACACATACTATCAACTCTTAAGTCATTGAGAAATGATTAATTGAGTTACTGCTAATTTTTTTTATTCTTCGATAGGCTGGTGCTTGACTACAACTTGCCTGCTAATAGAAATGAAGATAAACTAAGGCCAAGTTAACAAAGTCTAGCGTGTTGCTACTTTTGTTTTATTTTAATAACTAATAAATTTGAAAATCTCGAAAACCCCTTGAAGATGCAATTTTGAATGGAGGTCAATTATGTATAATAATAATATTCTGGGACATTGACACATACATTTTTACTTTAATCATACTTAATTAAAAATATTTCGGAAAATTGTACCCTATAGAATCTATACACACCTCTATGTATATATACTGTAGATAGAGGTGTAATAGAACAGGAGAATAAAAAGAGCTAATAATGACAAATTAACTTAATTAAAAATTGCATCACTCGCCCGACACCAAATATTTTTGAAACAGATACAAATACTTTTCTTTGTCGTAGGGGGTTATCAAAATAAACACAAAACTGCAGACAAGATTATGAATAAACCCATATGTCGCCCATACGGGTCGGATGACGCAACTGACCGTCGCATCTGAGGACATATGACTACAATGTGTAATATTAACACAACGTTTAATTACTTATATCATATGCAACATTGGTATTGAATTACATTAGTGATACAACGACCAATTTATTTGTTGCCAAATAATGTGGTTAATAGCAAATTATGTAGCTATAAATTTTAGTTAAATGTTAAAACCCGTGACCTAGCTACGGACTAGGTATCTCTATCACTTCAGTTTTCAAATAAAAAACACATCAAAATCAGTCCAGTCGCGTTATTAGATAACAAGCTTGTTCAAACACATACGCTCGCCAACCTTTTTAGCCTCTTTCTTTCTTTACCTTTCTTTTTCATCGTGGGTTATTTATAGTGACACGCGGCTACAAAATTTGATCAAATACTTCATCTTTAGATTTCATGTCAAAATAAATACCTGCAACAGTCGTCTTCATCACAATGAAGCCATGGCGTCAAAAATAACAAACCAGCGAATATAAAAAAAGAACTGACTGACCGGACCGCTTGGTCCAGAAACTCAGGCTCTAGGTTCTAGGCTAAAAGAAGTTTTGTTTTTAAACTCATCCCTTAAGTGGGTGACATGCGGGCCAAGCCGCGAGGCGGAAGCTAGTGAAATAAAAAGTAATCAGGAGTGAATCGGTATATTGAGCTAGCGCGTTCCATCGTAAACTACATCATTGCTTAACATCCGGTACATTGTAGTCAAGCGTAAGCCTATTAAAGAATAAAAAAAGACGAAACGTAAATATTGGGGAGATCTTAGAATTTTATATGGCAACATAGACGATTAAACGTCAAAAAGGCTCATAAGGTCCAGGAAGCCAAAAAAATTAAATAAGCGCTCAAAATAAAAAAGAAACTATTTCGTGTTAAAGCGCTGTCACAAACAAAAAAAAACCGCCTCCTGTTTTAAATCGGTTAAAAATCGTAATATAATCTTTACGGTAATTCCTCAGTGAAACGCATTACACTAACCAACTAAGAGAGAGTAGTACAAGTAAGTAAATATAGACTTACTACTTCGTGAGCAGTAAACTTTTACGATGACTTGCATATAAATAACAACTTGTATTGCAACAAATACATGTCACGCCTGTGCGCGTGCGCTTATTAAGAGTTTACTATACGTACTATCGAGTACAATATTCTTTTTCATTGGCAACAATTTCAACAACTGGTAGTAGGCTTCGGCTGGTTAGTGACCACCCACCAGACCAAGCCATACCGTCAAGCGTAAACTTAAACTTATGTCATATGCCGTATGTCATCATGTCTGGTGACTGAGGGTGCGTCGCAATTGTTGCTCCTTTAGAGTTAATAACCTGAAGGAGCTCCATTCCACTGCCAATTTCTCATCGAAAATCATTCGTAATCAGGAGTGAATCGGTATTTTGAGCGATTTGGAAATAGTTTCGGCATGAAAGAATAACAAGCATCCATTTAAAAAATTGCGTTTACTCTTACTGAAGGAGACCGCCTGTGTGGCCTGAATTCCTTTTTCCCCTGTTGATGTAGCGGACTGTATTTTAGGTACATTGGAACTTAAACAAATAGGAAATAGATGTACTGCACATTGGTTTTTTCGCACGGACGGAACACGACATAGAGAAAAAAAAATGCAACGGAAGTGTTGCCAATACAATATATTTTTCTTTTTATAAAAATATATTTTTTCATGATGGTAACACTTACGGTCCTATTTATAAAGATCGAGACTCTTTACTACTCTTTAGATAAAATGGATTCTTCACTACATAGTATAAAACAAAGTCGCTTTTTCTGTCCCTATGGTATGCTTAGATCTTTAAAACTACGCAACGGATTTTGATGCGGTTTTTTTTAATAGATAGAGTGATTCCAGAGGAAGGTTTATAAGTGTAACACATAGCACCCGTGCGAAGCTGGGGCGTGTCGCTAGTAGTAGTATAAATGTCAAGATAACAGACAAAGACAAACGAATTATAAACCTATTTTAACTATAATGAGCTTGTAAGACGTTTATGAATACGGGGGTTAGTCTTTATCGCACACAACACTAGTACAAAGACAATTAATAAATAGGCAACAACATGTACAGAGGCGTTCACAATATTAGTAGGATGCTCAGAGCAGTAATTAACAAACATGGTATTCCACGCACAGCCAGCCACTTGACGATACAGCGAGGATCCATTAGCACAGCACGTGCGTAAGTACCTATTTGTCATTGAGGAAATTAATTGTTGTAATCTTAGATGTTTGCGAATTGTATTGTTATGTAGATTGTGCCACATAGTATCATAGACCACACCACTGCACTGGTCAGCCGCGCCGGTATTCAATGAATGAACAATTTTAGTTATAGGCGCTCTGTATAAGGTTTTATACAAAAAAAATAATAGTTTACTAAATTCAACAATAATATTAATAATATTGTCTAATGAGTCATTTACACGAAGACAATAAACGGGATAGTACAGCAAGCCACTAAATAATCTAAATAGATTATTTAGTGGCTTGCTGTACTATCCCGCACTATATAAATATATAAAAAACAATGCCACCTTTCGTTGTAATTTTATAACTCAAAAACGGGCTTACCTATTCAAACCAAATGTTTAGGCATTGTTCGGACTATTTAGTAGATGGTTTATGTGAAGTTTGCACAAAATCGGTTGAGCGGTTCTATATTTATCACATTTTTTGTAAATTGTTGAGTGTGCTGATGCTACCCGGGCGAAGCTGGGGCGGGCCGCTAGTAATCTATAAATATAAAAATCAATTGTTGTCCGTTAGTCAAGCTAAAACTTAAGAACGGCTGAACGGATTTATCTTATCTTGGTCTTGAAATGCTCGTGGAGTTCTAGGGAGAGTTTAAAACGTGAGAAAAAACAATATTTTATACAAAAAATTAGGTCTTTTATTTATCGATTGAGGCAGTACGAAGTCTGCCGAGTCAGCTAGTAATAATAATAAAAATCTTCATTGGAACAAAAATAAAAACATAACATTACAATTTTACGTTAATTGCTACATTAGTTACAAACTGTGTCGTAGTTACTACCGCCCACCTCCTGGAGAATCAATGAACGTTCCATAATCATAACAATAAACTGTTTCACTTCACACTTTGTAACTACTTACTACATGAATAAATTTTACTTTACTTTACTTTACTTTACTTTACTTTACTTTACTTTACTACTTTACTTCAACCCTTTTTTAGTGTACCACAGCTGGCCACGGGTCTTCTCTCAACTATCTTATGAGTTACTAACTTATGGTTACTAATCACGGCCGAAGCCTACCACCAGTTAATTACAAGTAAACTTAATTACCAGTTGATTGTCATTTTGAATTTTGATTTGCACCACACGGGGGCCACGTGTGGGGATTCACTTAAAAGGTGCACTCCCACGGACGAGGTTGACTCAGCCCCCAAAACAGTTGTGTTCATTTACGCGATGCTTTTTCAGTCTATCTAATGTCCTGTCCCCGCTATCGTACTCGAGTTAAATGTAAATATAGGACGAGTCATATAACAGAGTAAACAAAAATGTTAATGTACCAGCTGTTTGCGTGCAATCTCATGGTGTCCGGCTCAGTAAACCATGACTAATGAACAAAAAATACCAACAAACTGTTACTTAGCGGTTTAAAAAAAGGCAAGACCAAACGGCGCCGGCGCTGGTAAAGATCGGTAAATTGAAATATTACGCTTCAAATACTGCTAAGTACGTGTTGATTCAAAAGCAATGGGGTGTTTACATAAGATTTTATTTCCTATGCTAAATTTAGATTTTCTGCCCCAACAGACCCTGCTTTTTTTTTCGATGGAGAATGCATGACGCATACCCCGCCTTTTTGCAGAGGACGAGGCGGGGTTATGTAGGACTCGTTTAAGGCCGCAGCCACCCCAAGCAACACAAGGCCGAAGGCGACCTGCGCGGGGCCATACTACCCACTAAACTCCACCGACTCCAGCAACCACGCTCGGCGGGGACACGGGATCTATGAAGACACAACCGCGACCCCGCCAATGGGAGCCCACCGAGGCAGGCTCCTACGTGTTATTACGTCCCGGGAGGGTTTTCGGGAATCTTCGACGGCGGACCTGTGCAATGCAGAGAGCAGAATTGCCCCAACAGTCCCTGTGCTAAGACTCTGACATTCAGACCGGCAGATAGACGACGGCGTATTCACCTTCACTGTTAAACGTAAGTAACTTATTTATTGAAATAAAACTACTTTATAACGGATTTTATCGCGGTTTATTTTAGAATTTAGATGAAAATTAGGAGATATTTTTCAATTTATATAGCTTCGCGGATCTATCTTGGTAGGAAAAAAAAACATCCTATTTTTAACAGAAAAAATGGTTGGAATATACCATCAGTTTGGGACCCAGTGCTTAATTTACTTGTACCAAAACCCAAGCAAAATCAACTCAAAATTCAAGACACTGTGAGCCCAGTTTGCTTAAATCGGAACGCAACTTAGATAATAATGTTTGTAGGTAGACAGTAATAATTGTGATTAATACGTTTTGGACGTCAAATATCTCAGTCCACCCGTGACTATGAGGTCTGAAAAGACTTTGAAACGTCGGGATCTAAAATCTAAAATAAACCGCGATAAAATCCGTTATAAAGTAGTTTTATTTCAATGTGTGATATTCGCATAAATCTAAGACAATACAAAACTTGTATGTAGTCACGGTGACAATCAATTTCATAAAAAAATCATCAAATTCCTAATTATATTTTACTAACCCAAGTAAGTACTACTGTTATTAAAGCAGATGTTACTAGTAAAAAAAATTACACTAATTTTAAAGCCACTATCAAGGTTGTAACCAATCTCCTTACGTAGTTAGGACTCCAAAACATCAAACGAAAACAAATCAAACACATAGGCAATCGTATATCATGAGTAGGGGATCTGATTATCTTAATAGATGCATATCTGTCACATTACGATAAGTACTCTACCCACTTGACATTTCCCATGCGACGCACGCGATAACGAGGAAGTAACGTCACGCACGAGGGAGTTACATTCACCCCGGGACGTGGTGCTAGAATACTTCCTTGAGACACTCCCATACATTAGTGAAGCGTTTTAGAAAAAAAAATGAAGATGTATTCTGTATGTTTTTTGTTTTGTAAAACTTAAATCAACGTGATTTCGAAATACTACTTTCCATAAAATTTTAGTTTTGGTTGTAAATAAAAGTTAGGTACTGTTCATAGTAGTACTAGCTCCCGCCCGCGTGGTGTTAGGATAAAAATTAGCCAAGTGACAGATCTATAAGAACCCTTTATCATATTTTTTTATTTGTTATTGGTGGAACCCCGATTCACCCACTTAAAGGATGAATTTTGAAAAATCCTTTCTTAGTGCACCCCTAGACTCCATAAGGAACCTATGTGCCAAATTTGGAGTCTCCAGACCCAGCGGTTTGGGTTCTGCGTTGATATGTCAGTCAGTCAGTCAGTTTCTTCTTTTATATATTTAGATATGTATGTATATGTGTCAGTTATCTGGTTTCCTTAACAAAAGCTCTGCTTAGTATGGGATCAGATGCAGTGTGTAACAGTGTCCCAGATTATTTTTCCTTAAATAGGCTTGCGCTTGACTACAACCTCCCTGGCGTTAACGATGTAGTCTACGATCTGATACGCCTGCTCAAGATACCGATTCACTAGAGATTACGAATGATTCATGTTTGTTATGCTGGATGAGTGCCTGGTGATCTGTAACACCTACTTCAGACACCAGTCTTCGCTCAATTACTACTTGAATTGGAAGTGGCTCATTTTGATGTACTTCTGTAATTTTGTGAGGAAAATAAACTGATATTATTAGATATTATTCAATGGAATGAGGTTCCATATGGTTAGAAACCATAGAGGAGCAACAATTTCGACCTACTCTATTAAATGGTGTCACCAGACATCGCACCGGAACACGACAAGGCTACTTGGCACTGCGACATGTCTGGTAGTCACTAACCACGGGCGAAACCGACCACCAGTTAATTACCAGTAAACTAATAATTAATTACCCGCTAATTGTCACCTGATTTGCACGACCCGGGGACCACGTGTGGGGATACAGATAGAAGGTGCACTTCCACGGACGATTAGTCCCCAATATAAAATATCACACTGTAGGGAGTGAGTTTTAAAAAACCCTTTCTTAGTGCAACCCTAGGTCTCGTACGAAACCTACGAGTATTTGGTCTGGAGTCTTTAGTCCAAGCTGTTTGGGTTGTACGTTGATAATCGGGCTTTTCGCGGTTGATTGTCGGGCTTTTCGCCCGCGCGTATGTCGATTTTCGTACCATTACCCGCTTTTTGCGCAGTCGGATAAAAACTATCCTATATCCTTCCCCGGGTCTCAAACTATCTCCATACTTTCATCCAAATCGGTTAGCAGTTTTAGGGTGATTGCACGACAGACAGTTACTTTCGTATTTATAATATTAGTAAGGATTAAAAAAAAATAGGTGATATTAAACATTTTTTTAAATAGTTGAGCGAAGACCTCACAGTGTGCCGATAGAAGATTCGAACTACATAATTTGAACCACGTAAGGTAGGCATAATGTATAAACGGTTTATAAAACCGTTAGTTAGCTCTTATTTTACGGTGTTTACACTCTACTTATTTATTAGCTGTTACGTTTAATGCCTACTTACATAAACTTACGCAGAAAGTTAAAGTTACGGATACAGATTTCAACCGCACGGTTAGTGAACACCCATCAGACCAAGCTGCACCGCCAAGCGGCCTTGCCGTGTCCCAACGCGATGTGATGGTTTGGGTTGGTCGGAATTGTTGTTCCTTTAAAGTTTCTAACCATATCAGTGGCGAAAGATGGAAATTTGTAAAATGGAAGCCGGAGCAAAAAACTTCTTACTGTTCTTCTTAAATGTTCTTCACTACATGTCTCTGTCTGTCCGTCCCTATATATGTGACTTGTTATGCAGCAGGTAAACAAATCAGTGTGCAATATTGATAATTTTTACAGCTACCCTACTTGTGTTGTTTTATTATTTTTGTTATTAAAAAAATACATAATACATTTCATAACTAGGCCAAACCGGCACCGATGTATCTTATCTTACTAATATTATAAATGCGAAAGTAAGTGTGTGTGTGTGTGTGTGAAGGTTTGTTACCGCGTATCTCCATAACCGCGCAAAATGTATTTAGTGTATACCCTAGAATCGGACATAGGCTAACAATATTTTCAAAAATCATCCCCTAAGAGGGTTAAATAGAGGGGTGATGTTTGTATGCAACTTTTTATTCCTTGGTCCTATTCATTTAAAATTCGGTATACATAAACCTCAAGACAAATAATGAGATACGGGTTTTTTATTTTTCCATAATTACCCCTATGAGGTCTGGATAATGAGTTTTATTGGTAAAAATTAAAGTTTCTCTGGATCTGTATAGTCTCAAGTCCGATTCACTCCAAATTTGGCACACATATACCTTAAAAGAAATCATGAAACACGTGTTTTTTATTTTCCCAAAACTACCCCCTGTGGGGGTGTTAAATGAGTTTATTTGGAAAAATTTAATATTCCATAACTGTTTAGTCCTTGGTCCGATTTCCTTCAAATTTGGTATAAATAAAGCTCAAAACAAATAATGAAACACGTGTTTTTTTTTTTTTCAATTTTTTTTATTTTCATCCTAATACTAAGCGGGCAAAGCCTGAGAAATTATTCTGAGGGTGATTTTCTTCAAAGTTGATATCATAACTCCTTCGTAATTTTGATCTAAATTACTTTTTATTTTGACACGTTTGATAACTCAATGCTACGAATAGAATTCGAAATTTAAATTTCATTTCTTATAAGTATGGTCTAAGAGCCGTAGTATTTTTAAGAGACGCATATTGATTTATGGATATACATATGGGCGCTTGACGATTTCAAAATGTTGCTTACACTCCTACACTACTGAACTAATTTTGTATGGAGATTGTTCGAGACCCGGGAAAGGATAGTTTTATCCGACTGCGAAAAAAGGGATTAATGGTCTAGCGAGATAACCAACATCCGCGGGCGAAGCCGCGGGCGGAAAACTAGTAGTATATAAGTATTGAATTTTCTCAGTAAGTGATTTTTGTTAAATCTTTTGAGAAAATAAAGGTCTTAAACTTTAAGCTTAAATCTTCTAAGCTACGCGGTACCGGCCCGGCCCCGCGCGGCGCGTGCTGTTTGTATTGTCTAATGACAAAAAAGCTGTAAACGTTGTTTTTAAGGACATTCTGTAAATACTTATACCTTATTATATTTAGTAACAGCATTGCAACAGTGCGAAGCCGGAGCGGGTCGCTAGCTAGAGATAAATGTCTAAAGTGAAAGAATCGGGGTCCGGTTCATGTTCCTTTTGTGTTGATAGTCTTCACTTCAACTCTATTTATTCTAATGTCCTACCGCTAGGACGCCATCCTGTCTCGGCTATTATCGCTCCTTGTAAATCACTCATTTCTCTATCATCACTTCGACCCTTTTTAGAGTCCCACAGCTGGACACTCCTTTCGACTGTCTTACGACTTGAGAGAGTTACTTAATCCACACACGCTGGCCAAGTGCGGGTTGGTGGATGTCACATGTCCTCGAATGATGAATATACTTAGAGATTTAGTTTGAAATTGTGCCCGTCTCGTTTGTTGGGGTTTAAAAACAGTACATCATCATTCCCCTTGCCTTTTTCCCATTTCTATTGGGGTCGGCTCCCAGTCTAACCTGATGCGGCTAGCTACCAGAATTATACGAGCGACTGCCATCAGACCTCGAAACCCGTAGGGAACCAGTAGCCGAGATGGTTAGACTAGGTGTCAGATTATATTGGCTTCTGACTACATGTAACGATTGTCATAGATGTGTTAAATGACAAACGGGACCGACGGCTTAACGTGCTCCCCGAGGCATGGAGGGTTTAAAAACAGTACATATTTGTTCAAACACTGTCAGCCAATCTGTGACACACCAATAAAAATTACCCCACATTTGGGGAAAACCAAAAATTATATGCGGCAACACGCTATTTAAATTAGTGTTGTACGATGCAATCGATTACCACAGGGAACGCGACGTTACGGCTAGTCGATAAAAACACCTATAACAAATATTAACGAAATATTTTGTACCGTTATTTGTAATGATTTTGCATAGACGTTTTTTGTGCTATTTGAACTTAGATAATTTAACATGGAACTGGTTATTACGCGAGTTCCTCACTGCTGAGGCACATGAAAGTTTGTATACATAAACTGTTCATGTTTCGTGTTTGTGTGTAGCTTTTGTTTACGTGTGCATTTGTAAAGACGCTTCAACTTTTACATGTGTGCTGTACGTGGTTACCTCGCCTCACACAAAAACTGACAGAAACAATTTTGTACAAGAAGTTAGGTACGTATAACACCTCCCGTGGATATAGATATTGATCATTATTTCTTTACAACAGAAAGAGAGTTCATATCTGTATTTGTATCAGAGGGAGTAGACAGAGGCGAATATTATCCACGTTTCGCGAAATATCCATCCCCACTTGGGAAAATTGTGAACTAATAAAAGCCTTTCATTGGATAGAATACCTATAGAGTAGGTACCTATTGTAATTTTAAGAATTACGTTTACGATGGAGTTTTTTATTACTTCTTACCTATTTTGTGATTACAATAACGTAATTCGTAGCCAGCGAAATCGGCACTTTATCTAACAGCAGAGCGGCAATGACAGTAAATAAATAAATAAAAATTAAATTAGTTTATTGCAGGTAACGTATAGAATAGACCTATAAAAAGATATCTTTATTTAAAAAAAAATAATCTATTTCCCTTGGTCACGCCATCACGCGTGAACGGCTGGACCGATTTCGCAAATTCTGAATTTAGAATATTCCTTGAAGTACGTGGATGGTTCTTACGCAGAGAAAAATGAAAAAAGTCCTCCAAAACGGCTTGACGTAAGCTATTTTCGGACCCGTTAAGTGGCACTAACACTTACTGGGTAGGACGACGTCTGCGGGGTCCGCTAGTTATCAATATTAACGCATCACATTCACTTTTTTTACAATCATAAAATACAAATATGTAATAAATTAAAAATTGGTAATTAAATTATTTCTTATAGTATTGTCTTAGATTTACGCGAATATCACACATTGAAATAAAACTACTTTTTAACGGATTTTATCGCGGTTTATTTTAGATTTTAGATCCCGACGTTTCAAAGCCTTTTCAGACTTCATGTTCACGGGTGGACTGAGATATTTGACGTCCAAAAATATTAATCACAATTATTACTGACTACCTTGAAACATTAATATTTAAGTTGCGTTTTTTTTTCAGTTGATGATGAACATCTTGACGCAGAGCTTAAGTACGTCAAGCAAGTATTGCATGACAACAAGCTCCGAGAACCACGTCGCCGCAGATCACGTGTAAAACCAGCTACAGTTGAAAGGCAACCTGCAATTCTTCCTTATATAAGAGGAGTGACCGACAAGATTGGCTATATCCTTAAGCGGGCTTCTATAAATACTTACTTCAAGCCAAAAACCAAGATAAGTCAATTTTTACCATCTGTCAAGTGTCAAGTCCCTCTACAAGATGCGGGTGTTTATAAAATTGACTGTGAGTGTGGACTCTCATATATAGGACAAACAAAAAGAAGTATAGGGACCCGCGTAAAAGAACACATAGCTGATGTTAAACATCAACGCTCAAAAAAATCTGCAGTGTGTGAACATACTCAAAAAGGCCCCAACCATTACTTGAGATTTGATAAAACACAGGTCCTTGTCAAAGAAAACCGGTTCCTACCAAGAATGATCCGCGAAGCTATTGAAATTAAAAAACATCCTAATTTTAACAGAGAAAATGGTTGGAATATACCACCAGCTTGGGACCCAGTGCTTAATTTACTTGTACCAAAACCCAAGCAAAATCAACTCAGAATTCAAGACACTGTGAGCTCAGTTTGCTTAAATCGGAACGCAACTTAAATATTAATGTTTGAAGGTAGTCAGTAATAATTGTGATTAATATTTTTGGACGTCAAATATCTCAGTCCACCCGTGAACATGAAGTCTGAAAAGGCTTTGAAACGTCGGGATCTAAAATCTAAAATAAACCGCGATAAAATCCGTTAAAAAGTAGTTTTATTTCAATAAATTATTTCTTGATTTTCACTTACTTTATAACCATAAAACATAGGTAGTAAAATTAAAATTAAAACCTGGCAAAACATTTCTTTGATTTTTTATTATTTAATATTTACAATGTATACAAAATAACAACGGTAAGCATTAATAAACGGTAAAAATAGCAGCGGTGGCGCAGCGGTATCGACCTTGGATTCGATCCCCGGCCGTGCCCACAAATCTTTATGTGTATTGTTTCATCGCCGTCGAAAAATTAAAACATCACAAGGAAACTGGCATGTTATGGAACTGACAATTGAAGGACATGTAATATCCACCAACCCGCACTTGGCCTGTTGTGTGGAATAAGGCGTAAACGTAACAGCAGAACTGCAATGACAGTACAATATTGTTGTAAATATTTACAACGCATACAAAATAAGTTGGCTACACACTCGACCTTATAACCTCAGCCCAGAGTAATGATGGGTAATGGAAAAATTTCGGAATGAAAAGAAAAGAAAAATTGAAAAATTTCCAATATTTTTCCATTTTTTCTAATATTTTTCAAATATTGGAAAAAAATGGAGAGTCGACCAAGATCAGAAAATAAAACAAGATAACAAATTTATATTTGTTACTTTTTATCAAAATTTCTCATATTTAGGATTCCGTACCCTATTACTAAGACTTATTTATTATTTTTCTTAAAGACTTTTATGATTTCTTGCATAAGATTATACCGTTCATCACCGGTATACCGGTCAAGTTCATGCGAGATAAATTTACAAAACATTAAATTTGAAATTCTAATGTTTTCATTTTCTTCCGCTTTGTACTCTGGTTCTGTCATCACTGCCGCATCACAAAACTGTTTTACTGAATTTGGGATTTATTTTTGGGATTCTTTAACTGTATAATCTGGACTAGACCAACGTTGAGCTTACTGACTGTACTCATCTGGTTCTGATATGTACGTATCACTTCTAGGTAAGCTGCAATTTGGAGTATTGTCTTTTCCGGCGACTTCTGAAAGCTTTTTTTTTTCTTGCAATGTAATCAACATTTTCAGTGAATAAATTTTCTGATTCATTACGCATATTATCATAATTACAGTTCGTTTCAGTATCTGCTTCACTATCTGAAGGTAGTATAATCTTTTCTGAAAAACAAATAAACAAACCTACATAAACTCACGCGAAGGCAAAGCTATTGAGTCTAAAACATATTATGCTACGTGTACGAGTAGTTATACGAACGTGCGATATTAAGTAGATAGATACCTACTAGTTTGTTGGTATTTCTGTTTAATAGTAAAATATTAGTCGGTAGGTGCTTACCTTTGGACATCGCTGTCTACTAACAATGGCAGTTTTGTAGGTCAGATCAGTCAAAAATACTCATAAAATTGTATAAGTGTAAGTACCTTTTATAATTATATTTTAATTTATTTAGGAGGATATCCAGTTAACTTATAAAAAATAATTTCTAAGGTAAACGTTATGAGATATCTAACATACACCGGGAAATCCCCGAACATAGATAACATGCGTATTACGTACCCGGTACCACAGACTAAAATCTATTGGACAGTCAGTGTTGCCAGATTTGTCAATTTATTTTCCCACTACGTTGTCTCGCCTTTCGGTCACTGTCACTGTCCGGCAAATTTTAGTTTATGGTAAGTACGTAACGAAATAGCATGTATTCTATGATCGGGGATTCCCCGTTATATGTGTTTAGTAGGGAATTGGAAATTGCGTGGCAATATGTAGTTGACTGGCATTCATTTAGCTTCGGAGTGTTTGTATTAGTGCTATATTAAGGAAGTGTTGTTTTTTTTAAGTGAGTTTGTGACAAAAATGGGTCGTATTAAGGACACTACAGTATGGAATTCGTTTGAAAAACGGAATAACAGTGTCTTTTGTAAATATTGTAACAAAATGTTTCGATATGCGAATGTTACTCGTATGCGGTCTCATATTGCAAATTGCACGAAATGTCCACAAGATATAAAATTTTTAAATATTAGTTTGACAAAAGAAGCCGATTCGTGCATAAACTTGCCTTCTACTTCTTCCGCTGTGTCTTCAGAAGCAGATTGTTCAGTTAATAAAAAAGACGTCGATAAATTGATCGCCTTAGCAACTACAGTATCAGGATCTCCTATCTCTTGGGTAGAACATGCATTATGGAAAAAAGTATTTTCTGCTTTAGCGCCATCCTACACATTGCCAACACGAAAAACTTTAACAACTTACGTGGATAACATTTATGATGAAATGAAGAAGAGTCAAGATATTAATTTGAAATCTCTTTCGATACTGCATCTTCAGCTAGATGGCTGGTCCAATATAAAAAATGAAGGTATTATACATTTTTTAGTCTCCACACCTGCTCCTTTACTCGTAGACTTTGTAAACACGCTTGATAATCGTCATACATCAGAATACTTAACCACAGAGATTTTTAAAGTGATGAATCATATTGGCCCCGAAAAGTTCTTTGTGTTAATAGGTGATAACGCAAATAATGTTCAAAGAGCTCTGTTGAATGTGAAAGAATTATATCCACATATAATCACATTACGTTGCACAGCACATACATTAAACTTATTGGCAGATGACGTTCTAAAGATCAATGTGATTAAAACTATAATGAAAATGATAGTCGATGTAGTAAAAGAAATAAAATACAGTCAAGTACTCTCGTCACTTTTTACGAAAATTTCAATTGAAAAAAACTGCAACAAAAAATTGAAACTACCTGTTAAAACTAGATGGAGCAGTGTACATGATACGCTGCAAGTGATGAAATTTGTCAAACCAGCAATGCAAACGTTGGCGGTGCATGAACGAGCACAGTTGTCGTCAGAAAACAAATCACATTTATTAGATGAAAGATTTTGGACAATGACAAATGAAGTTGCTGCAATTGTAGAACCAATCGCTGTTAGCATCTCCCAACTAGAAGGTAACGATATTTTAATTCAGAAAACAGTTTCAGTGTGGAATACCTTAAAATTTAAAATAACAGAAGTTTTTGCTCACACCAATATTATCAACGAAGAAGAAAAGCAAACTCTGCTTGACAAAGTTGAATCCAGAAAAGGAACAGTTGTAAAACCTATCCATTTTGCTGCATGTTTGCTAGATCCTAAGATCTGTGGTGATAACTTAAGTAGTGAAGAAGATGCTGCAGCAATGAATTTTATCGATGAACTAGCAACGTACTTAAATATTGATAATATAATGGCGGAAGTTTCCGATTTTAAATCAAAATCTAACTTTTGGAGTCAAAGATTTGTGTGGTCGCCAGTAAATAATGTTACCCCCCTTTCTTGGTGGCAAGGCATATGTAAATTTACGAAACTGAGAAAAGTGGCTGAAGTTATCTTCACGGCTCCTGTAACGTCTGCCGCATGTGAACGTTCTTTTAGTACAATAAGTGGAATTCACACAAAGAAGCGTAATAGACTGCTGACTGAGCGAGCTGAAAAAATGGCTTTTATTGCATATAACTGGAATATGGAAAATATAAATAATGATGATTTGTTTATTCACAATAATCAAGATGACGATATCAGCCCACCAACTGAAGATTTACTGTTTGTAGATGCAGATAATGTACAAAATGTTGATGACGATTTATTTTATGATGATCATGTTTCAGATTTGGATTCAGATTAATCATGAGTGACGTAATTATATATGTTTATGTGTAAAATAAACCATTGACCATGAATCTGTATTAAAATATAACTTTGCACATTTGTTTTTTTTTAAACAACATGTAAAGCCATTAAATCCTTTGAATTTCAACTTATTATGAACTATAATTTATAAACTATTTCATTTAAATTAATAATTTCGTTAAAAAGATATTTTTCCATTATTTTTCCAATTTTTCAATTTTTCAGAAAACTAAATTGAAAAATTTCCGAGTTTTGAAATTTTTCGGAAAATTACCCATCACTAGCCCAGAGTACCGCACAATGACTTGCTAAGTTATGTAGGATGACCATGACTCACTGTCAAGTTTATAGTTTGGGTACGCATAATATTTTTATTCTCCTCGTATAAAAGTATAATAGACATAACTGTAAATTCTAAATTTTACGAATCCCCTGACCTAGATAAGGAACATTTCGACCACTTCAGCTTTTTAACCATCGATGAAATATCAGTCTACACATTTAAGTCCCATTTCACAAACTTTGAACAGAATTTTTTCGTCGGGGGTAATTAAAAAAAGTTTCGCCCTAAAAAGGCCAAGTTGAGAATTTAATGACTATGTCATTTTCTATTGCTATAAAGGATCTAGCATTCGAGTTGCTGCTGCCACGAGTTTGAATCCAGTGAGGAACCAAATTAATTTATTAGCACTAGTCTGATGTCAGCAAGTTGATGGTGTGACAGCCCTAGAGAGGTCTTGCTCCTGTTCCTTCACCGGTCGTGCCGGACTTCTAATCCATAAGCAGCTCTTATAATTTCCTATTACACAAGACGGGAGCAAATATCTTCTGAAAACCTATTTGATAGTTTAGTATACGCTGTACGTAAAAGTCCCTTTAAACCCTTTTATTATTATTTATTTCTTTATAAAGTCCCTTTATAATCAAATAAAAACAAAAAACACATTTTATTTTGTGAATATTGTTAATGAACCAACAATAGAGAGCGACAGTAAGCCATTACTATAACTCGATAAATGGAATACATAACACAATAATTTCCTGTCGAATCTCATAAAATACAAAATGCGTGGTCACCACAGTAATTTATATGAGTAAAAATAAAAATAGTTACCGCTACACACAAACTGAAATTGTAAGAATTGAATGTTTTATAAACACGTGGTGTACGAAAATGGCTTGTGAAATTTTGGTCGTGTGAATTGTGAGTCAAATGACAGTGGATTAGGTCATTTGGTAATTATGAGTCATGCAAGTAGTTAAGTCATAAATAAAGCTCCTAGCCATGTTTCGGCTATGGCAGACAGTTATGAGATGACTAAACACAGAGAGATAATAGAGCGTACAAATGTGCGCCTAACAGTGTCGAAGGGTGGAAAGACTGAAAATGGGAAGCCGGAGCAAAAAAGTTCTTAAATAGGAAAATAATATCGCTTCACTACCGTCACCGATCGTTCATACACTTGATGCTATACTTATTATTGTTGCTATTTAAAACTGTGGGGCACAGCTAGCCATAGCAATATAGGAATACTTGAAAGGTTTCAATACAAAACAGTTAGAACCATATTCAATATTCCACCACACATAAAAAACAAATATGTTAACCTAGATTTCAAACTGAGAACTGTGAAGGAAGAAATTGAGTTAAACAGCAAGAATTATCAAGCCAGATTAGGTCAACATATTAACGAGTTAGCTGCCGAACTTCAGGGAGAGGGCAGTCTAAGATTCTCCCGCCTTAAAAGACACAGCATTCCAGAACTAGCGACACGTTTTTCTGACAAAATATGAAAACTGCACCACTGGGTGCATGTTGTCTGCTAAAGATAAATTTCCCGATGAATATCTGACATCATATTAGATTATTGTTTGGAACAAACAGATTGCTGAGTAGCAGAATATAAAAAAAAAAATAGGCGTTACATAGTATATTATTAAGTACGTGTGATACTGACCATTTCCTAAAGGGAAGCCTATGGGAATCGACTTGTATGGTCTCTTCGGAGCTGGTGCATAAACATAGATGCACAGTCCTTCCTCTTTACTGACACGACTCGGTAAGAGATCGAGGGCAGATCTGACGGTTCAATATGTCCTCCGAGGCACAAGGGTGACCAACTTCCCAATTCTAGACTACTGCTGAATAATAAGACAGGTCCCAAAAATATTTCTTGGACTGAAGAAGGATTCAAACCCACGACGACAAACATAATCCCATTACAGCATCACAAACTAACGTTAGACAGCCTATAACCTACCTCAAGAATTTGTATACCAAATTTTAATGCAAATATAATTACATAATTATATTTAACTTAAAAGTTTTTAAATAGTATTCAGAGATTTAAGCGGTGGCGCGGGCGGTGCGGGTCTCACCTTAGAAATATAAGGGTACGATTCCCGGGCGTGGCCACACATCTTTATGTGAATTGTTTCATCTCGGCTGCTTAATATCAGTGAAGGAAAACATCGTGAGGAAACCGGCATGTAACTAATCATTCGAGCACACCCACCAACCCGCACTTGACCAGCGTGTGTGGATTAAGGCCTAAACTCTCTCAAGTAGTAAGATAGTTAAGAGAAGACCCGGGGACAACAGTGGGACACTAAAAAGGCTTGAAGCGAAGTGAAGCGATTCAGAGATTTTTGGTGTTTCAATAACGAACAAGTGTTTGTTATTGAAACACCATTTCCGATTTTTAGTAAAGATTTTTTTCCGATTTATTCTGTAATTGTAAACTGTGATTTAATATTTAGGAATAACCAACCACTGGGTTTTGTTGTGACATTTTTCGCACTACATGTCTGAGACGACAATACGAGACGGCGAGTCTACGAAATCCGAGACGGTTGTTAAAAGGGATAAGTAACGTAAACTACAACGCAAAGAGAGGGATTAAAGGACCAGCTAGTATCAATTGTCCTTAGCAAACAAAAACAGCGCTCACCCCTGTACTACCCGGAGGTGTAGGCAGAGTTTAATATCACCCAATTCGGATATATTTAGGTCCTAAACGTAATAATATAGTCTATTGTTAAAGCTCCACAGGCTAGAAATTTTCTATTTTTTTTATTATGTAAAATCAGAGCTTCCTCTCGTCTTTTGCTGCGCTCGACAGGGTACACCATAATATATTAATATATATTATAACAAGCACCTACTACCTAAGCATCTACTTACTTACGGTAAAGCAATAAAGCTATTGAGTATTGCTGTTCATCAGACATAATTCACAACTTCGAGATTATACCAAGACTTTTCTAAATTTAGAAACGTAGGCAATTTATGCTCGACCGGAGACTTCGCTGTTATAAAGCGACCACGCTTACCACTGGACCATTTGAGTGAAACAAAACAAATATTTTTATAAGTACATATACAGTGCCCGTTGAAATAACTTCCACTATATATCAAAATGATAAAGATAAAAAGGTCAATATAATAAGCCGACCGCCCACTCAATATTCAATCTTAGTGTTACTGCCGCATGCCGGGCCGGTCCACGAAATACTCGTATTAAATCGAGGAGCGTGACCGGTGACTCCGATTGTTTTTATTTTTTAACAGACCTTGAAATGGAGAAGTTAATCAATTCGAATATTAATATTTTTAAAGAAGAGAATGACTCCAACTGTAAAGATCGATTTCCTTTTTTTGTTTGTTGATTTATGAGTTCACTTAAATATAAATAAAAAGACAAGAAAAATAAATAGTACATCTAGGTAAGCATGTAAAAAAATAAAATAAATATTCTGGGACATCAACACACACGGTCATCTGGTCCCAAGCTAAGCAGAGCTTGTGTTATGGAAACCAGATAACTGGTATATACTATACATATAATACTTTTCTTTTGTAAATATATACTTGTCTTTGATAATATCATTTTACCAAAAATATAGGTAACTTACAATTAACTACACATATAATTTACCTATATATTTTTTTAATATTCACTTTAACCACTGCAAAATCCAAGTACATAGTTAATTTGAAATTATACTAGTAATTTTTTCGTCCAAATATGCGAAAATTACCATTTTCTATAGGTGTACAAATTTAATGAACCATAATTAAAGTACGTAGCTATACGATAGGGATCATCAAAGGCAAGGGAACGCTCAAAATAGTCTCATAATATTAAATCGATAAATTATCCCATCCCTACATCAATAGACATAACGGAAGCGCCAATGAACTTGGCGGGAAGTGGTCGTTCGTAATTTAAAATTTTAAAAAGACATCTTGTTACGAACCTCCTTGTACCGATAATGTCTCTGTTGATATTGACATTAATTGGGGACATTTTTATTTCGGTCTGGCAAGGACGTTTGGCTATCGTATTTTTAGTTCATTGCGTTTTACCTTATAAGGTAATGTTAAATTTAAGTAAGGATCTACATAAATGGGTAAATAAATTTAAATAACTCTCCCCGCTCGCCTAACTTATGTCTTACGACTACATATTGTCCGAGCACAAGCTGATTTTGATTGGTTCGAAAAATTTGCTAACTTCCCCGATAACCCGCCAACTATTTGAATAAAGTGATGTCTAGTAGGTATCTAAACGGTGTTATAAATAACACTCCTCTTTTTTGTCAGAGGTTAAATAAATAAAACATTCGAGCGAAGTAACTATCACTCAAACTACACTCTACTACATATATGGTCCCTATTTTTCGCAATCCCGACACCAGCCCGGCTAGCTCAGTCGGTAGAGCATGAGACTCTTAATCTCAGGGTCGTGGGTTCGAGCCCCACGTTGGGCGCAATCTTTTTGGGTATTTTTAACCAACATTTACAACTGCAAGATAATTTTAAACACATTTTTTGCACTAGAGTACAATTACAATTAATTTCAATTTTTATTCTTCATTCATACATTTTTACACTTCACAGCTTTAGATATACATAATCGTTCTTATAAAAATCTTATGACTCTAGTTGAAATGGACTTTGTCTCTTTCTTACTAGTATAAATGTCAAGATGACAGACAAAGACAAACGAATTATAAATCAATTTTAGCTATAATGAGCTTATAAGAAGTTTATGAATACGGGGGAATAATTTATAAAATTAAGCCAGGAGGAATGTTTGTAGCCTAAATCGGTTCTTTATAAATTTAGTCAGACCAATAAAGACGGCAATAGAGGCGTATTAGCGTACATATAAATCGACATTACAATCCCTACTTCCCTACTAATATTATAAATGCGAAAGTAACTCTGTCTGTCTGTCACGCTTTCCCGCTTAAACCTCTCAACCGATTTTGATGAAACTTGGCACAGACAACAAATATAGGCTACCTTTTATTGCGAAAAAAACTGAAATCCACGCGGACGAAGTCGCGGGCGGCCGCTAGTAGATTATAACGACATACACTAATATTATAAAACGGAAAAGGAGGATTTTGGATTGTTTGTTTATTTCGATTAATTGTTTTCTTAAAAAAAATTCACCATTAGAAAATGGTGAAGGAATTTTTAATATCGGACCTGAACTCCTGACATCGCTGCGCAAAGGCGAAGCCGATACCGCTGCGCCACCGCTGCTCTGGCTTTATACTATTTCACTATGTTTTTTCTTCATATATTGCTGTCTTTGTACAATGTACACTTACATTTATCTAGTAAAGTTATTCCCTTGAGCTGTGAACTACAGCCCCCGCCTAGATGTCGCCGCCGCGGCGCCGCCCTAGCACGTGACGTCACCTCCCAACCCCCACACAGATGTGACTTAACTAGACACTTTTAAGCTGGTTACTATTTTAAAAAAGAAAATATATTATGTTCTTACAAGTATGAAATTCTTTAAATGACTATAATCGGCTCGACCGTAGTTGATACTTGATTCATACCTACTTATGTTTTTTGCAAATATTTTAAGTTAAATTCATTTCTCAGAATTTCTCTACAATATTGAACGAATTTAGGAAATATTTCGTACATTTAATATAACGAATTTTTACTGTTGTTTATACTACCTCTCTATTTTTCTTCATTAGAAGTTCTCTTTGTACATTAATATCAATCTACTGAAGGTATTCCCTTGAGCTTTGAACTACGACACCGGCTAGACGTCGCCGCCACCATGGCTCGTGAGATCACCTCCCAACCCCCCGCGAGATATGGACGAACTAGATCATTTCGAGCTGGATACAATTCTATGAATTAGGAAAGTTTAAATGAAATTCTATAAATTACTATATTCGGCTCGAACATAGTTGATGGTTGATTCATACTTAAGTAGATAAAATTGGTATCTATTAAAAAATTAAAATTGTAAATATGTATAATGAAATTATACTAAATAATCGTTGCCTACCTATGGGAGAAATACGTGCGTAGGTATGTATCAGTAGCGAAGGGGCCATACAAGCCGATTCCTATCGGCTTCCCTTTAGGAAATTTTCAATATCACATGTACTTAATAATATGTTATGTTATGTAACGCCTAAAAGTTTTATACGCCACTTTACGCTGTCGGGGCACGTCGAATTTTTACGACCGATTTTGTGCAAATTAAACTAAACTCAAGGCCAAGGCCACGCGTTGAGTCGGTCACAAAATAGGTCACTAAAATCGGTCGTGGGCTAGTAGCCTTAGGCAGACTTTAGTGGCACAAATACAACTCTCTTGCAACTGACTATAGTCAATTCACGGGCATGCATACAATCTTTGGGCAAGTTTTAGTGGCACAAATTCAACTCTCTTGGAACAGACTATGTTTAACTCAGCATGCAAAGATTTACTATGCGTTTCAAATAAGAATAGGACTGGACTCGCAGCTAACTTCATACCATAAACCAAACAAAAGTAGCGCCAGCACAAAATGTCAAACCACAGACAATAATATTATTTTGAAATGTATGGAAAAGTGATTTATGTGAAAACTTTGCACAAGTATGTAGTTCCAATGCAGCTACCTACCTAAGTAAATTTACGCGCTAGGATACCACAAACTTGCACACAAATTCATATACACGGATAAAAACACACGTTTTAATTTATAACTCCGATTTTTGTCGTCGAAAGTTAATAAAATATGTTCGTATCTAAATATCCGAATCCAAATGTCCAATCTTACTCAAAAGGCAATAAGATATACGCATTTTTTTTTTTTTCATCTAGATGTGATTATAATATAAATCAAACATTTTTGCTCACTGTACTAAAAAATGTGAAGTTGTTGCGCATTCCAGTCCAAGATGGCGCTTTTCCAAACCTATTCTTATTTGAAACGCATAGTAATGCTCTTATATATAGAATGTACGCCATATTGTAGGGGGAAGTTGTACCCCATACCTTTCCCAAAACTATGTATCATCCTGTTCTAGGAAAACAAGAAAATAATTATGAGTCAGAAACATATTTATTACAGAATCAACTGAAATTACTTTAATTTAGTACTATTAGGTATGATTCACTTAATGATAGGTAAAATAATTCCTAAAAGGACCAATAATAATAGTAGAAAAAAAATAATATTCTGTAACATTACACACACACGGTCATCTGATCCCAAACTAAGCAGAGCTTGTACTATGGAAACCAGATAACTAATATATTAATTAATATACATACTTAAACTACATTTCTTTTGTAAATACTTATTATTACACCCAGACTCGAAACCAACCGACATGTTCATCACACACATCAAGAACACGTCTGTTTGTCTTGTGTCTGGGTGTAATTATTTATATTTAAGTATGTATTTACAAAAGAAAAGTATTATATGTATTATATTATCAGTTATCTGGTTTCCATAGTACAAGCTCTGCTTAGTTTGGAATTAGATGGCCGTGTGTGTTAATGTCCCACTATATTAGAATTGGTCAATATCATGTACTTCATTAGACATTATAAATATAATAAAAGTTTTAAATAGCATCAAAAATAAGTACCTATAATATAAATGTAGTATTCGCACTATAGGCCGACCGTTTAACTCGCGTATCGCCTATCGCCAAGACTCTGACTCCTCAAGCTGCACAGACAGTGATGATGATTCAAGCGATATGGATATTAGTGACGAATAGTCTTACACTACTTTTATCTGTGGTTAAATATGTTCTTTATGAGATTTATTTAATGTTTTTGGAGCAGCGGTGGCGCAGCGGTACGGGCCTCGCCTTATAAAAATAAGGTCGCGGGTTCGAATCCTGGTCGTGCCCACACATCTTTGTGTGAATTGTTCTCTATCTCCGCTGCTCAATATCGGTGAAGGAAAACATCGTGAGGAAACCGGCATGTCTAAGAACATGTGACATCCACAAACCCGCACTTGGCCAGCGTGTGTGGAAAGGCCTAAATTCTCTCAACTCGTAAGATAGTTGAGAGAAGACGCGTGCCCAGCAGTGGGACACTATAAAGGGTTGAATCGGTAGCGGTAATAAAGATATATTATTTTCTTAAGTGAGAACTTTTCTGCTCCATCTTCCCTTTTTCAGATTTCCACCCTTCGCCACTGTTAGCTAGTCAGCTTAGACTGGCCGCTGGAGCCAAGATACGGGTCGTAAGGAGTTAGGATAATTCTATCATCTATCTACCTTCTCTATCCAAAACAAGCGTGATAGTACACTGTAAACTAAACAAGGATTTAGTTACAACCACAGACTGCGGCGAACCAATACAGATGTATCTCTTACATAATTTATTAGTAAGTATTGTTATTCACGACTGTATTGCCCGAAGATGTAGGCAGAGGTGAATAACACCCAGATCTCACCAGCATGTTTAAGTAGGACTGATACGTAATAGGGGGCGAACTTAGATAAATAAAAAAAAAAAAAAGTTATGATGTGTATGTATGATGTTACGTTGTATGATGTACAACGGACTCACCGACACTCAGTCACACGCAGTGTTGCCAGATCTCCTGATTTATCAGGAGATTTCCTGATTTGTGTGAGATTCTCCTGATCTACTGATTTTACTGTAAAATCTCCTGATATTTAATTTTGTGTCATAAAATAAAAACATAGGTACGTCTATAGAGTAAATAACAAAAATAACGTATGAGACCTACCTACTAATTTTCAATAGAATAGATTTTGTTAACGGAGTAAACACTAAATGAAATTCTCTAACCGAATTCAGGTAAGTGTAGGTAATTGAAAAAAAGCGTGTTATTGCATTGCATACTGTATCTTTCTATCTAAGGCCTAAACTATTTTAACTCGTAAGATGGTTGAGAGAAGACCCGTGTCCAGCTGTGGGACACTAAAAAAGGGTTGAAGTGATATTAAAGTAAAATCTATTTCTTGGACATCGCGGTTAAAAAAATACACAAAGAAATAAATCAATTAACTTGATAGGAATTACTAAAAAATATGAAAAAAAAAACTTAATTTAACTATATAAAGCACTTAATTCCTTTTGCGGTACTATTTGATATGTTATAATAGACATTTAAACTTTGTATGTAATAGATGCCGTTAAGTTTTTTGAGTGCAGCAACTGAAGACAAAAGACATTTTACTATTAGCTAGATTTATTTATAGTACTGCAGTGGCAAGACTATTTTCACAAATTAATTTAATAAAGGCCAAATTGAAAAAGAAATTGAATACCAGTTATTGCAGAAATAAGCAAAGGCGTCGCCAAGGGAGGTCAGAGAGGGGCTGCTGCCCCCCTTCCTAGAGATTTTAAAAAAGTTGCCAAATATAATGCAACCAAAGTCCTAAGTCTAAGTTGATTTGCTTGAACTTCAAGCCTTGAACAATCATTCCCGTACGTCGAAACTGGTCGAAAAGTTTACAATGAATCCCCGAAAATTATGTTTTGATTAACTTAATATAAACAAACAACGACCACTTTAATATTAAAATCTGGTAATTAAAAAAAATACGCTGTACGCTGTACACTTATTCAAATTTAAACTCCTTTTTATTCTATTTTTCTATTCTGCCCCCCCCCCCCCCCTCCATCGGCTGGCGACGCCCTTGGAAATTAGGTCTAAAATTGTACTGAAAAATAAAAATTGTTTTAATTTTTAAACACAAAGCTAAAAAGTCAAATGTATGAAAAGTATTAGTTATTGATTATGAATATCGTAAAAGTAAATAAATATTTTATTAATTTCCTGATTTTTCAGGTCAATCTCCTGATTTTTTTTCTATTATTTCCTGGATTTTGAAATATTGATCTGGCAACACTGGTCACACGCGGACTATCGAGTAGACAACACATGTTGACACAGCTCATTAATTTTAGGTTTTGTGCATATAAACAAATCAAAATCCCTTCTTGTGTGTTTAATAAATTTCATAATCACTCAAGACTCACAAAAATAAGACAGACGGGATTACTTGTCACGCGGAAGTACAGCCAAAAATCTCAGTTTCATAGAAATTATTATTTATATTGTAGTTTGCTACTCCATGTTTGTGAGAGTGAGATAGATAATGCAAAACATACGTGAAAGACAGAGGCAACGCACACGCTTCGTCCGTGATAGTATTTTGCTACCACAATGTCATTCCAGTTGATTGTCACCTGATTTGCACCACCCGGGGACCACGTGTGGGGATTCAATTAAAGGTTTACACCCACGGACGAAGGTGACTCAGCCCCAAAAATAATGCTATGACGTGAATATCACCCGCATCTCACGGGTCGACCCTATATCTTCAATCAAGCATAATTCTGATGATAAATACATACAAATATAACTTCTAAGCATTCGCCCAGTGGCGAAGAGTCGATACAAGCCGAGTCCTAAAAACCTATGATATGAAGGTGGTGGACGGGCCGGTGGCGTGGACGGTAAGATACTTGCTTTTCACGCCGCAGGTCGTGGGTTCGATTCCCACCCGAGTCAAACATTAGTGATGAACATTTGTGTTTGTGTCGAGTCTGGGTGTAAATATCTATTTATGTATGTATATATTTACAAAAGAAAAGTATTATTTGTATAGGTAGTATATACCAGTTATCTGGTTTCCACACTGAATAGAAACAACAAGTTTTTTTTTCTCGATTTTTCTATTCCGTGGGTTTCCATAACACACGCTTTGCTTAGCTTGGGACCAGATGACCGTGTGTGTTAATGTCCCAGAATATTTATTGTTACAGAAACATAGGTGACGGTAGTGAAGAGATATTATTTTCATGTAAGAATTTTTTTCCTTTTTCAGATTTCCACCTTTCAGGACTGCTATATACATATACCTACTTTATTCTAAAAAGTCATAATTCCCCTTGCCTTTTCCCATTTCTATTGGGGTCGGCTCCCAGTCTAACCTGAAGCGGCTAGCTACCAGAATTATACGAGCGACTGCCATCAGACCTCGAAACCCGTAGGGAACCAGTAGCCGAGATGGTTAGACCAGGTGTCAGATTATATTGGCTTTTGACTACATGTAACGATTGTCATAGATGTGTTAAATGACAACCGGGACCGACGGCTTAACGTGCTTTCCGAGGCACGGAGGGTAGTCCCTCAACCAACAAAAGACACCGAAACAAATTTTTGTTGTTCCACAAATATTGTCCGGGCGGGAATCGAACCGGCGACCTCCCGGGCATAGTGTAGCCCAATCGGACGGCTTACACCGCTCGACTACCGAGGTCGTCTGCCCTCTAGCTTAGTCTTTTCAGTAAATCTCTCGTATGAACAGTCTAATATGCTAAACAATGCAGGACAGGAGTAACCCTGACATAAATGTGGAGTTGACGCAGTGCGTAATTCTATATGTGATGGGAGCGCCTCGGGGAGTGGGTGTGTTGATATGTACATTCCTATAATGGGGTATTCTTAATGGGAATGGTATGAAGACTTTAACCCTGCCATAGTGCTGGTTGACTTGCTTCCTAACACATTTGTTGTGTTACAAAGTTTGTACCATAAACAGAAAATTAGACAAGTTTTTGGCACGCCTTAAATGCATACCCAAAAATATCTGAATTGATAATAATAATATATAATAATAATAATAATATAGTGGGACATGAACACACACGGTCATCTGATCCAAAACTAAGCAGAGCTTGTACTATGGAAACCACTGGTAATATACTACATATAATACTTTTCTTTTGTAAATACATACTTAAATATAACTAATTACACCCAGACACAAGACAAACAGACATATTTAAACAAATGTTTGTCTCGGGTGGGAATCGATCCCACGACCTGCGGCGTGAAAAGCAAGTATCTTACCGACCACGCCACCGGCCCGTCAAATGATGAAATGATTACTTCTTAGATATGACTATGTAACCGTGTTGGTGGGTGACATGTGACACCCACCAACCACACGTGGCCAGCGAATATGGATTAAGGCCAACACTCTTTCAACTCGTAAGATGGTTGAGAAAAGACCCGTGCCCAGCAGTGGGACACTAAAAAGGGTTGAAGTGTTTCATAACATGTATATAAATTGTATTTCTGAAGTAACAAATCTAGTAGTATCCAGGATTAGAAGCGGACTCCAATTTACAAAGATGAGTTATTATTAGAACATCCGCATACCAATCAACAGCTTATTTAAGTTAACAGTCGTTCTAGAACGTTCCCTTTTGTTTGTTTAACTAAAAACACTTGCTTGCTTGGCTTTAGGTGCAGGGTGATCACACTGATCAAGTAGCTTGGCGTTTAACCTAGGCGCGGACACTAGCTATTGGCTAAGCATAGCCGACGAAGTCAGGCCAGGTCAGATATTCACTTCTACATACACCTTCGGGTACACAGGCGTGATAGTAGGCTGTTATGTAATACTACCTTTCTGACCGCGGCTCCGCCCACGCGTATTTTTTTTATTTTGAAATAGGCATGCCTTGACTACACTTGCCTGGGCTCCGATTCTCGCGTTTTAGAAAATTAATTAAATTTAAATTGACATTTCATTTTATAGAATATTCAGTCTATATTACCATTGACATTAATTCAATATTGACATTTAATTACTTGCATTGCTGACATTTCATAATTAATTATAATAAAAACTAGCAAACCCGGCTAACTCCGTTTTGCTTCGTTTTATGTAACATTTTCCCGCTCTTCTGTTGAAATTTTTCCTGAATTTTCTTTGCTATAAACCTCACGGAGCCCGAGACCTTTCCAAAGAATGTAAAACCGTGGAAATCGGTTCATGCGTTCTGGAGTTATAGCGTCAGGAAGGAAAACCCGACTAATTTTTATAATAAAAATAAATCATTAGGTTTAGGCAGATTTTGGTGATGCTATTTCTTGACCTAAGATCATTTAGTGCTTACCGAAAAAGTTAGAATAAATTATAGATTTGATTTGAATGAGACAAATGTCGATTTTTTTTTAGAAAGTAATGAAATCCTTTTTTTTTTTCTTCGTTTACTTTTATGTCGCTATCACGCTATACCATTAACCTCTTTATGCACAGTCGGATAAAAACTATCTTAGTTCCTTCCCAGGGTCTTAAACTATATCTTAAGTTTGTGGCCTCGTATTGCCTTGACACGAGAACAAATTTTAATGTTTTATTTTAAGCTATTGCATAGCTTTTATCGCAGGCTTCGAGTGCGGCGAATGAATAAAAAAAATCGTAACGAAAAAAACCTAACACCCCTACTCCGACTGGCACAGCGGTGCGGCGCGGCGTTGACAGCCGTGCATCGTCTAGTGTTGTTTCAGTTCGGCAGACTTCGGCACGGTGTTTGTGTGCGTGCGACTAGACGTACGCGTCAAACTACCATAAACCTATAGTCTCAATGATAAAAATTGCAGAATAACCTACATGTATTTTTAAACAATGTTAACTTCTCAATTATTCAATAAAAGAAAAATTTAAAAAAATCTATCTGTCACCACGCTCAACTCGCTCAAAAAACTTAAATTAATATCAAATATTTATTTATTTATTTATATATGTTGATAAAAAATGCTATGCAATAACTTTACCGCGGCAGTCCCCGAGTGCGACACGTATTTTTTTTAATTGTAACGAAATTATGATGGTATTTGCGTGCAAGGTGTTCCGGTAGCCGGAAATCTCCGCTCGATGGCGTGAAACGATATAAATTTTAAATAACAAAATGTGGTTTACGTGATCTACATCTGCCTAAGCCTCCGGGCAGTAAGTGTGAATTAAAGTCTTGTATGCAGTGTTATAATATACAATAACAGTTGATCTTCTCACGGCCTTAGGTAACGTGAGAAAGGGGTCCGCTGTGTACCGATCCATGATGTCCGTTCACCTCAAATGACATGACTCCCTACGAAACGTTACATTGGATCCTATACGTAATGCACAATAATTGAGGATATTTTAGTATCTGACTTTGGCTTCGGTCACCTTCAGAGAAACTTTATAGGAAATATAATGTAGGACCTAGGATACTTACTTGCGTGACACCAAAATGTTCACTCGTTTAGTTGCCAACTCGCGAATATAGCCTTCGGCAATAGGCAATGAACGGCAGTAGGTGAACCTATTGCCGTTCTTCGGGTACAATTCCAAACTTCAAGCTGCTACTAATATTCTCTACGTATAGAATCTTTTAATATAGAAAATTCTCATGTCACAATGTTCGTTCCCATACTCCTCCGAAACGGCTTGGCCGATTCTTATGAAATTTTTTATGCATATTCAGTAAGTCTGAGAATCGGCTACTATCTATTTTTGATAAGATATTATATTTAAAAAAAATCAAAAAGTTTTTTGGGGTGAACCTGAACTCCCCTAGTGTTCACCCCAAAAAAACATTTTTGATTTTTTTATATATTTTTTTATTATGTGGCATTAAATACAACCCTAAATTCTCACCTCTTTACCACTCACCCCTATTTTTAATAGCGAAATAAGAAATACGCGGCTCGAAGTTCGCTGGGGCAGTTAGTAATAATTATTAATCTACTAGTTTTCCGCCCGCGGCTTCGCCCGCGGATGTCGGTTATCGCGCTAAACCATTAATCTCTTTTTTTGCAGTCGGATAAAACTATCCTTTCCCGGGTCTCGAACTATCTCCATACAAAATTAGTTCAGTAGTGTAGGCGTGTAAGCAACATTTTGAAATCGGCAAGCACCCATAGGTATATCCATAAATCTATAGGGGTTTCTTAAAAAATACTACGTCTCTTAGACCATGATCATTGTAAGTTTTTCATTCAATATTTAAGAAGAAATAAAATTTCAATTTCGAATTCTAATAGTCGGTCTGAGTTATCAAACGTCATTGTGTCAAAATAAAAAGTAATTTAGCTAAAAAGCACGAAGGAGTATTGATATCGACTTTGAAGAAAATCAAACTCAGAATAATTTCGCAGGCTTCTCCCGCGTAATATTAGGATAAAAATAAAAAAAATTGGAAAAATAAAAAACATGTGTTTCATTATTTGTTTTGAGCTTTATTTATACCGAATTTGAAGTGAATCGGACCAAGGACTAAACAGTTATGGAATATTTAGTATTTCCAAAAAAACTCATTTAACACCCCCACCGGGGGTAGTTTTGGAAAAATAAAAAACACGTGTTTCATGATTTCTTTTAAAGTATATGTGTGCCGAATTTAGAGTGAATCGGACTTCAGACTATACAGATACAGAGAAACTTTAATTTTTACCATTAAAACTCATTATCCACACCTCATAGGGGTAATTATGGAAAAATAAAAAACCCGTATCTCATTATTTTTCTTAAGGTTTATGTGTACCGAATTTTAAATGAATAGGACCAAGGAATAAAAAGTTGCATACAAACTTCACCCCTCTATTTAACCCTCTTAAGGGATGATTTTTGGAAATATTGTTAGCCTATGTCCTATTCTAGGGTATACATTACCTACATTTCAAAGTTCATTAAAATCGGTTGAGCGGTTATGGAGATACGCGGTAACAAACCTTCACACACACACACTTACTTTCGCATTTATAATATTAGTAAGATATTTACGAGTAAGTATGTATTTACAAAAGAAAAGTATTTGTAGTATATTACCAGTTATCTGGTTTCCATAGTACAAGCTCTGCTTAGTTTGGGATCAGATGGCCGTGTCTGTTAACGTCCCACTATAGTACTATTAATAAATTAGAAAAGTCCGTTTGGTCGACCCGGGACCTCGCCGTTACTAACAGAACACTTAGGTACCACTGGTACCCACAGAGGCGTTGTATACTGCAAGCGTAAAACACGTTATTGAACTTATTCAGTGCCATTAACTTATTAAGTGCCATATAATATTCTCCATTGATATTTTGACGGGTGCCCTTAGTTGTTTGTGAACTATAAATGAGGGATGGATGTTTCAGTGTGACTCATGGCGACCTTCAAACACCGCACCCTAAACGTGACCTGTACACTCCCCAATAAGGGTAGGTCACATCAAATGTCAGATATCAAAATAATGTCTCAAATATGGATGACTAGCTTTCCGACAGCGGCTTCGCCCGCGTGTATGTCGGTTATCGCGCCAAAACATTACCTTCTTTTTGCGCAGTCGGATAAAAATTAATCTATGTCCTTTCTCGGGTCTCAAACTACCGACTACTCTCGAACAATATTATGATATGCACCGCTGTGTCACTACATTTTAAGTCTGCAATATCTTCGGAAATATTTATTTAAATTATATGCTGTAAAGGGCCATATTGATCTATATTAAATGGACAATGTCTTTAAGATACTTAATAGGATATGGATTAATGCGGTATTGCTTAAAATGGCTTCGTAAATAAGCCATTACTTTTGGTTGAAAGTAAAAGATAAAAAATGGTGATTGTGGGTTATCCTTAAGAGATAGACATATACCATCGCGGACTTTTTTGTTGATATTTCTAAGGTGTGCAATTCTGTAGTACATTATTTTGATATAATCTTGTAGGGTTTAGCCAGCGTTTACAATGTAAGCGCAAAAAATGTGTTAATTTACGACATCACATCAGAAACCTCTAAATTATCAGTGTTTCTCTACTATATACTGTATATTATACATGTATTATACACATAAACATTCCTCTTGAATCACTCTATCTAATAAAATATCTAAAAAACCGCATGAAAATCGGTTGCGCAGTTTTAAAGATTTAAGCATACATAGGGATAGACAGAAGAAAGCAACTTTGTTTTATACTATGTAGTGATAATTAATTAATTACACCCAGACTCGAGACAAACAGACATGTTTATCACACAAATGTCTGTCTCGGATGGGAATCGAACCTACGACCTGCGGCGTGAAAAGCAAGTCTTACCGACCACGCCACGCTACCGATATTTCTTTTAATATAATAATATGGTTGGACATTAACACACACGGTCATCTGATACCAAACTAAGCAGAGCTTTTAATATGGAAACCAGATAGCTGGTAATATACTACATATAATACTTTTCTTTTGTAAATATATACTTAAATATAGATAAATTACACCCAGACACAAGACAAACAGACATATTTAAACAAATTTTTGTCTCGGGTGGGCATCGAACCCACGACCTGTGGCGTGAAAAGCAAGTATCTTACCGACCACGCCATGCTCTATACCTACAATATTAAGTTTCGATGTGAGATCCTTTACTTTCGATTTTGAACTTACACTTTCACATTTAGGCAAGCATCGAGGTGCTGGCCTAAAGGTCAGACAGAGAACCTATCATTATACACACAAAATTCTTGTTAATGACATATCTTGATACAAATTATAGACATGTACACACAGTTACACATTAAGCTTTACATTTCCTGTATAAACTGATCTCACATTGAAATAAAACTACTTTATAACGAATTTTATCGCGGTATATGTTAGATTTTAGATCTCGACGACGTTTCAGTCTTTTCAGACTTCATGTTCACGGGTGGACTGAGGTATTTGACGTCCAAAAATATTAATCACAATTATTAATGACTACCTCCAAACAAAAAAAAAACAAAGAAAATGGTTGAAATATACCACCAGCTTGGTGGTACCCAGTGCTTAATTTACTTGTACCAAAACCCAAGCAAAATCAACTCAGAATTCAAGACACTGTGAGCTCAGTTTGCTTAAATCGGAACGCAACTTAAACATTAATGTTTGGAGGTAGTCAGTAATAATTGTGATTAATATTTTTGGACGTCAAATACCTCAGTCCACCCGTGAACATGAAGTCTGAAAAGACTGTGAAACGTCGGGATCTAAAATCTAAAATAAACCGCGATAAAATCCGTTAAAAAGTAGTTTTATTTCAATGTGTGATATGCGCGTAAATCTAAGACAATACTATGACCTCGCATTGTTTGTGATTACCGTGAAGCGAGAGATCAGCATATCACTTCAACCCTTTCATCTTACGAGTTGAGAGAGTTTAGGTCTTAATCTACACGCTGGCTAAGTGCGGTTTGGCGGATGTCACATGTCCTCGAATGATTAGTTCTGAGCTGTTTTCTAACCTAACCTAACCTACACCGATATTGAGTTATAACACAATTCACACAGAAATATGTGGGCATAACCGAGAATCGAACTTGCGACCTTATATTCCTAAGGTGACGCCGAAACCGCTGCGCCACTGTTGCTCTTGATTAATCACGGAATCCGATATAAAACATCGCAGTAATAAAACATAGAGTAAATCGAAATATAAGTACATTAATAGCCAACAGGTTCCATTCAAACAAACAGAGCACGTACTGCTTTCCACTTTCAACAAACCTTAATGAGCTCACTGCAAATTGTGATCAAGATATTTGCGAATTCATACAACGGTTAAGTTAATTATCAGCCCCCTGCCCACGGCTAGATCTAGGTACGGCTCCGAGAGGTCCCTAAGGAAACCAGTAACGTTGAGCTGGCCTGAGTCGACGTCATTCAGATGTACCACCCCTTGTGGGTAGTACGGCAACCAATATAGGTACGCCGACATATACCATCACGGACTTTTTTGTTGACCTTTTTAAGGTGTGCAATACTGTAGTACATTATTTTGATATATCTCATAGGGTTTAGCCAGCGTTTGCAATGTAAGCACAAAAAATGCGTTAATTTACGACATCGCATCAGAAACATCTAAAATTATCAGTGTTTCTCTACTATATTATGCATGTATTATATACATAAACCTTCCTCTTAAATCACTCTATATGATAAAAAAACCGTATGAAAATCGTTTGCGTAATTTTGAAGATTTAAGCGCACATAGGGATATAAGGGACAGGAATGCAACTTTGTTTTATACTATGTAGTGATTATGGTCTGCAGTAAACTATTGTGTATTGAGCCAACACCAAAGTCAGGGCGGGACCACTCATTACAGCACACAACAATACAAATAATTAGTGACACAGTGGAAAGGGCTCATTACAACAATTAAGGTCAATTATGTGTACTGCTGATTAATGAAGAAAGCCGTAAGTATATTGTTTGCGAGACGGGTGACATTGACACTCATCTTTTACTTTCTCACAGTTGGGCACGGGTCTTTTCACAACTATCGTACGAGTTGAGACAGCTTAGGCCTTAATCCACATACGATGGACAAGTGCGGATTTGTAAACGTCACGTGTCCTCTAATGATTAGTTCTTAGCTGTTTCAGCATGATGTTTTAGTACACATCCTTATAAATCCAAGATGGCCGATAAGATCAATATGGGTATCAAATGAAAGGTCTTTAGCTTGGAGAATTCATTAAATAATATAAATACCAGAGAGTTTAGAAGTACCTACCGAAATTTTAAAATAAAACCGCTTATCTAAATTTTGTTTCAGGCTTTTAATAGCAACGTATGTACATTGAAATAAAACTACTTTTCAACGGATTTTATCGCAGTTTATTTTAGATTTTAGATCCCGACGTTTCAAAGTCTTTTCAGATTTCATGTTCACGGGTGGACTGAGGTATTTGACGTCTAAATATATTAATCACAATGATTACTGACTACCTACAAACATTAATATTTAAGTTGCATTCCGATTTAAGCAAACTGAGGTCACAGTTTGATTTTATTTTATTTCAATGTGTGATATTCGCGTAAATCTATGACAATACAATGTATGTACAATTGGAAATCGAGTTAATTTACTGTTAAATAGTGAATAGAAACTTCTGCTAACTTTTCGCAACACCTAAAAATTCACAATATCTTACAATCTAGGTATTTAGATCAGTTTAGCGCGAACAATAGGTGTAAGTATTAATGTAGAGGCAAAATTACCGCTAATTTAAGATACCGCAAGATACAGATGATAAAAATACAGAGATCAGAAAGAACTACAGTCCATCAAATCTAAGAAGTACCGTTTGACATTTCTAAACGTAGTACATTTAGAATTTTATTTTTTGTATGAAAATTGTTTACGTTATGTTAAAATAAAAATAGGTTCATAATTCAATTATTTTACAGGGAAGCTAATTTAATTTAAAAATAATGTGAATTACGCCTCTGTAAAGCTAATTTAATAGAAAACAGTAAAACGTCAAAAGGTACTTCTTAGATTTGTTCAATTGTAGATAAAGTGACAGCGAAGCGATAACGAAAGATCCTTAAAAAAATTAACACGGTACAGTACATGAACAGATTGTATGCATAAACTGTTCATGTTTTGTGTTTGTGCGTAGCTTATATTTACGTGTGCATCCGTAAAGACGCTTCAACTTTTACATGTGTGCTGTAAGTACGTGGTTACTTCGCCTCCTCCAAAAACTGGCAGATACAATTTTGTACTGACTAGAAGTTGCTTATAAAATCTTCCAAATTAAATGCTCAAGGAATAAACGAAAAAAAAAACATTATCTATGGTATTGACTTAAGACAGTCACATGGCAGTGCAAAGGTAAATGACAAGAAGTTATAATGTATCACTGGAGTTATCTTTAGAACAAAATGTTGAAGGCAATTTTACTAGCCCTAGACGTATTTTTTTTGAGCAGTGGAGCCTTAGAAATGTTAGGTCACGGGTTCGATTCCCAGTCGTGCCCACACATCTTTGTGTGAATTGTGTCATCGCCGCTGCTCAATATCGGCGAAGGAAAACATCGTGAGGAAACCGGCATGTCTAAAAACTAATCATTCGAGGACATATGACATCCACCAACCCGCACTTGGCCTGCGTGTGTGGATTGAGGCCTAAACAAGGTAAGATAGTTGAGAGAAGACCCGTGCCCAGCAGTGGGACACTAACAAGGGTTGAAGTGAAGTGAATGTATTTTTTATGTCTTTCAGACTTTACCTTTCTAACCGGCAAGAAAGAAAAAGGAACTAGCAGAGCATTCTTAAATTTAGAGTTATTCAAAAAATAATCCTTCTGAAGGTACTTTATTAATATTGTTACGCTTGCTGTGGTACTATTTATTGTACGACTACATAATTCACAGTCTTGAAAAAATCTCATTTTGTCTCTACATTTTCACCATCTACAAAATCACGCCTAATTTCAACACCGCCGTACAAATTAATTAAAAACCCAGATAACGTTTGAGCCTCAAAAATGGCGACGTGCCGCCCCACTGAGCTGGATTCACTTGAAAATTAACTTGAACTCGAACGAAAGCATTATAATTAATTAAAACTGGAAATAGAGCAAGTCGAGTTCATTAAGTCGGGGACAAACATTGAATTGTATAATGGGTCCGAAAAACCTTTTTTCAGGGCCATAGACAATTCAGACACATGCCACACACGGCACACACACCGACACATTTTGGTAGGCTTCGGCCGTGGTTAGTGACCACCCACCAGACAAAGACGCACCGCCAAGCGGCCTTGCCGTGTTCCGGTGCGATGTCTGGTGACACCATGGAGAGAGGGTGGGTCGGAATTGTTGCAACTTTAAGGTTTCTAACCTTAAGGAGGCTCATTCCACTGCCACTGACAATCATTCGTAATCACGAGTGAATCGGTATACTGGGCTGGCGCGTTCCATCGTAGACTACATGATATAGTCAAGCGCCAGCCTATCGCAGAATAAAAAAAACACACCGCCATCTAGTCCCATATTAAGCATAGTAAATATAACCGTAATTAAAAATTGATAAATTACACCCAGACACAGTACAAACAATAATACTCATCACACACAGATTTGTCCTGGGTGGGAATCGGACCCACAAGCTTCGGCTTAGCAGTTAGGGTCACTAACTACGTCACCAGGCCAGTCTTAAACATTATAAAAAAAAAACAACTAACCCCCGTAAGCATAAACGTCTTATACGCTCATTATAACTAAAATAGTTTTATAATTCGTTCGTCTTTGTCTGTCATCTTGAAATTTATACAAGTAAGAAAGAGATATAGTCCATTATAACTAAAGAGTCTTATAAGATTTTTATGAATAAGACCATAAGTCTTGTGCACTATAACACCTGCGCTGCGCACTACGCTAGTGAGCTCCACTCCCCGCCTAATGACGGGCCGCGTTGCTAGAATACATACGGGTAATAATTAATGAAAATATAATGAGTACAAATACCAGTAACTTAGATAAGACAGATAAATATGCTATGATGTCACTGAGTTAACGACTGCGACACTCACATTGGGGTCATATAACAGAATACCTATTATACCTAACGTGGTGATTTTACCCCCGTTTATTTTAGATCCCGACGTTTCAAAGTCTTTTCAGACTGCATGTTCACGGGTGGCCTGAGGTATTTAACGTACAAAAATATTAATCACAATTATTACTGACTACCTCCAAACATTAATATTTAAGAAACAGCTTACAGTGTCTTAAATTCTGAGTTGATTTTGCTTGGGTTTTGGTACAAGTAAATGAAGCACTGGGTCCCAAGCTGGTGGTATATTCCAACCATTTTCTCTGTTAAAATTAGGATGTTTTTTTAATTTCAATAGCTTAAGCTTAGCAACAAGCTATTGATTTTAAAAAACGTTGCTTAATTTACTTGTACCAAGACCCAAAATTAACTCAGAATTCATACACATTCATTCAGCTCAGTTTGCTTAAATCGGAACGCAAAAAGTAGTTTTATTTCAATACCTAACGTGGTTATGTTATTAGAAACGACCACAATAATAGGCTCAGATGTCGGACTCGACTCGGAAATCATAACAAAAATGATAATAATAATATTTCGATGATTTTTAAGTTTCCATAACTCAAAAATGTGAAGTAGGATGGACAAGACCAGCTGGACAGATATGACAACGAATGACGGCATATTGAAAAGATTAGAGAAAAAGAAGGCTAATAGAAAACCAGTTGAGAAATCGCGCAAAAATTAAAAGCAAGTATGTATTGAAAATAAAAATAATAATAATAATAATCCCTACTATATTAATATTATAAATGCGAAAGTAACTTTGTCTGTCTCTCTGTGTTGCTTTCCCGCTTAAACTACTGAACCGATTTGGATGAAATTGGGTATGGAGGTAGTTTGAGACCCGAGAAACGACAAAGGATAGTTTTTATCCGACTGCGCAAAAAGAAGGTAATGTTTTGGCGCGATAACCGACATACACGCGGGCGAAGCCGCTGTCGGAAAGCTAGTAATAATAAATCTTTATTGTACCAAAAAGTTGTTTACACAGTTATATGCAAGCCCTGATTCCCAAACCAGCGTGAGCTGTGTGCTGGGAATCAGTTAAAATGTATACATATTTGGGTTAGTTTCTATATAGTTCCACAAAATGAGTAACTGGCGATTTTGAAAAGGACAATAGCCGGGATAGAACAGAATAACATTACACACTTCAAGCTACACAACTCCAGTATAAGCTGACCTCTCGTTGTACGGAAATCCTATACAATGCGAGATCAACTTAAACTGGAAATGTATAGATTGATATGTAACCACGTGGGGGGGCTAGCCACTCTCCGTGAACCAGTTTTCAACAGTTCAACTTCATAGATGAAAATTTATCGGCCTAACCTTTGAAATATAAGGTGGCAGGTTCGATTCCTGGTGACATCCAGCAATCCGCATTTGACCTGCGTGTGTGGATTAAGGCCTAAACTCTTAAAATAGTTGAGAGTCTTCTCTCAACTATTAGTATAGTATTCACGCTCGGTTGGCATGTCCATGTTAAATTTATTCCGATCACTGTGCATAACACAGGATCTTCCTAGCTTGGGGGACATTAATCTTATAGTTTGAAATTTGTTTATGTATTTTTATGTAATAGCAAATAACAAAAATATTTGCTTATTTATTTATTACTAGCGGCCCGCCCCAGCTTCGCCCAGGTAGCTTCAGCCCACTGAACAATTTACAAAAAATGGGATAAACAAGGAACCGCTCAACCGATTTTGTGCAAACTTCAGATAAACCATCTACTAAATAGTCTGAACAATGCCTAAACATTTGGTTTGAATAGGTAAGCCCGTTTTTATTTTTATATATTTATTATATATGTACGAGATAAGTTAGGCGAGCCCGCGGTCTATAAGTACCTGTTAGTTGTTAATAGATAACATTTGACTTCTTACTTTCACTTGTATTTTAAAGAAATATCATTTAGTATAATGTTAATACCAGTGAAACCAGTTCCAAAAGAATATATTATTGTAAATGGTTGCCTAAATTAACTACTCATTAAGAATTTGCATATTAATTTATAAATTAGGTAAATTTTCATCTTCACTTTACACTGTTTTTTTTAGGGTGTGGGACCCTAAAAAAAACAGTGTCTGTTTATTAGCTGGGCACGGGTTAAAAGGGACAGGTGTGTAGTACTAACTACTGCAGTGCATACATGGTTAAAAATGTATGTATAGAGCTTATTACCCCATGAAAAAAGTTGGCTATACCTCATTGATAGTGAGTTTTGGCTGGATTTTGTAGAAATAAACAGTTTAGAACACTAGCAAAACTCAATAGCAAGTTTAAAGACGTATAATAGGTACAGTTTCCTCACAGTACCACAAAATGAGTAATATTTTAATTTTTAAGTAGGTATGAGCGTGACTGTACCTACTACAGTATGAGTAAACAAATAATAAACAGGCCAATCAACTTACAAACAACTTAGGTACGTACTTAAAATAAATTAAAAATAGATAGTTAAATTTACCTTCAAAGTAGGGGGTCGTGTTAGTGTTTAAAATTCATATTTCTTAACACTGCTACGTAGATTACTAAAGCAAGCACGTATCCATATTTTTTTTTAATGTTCACTTTTTTTTTCTTTTCACAACACAACACACAGCACACGGAAAATAGCCAATACAAAACACGAATACAAAATGAGTTTTCAAAACAGGATGGGAAATGAAAACAATTTTCACGAAGTTCACAGAGGAAATAAACTTGTTTTTTTCTTTTGTTATATGAACACTGACGTTTTTAAAGTAATATTTTCACTTTATTAATGACTACACTTTTTAGATTGCACATTTAAAGCGTAAAGCCTTTTTATAATATAATAATTTCGTAAATGAAAAAGATGCGCGTAGGAGATACTCCCAGAAAAGTCAACAACCGTTTGACAGATTTGACGTCTCGAAGACGCGTCGCCATTTTTAACATGTTGCCAGTTACTATTTTTTTATCTCCCTATATTTATTTAGAAATGTTGGGTGCAATTAAATAAAAAATAAACAGTTAATATTTGAGACCCTTACCCATGTGCAGTGCCATTACAATCATTAATTCATAATATTTAATATTATAGGTAAAACTGCGCTTTGACTGCCATCTAATGAAATTTGTTGAAACGATTAATAACGTTTTAAACATTGTTCTATTGTGCTAATAGATGGCTCTGACGGTATCTAACAAAAGAAAAATGGCTATACGTAAGAACAAATATGCTTTTTAACTTAATACAGTCTTCTAAAATTAAAAGCTGTCTAAAACTAATTAAGCACCGAAATCAATTCACAAAATATAAGTCTAAGTGTAATTTTCTTCTTCTCCTTTTATACTTTATTCCTGTTTTTAACCGTGTATTCCGATTATGGTGGGCTAAAAATGCTCTATGTGGTAGTCTTTATTAGAACGCAGTGATTATATACTCTTCGGCCTGTATAAGCCGATGGCAAAGCATATCGACCTTGCCTTCGAAATTTAAAATCGTGTGTTAGATCCCGGTCATGCCCACACATTTTTGTATGAATTTTTTCATCGCCGCTGCCGCTGCTCAATATCAGTGAAGGAAATCATCGAGAGGAAACCAGCAGTTTTGAGAACTAATCATTCGAAGACTTGTGACAACACTCCAAACTAGACACCATAGACTTGATATTGAGACTTGACACTGGCTAAATTGTGGTAGCCTTCCACAACAGGCCTTAAATAAAAATTGATTAGTCTTGTTAATATAAGACTGCTTTTACAAAATTGTCATCCACTGTCTGTATATTTCTGAGACAATCAATTATTATTATTATTATTATTTATTTATTATTAATTAATACGTGATATCCATCAAACCACACTTGGCCTTGGCCTGAGTGAAAAACCTAAACTCGTAAACTCTCTCAACTTGTAAGATAGTTACCCGTCCCCAGCAGTGGGAAACTGCAAACGGTTGACGCCCAAGAGCAACTATATGGTACTGGATTATGGTGGATAGTTATGTTTGTCAATGCAAGAGCATTAATATCTTCTCTCTCAAAATTCTGACAAAACGGGATGATCGATATGACCGGTGAATGATCAGACGCAAGACGGAAAGCTTCTTGTGATATTCTTTGTCGGGGGTTAAAAAAGAAAGACAATTTGCGTAATCCTTTAATTAAATAATATATTTAAATTAATATATTATCAACGACAGGTATAATGACACAACATTTAACTAATATTGCACATGAATACACGTCTGCATGTTTATTGTGATATTTGCTTAATAAATATGAGATCAATTCGCTATCAATTATTATATCACTCTTCCTACAATAAATATACACATATATCTATACCTGTGTAAATAGAATTTAAAGCCGGTAAAAGTATTATACTAACATAAAATAAATTACATAACACTTAAAGCGTTTACCATTTTTGGCAAAAATATTTGGTACTAGCAATACTGCTTCTTTTATTACTCTATGGCCATAGCCATTAATTTTGAGGACTTCGTATCTTTTTCGACGCCGGGAAATATAAAACCTTTTTTGGCTAATTCTTCGTAAGTTATTTCGAATAAATCGACGAAGCCTGCTTTTTTAGCCACAGCTTGGGATGCACCAGCAGTGAAAACGGTTGCGGTCACTTTGATGTCTAGCGCACGGCACAATGGGGTCCTGTAAAAAAAAAAACAGAATTTAAGGCCGGTCGGGACAGTAATGTAAAGTTTCACTAATTTCAGTTACATATTCAAATAGCTGTACGTTTTCTTAACTATCACTCAGGCCTCGGACGAGCCCGACTCTCGAAAAATCATTCGAATTTTTTTCACGTCAACTACAAAGGATGGGGCTTTCGATCCCGAAAAGTACCCGGAAGCAACTTTTGTTGTCTTAGTGTATTCGGATCTAGGATTCCGGAAGCTTAGCGTCCCGGCCTTAGAACTCATTGACGTAATTCTACACCTTTTTTTTGGCTAGTTTAAAAAAGGTATACTTATAACTAAGGTTTTGTATACTTTGGTACTTAGAGAATCTATGTAGGCTATAGTACCTTGGAAATTAGTCTCTGGGTATGAGCAAAATTAAAAAAATACAATATTCATTGTCAGCTAAATTAAAAAAAAAATATTTTTTAGTGATTTTACAATAATTGTACTATCTTACAAGAAATGGTGCTTTCATCTTCAAATATCAAAGAAAAGAAATGCATATGTGACACTACAAGTATTTTAAAAGAAATCGTCGGCCACCCACACAAGTTAAAACGCAAAATTGTAAATAATATACGATTAAGTCTATTTACAGAACAAAATTCTGATGGAACTGGATATCTTATGCTTAGAGGCAAGGACATAGAAGGCAGGTATGGCAGGAGAATCAGGGATTCAGATATTAAAGCCATATGTCGGTACATAAAAACCACCCCACGACGGATAACTCGAATTGATGTAAGTTATAACTCGATTACCGATGCAGGGTTCTTCAAAATGCTAAAACGAATATTAGTCAAAGAAAGATCCAGTGTTACCAACTTAAATATTATGAATAACGAATTAACAGAACAATCGATTCTTAATTTAACAAAATACGCGGATTTTTTGAGATTGAAATATTTAAGACTGAATGGAAATCATTTTGGTACAAAGGGTGGTGAATATTTTGCTCAGTTTTTGATCAAAAATAGAAGTTTGGAATACGTAGATATCGGAGAAACGAATCAAACGCTAACTAGTGTTGCACAAATTATTACAGCACTACGAATCGATCATGGTTGTAACACAAATGTCAAAGTATTCGATATGAGTCGAATAATCCCTCTTTTCGATCGATATAATTATGAATCGAAATGGCTGGCGTATCACATCGAATATTTACTTGAACGAAACTCCTCTATAATAGAGTTACATTTGCAGAAAAACCAATTTTTAAGTCATGATATGGAATATTTTGCGCGCGGTTTACGAAAAAATAGTACTTTACTATATTTGGATTTAGGTTACAACAGAATCGGGGATTATGGTGTTGAGTTATTAGCGAAATATTTAGCTGGAAACCCGCCATTGATTTTGTTAAACATAGCCGGAAACGGAATCAACAACACTGGCGCGCGAGCTCTAAGTTTTGGAATGCCAAATTCAAAAATTCGCGCGCTCGATATTTCCCACAACAATTTGACAGATAGGGGTGTACTTGATATATTGAATTCGATTAAAAAACCGTACTTTATGCGGTTCTTGGATATTTGGGGGAATAAAATCAGTCACGTGACATGTGGAGTTATAGAAAGGATGTTATTAAGTGGCGTTTTATTTGAGCACACGTTGGATGTCAGGATTTATGAGGTGGACAATGTTTTATATGCAGCTTATCACCCGAATCCAGCTGACCGGAACAAGCATTTGTATTACGACGAATGTGAATACGGCTATCCTAAACCAATATTGCATATTAAAAGAAATCTTATTAAAGAGAAGAAAAAGGTCAAAGTTGATTGTAAACAGCGCCATAAGTTGGATAAAACGAATCGTACTGATTTTTGAATATGCAGGCGTATTTAATAATCATATATTTACTATCGATCACCGCGATATATTCTGCAACCGAATCGTGCGGTTGAAATAGCCGCACTGCGGTTTACTCAATAATGCGGAAGTATCAGTACCGTGTATTGTATAATTTACTATTTGATTATAAATTTAGTTTTAGTGTCTTTTTCGCGTTTTTAACGCAAATGCTTCAAAAGTTTCAGATATGATTGTACGTTGTAAATTGTCATTTATGGTAGTATCTAATTTTTATTTTGTTAATGTTAATTTAGTTTTTACTAATTAAATAAATTTGTTAATTGATATAAATGTTTATTAAAACAATGTGATGTCACCTCGTGTAATCAATACATAATTGATTCAGAAATATCGATACTTAATTGATTGACAATAATTCAATAAGTGCTCCACATTGTGATTCCCTTCTCTAGATGCTTAAATCACGTCTTCCCAACGAAATAGAAGGGTCGTACGAGTGTGTAGGGTTACTAACAATTGTTAATGAATGACAAAGGACGGTAGTTCAAGAAAATATACCTAAGCTTCTTTGCTGGACCAGTCTGCTTCACAGTCTACTAAGAGAACCTGTCTGCTTGTGGCCACGAACGGTGGAACCGGTTTCGAAACTTGTAGTACCTACGACTACACATCAAGCTATATAAATCCAGTATAAGCTGTCCTCTCGTTGTACGGAAATCATATACAATGCGAGATCATCTTGTACTGGAAATGATGTCTGAATTATGCTTGATGTCTGGCTGTGTGTACTTAATGAAATTAGAATTACTTTTAATTAGATACTTGCTTTTCACGCCGCAGGTCGTAGGTTCGATTCCCGACCAAGTCAGACATTTGTGTGATGGACACTTTTTGTCTTGAGTCTGGGTGTAATTATCTATATTCAAGTATATATTTACAAAAGAAAAGTATTAAAAGTATGTAGTATATTACCAGTTATCTGGTTTCCATAGTACAAGCTTTGCTTAGTTTGGGATCAGATGGCCGTGTGTGTATGGCCCACTATAAATAAGTTTCTTATTCATTGAGTACTTTATATGTAGGTACGTAGAACAGGTTCGTTTTTATTAAGTGGCACGTTTTTGAAAGCGCTTTGTTGCTGGGAAGATCGGCCGTAATAGAAATGCCATCCCAAGGAAATTCCGATAAATTCCCCATTACGGTAAAGGAATTCTCAACGAGGTCTTTCAGTGGTTCTTGTTGGAGACGGTGAATGAAAATGAATGTGATTAAGATCTTTCATTCATCGTACCTGCTTCTATAAAATACTAGCGGCCCGCCCCAGCTTCGCCCGGGTAGTTTCAGCCCCCAGCGGTTCTTTATTTATCACATTTTTTGTAAATTGTTACAAAAAATGTGATAAATAAAGAACCGCTCAACCGATTTTGTGCAAACTTCACATAAACCATTTAATAAATAGTCCGAACAATGCCTAAACATTTGGTTTGAATAGGTAAGCCAGTTTTTGAGTTATAAAATTACAACGAAAAGTGGCATTGATTTTTATATTTTAAGATATTATAATAATATGTATAATTCTAACGCAGCGGTCGTCAAACTGCGGCCCGCGACAAAGCAAATAATTTTAGTAGATAACAGCCTCAATTCGCAACAAAAAAACTTGCCTTAGATAAATTAAAAAAAAAGAAAGATATGGCACTAGACCACAGCGCGCGATCCTTCTAAAATGAGTCTAACGGACTCACCGACGCTCAGTCACACGCGGACTATCGAGTAGACGACGCATGTTGTCACAGCTCATTAATTTTAGGTTTTGTGCTTATAAACAAATCAAAATGCCTTCTTGTGTGTTTAATAAATGTCAAAATTACTCAAGAAACAAAAATAGGACAGACGGGATTACCTATCACGCGGAAGTACAGCCAAAAATCTTAGTTTCACAATTGTTGTTTGCAACGCCATGTTTGTCAAGTAAGAGTGAGATAGATAACGCAGAACAGCTATTTTGCTATTGGGACCAGTATACTCGATATTATATTATCTGTGGTCAGTGCCCTAATTCTATGGAGGGTAGAGGTAAGGAGGACTATCCCTGTGTATGAAAATGTGTCCGTCGAAATGTGTTAATTTAGGGTGGTGCTACAATCGCATCAGGGTAAATTCTAAGAAAGACGCCATAAGTTATTAGAGTAAGATAGAAAAGTAAACAAGGAAAGAACAACTTCCGCTTCGTTATGCTACTTCGTTATGTTGTTACATACTGTTTCTAACTACTTTAACTTCAACAAAAATAATAAATTTATTAACTCAGCACACTTCAATCCGTCTACAACTGCTACATTCATACCTTACACTTTTGCTAAGCTAGCGCCATTCTGGAAGATTTTTGAACTGTTACTTAAAGCTTACAGCTGGTCATATTTTCAACTTGTCCCCCATATAAGATAATCCTCCTTACCTCTACCCTCCATACCTAATTCACGTAATTTCTTACGCGTCGATCAAGTTGCGGTGCAGTTGCAATTAAGTTTTCGTCTTAGTGCAAAATAGTATTCATAAAATTGTTTATTTGTCATAACTAGTTTAAAGTGCTCACGTGACACGAACATGACACGAGCGTTTCTGACAGCGGTTGTCAAAATTATGAGAACACGAAAAGGGTTGTTTTGATCGAAACTTAACTGCAACTGCACTACAACTGAACTTATTTTATTATGAGATTCAGAAAAAGAATAGTTCCCCATACCTAGCTTCTAGCAGCTTCTGTCCAACCCCACACCCCCTCCACTGTGGGTCCACCACCAGCCCATACGCAGTCAAGTACTTGTCCACGGAGTACCGATGAAAAATGTCCACGCTTTTGCCCACAAAGTCCACAGCTCCGAAAAGTTTGGCCCACACTTTGTCCTCCGTCTGAAATAAAAGGTAATGAGCAATAATGACCTATTTCAAGAAGTCCATAGCTAACAGTAGCGAAAGGTAAAAATTAGAAAAAGGGAAGCCGGAGCAAATTAAATACATATATTTTTTGGTTACTTAAGCCCACTTTCAAACTACCTAAGAAGTATGTACTGCATTTTGATGCTATTTCAAAGTTTTAGGCGTTAATATTTAATGTAGTACGGGATATATTGACCAATAGGGAAGCCGAATAGGTACTCTGGCGTCACTCTGTGGGAATATGGACATTGCTGAAATTAGTGTTGTGGGTCGCCTCTAGTAGGTACTCACAGCGTTTACTGAGCAATGTCCATGTTTGACACTGATGGGTCACACTTACTAGTTATTTGTTTTTTTTTTTGTTACTGTTTCCATTTATGATTTTTTCTCTTTTCATGTGTTTTTTTATCATTAAATTTTGTGGGTCCTGTCCTTGTCAAATAAACGTTTTTCTTTCTTTCGCTTCGCCATTGTTAGCTGGTAAAAAAGGAATTATCGTCGTAGTGGGCCCGGCTTAGAGGATATGTGGGATTTCGGAACCTGAGTGAGCGAGAGCCCTCGTGTCGGTGCTATTCACACATCATCATTCAGCGTAGTGGAACGGCCAATTGTCAATTTGACATTTAGATAGACCACGTCCGGGACGAAGAGAAGGTCTCGACAGAGGAGGTAATTGTGAGAGCGGCTGAGTCTCTTTTAGTTATAGGGGTGCAATAAAGCAGCTTGATCTCGCAAAAAAGCGAGACAGAGAGAACTCCTGCTATCTCGCTCCCTCGTGACCCCAATCACCTCTAGAAAGAACCTTGAAGTCATCAATGGGTACATCGAAAATGCGGGAAGTAGCCACATTTTGTGACTCTCAGTAAAAAGCAAGTTAAAATATCGTCAAGAACTCACATAAAACGGTTCTTCCTTGTCCTCTTTAGACACTACAGTGAGAACGTTGACTCCCACTACCTTCGGAGGCATCTCATCATCATCTACCACACATACTAGTGACAGATTATCCTTGATAGTATTAGTCCACAGTTTCTGAAGCTCTTCCAAAGCTGTTGGGTGGTCCTGGATTCCTGATAGAAGGTATATAGATGTAGAACTTAAAGCTACCTTGCTGGAGCAATGGAACAGTGGTTTACGCTTCAACTTTTAAATACCTATAACTTTTTTATTTTCTAAGACGCCATAACATAACATAACATAACATAACATAACATAACATAACATAACATAACATAACATAACATAACATAACATAACATAACATAACATAACATAACATAACATAACATAACATAACATAACATAACATAACATAACATAACATAACATAACATAACATAACATAACATAACATAACATAACATAACATAACATAACATAACATAACATAACATAACATAACATAACATAACATAACATAACATAACATAACATAACATAACATAACATAACATAACATAACATAACATAACATAACATAACATAACATAACATAACATAACATAACATAACAACTCTTTTAAGTATGTACTACCCAAAGGTGTACGCTGAGATTAGTGTAGCCATTAGACCACATTTGGCGGCGAGTCAATTACGGTACAGGCTTGACACTGAACCAACAAGGCAGTCGTCATATATTTACCAATATACTTGCACGGAGGTTCATCCCTAGTGAAAAACTTGGTTAACAGGTCCAGAGCTGTTTGGTGCAGGTCTTCCGTGAGGTCCTGAATCCGAAGAGGTCCTTTGGGGCTGGAAAACCTGCCCCAGATAGTTGGGAACTGGATGTGAGCTGGTCTGGTAAACGGCATCTAGAAAATAAACTTAGTCATCCGTTCCGTTTTAAGCAAGCTGTCCCTTAGCTGGGCACGGGTCTTCTCTCAACTATCTTACGAGTTGAGGGAGTTTAGGTCTTAATCCACACACGCTGGCCAAGTGCGGGTTAGTGGATAGCCAAATATCCTAGAATGGTTAGATCTTTGACGTGCCAGGTTCTTTACAATGTTTTCCTACACCGATATTGAGCATTGATGACACGATTCACACAAATATGTGGGCACGACATGGGTTCAAACCCGCGACTTTATATTGCAAAGGCGGGGCGGATACCGCTGCGCCACCGTTACTCATAATATGCGACCTTTATTTAGGTACTCTATTTAAGTTTAAAAAAAATCTTACCTTATTTGTAAGATAATCAAAGACGGTTGATCCTCCAACAGCCTCCGGGAGAGTGCCGCACTAAGGGTTGGTAAAGGTAGAGGCATACTGAGACCATTCTTAAGCTGGTTATCCACCGAGGGTATCTTTATACAACCTTTCACAATAGTAGTACGTTCGTAATAGTAAAGTAAGTTAACAAATCTAGATTTCAATTAAAACAATTAAATAAGAAAGAATTGAAAAATGTCTTGATTTTTAGGATTCCGTAGTAAATCTCTTATGGTTTCACCCTGTGTCTCTGCGGGTTAGCTTATGAGATACTTGGTGCTATAGAGCCGTAATTTGGCATGGTAGTAAATATCAACAGCGCCGAAAGTTGTGAAATAAAACCTTGAAAAAAATTGTACTTACAATACCTACCTCCTGTGTTCCTGTCGTGTGGCATATCATTAGATAGTATATTAAAATAGTAGGAGTAATTCTATTTCCGAAATATTAAGCATTAAAGCTGTGATTTTAGGTTTTTTTTTGTAGATTTTGAAAAAATTTACGATGAAATTAAAAGGAAATTATCACGGATAAGTTAACTTAGACAGCGAGTAACAGTCGGCCAAGTTATAAAATGTAACACAGCCTCTTGAATATCGTACGGAATCCGAGATGTTATGTGCGGGACCGACTCGCACTGAATCGGTTTTTGATTTTATACAAGTCCTCTTTAGTTGTTTACTCTTGACCTCAGAGTAATAATTACTACTACTGTAATTATTACTAGAGTAGTCGTGGGTGGAGATAAAATTTTGTTTCTGGCTAATTCAACAATGCGCCCTAGGATGCGCATCCATTTGATAACCAGAAATACAGGCTTACGCCTATCAGTCTCTTACGATTTCGATGTTAAGATATTAAGCTAAGCTCTGTGTACATTGAAAATTGTGAGAGATTCAATAATTATTGTTATTATTATTAGTTATCTATTCTATCATAGGGTTTTTTTTAACCAAGACCCTTCTTTCAATGCCCTTTCTTATTTTATCCGACTGCCATAAAAAGGTAAAGTTTTTTGCGCGTGTAGTGATGTTTTCTAACTACGACGGACGTTTTTGTGGTTGACAATTTTCATAATTCATGTTGACATTCTACATTTAAATTATTTCAGGCGTTATATTTTGTTCATTGGAAATGTTTAAACTCAGAATATATCTTCTTATAATATGAAAATGAATCGCAAAATGTAAGCGCATAACTCGAGATCGGCTGAACCAATTTCGCTAATTCTTTTTTAGAATATTCCTTGAAGCACGACGTAAAACACAAGATAGTATTATTATATTATTAATGTTATCATGGAAACCCACATACGAGCGCATTCAAATTCCGATAATGTCCGAGTTTTAACCATATTCGCTTGGTGTATCTTCAACTTAAGCCGTGTCGTCTCGATTAATCCGTGGCTGGCGGTATTTAATTTGACACCCCTTGGAATTTATATTATATAGTTAGATCTGTTAGCTTAGTGGTTAAAAGTAGCATTTTACACTTCATATGATCTGTTTCCAGTCAAATCAACTCAGTCGATTACGGTTCCGGTCAGGACCGGACCGCGCGAACGCGAAATGCCCCCCGATCCCCTAAAAAACTAGAGTGTCCGGCAACGTCCTGAGCCGAGGTTCGTCCCCACATGGGGAGCCCTCATGGCAGTTGCCACAGTACTTGATCGGTTCGACCGTCCTCGGACGGCTCACCGAAAAAGTCCGGTGAACCAATAGAGGCCCTTCAGGCTAATTGGGTTAGGTCATCAGCAACAAAAAAAAAAAAAAACAGTCAAATCAACGTTCGTTATGGGAGTGCAACTCAAACTGAGTACCCGGGAGTGGCGAAAGGTGGAAGTCCTGTTTACTACCGTCACCGAACGTTCTTACACTTTGATGTTATACTTATTTTTGTTGCTATTTAAAACTTTTAGGCGTTACATAATCCCTACTAATATTATAATTTATAAATGCGAAAGTAACTCTGTCTGTCTGTCTGTTATGCTTTTCCGCTTAAACTACTAAACCGATTTGGATGAAATTTGGTATAGAGGTAGTTTGAGACCCGAGAAAGGACATAGGATAGTTTTTATCCGACTGCGCAAAAAGAAGTTAATGTTTTGGTGCGATAACCGACAGCAGCGGTGGCGTAAAGAGCAGCGGTGGCGCAGCGGTATGGGGCAGCGGTGGCATATTGCTACTGACCTCGCCTTAGAAAAATAAGGTCCGGGTTCGATTTTCAGTCGTGCCTACACTTCTTTTTGTGAATTGTTACATCTCCGCTGCTCAATATCAGCGAAGGAACAAATCAGTTTACACAGGAAACCCGCACTTGGTTAGCGTGGGTGGATGGCCTTAACTCTCTCAACTCAACTCTTAGCTTATCTTGTAGCTAAGAGAAGACTTGTGCCCAGCAGTGGGACACTTACAAGGGTTGAAGTGATTAAATCCCATTAACCGTTAGGTAAGTGATATTATGTGGGCGAAGTCGCAAACATTAACATTACAAGTAGTTGAAATATGTCTGTGCCCTATATAAAATGTCTTTCTCTACACAAATAAAAACATAAGGCATTAAGTTCGTTGTTCGGTGCACCAAATCTTTGTTCTCAAATGGTACAAATCGAGCAAGGTGTACTTGATTAGGGTAAACGTGACACGTGAGGCCGTCTAGGGAAGTGTCACTCCAACAGCTTAGAATAAGTAATCTATCTATATATATAAAAATGAAACCCGTTTTCCGTTGTCACGACATCACGCGTGAACGGCAGACCGATTTCGCTTATTATTTTTTTAAAATATTCCCCTAAGTACGAGGATGATTCTTGCGCAAAGAAAAATTTAAAAAAAAAGAAAATTTAGAAAGCGAAGAAGTGCCGAAAACCGGGTTAGATACCTATTATTTATTATTGGTTATATTCGGTAGGTCTGAGACCCGGTAGATGGCACTGCTTTACCGGGCAGAACGACGTCTGCCGGGTCCGCTGGTATGTAATAAGTATGTAAATATATTTAGCTTAATATTGTATCTAGCTCATGAAATTCAATAAACTTTTTTTTTTGGAGCCTTACATTTATTACGTAAGAGACTATTTTCACTGGTTTAATTTTAGTTTTTAGTTTTACTCTAACATCGTCTGATTATGGAATTTTCTGTAAATTGTAGTATCTTTTATTTATTCACGGTTTCACTTTGTAAAATCTATTTATAAAAATTGTCTGGACCATCAAGATACAGGACATGTTCCTAGTTCGAGGTGCGTTGTTTAAGCTTTTTTTTGTGTAATCTTTTGGCAATTTAGTTTATTCTTATAATAGACAGGGCTCTATTATAACAAAAAATAAGAATAGACCGACGTTCTCCCCCCTGATTTGTATTTATTACGTAAGAATGAAAAGGAAAACTTAATACACGTTTGGTGGGGAGCCCGGGAGGAGTGAGGTGACGTGGTTTTCTTCAAAGTATTTTTTTATAGTTGTTTTACTTTGCGCTTTATGTGATCTTATGTAAAAACTATTGAGACTCCCTTGTATGAAAAAATAACAGACGGTCGACCCCTCTTCCCCTTGATTGTCTTACGTTATAAATTAATCACCCTTTACTGTTGTGCTGTTAGTGCTGAAAAAATAGAGAAGCTCCGGCGTAGAATTCGAGCCCGTGACAAACCAAACTGCACTTACCAAAGTATTATAAAGTACTAGTATTTAAATTACTAGCTTTTCGCCCGTGCGTTTGTCGGTTATCCCGCTAAACATTAAACCTGTTTTTGCGCACTCGGATAAAAACTATCCCATGTTTTTTCCTGTCTCAAACTGTCTCTATACCAAATTTCATTCAAATCAGTTCAGTTGTTTTGGCGTGAAAGCACGATAGGCAGAGTTACTTTTGCATTTATAATACTAGTAAGGATCTAGATTCCTAGCTTAATACTATCTAATAAGAATTATTAGATAGTATTAAGCTAGTTGAAGGTAAGATGACTGAATGTCACTACATATTATTATTATTACTAAGTTCAATGTGTTGCAAAGTTTAATGCCGTGTTCCGTGCCATTTACCCTACAACCGGTGGCAAAGTACTTCGTATTTGGCACAATTCCAAATTGGAAACTCTCCAGATTCTCACTCACAATTCAAAAACAGTGCGATTTCATCTATTTAACTGAGTAGACGTCGATTTATTCAAAATATTGTAAAAACAATAAATAATAATACAGATATTAGATATAATATACATTATTTTTATATTAGTTGACGTTTGACAGTTAAAAAGCGGGAAAACGTGTTTTTTTTTCTAATATTTTCTTCGAGACAAAGGTCGTTGTGTGTTGTTCTGCTGTGAATTAGTTTTTTTCTGTTGCTGACAACAGTTAAGCAGGTGAGATTATATTTATATAAGCTTAGAAACAAGTACCTACACTGGATTCTGAATAATTTGACTGTGGGCATATTTTTTAAGCACGGTCATACATTATTTCTTTGTTTGTTTATGAATCAATGTTTTTTTTTCTAGTAGAGAGGAAATAAGGTACCCACGTTATTGGTGTTCTTTCCCTCTCTTTTATTAACTCAGTTTATTATTTTTTAATTAACTCTGTAACCACTTACAGTTATGTAGTTTTATAGGTATTACCTACGTAATATACAACCTATGTAGTTAAAATAACCAGTTCAGCTAAGAATTAAAAAAAATTACTAATGTAAATTTAAATAAAATCTATTTATAGTGTAACTGCTGAATTTCTTTGTTCATAAATCGCTCCAAACTTAAATATTAATAATTTCTTCAATTATTTGCTACAATTTTTGCCTATTTTTTTATTTTTAAACGAGACTAGTGAACTGTGCACGTTGTTTCGTTACCAAATGCCATACCTTTGTCTTCATCATAGATAAATATGTATCTATGGTCTTCATTGTGTCTTCACCAAGTAAATAGAGGACAGGAAACACGTCAGTTTTGTCTTTTGCTAATTCTGCTATGTTAGTTATTGATTGATGAGCAGCGGTAACGCAGCGGTGGCGCAGCGGTACGGGCCTTGCCTTAGAAAAATATGGTCGCGCGTTCGAATCTTGGTCGTGCCTTCACATGTTTGTGTGAATTGTTTCATCTCCACTGCTCAATATCGGTGAAGGAAAACATCGTGAGGAAACCGGCATGTCTAAGAATTAATCATTCGAGGACATGTGACATCCATCAACCCGCATTTGGCCAGCGTGTGTGGATTAAGGCCTGAACTCTCTCAATCCATAATATAGTTGAGAGAAGACCCGTGCTTAGCTGTGAGACACTAAAAGGGGTTGAAGTGAGTTATTGATTAGTTTAGAAGTCTGAGATTTGTTACATGTCCGAAGTTAAGCGGTTAGCTACTGTCCATAACGATACTCCTACAGTCCATCAAATCTAAGAGGTACCGTTTGACATTTCACTGTTTTCTATTAAATTAGCTTAATAGAGGCGTAATTCACACTATTTTCATTAGCTTTCCTGTAAAATAATTGAATTATGAAGCTATTTTTATTGTAACATAACATAAACAATTTTCATACAAAAAATAAAATTCTAAATGTACTACGTTTAGAACTGTCAAACGGTACCTCTTAGATTTGATGGACTGTAGTCGTTTTTCCAGCTAAAACTAGTGGCAATAGTGGCGAAGAGTCTATATAACATAATTCACATCAGCTTCCCTTAACGAATTGGTCATCAAAAATCTGTCACGATGGTCTTGTCAAGAGATATTCTTTTAGAGAGGAATCTCTAAGCTTTCTCTTTTCTGATTTTTACTTTTAGCCACTGCTAGCTAGGTACGCAAGATATATTATAGTGCACAAGCGTGTGCGTAAATACAATTGCACTCTCTTCTTTGAAAATCAGTGCTGTGGGTCGCCTCTAGTAGGTACTCACAGCGTTTACTGAGCAATGTCCATGTTTGACACTGATGGGTCATACTTACTCTTTGTTTTTTTTCTCTTGTCATGTGTTTTTCTTTTTTATTTGATACTGTGTGTCCTTTCTTCGTCAAATAAATGTTTTTCTTTCCTTCTTTCTTTGTATTCCCTTCACTCTCAAAGCTCGGTGAGATGGATTGACCGGCACGACAAGTGAAATTTAAAAAATCTAAAAATCTTATATTATTTTCTAAACTCTTTGGTCCGGGGCGAGATTTGAAATACATATTGCATTGATTGACCCGTGATAATTATCTTCTCTATTTTTCATTATTTGTCCTATCATAGGTGGTGAATAGTTTATTTCAATTTAAATATACAAAATACAAATTAGATGAAATTAAATTATAACTTAAAAATCTTGTTAGGGCGTCATAGAATTCCTTCACATCGAGGTCTTGGGGAAATGTGCCCAGAATGCTGGCAGCATTGCCACGTTGTATGGCAATGCTGACACCAAAACTTATGTCTCCAGTCTTCTTTGTTAAACAAAACAGAAGTACATTAAATAAATTAACATCAATCTGCCCGTTTGGGAAACACAATATTTTAAAATTTGTTAAAAGAAATCCATAATAGTGCAGAAACATTTGTCTAAAAGCCTTTTTTTTAACCTGGCTTTTGATAAAATGGTGGAACTCGTCACTCTCTTATGTTCTGGGGTATTTTGTAATATACTTTTAGGCACATAATCATCCTTCTTCGAAATAGTTTGGTTTTGCACTTAGGCATAATAATCTTTGTTGATCGGCATGTCTAAGAATTAACCATTCGAGGACATGTGACATCCACCAACCCGCACTTGGCCAGCGGTGTGGATTAAGGCCTAAACTCTCTCAACTCCTAATATAGTTCAGAGAAGACCCGTACCCGGCAGTAGATCAGTAAAAAGGATTGAGTCTATTACTAATCATGAGTTTAAACATTACCAAATAAGGTAGGCACTTCACTGTCGCGTTTACCCGACCGTGACCCAATGCGATGGTCAATCGAGTTAAATTAGATGTTGGATTGACTCCAATTCCGTACTAAACGTGGATGGTTACATAATTTTCCATTTAGAGTCTGTCTCACAAAAGAAGTACCGCAGACATGGTTCTAGGGTGCAGCTGCAAAATTCTAACCATAGCCTGTCTTTCGTCAAATTTCATTGGGTAATAATTTAAGAATTCTTTTCTACTAGCTTCCGCCAACAGCTACGTCCGCGTGGTACCTATTGGGATAAAAATTAGCCTATGTGTGAAGCCAGACCGTAATCTATCTCTGTGCTAAATTTCATCCAATTCCGTCCAGTAGTTTTTGCGTGAAAGAGTATTAAACAAACATACATTCTTACAAACTTTCGCTTTTGTAATATTAGTAGGATTGTTATAGTTCTTGCAAATTGAGTTCGAAACATTATAATACGTTTATAGGTAGTACCCGCATGGACCCTTTTTAGTGTCCCACTGCTGGGTACCGGTCTTCTCTCATCAATTTTACAAGTTGAGAGAGTTTAGGCCTTAATCCACACACGCTGGCCAAGTGCGGGTTGGCGTTAGTTAAAATGGACTTTGTCTCTTTCTTACTAGAATAAATATCAAGTTGACAGATAAAGAAAAAGAATTATAAACCTATTTTAGCTATAATGAGCGTATAAGACGTTTATGAATACGGGGGGTAATTTATATTATTATTTCTAGAAATTTCCAGACAATGGCCGATTGATTTAAAGCTGAATTTTATGACTGTACAATGTGAAAGAATCGTGTGGGTGGTTGTTTGTAAATACTTTGAAATATTCTGTTTTCAAGTTCAATGTAACAAATAAAACTGAATTAAAGTGATGAACGACTGTACTAAATAATGAATTCTTTGTATTTCGACAGCGGCAGCAAATCATCTGCTGAGTAGCGAGTTTTTTTTGCGGATAACCTAACCCAATTAGATAGATAGATTAATTTTTCAAAAATGTAGTGATGAATTAAGTAAATTGTAACGGCGAGATTTACTTATTAACTGTATTTTAAATAAAAATATCTGGAATCTGGATGACCGAGCTTCGCTCGGTATTTTTTTTTTTAATGACACTTACACAAAAATGATTCCTAGCTAGATCGATTTATCGCCCCCGAAACCCCCTATATACTAAATTTTATGAAAATCATTGGAGCCGATTCCGAGATTCCAATTATATATACAAGAATTGCTCATTTAAATATATTAGATATAGTATAAAAACACAGTCGATAATGTTCATGAAAAATATAGAAGGAAGTAGGTCACAGACAATAAATCAATCAAGGGTGAGTGGTGACCTATCTAATATAAAAAGGCGCGAAATTCAAATGTTAGGTACAATATAACATGTAGGTTACAACAGGTGATATATAGTTACAATTTACGTATGACATCTACATTAAGTCACATTGTGACATACAAATACATCGAATAATTAAAAATCACAAAGTAATAATAATAATAAATGTAAACAATTATATAATATTATGTTCATGACTATTTAGTTCGGTAATAGAATAATATGATTTTTCAATTAGCCATAGTTTCAATTTTCTTGCAAACCTTTCCACTGTTAGATCTTTTATATTTTGAGGTATTGCATTAAAGATGCGACCGGATTAACCGGAAGGGCCTTTATTAGTTCACCGGACTTTTTCGGCGAGCCGTCCCATACTGTGGCAACTGCCATGAGGGCTCCCCGTGTGGGGACGAACCTCGTCTCAGGACGTTGCCGGACACTCTAGTTTTAGGGGATCGGGGACTGACTAGCGTCAGACGCAGGAGATGTTTTACTAAACTTAAACTAACTGACTTTCCGACCACATCTGCGCCCGCGCGTATGTCGGCGCTTTGTCTCCGTTTGTGGGACATTTAGCATTATGTTGGTTGGTGCGAATGCCAGCAGTTTAATCTTTCCTGTATCTGTATATAAAGGAAATGAATAATTAAATAAGTAAGGAAGATTTCCAAGGTATTTTCCATGAACTTTCATTACCTTTCTTGAGGGCTAACGCTCTGCCAATTCTGCCAAAAATAGCGGCCATCTTGTTTTTGTTTGTTGCCGCTGCGCACGCGTTTGATGTCTCTTGAAAATATTTACTGCTTTTGCACATGGTCCTTATATCTTTACCCAGCTTTACACAGTACAAAATTAAGTCGCATCCGCAGTCTGTTACCGATAAACTCAAAAACTACTGAACGGATTATGACTATTTAATAAGAATTTTCAGGCGTATAATTTGTACCAGTGCGAGGCCGGAAGTCAATTATGTTATTAAAATTATAAATAATTAATATATTATTATAATCCCCGATGCATCACAATCACTTTAATAAAGAAAACCGTCTCACAATCGTTCTATTCGATTAAGCGTTAAGATGGCATAAGATTACACACTTAAAGTAATAATAGCCCGTTTTTCCGAATTGGTAATAATCAGTTTGAATTAATATTAAAAGATATAAAGTATGTCCCTCAGTTCAGTGTGTCTTTTGGCATGTACCTCCAAGTGCTTCCACTGCACTCTATCGGCTGCAACTCTAGTAAGGTCCCAATGTTAGGTGGAAATCGTCTTCCTACCATCATATTACGCGTCCCCGCTGTCTGTTTTCGTCTCTTGGTTACCAGAGTGTTACCTGCTTACTACATTTATCAGTATTATAGCAAACGTGACCATTTAAGTTAGTTAATTCGAGTGAGTATGTTGGCCACTTCGGTTCTTTTTCTTATTTTGTTTGAATACCAACATAATTATTTCTCTCCATTGCTTTCTGACACTTACTACCTGTGCGCATTAAGTTGACACCTGGATGTGGGGACGTCACAGACGCATGGTTGTACTGTGCTCTAAAGAATATCACACGTTTCCACCCGAGTCTTCGTCTCTGCTATTTTGTTCCAAAAATATTCTTTTTACTGCCTGATCAACAGGTAAACACAACTGTATGTTCCGTTTTTTGATTTCGGAAAAGTCCAACACTTCACACGAGATTTCTCTTTCCACTCTGTAAAGTTTTATCCTTCATTATAACGATAAAGATAATAAGATTATAAAATCGGAGCGCGTTGTCGTTGCGTGATGTAAGCCAGTACGAGAATAAGATTTAAAAAAAATGGAGTTGTCTACAGTACAATACGGGTGCTTGAGGGGAAGTTACAGGTGTAGCGGGAGGACGGTTGCATTCTAGGCGAGTCTCAAAATGTCACGCACGGAAAGTAGCTAATTTTCTCAAAGGGGCTGTGTGAGGGACCATTTTCAACCCTTTCTTCTATTTCGTCGGGGTTTAAAAGTACTGAGTGAGACAGTATACAATCCGGTACTTATAAATTACGCTTTAGCTGATAATATCTTATTTGTGTTTAAATTAAAATCAAAAGAAAAGGACAGTACATATTCAGCAATTCTCAACTTAAGATTCGTTTATAAGAGGGTTAGAGTCATATATACCTCTGCCTACACTATTGAATAATTACAGGCATGATGTTCTCTGTATAAACATCAGCTGATTACACAATCCGATTCACGTAATGTTATCATCATTCATTATCAATGGCGTAGGTAATATCGATCTCTCCCCTCAATTATTTAATATGTTTCGACAATTATTGACAAGTGCATATCACAAATGATTTGAAATAAATCATTGATACATTGACGTGTACGCCCTGCCAAGGTTACGTCTTACGGAACATGAAGTGGTTGCTATAGCAACGCGCGTGTGATTGGCAGGTTATATATCTTTGACGAAGAATTTGACAAGTGCAGTGACCTTGCATCTGCGGTGTATTAATTTTTTTACTTCAGTAATATAAAATAATGTTTTTTGATACTGTAGATATTCGATTTGTAAATTACAAAGTTTGCGAAAAAGAGAGGTCTTATAATTTTAACGTGTATCTGTATGCCTGCGTGTCTGTGTACAAGTTTGTAGCATAGTATCGCAATGAATTAACACATTTTTGCAGTTTTCTTAGTAAAGCTGCCGTACTTTGGCTAAAAAACGTTTAACTCTCATTTTAACGTTTCCGGCCTAATGATGCAAAGTTACGAAGCTTAAAATTCTCTTCATTTTTGTGTAGACAAGGATCCTTAGGGCTCTTTAACGTTTTTTGGAATTAAGCAAGGTTATGGCCAGTTTGCCGTCTGATCAACGAAGTTTCTAGCCAAAAAATTACTAGTTTCCGGGAAATTATCCACAAAACTTACCCAAAATAAATCTCACCTTGAATTAAGATTAATAGACGCAGAAATACACGACTTTTCCCAGTTGGAAGGCGCCCAAATCGCCATTTCAGAACCATTTCTATTAGACCCCTCGGACGTTCTAAAAATGTTCCATTTCGATTCAACATTCAGGTCACAATAATTTGGTTAGTATGTAGGCCATTGACACAATAGTTTGTTTTATATGCTAATAGATGGCGTTGTTTGTTTACTAAAACCTTTTGCGCACTATGAACTATTTTCCAAAATTACTGCGTAGAATTGAAGGTGTTTTTTAACAACTAGATTATAAACATGTTTTTGTTATGCTAATATTTTTTTCTTCTAGGTATTGCGTTTAATTTATTTAACTTCCTTCTCCCTGTTGTCTTGCTTCTTTTACAACACATTACTCTTTTCAAATAGTGCATATTGTTCTTTAGAATCCCGTCTGTAGGACGTAAAACAGGTACTTTTAGGGCATTTATTGGGAAATATCCAATTTGCCCCAAGCTTAATATCCCTACGGCTAATGCAGAGTGCATTAGCATGCTAGGCATATCCACTATGGAGGGGTGTTAGGAATGCGAGCTATGCTATGGATTAGAGCTATGCAGCATGCTGCATGCTATGAAAGCTTGTTATGACTGGTTTTTTAACTAACTGCACCTGTGCCTATTTCAGCGTTTAAATCATCTTTGCTCTTACAGATTTTGAAAATTCCCAATAAGTGCCCTTTGCTGTGAAGATTTTGGGGCATTTATTGGAATTTTTAGCTGCCCATAATTTTCCTATCTCTAGTCAATCTAATAAATCAATTCGATAAACATTATTAATAGTGTATTTGGCCACGTTTAAGCGGAATCTCCGTGACGTAGTTTGGCGCGAAAACTTTACCATTTGCGTTTGGAACGCCGCCATATTTGTATTTACTTTTTAAACAAAGGTCAGTGCCAGACAGCCGTTGTATTTCAATTAAACTTTTGTGACATATTGCAATAAATACAAGTGATAAGTACCTATAAGATATATCTATTGCCTTAGCGTATTAACGATTGATATTGATTGATACTTGATAGGTATTGATTTTGACTGGCCGCGTCGGTGGCGTGGTCCGTAAGATACTTGCTTTGCACGCTAGGTTCGATTCCCATACAAGTCAGATATTTGTGTGATGAACACGTCTGTCTTTAGTCTGGGTATGGTATCTGTTTTTATGGATGTATTTTTGTACGTTTCTTCAAGACTCAAGGAGAATTTGGGATTTGAACCCCTGAATTCTCAATTGAACGCTCTCTAATAGACGCAATGCTGAATTTTTAAGTCTGTAAGCCCCGAGGCAACAAAGGAGTAGATGCCCCGGAGCAACAAAGGAGTAAAGGCCCCGGGGCAACAAAGGAGTAGATGCCTCGTGGCAACAAAGGAGTAAGGGCCCCGGGGCAACAAAGGAGTGGACTAAATTATTCACCAAAACAATCACGTTTGTACAAAGTACTGTAAAACACGTATAAAATGAAGAGTTATCGACTAGTGTTAAAGTCTATTTGTTTTCAATTACTCATGTTTCCAATGAATAAATGATATATGATATTTTCGAAGTCTCTATTGGCCTCTCTTTTATAGAGTCTCCGTAGCTGTAGCGCTCTCCTAAATCATGCCCTGATGGGTCTTTTACAATAATGAATTTTAATTGTACCTACACTTTAATTACTTGTAAATTTAATTCATTGAGTTGTTTCATTATTATTGAAAACAGTTATTTATTTTCATTTTCAATAATTATTGATTTTAATTTGAAAAAGATAATTATTTTAATGGATAATAATTATTTATTTTGATTTTTGCTTTAATTTGTCAACTCGAGCTAAATGTTCTGCTGTGGTTGCATATAATTGAAGATGCGTTAACGATTTTTTGGTTATTTATTATGTTCTTAAGTGCTATAATTATGATGTACCTTTGTTGTCGATTCATAAATTAATAAAATAAAATACACGAGGAAAATAGCCGTTTCTAAAAAAAGTATGACAGAACAACAAGCTGCTAAAAAATACTTTTCATTGAATTATCCTCAAGACAGTTGTTCTCAACCCGGACTTTTTAGTGGCTTGCTATCCTGTCTTACTGTCGTCCCCCTAATTCATGTAATTTCTTGACGCGCCGATCAAGTTGCGGTGTAGTTGCAATTTAGTTTTCGTCTTTGTGCAAAATAGTATTCTTATAATTATTTATCTGTCATATCTAGTTTAAAGCGCTCGCGTGACGTGACTTTGACGCGAGCGTATCTGACGGCGGTTGTCAAAATTACGAGTGTACGAAATAGGCTGTTTTGATTGAAACTTAACTGCAACTAAACGTATTTTACGTGAATTAGCCTGCAGGTCCCCGCTACTGTCGCTGTGTGAGTAACCTATGAATGGAACAGTCAGTCTTTAATTTAGCTATGATTTAATAACGGTCAATGACCTAATCTTCACAAAGAACCACTTCCAAGAACACGTTTACCTAATTACTATCGTTTGCCAAATTATGAGACATTTCACAATGATATCATGTTTTTAATAGATGCCTAGCAGCAGTGCCAGATTAAGCAAGCGCGGGGCCCGTAGCAAATCGTATTGAGTGGGACCCTTGTTCTCCTATGGGCTCATGAGTAAATGCGGTTAATTTAGTACTACAAAGTTTGTTCAATAGCTAGGTAATTGTTCTGCTCTAGTTGATTCTGACTGTTGTTAGAAATGGTACTTAACCCACTATCGCAATCCCGCTATCACTGCTGCTCCTGTATGCCATGTTGATAGCGGCAGGATTTCTGTGCGTTCGAACGATTTTCTCATACTTATTACTAGAACCAGCTCTAATTCCCCCTTCCCCTTAGATTACATTATTCGTGGTCACCGTGGTGCTTAGTCCATTATGATGAGGCGACTTAATCCTCTTCTTTTTCTCTATGCTGCTGTCTCCCGCATTACTTGGTGAGAAGTGATCCAAACCAGTTAGGCAACCGCCAAGTCAATATTGAAGTTTTGAGTTCATTCCACAGTTTCTAACTACAGACTAAAGTCTTCAATCTTTGCTTTCTACCCGATATGATATGCAAAGATGTCAGCGAGATATATGGAAAGGGCTATGCTCAGAGGCTCTCTGAAGGTTCGAATACCTAATTTAGTGATCCGACTGAGAACAATTGACAGCCCACCATCAGTGGGCCGTGGTGCTTAGTCCATTACCATGAGGCAATTTTAAGCCTCTCTTTTTTGACGTGACAACGTCTTAAATTAGGTTGCGGCTGGGAGGCACTTATGAAAAAGTGTAACGCTCGGTAACGTTACGATGAGTCACCGAACGAGAGAGAGGCCCGCCGAATGCCTTGCGTCTCTCTCCCACTCAACTATGTTTCATCCTTCTTCCTACTATACGAATGAATATTCACATTAAAATTATTTTACCACTCAAAGTCGTTGTCACGTAAAACTTTCGCCCGTATACCGAATTTACAGGCAACCAATTTTTTTCTCTATCCTGTCTCCCATTTCGCCTGGAGGGAAGTGGACAATGTAACTTTCCAACTCCTCCTATTATCTTTCTGATTAAATTCATGCGGGATGCAAGACAGGGTTCAAATCCCGAGTCTCTTCACGACGCCGTTGTCGATCCTGGCTTACAGGAGTAGCAATAGCGGGATTGCGGTGGCGGGTTAAGTCCCAGCCCACCATTAGTGGGCAAAAGTGGTAATGGTCTGATCAAATTTGCCGCCGACAACAATTGGGGTAAACGTTTGTCCATCCAGAAGTGGTTCTAGTCCTGATAATGATTAATCTGACTACAAAAAAGTACCTATTAAAAATGCAATTTTTTATGCAAATCCATTTTTTGTTTTCATGTAAAATTTAAAAAAAAATTCACTTCATGAACCTATCTATAGGCCGACCGTTTAACTCGCGTATCGCCATCTGAGGTACAAAGTCATAAAACATTAATTAAATCTCATAATGAACTATTTAACCACAGATAAAAGTAATGTAAGACTATTCGTCACTAATATCCATATCGCTTGAATCATCATCACTGTCTGTGCAGCTTGAGGAGTCAGAATCTTGGCGATAGGAGATACGCGAGTTAAACGGTCGGCCTATAAATACTATTTAAGATTTCTTAACAAACTTTAGTAATAGCCAAACTGGCAGAAAAGGTCAAAGAAATTAGCCAAACGCAAAAAGAATTTTCTAAATCGGCCTTGTAGTTTTAGAGATTAGAGTAGACCAATCAATCAAAAACCACTTGAGCTGTATAAAAATAGCTACTCTTTGGCAAATTAAACACATTTGTTATTCTATCATACGTTACCGCGTAATTTATACACGTGTAAACATAATAATATTATGGTATCACACCATATAAGAGTCCCACCAAACGACGTCATGATATACACGAGAAGAGCGATTTATAGATAGACCGTTTAACTCGCGTATCGCCTATCGCCAAGATTCTCACTCCTCAAGCTGCACAGATAGTGATGACGATTCAAGCGATATGGATATTAGTGACGAATAGACTTACATTACTTTTATCTGTGATTAAATAGTTCTCTATGAGATTTAATTAATGTTTTATGACTTTGTACTTCAGATGGTGATACGCGAGTTGAACGGTCGGCCTATAGTAATTCATTGCGCATTCAATGGGTTTGCATTCTAAAATCAGACGTACCTTTTCTTTTGTAAATACATACTTAAATATAGATAGCTAGCTTCCGCCCGCGGCTTCGTCCGCGAAATTAGTCTCACTAATCTTGTTTCTCCATACAAACTTTGGTACTCCGTTTCACCCCCTTAAAGGGTGAGTTTTGAAAAATCCTTTCTTAGTGCACCCCTAGACCCCATAAGGAACCTATGTGCCAAATTTGGAGTCTCCAGACCCAGCGGTTTGGGCTCTGCGTTGATATGTCAGTCAGTCAGTTTCTTCTTTTATATATTTAGATTACACCCAGACTCAAGAGAAACAGACGTGTTCACCACACAAATGTCTGACGTGTAGGAATCGGATCCACGACCTGCGAAATTAAAAACAAAATTAGTATATTATAGCGATATTAATAAAATCGCTATCTGCGTAGCTGTTTGTTATGTTCTGTGGCAGAGCCAGGTGAAATTACGACTTTAACTTTCATTTACAACGCGACGCACGTCCGTACGGGCCATACGCGTCCGATTCCTTGATACGTTTTATTGTGGTAGTGATAATATAGTTCATTTCATTTTAGTGCATTATTTTTATTAATATTTTTTTTACGAAAGTGTTTGTGTAAAAGAATATTTTAGTGAGTTAATTAGTTATAAAGGGATTTTGGTGTTTTTAAATGGATACGGAGGGAGAAAATTCAGGTATCTACAATTACTTCAACCCTTTTTAGTGTCCCACCGTTGGGCACGGGTCTTCTCTCAACTATCTTATGAGTTGAGAGAGTTTAGGCCTTAATCCACACACGCTGGCCAAGTGCGGGTTGGTGGATGTCACATGTCCTCGAATGATTAGTTCTTAGACATGCCGGTTTCCTCACGATGTTTTCCTTCACCGATATTGACCAGCGGAGTTGAAACAATGCACATAAATATGTGTGGGTGCGACCGGGATTCGAACCCGCGACCTTATTTTTCCAAGGCGAGGCCCGTACCGCTGCGCCACCGCCTATCTGGTATCTACAATATTATAATTATAATTTATATTATTGTAGTAATAATTATAAATTATAATTGATAATCCCGGTTCCGATTACGATGTATGAACGGGTCCCAGTGTGAGAGGTTCCAAATAGCGATCCGTTATTATGTAACTACCAACATCCCACTGCTGGGCACGGGTCTTCTCTCAACTGTCTTTCAAGACTTTAGGACATAACCCACACACTATGGCCAAATAAAGGTCAGATGTCCTCAAATGTTTAGTTCTTAAACATGCCGGTTTCCTCACAACGTTTTCCTTCACTTATAATGAGCAGCGTTTACGGATCTATTCTCACAAAGATTAGTGGGCATGACCGGGGTTCAAACCTGCCGCTTATATTCCTCATACGGCTAAAGCCAATCAAAAGTAACCTTATTTTCCTTTTCCAGCGACCATGCCGTCGGAAGTCCTGCCCAGCGGTGGCAAGTCGAAGCAGCGGGAGTTAGCGGACTCAATTATCAGAATGGTGCCTTTGGATGAGATCAGGATTCTGCTGGCTTGTGGAGCTAAGGTGGGTTATTTATTTACTAGCTGCCCCAGCGAACTTCGTACCGCGTATTACTAATGTAATACGTATGTATTTTTTAATGCCACATAATACAAAAATAAAAACGAAACATTTAGTCCAAAAATTAAAAAGAAAATTTAAGTTGGAGCCTATTCAATAAACAGTATACTTGGGAGAGCTCTCGAATCCTTTCAGAGTTAGAACTTAATTACCATAAACATTTTACCCTGCATTGAAATAAAACTACTTACTTTTTAACGGATTTTATCGCGGTTTATTTTAAAGTCTTTTCAGACTCGACCAGACTGAGGTATATCTCAGTCCACCCGTGAGCATGAAGTCTGAAAAGACTTTGAAATGTCGGGAATTAAAATCTACAATAAACCGCGATAAAATCCGTTAAAAAGTAGTTTTATTTCATTGTGTGATATTCGCGTAAATCTAAGACAATACTATTTTACCCTGCAGGTAAATGAACCTGTGACTCAAGGTCTTCGTCCTCTCCACTACGCTATTTGGCAACGTTACCTTGAAGCTACCAGGCTGCTGGTGGTAAGAGGGTGTGATGTCAATGCTAGGGATGACTGCGGGTACAGCGCACTACATCTTGCTGCTGAGCATGGGTAAGCAGACGCACGATTCCAGGGTACAAAAATCGAAATTCTATTTAGACAGACAGGCTTGTTGATATTAAAAAAATGTTAGGTACTTAAGTATTTTTTCCTTTTGCGAAGTAATTACAAAATGTAAGTAAACAGAGAGAGAGAGAGAGAGAGAGTGTGCGTTGGAATTACACAATCTTATTCCCCAATCCCCGTTCTTCCATCGGACAACTAGAGGTACGGCTGTGCGCCACCGTTATATGGTGGAAATTCCACGGGCACGCACAAAGCGCTTTGCTTCCACTTTTATTGTGCGTACTGCCAAGTTGTGGAATTCGTTGCCGGCATCTCTGTTTCCCGATAGCTATAATCTATCTGTCTTCAAGTCACTAATAGTGAATCGGTATTTATTAGGTAGGCGTTCCATCGTAGACTGCTACATTTCTTCACATCAGGCAAGTTGTGGTCAAGTGCGAACCTATTATAGAATAAAAAAAAATCGCATGAAAGTCAAAAGTCATTCAAGTGGTAGTCAATGATGTAGTCTACGATGGGACACGCCCACCCAATATACCGATTCACTCGTGGTTACGGTATTCTAATTTATATAACATATATAAATATACTACTTTTTTCTATTACACCCATTCTGTTCATCACATTAATGTCTCTGTCTTGAGCGGGAACCAAACCGACGACCTGCCGCGTGAAAAGTGTCTTAGCGACCACGCCACCGACCTGTCAAATACATAAATGTATAATAGATTAATTACACCAAGATACAATAATGCTTATCACACAAAGACCTGCCCTGGGTGGGAATCGAACCCACGACCTCCGGCTTAGCAGTCAGGATCGCTAACCACTACGGCAACAGGCCAATCATAATGGACGCTTGAAATACCAGATTGCCTCTGGTATTTCGGGAGTAGCTGACATTTCAAGGGACCTTTACCCGTTGGTGTTGACACTCCACCGCTAGCTTATGAAGGGTCTGAGGATTTACATATTGGCCCGCAGGTATACAGAACTGGTCAAGCTGCTGTTAGAGAGTGGAGCAGCGGTAGACTACAGGCCTGACACGGGTGAGGAGTTCCCAAGGACCACCTTGTGCGATGAACCATTGAGGCTGGCTATCAGAAATAAACACTATGTAAGTACTTACACTCTCCTTAACGACGACCCATACTTTCAGGCTGTGAAGGTGACTGGAGGGAAGGAAAGGGAAGATCTTCCAGCCGGGCGAGTTGTAATGCCCGGCTACCATGGTACTACCTCCGACTGTTCTTGTCGGGAAGTTGTATATATGCTAATGGTCGGTGAAACTTTGCTTGTGCGATTCGTGGCGTTACGTATGTGACGCCGCCAGAAGGCAATCAATGCGCGAGTATGTATGAATGTATATTTCTTTGGCACGCATAGAGCGTAAAGGGCTTGTCGCATCTGAGCTTGAGTGGTATCATTAGATTCTTCATAGTCGTGAGAGTGACGCTGAGTACATCAAAATCAGTTCTCCATTTAATTAAGTTGGCAGATGTTGACGCAGTCGAATTTATGATTTTTGAAATAATTTTTTAGTTGACTGATAGGTTTTACTCTTCTAAAGTTCGCCACTTAGCAGCATCATCATGGTGGCCTGTTGTTGGACATAGGCCTCTTTTAAACCACGCCACTGAGCTCGATCCGCGGTTTTTCCATCGATTTCTTGCTAGCCACTCCATCAGTCTAAGGGCGTCCTACGCTACGTTTGCTCCGTGGTCTCTAATCAAGAACTCGTTTACCCCAGCGTTTCTAGGTACTGCGGTACAGAGGTATGGCTAACTCATTGCTACTTGGGTGGGCTATGTTAGATCACTTCATTCTTCTGGCGATCACTGAGCATCATCGCAAATCTCGTCCAACTTTTACCAGCCGCTTTGATGAGATCTGGGATAATGAAATCACCCAGTCGAGTTTTGACGACATGCCTGGTGAAGGCCTGACTGTGTTGTTGGCTACGGTAGAATATTGTATAATATGCACAGCTGGTTTTACTGGTCATGTTCCGGCCATATTACAACGACTAACTTCCCTGAAATATGGCCTTTTTGTGGAAGTGTACGCAGAAAAGAAAATTCTATTTTAACGCTATTTAAAAAAATAAAAATGTCTAACATGATTTTTATTCTTGCTATTTCAGGAGATAGCTCGTCTTCTTCTAGAACACGGTGCTGATCCGAATAAACGTTACTTCTTCGGCGCTGAGATTAACCTGGTGTCAGACCCTGAGTATCTGGAGCTGTTGCTGACCTTCGGAGCCAACCCTGACTCTAGGGATAGAGCGGGATTGACACCACTCATGAAAGCTGCTAGACAGAGGAAGGTAAGGAGCCATTCTACGCGATGCTAGGGTTTAGCTACTTAAGATGACCTAGACCTAGACCTTTTTTACCTTTAATTATTGTGAAAACCCTTCATGATTTCATGACATTGTTGACGTACCTGCTTGCTTTGCATACATAATTGCAAACCAGCGCAAACCTAATTTAGGATGACTAAACATATGACGGCATGCGGCACTCGGCAGCCTGTCTTTAGTACACACACACACATACTTAAAAGTCCCTTGAAAGTCCTAGATTTATAACTGGGACCGTCACTCACAGTTAGATCTAAAAAGTCTACTCTGGTATGATTCTTCAAGTAACTCATTCAAAAACCATTCAGTACGTCCGATTGGCTTCACCAAAACGTAGGGCTACTCTTTTAATACCTTTGTCTTTCTCCAGGGCATGGATGCAGTTCTTCTGCTGATCAGCTATGGAGCTGATGTCAATTCAATCGCTGACGCAAGGAATGATTATAGAACTGTGATGCACTATGCTGTCCTCAGTGGTAAGATATTTTATTAGTCAATCCTCTGACATAATCTCGGCACTGGTACCTGTTTCCAGCTGGTTCACCTATGTTGGTCATTCTATCTCACTCAATAACAGAAAAGGACAACAGTAGAAAGTTACCAGCAAATATTACAACTAAGTATTTAAGGGTCCACCCAGCCATGCTGCAATCCAGAGCTGCTGTAAATTATTTCTAAGTATATTAGAAAACGTCTATTCGTTCTTCTCGGGATTCTAATCCTAGATCTTATGGTTACTAAGCGAACTCGCCTACCGCTGAACCAAAGAGGCAACGGTTAAGTTTATTAAGAGAAGACCAGTTTCAAGCAGTAGAACAGTAATTACATCGTTCTTCTTACAGGGAATCCAGAGGTGGTGAACCTACTCATCAAGCAAGGAGCTCGTGTTAACTACGAGTGTCCAGAGTTCAGCAAACCCAGTCCTCTAGACCTGGCTATATTGAAAGGAGATGTTCCAGTGCTGCAGATGTTATTAGCTGCTGGTAAGTGATAGTACTTAGACCAGCGGTGGCGCAGTGGTGTCAGCCTCGCCTTTGAATGAAACTCGGTGAGAAGGTGGCAGTGGAATGATGCTCCTTAAGGTTAGAAACCATAAAGGAGCGACAATTCCGACCCACCCTCACTGCATGGTGTCACCAGACATCGCACCGTAACACGGCAAGGCCGCTTGGCGGTGCGGCTTTGTCTGGTGGGTGGTCACGAACCACGGCCGAAGCCTACCACCAGTTAATTACAAGTAAACTTAATTACCAGTTGATTATCACCTGATTTGCACCACCCGGGACCACGTGAGGGGATTCAGATAAAAGGTGCACTCTCACGGACGAAGGTGACTCAGCCCCCAAAATCTACAATCTATCCTCCAGTCACCTCAAGCTGATGATCAATGTTTTTTTCCAGGTGCAGATGTAAATGCATCAAGTTCTGTAATCGGGTCCCCACTTCATGTCGCTTGTTCAGACAATATCGCTAATAGGAAAGAAATTGTTAAAGTAAGTAAAAGATTAAAATAAAACTACTTTTTATCGGATTTAAATAAAAAAAAACCTCAAATACCTCCGCCCACCCGTGAACATGAAGTCTGAAATGACTTTGAAACGCCGGGATCTAAAATCTAAAATAAACCGCGATAAAATGCGTTAAAAAGTAGTTTTATTTCAATGTGTGATATTCGCGTAAATCTAAGACAATACTTTAAGTAAAAGATCCCCGTTTTTATAAACTCCTTTTTATCTTCTTTTTTATCCTATAATAGGCTTGCGCTTGACCACAACTTGCCTGATGTGAAGCAATGATGCAGTCTACGATGGAACACGCTTACCCAGTAAAAACCGATTCACTGGTGACTTGAAGACAGGCAGATTATAGCTATCGGGAAACATAGATGCCTGCAACGAATTCCACAACTTGGCAGTTCGCACAGTAAAAGTTACCATTTAAACGTAGTCAACACGCAGTTCGCCCGTTTATTAAAGCCTCAGTTCTCTTAACTCTTACTATACTAACCCTTAAGATAGTTGAGAGAAGACCCGTGCCCAGTAGTGGGACACCAAAGGGTTGTTACAACTAATTATTTTAAAAAAGCCGTCATTTTGTACTAAGTAATGCGTTAAATATTGTTTCTCTTCTAGATCCTTCTAGAAAGTGGAGCTGACCCGAACCTGAAGGTATACAGTGAAGAAGACGCGACACAGCTCCGTCCTGCATTAGCTGAGTACCTTGCGAGTAACGTTGAGCCCAGCGCCGAAATTATTGGGTTGTTGCTCAGATATGGAGCTAGAGTGAGTATAAATACTTCTAGATACTTCTGGATCCTTCTAGGTGCCTCTAGAAAGCGATGTTAGATAACTGAGTATGAAATTGTCACTACTTATTTTATGAAGCTAGAGGGAGTGTACTTCTAGTTCCTTCTACATGCCTTTAGAAAGCGGAACTGCTAGTTAACTCAGTTCAGTACTTCTGGATTCTTCTAGGCTCTTCTGAGTATGTTAATTCTAGACCCGTCTAATTACTTCTAGCAAGCGGACTAATTAGGTACTTATCTAAATATTACATAACTCTCTCAACTATCTTACGAGTTGAGAGAGTCTAGGCCTTTATCCACTCACGCTGGCCAAGTGCGGGTTAGTGGATGTCACAAGTCCTCGAATCATAAGTTCTTAGACATGCCGGTTTCCTCACGATGTCTTCCTTCACTGATATTGATTTTCCTATAGGTTTACTTACTTTTTTTTTTATTCCAGGTAATAATGAAGACCCAGTTCCGTGACCCGGATGGTATTCTCAACCATCTCCAGAACGTGACGTCAGAGGAGTACCAGCACATCTTCTATTTACTTCTAGAAGCAGCTGAAGCCTTTGACTTATGTATGATCAGGAGAAACAACATTGTTACTTCCACCCAAAAAGAGGCTTTAATTAAACGCGCTAAAAGCCCAATTTCCCTAATAGCCCAAACTAGGACCTTCCTGCGAAGGTATTTTAAAACATCCTTAGTAGATATTGTGCCTAATTTAGAAATTCCCAAAATTCTACATCAGTATTTACTATTTAATTGCAGTTAAAGATATTTTTGGGTAAAACTGTGGTTATTCTGGATTGATGAGCGTAAATATCGCAGGTGTTGCCAGTAAAATTTCCCGATTTCGTGGTAAATACTATGTTAGGGGTAAGACGTTTTTGATAATCCAAGGGATTTTCATTGGTGCAATAAGAGAGAGGGAGAAAGAACGATAAACGAATTGCAAAAACAAGATTGTGTGTACCTCGTTGTGAAGTTTTGTAAGGTTTAATTTTATACAATAAGATTTTTTTGTAGAATTAAGACTGTGTCTATACTCAAATATATTGATTATGTTTTAAATCATGAATATAAAATGTTTATGTAGGTAGTTTCTGTATTTAAAACAATAGTTTGGTCTATGGAAGATGTCTAAGAAAAATGGTAAAAAATCAAGAACTGTCCATCTTGGGTATACACTGATTAAATGGTGTTGATACTTTATAATTCACGGACATTCTTGGACAGATATCGTTCGTCAGACTTAATATTAGATATTCGTTATTACTATCTATTCTTAAGTTGGGAAATAACAGATACAATGTTTTTCTATCAAAAAGTTGTTAGTTATCTGTAAAAAAAAATATATTTGTTAATCATATTTAAATATTTCAAGTTATCTTTTATGTGAATAGTCTGATTAAACATATAAATGTGATAATTTGTGATATACATATACACATATACCTTGTACTTATCTTAAAATATATATTAGTAGTTAGTACGACTTATATGTATTGTTTTTCTTAATAAATGTGTGAAAAAATGAATGAATATTTATTTCTCGCTCTCCTGCTTCGATATTTATCTATATGTTAATAACTAGTGCTCTCATAATGCTAGGAGCTAGTTAGAAGCTGCCTTAAATAGAACATGAATTAAATATATTTTTTCTCACATTAATGATTATTATTTCGTTAATTATATCGTGAGATATTAATGCACACTGCAATTTTATCCCGTACTTTGCTATAAAGTCAAAATAGCTGATGTAATAGATAATACTATTTACTTGTTTTGCTGTGAAATTACGCACCAACAAAAGACAGGATAATGTTTACGCTGTTCGCACAAAGCCGATTTTGAGACTGGCTCAACGCGTTTGCCCTGGGCAAAGTCGCAGCGCCTGTTCTCTGTGTATAGCCTTACTTGAGCACGGAATCCCCCGAACTGAAAAACAGAAACAGAACTTAAGTTGCTTCTAGGTAAAATTCATGATCGGAGTAGCACCATTCTTCTTAGTGGACGAGGCAAAGAAAAATTCAAACGGTTGTTAGCGAGTCCGATTGAATCCGCGTCGTCGTAGGCCATTTTTTTCGGGTCCGGATGTTAACGGATGCTTGTACACCTTGCTTTAAAATAAATTGCCATAGACATAAAAGATTTACTTGGTAAAATTTTTATTTTATTCTGGCAACATTGGTCACCATGACTTGTCAAATTATTCAGTGACGATTTTGTGTATTTCGGAAGCCATTTGTTGATTTATCATTATTTCTTAATAATTAAATAAAAACAAAGCTAATATGACTGACAAAGCTAAAGTAGACCTCGGTCTTCTTGAAGAAGACGATGAATTCGAAGAATTTCCCGCCGAAAGTAAGAATTGCTGCTTTGGTGTTGTTAAATTTTACTGATAATAAAGCGCTAAAACTGATATAATTTGTGTTTAGATTGGGGAACCGAAGACGCTGATGATGAAGACGTCTCTGTTTGGGAAGATAATTGGGAGGATGATATCGTACAAGATGATTTTAATCAGCAATTGAGGTTAGTATTTTGATCAGGAAATCACTTGTTTTCTATTATAAAGTTTCAAAAATAGCATTACAAACTGATATTTATACGTAAATTCCTAGTACTCAATGTCTTTATTGCATTTATAATGTTGTGTATGTTATAATAATGTTTAAATTATAGTAATAATCATGGACCCTGTTAAGTAATGCATTCTAGTTAAACAATTTTATAACTTTGTCAGGAGAGAGGAGCATGAGCATGATTGCCTATTATGAATCCATAGAGTATATGGTTACAGAAATTTTTCTGCCTAACATTTCAAAGAAATTAGTTATTATTGCTAGCATCAACTTACACGGAGCAAAATTATCCAATCTTATTTTTAAATTAGACCGCTAATAAAACAAAGAATAGAGAGAGGGTGGAGGGTGGGTCAGCATTATTGCTCCTTTATGGTTTCTAACTTTATGGAGCCTCATTCCACTGCCGCCTTCTCACTGAAAATCACATGTAATCACAACTTAATTGGCGTGTTAGGTAGGTGAGGTTAATTCACATAATTTCATGACGCACCGATCAAGTTGCGGTTCAGTTGTATGTAATAAGTTTTGGTACAGTTGTAATCAAGTTTACGTCTTAGTGCAAAATGGTATTCTGTACACTTAAGTGCGTGACGCGAACTTGACGCGAGCGTATTTGACAGCAGTTGTCAAGACTATGAGAATAAGAAAAGGGCAGTTTTGATGGAAATTTAACTGCAACTGCACTGCAACAGAATTTCAAAAATTCAAAATTTTATTTATTCAGATAACAATGCTGCCGTACATTGTTTAAAATACGGTTAAACCCATAAAGTAGTTTCAGAGATATCGGACAAAAACCTGCGAAATGATGTCTCTTCCAAACGAATAAAGATATAAAAATCTTTCTAAGAGACAAATGTCACTGGTTTATCAACGATTTTTTTTTGGGGTATGAAAACTGAAAACATCTTTCAGTCTTACAATAAAACAGATATTTGTAATTAAGCTTAGCATTTCTTCCCAGTTTAGTAATTAAATACTGCATAATAATAGGGCTAACCCTACTCTAACGGTATTATAACGTAGTAATTGCTTTAGAATTGTACTACTAAAAATTTTATTTAAAGTTATCAAAAAATACGTCATTACAATACGGCTAAGCTGCATAACTATGATATAATCAAGTAATGACTGTAAAATTAAGGTTTAGCCCCTTGGTTTATAAACAAGTTAAGGCACTTAGTGATCATTATAATCAAGTAATTGTGTAATAATATATTAAGCGGCGTCAAGTTAAACGGTATTGCTTACTTAAAACAAGGCTACTCATACTTCGCTCGCGGTTAGCCGTTTTATAGATAAGCAATGACTTACAATTATTCGAGAAAAAAAAAGAAAACAAGCAAGCAAATTAAACAAATTATTTATTAATCATTTATTTCAAACAATTTTAAATGGTTATCAATAACATAAATAATTATTTTTGACATTTGGGCTTAGTAATATTCATAATTAAATCACAATATTATCTTAATATCAAAACATTCTCTAACTTAAAACCCTGGAGTGAAAAGTGTCTTAAGATAATAAAAAAATATAACCATCTATCTCACTAGCTGCAGTTGTCATAAAACAACCTGCTATAACAATTTTCTTCAGTCTTAAGACTATTATATAGCTTTCTAAATTTTACAATATAATCAGTCTTTAACTAAAAAATTATCACAATCATGTAATCAACTGAGTCCTCTATATAGAATTAAATCTAATAGGGGTCCCTATTAGGTTTAATATGTAATATAATTAATAATTAGTAATAAATATATAATTATTAATAATAAAGACTAAATAATTTAATATATAATATAATTATTTAGTCTTATGGCACTAAGTAATATATACATTTAAGTAGTTATATTAAAATAAAAAAAGAATTGTAGGTACTTGGGTATTTAAAATGGCTTTCTTAGGTTTAGGTAGTCCTCCTTGAATTTTTGGTCGTTTCTGTGTTATTGTTTGTAGGCAATCCATTCCAAAATACCATTTTATGTTTTGGAATGATAGGCGACAATTTAGTTATTAAGTTAGATTTACGTTCCTCATCAATGCCTTTCGGCTGTGTCCGGAAGCTTATGTTGGTACGTGGATTTCTTAAGTACTTGTCATTTAAAAATTTAAAACTTGAGTATTCATCACTAAAATCATTTTTATACAACATGTCATAACTTGACCTCTTAAACGAGACTTGTGTTATATTTTTCAGATAGACTCTAGGGCATGCTTGCTGAATTCGCCGCTCAGAGACATTATTGGGTAAATTGAGAAATTCATTTGCTTGTAGCGCTTTGACAGTTACTCTGCCATTGTTTGCAGAGGCTACAGCTTCCTCAAAATCTGAAAAGTCATATATTTTACCCTTCTTTTTCATTGCAAGTTCCACTTGATGGTGGAACTGGTCGCAGCTCATGAAGGTGTGGCCGGGTTCGAAGTAGTGTAAAGTTATTGTTTCTGTACTTATAACGTCACTGTTTACTAGGTCGACTAACATGGAATAAAACAGCCAATTCTTGTTCTGTGATGTACAATTATCTAACCAGATATTAACATTCTGAACGTCTCGATGACGAAGGAAAAAACTGTAGTACGCGCTCATAATATCCTCTTGTTTTCTACCGGCTATTCCGTCGTGCCAAATTGCAGCAAGAGGTTTCGATTCCTTTGATATTTTTCCAACCGGTGCAAAGGATTGGTTAAAGAGCGTCAAACGGGGACAAAATATAACCGCTTTGAACATCTCCATTCTAGGCAGCATGATAACTTTTTCTAGATCGCCGCTGAAATAAATACTATTTTCGTTTTGCTTTATAGCTTTGTGAGCATCATAAAGGGCTCTAGCTTTTTTGTATCGATCATGATGCTTAGCCCAAGCCAAGCAAGTGTCACAATCAGGAAAACATTGCTTACGAACATCATGGCTTGTTTCTTTAGTGTGATGTTTGTATGATTCGCACTGTTCGCACTCCTCATTCCCGAGCCGAGTGAAAGATATATTCATTGATTTTAAGTAAGATCGATATAAGTCATAACTGAGTTTTGACTCGGGATTTTTTGAACAAAAGTCTTTATACATAAAATTTATATTAATGTCATTGGGCAAATAACGCCGATTTGGTGCGTGCTCTCTACGGTAATGAGGAGCGCTGGGATTGAATGATTCAACATGTTGGTTGAGTAAATCACGATTAAACGCCGGTTTCTTGGTATGTTTACCACGTTTATCTGTATCTTTTTCAGTATCGAGACAGGTGGTAAGTATAAGATCATTGTTTCTATTGAAACCTAAAGTTGTTAAAAAAAAAATTTTACATACTTGTCTTACGGTTCCGTCATTTTTCTGCAGCGTAAAAGTTCTTTTGGGGTTTCTTTTAGGGTCAGATGTGTACTTACGCTTGGGAATGGCTACAATATAGTTTGACCTTATAAACATTCTCATTTCCCCGCGTTGCAGACTCCAATATGTTTTATTTATATTCTCACGTTCAGATTCATCAAATACAGAACTACATTTTTTTATACATTTCTCGTCACATCCAGGTTTTACAGTATATTTCAAAAGTTTTTGTTTTTTTCTTTGGATTTCTCGCTGTTTCACACTGCTATTGTACTTTTTTCGTTTCCGCGCTGTTGAACCTTCTTCACCTTCATTATCACTGGTGGCTGGGTTGTCAAATGGTGGCATTGATATAATAACAGCAGCATCAGTCGACGCTCGTCTCTTTTTGAAAACAGGATCGTGAACAGCAGCTCTTTCGCCATTGTTAAATGAGTGACGTCGAGATATAACTTTATTGGGAAAGGAAGGCACACATTTTTCTTTCTCTGCTTTAGAGCTTCTCTTACCTTTTCTTTGAGATATGCATTTTATTTGGGACTTATGAGCAAGTGTTTTTTTAATATTCCTGTCCGTATCACTCTCTTCACTTGAATCGACGTAATTAGATGTAACCTCGTAGTCCTTGTCCTTAACCGAATCATCCGAATCAAAGTCACAGAAGATTGGAGACAGAGAATGTAAAGACGGCGGTATAGTTTCATCGCAGTACAGGAAACTGGAATCCGAAACTTTTGATGTACCAGGTTGAGGATTTGCATATAAATCGATGCCATTATTAGCTGAAGGACTAGAAGGATCACTTTCATTTAATGAATTTGGCATGCTTGTTAAGCCAATGATTTGTTCTTGAATACGTAATTTGGGTGGTTCGACAGGTACGACCTCTCTATTCACAATGCTCATCATGTTCTGAATTCTTTGTGGAACCCCGGAGCGTCTACAATAATGACAGACACAATTAGTTAAATACCTAATTTAAAAAAAAAAAATTAAAAAAAACTTATAGGTAGGTACTTTATTATTCTATATCCTCGTCGTCAACGCAATAATGCGTAAGAATAGGAAAGAAGGTAAAAAGCAAAAAAGCGCGCGAAAGCCCATGTCCGATAGGTATTCGTTTCAAACATGCCGCCCCAACGCGCTGCACCTACTCATCGTTGACCCTGACTCGAGATGCGTGTGATTTCATAGCGGCTTCAGAACGATAAGAAAAAGGATTATTTCGTTCCAATCAAATATTTATAAGCTAAAGGTTATATACCTGTCACCTACCACTACGTAATTGAATGAATGTAATACTTATTTTAAGAAAATATTATAAATATCGATTATCTACATACTAATTACATAGGTTATTAAATTCACTGATGCATCTATTCTATTTAGTGAAATTATAAAAACCTTACCTTGAGTACGTATGACGCGACATGGTAAAACATTTATGGCGCGCCGCCGCTCCGCTCCACACACGCACGAGCGCTCCCCGTCGTCGCTGGTAGCGAAATGGCCGAGGAAACCGGGAACGCGGGGGACCGCGGTTCAAAAATGTTTCTGGGTTTAACTAGATTTTAATCTAGCATATCTGTATAGTCGTATGTTAGTAAAGAATTTTACACTTTAATCCATCGATAAACTTTATTGAAAAAAGGCTAAATGCCTATAACTATAATGTAATGTATTATTCTATAGTAACTTTATTATAACATAGTTTTTGTTCTCAGACACACCTGTAAGTACTTGATTATAACACGGTTATGGTCGTATAGCTTAATTTAAGTGCAGCATTGTGTGATAACTGTATTATAATAAATTAATATCGCTTGGAACGATCCGTGATAATAACGTTACCATCCTTTTGCCGTGTTATAACATAAATTTGAGGAATAGCTGTTAAATAACAAAGTAAACTGTAAAAAATATGTTACTTAACGGTTCACACCCGCTCTATATCTCGGAAAGTAAAAGTCGTACAGTAATGGGACCCAGCACAAAAGATAGAGAATTTTTCAAAACGTAATGTGTGATTCAAAACTAAAAAATGGCAGTTTGAGGCTTAACCGTGTTTTAAGTAACGTACGGCAGAATGATCCATGGGTTAGTAACATTAACTTACAAAAACTATTGTTAGTGAATATAAAGATACAACAAAAGATGTGTGTGTAAATTTAAAGACCTGCGTGCAGAGACACTGTCAAGGATACACAGAAGATAAGGAACATTTTCATGTGTCCTATTTGGCCATCACCTCTACAAAGTGCCTCAGCACAGGCGAACGCAGGTCTGCAGCAACAACTTGCAGGATACTGTTGTGACTCCCTCGCATCCTCCTCATCACTGACGCAACTTTTTTGCGCATGATGGCGTGGAAACCATCAGTGCAGTTTTGCGCAAACATTTCGGAGGCACTGCACCAGCGAGGGAGTCCCAACATTAACCTGAAAATATTGTTATATTGTACCCGTAAGGAATTATCTAATTACGTGAATTAGCCTACAGGACACAATCAACAATGGGTGTTCACATTTGTGTCAGTGTTGTTATGTATCCTTACCATTGAAAAGTATTGGAGTTCCACAGATGAAATAAGGGCTTTTGTCAGTTATCTTTTTAACACAGTTACAGACCTGGTGGCAAAGTGTTTAGTGTCCCTAACTGCTAAGCCAAAGGTTGTGGGTTCAATATCCACCCAGGATAAATCTGTGTTTGAGCTTGTTTGTTCTGTGTCTGGGTGTAATTTAACTATAATATGTATGTATTTAATAAAAAAAATGTATTTAAGTAGTATATCCATTCCTAGTACCCATAATACATGAAAATACAATTGCTTAGTTTAGGACTAGATGGCGCTGTGTATATGTGATAATATTATATTATTAGTGTGGAACTGGACATATTTGGCCTCAGATTGCCCACTTTCAGGCGTAAAGTTGGACACATTATGTCTAAAATCACTTTAAATTTACCTACCTAATTCCAAGATATGCCCCCAGTCGATTACGGTTTCGGTCAGGACCGGAACGCGCGAACGCGAAATGCCCCCCGATCCCCTAAAAACCAAAACTAGTGTCCGGCAACGTCCTGAGCAGAGGTTCGTCCCCACATGGGGAGCTCTCATGGCAGTTGCCACAGTACTAAATGGGTTCGACTGTCCTCGGACGGCTCACCGAAAAAGTCCGGTGAACCAATAGAGGCCCTTCCGGCCGATTAATCCTAATACCTAATTCTAATACTGTATTTTGTTAAAACTATTTTTTTTTTCTACTTCTTTTTACTACTACAAAAAACACAGTTTGTTAAACAGTCTCTGTGTACTTTATCTTATGTTATGCTGTGTGTACACATGCTTTGGAATACCGTTTTGAACTAAACCTTTGTAACACGATCTTTAGTTTAAGTAATTTAAACTATTCTGTTTTATGTGCCAAATTAATTATTGTTTCAGGCAACAACTGGAAAAGCTGAAGGAGCAGAATAAATCGTAGACTATTACTTAGAATGTAATTAGTTTTAAGTTTTTATATAAATCCTGATTTCGAAACTAATCTCTCACATACTAAGTACTTCAGGTTAGAAAATTTTTTGGTTTCACAGAACAACCTATATTTTTAAACTTTGGTTCATATGAAACATCCTTTGTTAAATAAGTTTCAATAAATGTTATTTTCCATGTATTTTTGGTTTGATTCAATTTGTTGTAATAATAAATTCAATGAGAATTCTTCTGCAAATGTCGGTAAGCCTTTTTTTTTTTTGGGCCGGGTGGAAATCCTTTATGGATCCCCCTGCCCTGTAGGGCGCAGGGCAGGGGGTATGTGGGACTCCGTGAAGCGTCTACCCTAACTAAAACCCCCCCGGGTGTTCCTTCTCGCATCTGGCCCAGGGGGTCACGGGAACCAAGAGTGACACAACCGCGACCAAATGTCGGTAAGCCTGCAGTCGGGATCCAAAAATGCCATCTATTGTGCAGTAGAATAACTAATAATTGTACGTCACAATTTTTTAACGCCATCTGCATTCGAAAGTAGAAACTATGAGAGAGAGAACTACTTTTAATGCCATCTATTGTTGAGTAGATGAACTAAAATGGTACCCAAGCAATATTAACGCCCTCTATTATTCAAAGATTAACTAGTTGGAGTGAATAGCGCTATTTGACCATGGCAGTGACGTAAATAGATTAACACTTTCAGTACCACTAACACGCCTAGCGTGTCCTCACAGATCCTTATCGTACGTCATCAAGTGTTGTAGATTTTTGTGTTAAATATTTTTGGGCTATATTTTCTCGAAACGTTCATAGCATGTTTGCGTTGTGTATTATAGGACCATTGCTAAGAATTAGAAATAAAGGTGGCATTAAATGTGTTAATAATAATTGTTCTTGAGGAGCGAGGGAGTCCCGGTTATAGATATTGTCCTCGTGTAAATGGCCCTTAAAGGTTTTTTTTTGGATTTAGAGTGACTATGATGAAAAATTTATGTTTTGGCAAATGGCCTAAAGTCGAACCATAGTATGTTTTTTGGCGCCAAAACACGTGAATTTCTGCAACTTAGATTACTTTAAAATAAAAACCCTCTTATATGAAAATAACACAATTTATTCAGCGAAAACACCCTAAACAATATAATAAATTTAGATGCACAAGTTTTAACCTTCTACCCTGTAAATTAGACGATACAATCATTTTCAGTCTTACTTTATCTTACTTAATTTTAGGTTTATTTAAACACTGAAATAATAAATTAAATGATTCGTTATAAGTATAAATATTACCAGAAGTTATTACATTAATTTTAAGCTGCAATATTGATCGAGAATATTGTAGAATCTTAAAAAAAATAATCACTAGTATTACAAAATGCGCAAGAAACTGTCTGTCGCGTTTTCGCGTCAAAATTACTGAACCGGCTAGGTCTAGACTCGAGTCTGCGAAAGGACATAGCCTACTTTTTTATCCTAATACCATACGGGTAAAGCCGTGGGCGGCACCTCGTCTTCTCTAAGTAAACTTTTATATCTGGAAACGTAAATTTATCCGATTTGATTGAATAATTTTGGCGTGAAAGCGAGACAGGCAGTTACTTTCGCATTTATATTATTAGTACGGATTTTCTGAGATTTCTGACAGAGTAGGTACGCACGCAGCGAAAACGTTTTGAAGGAACATGGTTTGACGTATAGAATTGATGACGGCCAGCGTCATCCAATTTTGTAACTTACATCTAAGATTATGGAGAAAATGCGAGCAAAGAGACTTGTAAATTGGTAAATTGTGCTTAAATTTTCGCAACTCTTTGTTTGCGAGGTGAAGAGATTTTTGTGAATAATATAATTCGACGTTTCGCTTCCGCTTATTTCGTCTTCCAATATTGAAAATTTTTAAAATATATATTGTACTAGCGGCCCGCCCCAGCTTCGTCCGGGTAGCTTCAGCCCACTCAACAATTTACAAAAAATGTGATAAATAAAGAACCGCTCAACCGATTTTGTGCAAACTTCACATAAACCATCTACAAAATAGTCCGAACAATGCATAAACATTTGGTTTGAATAGGTGAGCTCGTTTTAGAGTTATAAAATTACAACGAAAAGTGGCATTGATTTTCATATATATATAGACTAGCTGCCCCAGCGAACTTCGTACCGCGCAAAATTGTGAATCTAAACCATTCCCAGATCCCCTTGAACACACACAAAAAATTTCATCAAAATCGGTCCAGTCGTTTGAGAGAAGTTCAGTGACATACACACTCACAGAAGAATTATATCATATATATAGATAATGCGTTTTAAAAATGTATGTGCCCCTTACTGCTGCCAGCGCTGGAGTGCACTTCGCTTCGCACAGCTCGTGGTCCCCTCGAGCACAGCTGATAATGGTGGTGATGTATATAGCTAACGGGTTCTATACGTGTGTAGTGGCCTACCTAATCGATCAGGTTTGTATGGAGTAACCCCTGAATGATAAATTTGATTTGATAATCACTTGGGAATAGGACTGTAAATCCGCCATCATGGAATGGTCTACTTTACATTTAGTACGGTGGGCAAAAACATTTGGTCGACAAAAAATTTACATCTATGACGAAAATCAAAATAAGCGTATATCTTATGCCGTTCGGGCGATCGCCAAAGAGATCGCATCGTCGGAATCGGAAATATTCCTAAACAGAAATATTCACAAAATGTTTGGATGGAAATGGATTCCATTTTGTGAGATCAAGTTTGGTTTACGTGTGCAAACCAAATTCGATCTCTTCTTCTTCTTTTAATTATGGCCTCAGCAGAAATTATTCCGCAATTTTGCCAGTGTCTAGTTTAAATAAGTTAAGTTTTTAAATTATTAGTAGTATAAAACTAAAAAACTGCGACGTTCTAAGACGCCATTTTTTTTCTCCAAATTCGATCTCACAAATCCTCACCCAACCGACTTCATAAACATCAACTCTGACATAACAGTGACAATCACAGACAAGCGACCTGAGTGACATCGTCTAGTCAGTTTAACAGCTGACAGGCTGAATGCTATCACAAGAGACTGAAGTGACTTCTAACTGCAATGTTTATAGGTTACTCGCTGCCACATGAAATATGGCAATTTTCATTAAAACTTTGCTTTTGCGATTCAGATTTACAATGCATATTGCATTGTAAATCTGAATCGCAAAAGCAAAGTTAGTCTTGAGTGACGTTAGGTATGTAATGCCATAGAAAATCATAAAAATCTCTCCACTCCACATATAAACAATCACGCGTTTTCCCATGGAGGTAAGCAGAGACTATAGTACGCCCCTTGCTATAATCTTAACACTTCCTTAGCCTCATTAATTAATATTCCGTCGCATTTAATTAAACTATTATAACCTTATTCATAAAAATCTTATATAACTCAAACTAAAATGGTCTTCCCCTTTCTTACTAGTGAAAATGTCAAGATGACAGACAAAGACAAAATAATTATAAACCTATTCTAGCTATCTTCTTCTTCATCTTCTAAATATATAAAAGAAGAAACTGACTGACTGACATATCAATGCAGAGCCCAAACCGCTGGGTCTGGAGACTCCAAATTTGGCATATAGTTTCCTTATGGGGTCTAGGGTTGTACTAAGAAAGGATTTTTCAAAACTCACCATTTAAGGGGGTGAAACGGGTTCCAAAGTTTGTATGGAGAAACAAGATTAGTGAGATCAATTTCGCGGGCGAAGCCGCGGGCGGAAGCTATTGAGTTTATAAGACATTTATGAATACAGGGGTTAGATTTTGTATGTAATTCTAAAAGTTGATATTTTGGTTAGCCGATGCACCAAACTGGTATTCCTCTTCAGTCTGTGTGGGTTGGTTCGGATCATCTTGTTCAGCGAAGTAGGTGTCTAAGATATGTAAAGTTTTTTTGTAAATCTGAAATAAAAATTAGGATTTTAATATAATAACTACCTACTATGCGTTTAAAATAAGAATAGAATTGGAAATCCGCCATCTTGGACTGGAATGCGCAACAACTTCACGTTTTTTATTAGTACAGTGAGCAAAAAATGTTTATTCGATACGATTATCACATCTAGACGAAAATAAAATAAAAACACGTATATCTTATTGCCGATCGAGTAGGATTGGACATTAGGAGTCGAATATTTAGATTCGAACATATTTTATTAACTTCCGACGACAAAAAGCGGTGCTATAAGTTAAAACGTGCGGTTTTATGAGTGCAAAAGAATTTTTGTACAAGTTTGTGGTATCCTAACGCGTAAATTTACTCACATAATAAATATTTACTAAATTGTCAGTAAGTATTCTAAGACTAGATGACCATTGTAAGAAAACATATTTTTAATTAAGTTAGATTAAGTTCTCATATAAGTGGCATTTTGTGTCTTTTTGAGAATAAATTCTTTAAACCTAAATTTACTTAGGTAGGTAGCTGCATTGTAACTACATACGTATGTAAGTACGTGTTTCGGAGGAGTACGGTAACAAAAATGGGGGCTGAGTCACCTTCGTCCGTGGGTGTACACCTTTAATTGAATCCCCACACGTAGTCCGCGGGTGGTGCAAATCAGGTGACAATCAACTGGTGGTAGGCTTCGGCCGTGGTTAGTAACTACCCACCAGACAAAGCCGCACCGCCAAGCGGCCTTGCCGTGTTCCGGTGCGATGTCTGGTGACACCATGCAGAGAGGGTGGGTTGGAATTGTTGCTCTTTATGATTTCTAACCATATTGAGGCTCATTCTACTGCCACCTCACCGATAAAATCATGAGTGAATCGGCATACTAGGCTGGCGCGTTCTATCGTAGACTACATCATTGCTTAACATCAGGCAAGTTGTAGTCAAGCGCCAGCCTATCGAAGAATAAAAAAAAAATCATTGTGACATGGAAATTTTATATTATTATAATAGATTTCATTGTGTACCTGTTCATTTTCGTGCTGTTGTAATCCTTCAATTTGATCTAAAGCGCCAATTTCTTCTAGTTTCAAGCATAAAGCATCTACTTGTCCATATTTCACAGCAGCCTGCAATAAAAATAATAGTAGCTATGACCGAGCCTTGCTTTGTTCGTTTTTGGAAATTAGTATGGGCTTCCAGTAATATTATTACTTACAAAAGGAAGAATAGAAAAAAATAAAAATTATCTGGATTAGAACCAGTATCATCTGGCTTAATGACCGCCCAATCTCGAAATTTGTCTTCGTACACTAATAATGTTGTAGCAGTTTTTTATTGCCTTAATACATGAATAAAATGAAAGATAGAAAGAAAGAAAAAAGACGTGTGGCACTCGGGGACTGCCGCGGTAAAGCTATTGCATAGCATTGTGTATCAACTTATGCAATTATAATTTTTTATTTATTTATTTATTTTATTCATGCAGTATTGCTTTTTCTTTGATATTAATTCAAGTTACACTTTTTGAGCGTGGTGACCGATATGAAAACAAATTTTTCTATTATTAAATAAATAAAAAAAGTTAATATTGTTTATTTAAAATATTATTATTATTTTACAATACATGTGGGTTTTATTATTTCACAGTAGCTGTTGGTTATTCGGGAATATTTATCATTGAAGCTATAGGTTTATGATAACTGAAATAAGAAACAAGTTTGCGACTTAATATCCTCTAAATACCTAGAAAATACCGCGTCAATGGTGGTCCCATATAACACTTTATACACAAATTTTACAAGTACAGCTATTCACTGTTGTACATAAATACCTATACACCTATATACTTTCTCATAAACAGCTGCTTATGTATTCGTCCGATTTCGGAGCAGCTCGTCTCGATTCGCGCGAGTTTCGTGGAGTCGTACAATACGTCTAATCGCACACAACGCCGTGTCGAAGACTGCCGAACTGAAACGACGTTAGACGATGCACGGCCTTCAAGCCACACCTCCTTGCCCGTCGGAGTGGGGAGCGTAAGGTTTTTTCGTTACGGAATTTCCGGATTCGGTCCCCGCGCTCAAGGCCCGCGATAGAAGCTATGCAATAGCTTAAAGACCGGACACACAAAATCGAATGATAAAAAAGAAACACATAGAAAGAGAAAAAAAACATAAGTAAATAGAAACTGAATAAGAAGAAAAAAATTAAAAACAAGAGTAAGTGTAACTCATCAGTGTCAAACATGGACATTGCTCATTACACGCTGTGAGTACGTACTAGAGACGACCCGCAACACTGATTTTCAGCAATGTCCATATTCCCACAGTGTGACGCGAGGCGCCAAGGTTGCTAAAAGATCAAACTTGCATAATTTGTTTTGTTTGTTTTCTAGAAATGTAACCTCGATAAATCTCTAAAATATATCGCCTATAATCGCCTCCAAAATTAAATAAATAAATTAATGCTTGTACTATGGAAACCAGATAACTGGTATATACTATACTTATAATACTTTTCTTTTTTTGTTCTTTATATATATATATTACATCCAGACTCAACACAAACACAAATATTCATCACTAAAATTTGTCTCAGGTAGGAATCGAACCCACGACCTGCGGCGTGAAAAGCAAGTATCTTACCGACCACGCCACCGGTCCATATATCCCACAGGATTAGTAAGCTGAAGTGGCAGATGTACATGATGATACAAAAACTATAATTTACCTGTAGTAAGTTAGTTAATCCGTCCAGGACAACACAGATAGCTCTTTGATCTGGTGACGATAGTAACGCACAGTACGGCGGCAGGAACCCAGCTGTCAGCAGAGCATCCAGCTGTTCTGGAGTACCACCGAGGCAGAGGTTCGTGATCGCCCAGGCAGCTTCCTTTTGACACCTGGATAAATAAACATAGTAAATTTTCATTAGCTACGTGGATAGCAGGTTCATCTCTAGAGCAGGGGTGGAGAAGTACGGCCTTCGCCTTTGATTTATATGGTCGCAAGTTCGATTCTGTCATGCCCATACATTCTTGTGTATATTGTTACATAGCTGCTGGTGCTCAACATTGGTGAAGGAAAACATCGTGAGGAAACTGGCTGGGCACGGGTCAAGGGACAAGTTATTAGACATACCGGTGATGAAACAATCACATAACGATGTGTGTGCACGACAGGGAAACAAACCCACGACTTATATTTCAAACGCGAGGCTTGTACCTCTGCGCCAGCGCTGCTCTTATGAGTACTGAGTACATAGTTTAAAAAAGAACATGATTTTGCTGAAGCTAATCATAACTTACTTGACATCTTCATTAGTCAAAACTTGTAGCAAATGTTCCAGCACACCGCTATCGACAGCGCGCTGGATCTGTTCCTGTGTACCGGCTAGGATGTTGCTAACAGCCCACGCAGCTTCCTTCATTAGAGATGGCTTCCCACAACGGAGGAGCGCGTTTATATATGGTAAGCAGTCTGCATCAAGACAGCGGTCCGTCTGTAATTAATAGTTTTTATCTAAATCAAACATTTGACGGACCGGTGGCGTGGTCGGTAAAATACTTGCTTTTCACGCCGCAGGTCGTGGGTTCGATTCCCACCCGAGACAAACATTAGTGATGAACATTTGTGTTTGTGTCGAGTCTGGGTGTAAATATTTATTATAAGTATATATTTACAAAAGAAAAGTATTATATGTATAGTTTATACCAGTTATCTGGTTTCCATAACACAAGCTCTCTAAAGCTGGGACCAGATGGCCGTGTGTGTTGATGTCCCAGAATATTTATTTATTTATTTATTATTTTCACTTTTCAACTTTTCACGCCGCAGGTCATGGGTTCGATTCCCACCCGAGACATTTGTGTGATGACTGTTTGTCTCGGAGTCGGTGTAATTATCTATATTTAAGTATGTATTTACAAATGAAATGTGTTATTTATGTAGTACTAGCGGCCCGCCCCAGCTTCGCCCGGGTAGCTTCAGCCCACTCAACAATTTACAAAAAATGTGAAAAACAAAGAACAGCTCAACCGATTTCGTGCAACTTCACATAAACCATCTACTAAATAGTCCGAACAATGCATAAACCTTTGGTTTGAACAGGTAATGAGTTATAAAATTACAACGAAAAGTGGCATTGATTTTTATATAAATAGATATTACCAGCTATCTGGCTTCCATAGTACAAGGTCTGCTTAGTTTGGGATCAGATGGCCGTGTGTGTTAATGTCCCACTATATTATTATTATTACTAGCTTCCGCCCGCGGCTTCGCCCGCGATATTGATCTCACTAATCTTGTTTCTCCATACAAACTTTTGAACCCCGTTTTATTTTAGATCTTAGATCCCAACGTTTTAAAGTCTTTTTAGACTTCATGCTCACGGGTGGACTGAGGTATTTGACGTCCAAAAATATTAATCTCAATTATTAGTGACTACCTACAAACATTAATATTTAACTTGCGTTCTTTAACTACAGATAAAAGTAATGTAAGACTATTCGTCACTAATATCCATATCGCTTGAATCATCATCACTGTCTGTGCAGCTTGAGGAGTCAGAATCTTGGCGATAGGCGACACGCGAGTTAAACGGTCGGCCTATAATTTTAGTGTCTATTGTATATAGATACCTGTGTGTCAGATCCAGTGAGCATGTTCCCAACAGCTCTGAGCGCCGGAGTGCGTACAGCTGGCGACTTATGCTGCAGCAGACGCACCAGACGTACCAACAACTTGTCTGTCACTTGTACTGATTCTATACGCTCGTTCGGACCGTCAGTTAGGTATGACAAAGCCCAGCAAGCGTCCGCTGAAAGATAATATAACACAATTGCATTACAATTTACTGATTTATAATTTACTGCACAAAGAAACCGAACTTTTTAATCTTCAGCAGTTATACATGTCGGAGAAGTCATTAGTACGGGAGAAGACTTGCCATCAAGACGACAGTCTAGCCTGAGGTTCGCACGGGCATAGAGTGGGGACTGTCGCTACACGAACTGTCCCCAGTTCTCTACAGACATCCGTGCGACCAACATCGTTCTAGGAACTGTTTTACCACTCGTTGTATTATTTTTACATTTCGCAACAAATTAATAGTGTGATTAAGTTAACTTTGTTTGCTGCTCGTAACCACACACACTCAATAAGTTTCCTGGCGAGGACTATCCCTCCGATCTGATATATGTATATCGGTACAGGGGTACCGATATACATATATCATACATGTATTATAATTCGTATAATAACAACAACCACAGTGCACTCACAACTAACATTTAAAAAGAAAACAAGCACAACACGCGTAGAAAAGATTATTTAGAGGTACCAGTTGCTAGGACCTTGTATGGGAAGAAATATGCTTGAAGGAGTCACTATTTACAATGATTTACCAAGAGAAATTAAAGAATTAAATTAAATTAAATTAATAGAACTCGCTTAATCAACCACTTACCCAAGACATCTTGATCAGTGATTTCTAGGAGTTCCGAGATGTACGGTAAAGCTGGGGCCACTAATTCGAACTGAACCAACGGAGTTTTGTTTCTGCAAACAAATATTAATACAAGGTGAACTGGAAAGGGTTTAATATGCTTTAAATTCTTTAAGACTCTTTAGTTAAAATGGACTTTGTCTCTTTCTTACTAGTAGAAATATCAAAATGACAGACAAAGACAAAAGAATTATAAACCTATTTTGGCTATAATGAGTTTAAAATACGTTTATGAATACGGGGGGGTTATTTTAGCCGTATACAGTAAATGAAAAAAATGAAAAAATCTTTATTTAACATAAATATTAATAGTACTAGCTTCCGCCCGCGGCTTCGCCCGCGAAATTGATCCCACTAATCTTGTTTCTCCATACAAACTTTTGAACCCCGTTTCACCCCCTTAAAGGGTGAGTTTTGAAAAATCCTTTCTTAGTGCACCTCTAGACCCCATGAGGAACCTATGTGCCAAATTTGGAGTTTCCAGACCCAGCGGTTTGGGCTCTGCGTTGATATGTCAGTCAGTCAGTTTCTTCTTTTATATATTTAGATTGTGATGTTAAATTTTTAATAAATCAATTAGAAAAAAAAGCGAATAGCTCCTACAAAACATACACACACGGTCATCTGATCCCAAACTAAGCAGAGCTTGTACTATGGTAACCAAATAACTGGTAATATACTACATTAGCAAATTTCTTTTGTAAATACATACTCAAACTCAAGACAAACAGACGTTCATCACACAAATGTCTGACTTAGGTGGGAATCGAACCCACGACCTGCGGCGTTAAAAGCAAGTATCTTAAAAAAATATTTTTTTTCAATGTTTTTTCTTAGACAACTCTAATTTTGGAAAGGAACCACCAATTGTCATTCTGTTGTCATTCCCTAGTCTCATCTTTTAATAGGACCAAAGGATTGAAATTAAACTACTTTTTTAACGGATTTTATCGCGGTTTATTTTAGATTGGAATATACCACCAGTTTGGGACCCAGTGCTTAATTTACTTGTACCAAAACCCAAGCAAAATCAACTCAGAATTCAAGACACAGTGAGCTCCGTTTGCTTAAATCGGAACACAATAATAATGTTTGTAGGTAGTCAGTAAAATAAAAAAAATAAAAAAATAAGTGTGATTAATATTTTTGGACGTCAAATACCTCAGTCCACCCGTGAACAAGAAGTCTGAAAAGACTGAAACTATCCTGGGACCAAAACACACAAGGTCATCTGATCCCTATAGACACCGCATAGATGGGCAACATTTTTTTTTTTTTGCTGATGACCTAACCCAATTAGCCTGAAGGGCCTCTATTGGTTCACCGGACTTTTCCGGTGAGCCGTGCGAGGACGGTCGAACCGATCAAGTACTGTGGCAACTGCCATGAGGGCTCCCTATGTGGGGACGAACCTCGGCTCAGGACGTTGCCGGACACTCTAGTTTTTTAGGATATCGGGGGGCAGATTTAGGGGATCGGGGGGCAGATGGGCAACAGTTGGGAAGTTGTATATATGCTAATCGTCGGTGAAACTTTGCTTGTGCGATTCAGGATTGCTATGACATCATGTCTCTTGAGTGGCGTTAGGTATGTGACGCCACAAAATAATTTGTAATGATTCTCTTATCATTAAATTTATTGGAATTTTATTCATTTCTCAGCACTAGTTCAGTCACGGTGTGATAACCTCATACGTTAGGTTAGAGAGTTGTCAGTCCTGCGCCCGATCTGTTAACAGTCGTATCAGTCAGTCGGTCCTACCAAACTCTTAGTGTGATATATAGAGAGCGCCCTTGTGTTTGCGCACACGCAAGTGTATCATATCTCCTGCGAACCTGGCTGCGAAAATGCCTGCTATTATGATGTTTACATACCTGCATAAGTTACTGTAAGTCCAAACACAAGTCCGCAGCTGTGTAGCAGGAGTGACAGGTGTCATGTACGGCAGTAGAGCAGGTAACGCTCCATGCTGTAGTACTATATCCCTGGGTGAAGGACCATCACCAGCGATGTTACCCAGCGCCCAGGCTGATTGTTCGCCCACTACACCACCCAGGGGGAGAAGGGAGATTAACTTGGGTACTGCACCGCCCTGTGAAAAAATATCATTATACAAGATTGACATCATCCTTGACGTGGTTACAGAAGTCCAAACTCAAGGTTTGCCAACGGGTGATGAGGTGAGCACCAGGTGTCAGATTATATTGCCTTTCGACTACATGTAAAGATTGTCATAGATTGGTTAAATGACAACCGCGACCGACGGTTTAACGTGCTCTTCGATGCACGGAGGTTAGTTCCTCAATCAACCAGAAACCACGAGTTCGACTTATTATTGTAAATTTAGAATAATTGTAAACGACATAATATAGACGCACTTCCTAATTTAATTTAATAATGTAAATTTACATATTATAATTCCTTACTAGCTTCCGCCCGCGGCTTCGCCCGCGAAATTGGTCTCACTAGTCTTGTTTTTCCATAAAAACTTTGGAACCCCATTTCACCCCCTTAAAGGGTGAGTTTTGAAAAATCCTTTCTTAGTGCTCCCTTAGACCCCATTAGGAACCTATGTATCAAATTTGGAGTCTCCAGACCCAGCGGTTTGGGCTCTGCGTTGATGTCAGTCAGTCAGTCTTTTATATATTTAGATATTAAATACTAGCTTTCCGAGAGCGGCTTCGCCCGCGTGTATGTCGGTTATCGCGCCAAAATGTCCTTTCTCAGGTCACAAACTACCTCCATACCCAATTTCATCCAAATCGGTTCAGTAGTTTAAGCGAGAAAGCGTAACAGACAGACAGAGTTACTTTCGCATTTAATATTAAGTAGGGATATTTAACTAATCTTGTAAGCGATTTGGATGTTATTATGTCTGTTAGCTTGTAAGATCAAATGAATGAATAAATCATGTAACTCAGGATATTTTGATCTCAGCAACATGCTATTTTTATATTTTCAGTATTTCAAGAGTACAGACAGAGGTTAGTTGATACTTACATCGACCACAGCCATAGTATGTTCATGTGTACCAGACGCTATGTTGGTAAGTGCCCAGGCTGCTTCGAACTGGAGGTCAGGGCTGAAAGAAGGCATATACAAGATAACTTATTACTGCATATCGGTGTGAGCAAACATAACATTAACATTGCAGGTTGTTTCGCGCGTTTGAAAAAATTAATACACGTGATATCTTACTACATCCCTGTCAAACCCCTCCCCCCACTTTCAAGGTTCACGTGATTAATGGACGGCCCCTTTGTCGTCACTTGGACGGAAGAAGCTATCAATAAGAACAGTAAGAACGTTACAGGGGAGGCTTTTGCGAAGCAGTGGGACATTACAGGCTATCAAAAAAAAGTATGTGATAAAAAAAAATTCACACACACTTTCATTCGCCTCTGCTTATACCTTCAAGTAATACAGACGTGAGGTACACACTTACCATTGATCCCAATCAAGTGCAGCAATCAGAGGCTTGATAACACCGGCGTTGACCATCGCAGTGATCGGAGGATTTTGTTCCTTGGACAATGTTCTTCGAGCAGCCCTGGCTGATGCGGTCTTGGTAGCCAGGTCATCAGATTTAAGGCCTGAAGAGAAAAATACAGTATACAGTATAAGTCTGTTATCTGACCTCTGTGCAGGGTCTGCATAAAGGCAGAAGATATAGACGTCCATGTGATCATATGCTGCCCAGGACAGGCAAGATACAGGGCTGAACATCTTGGGTCACCGAAGTGCTCCAGCCTTCAGCAACGCAAAGTCTGCTAGGATTCCTCCTGGAGCTAGGCTGGCATTAGCGACGCAAGATCATCATGCAAAATAGGCGCACATTTATTGCAAAATGCCTTCTAAGTCTGCTACAATCTACAAATGGACCAATTTAGATGCGGTTTTTGAGACACTCAGACTATCTAGTAGAGTAACAATCTCTGCAACCGCTCCAGTCCTCAGTTACCACTGATGATGATGAACACTCTTAGAACATTTAACAGGGATGTTATACGCAACTTGGATGACGAAGGTCCGAAAATACCTGAGGGACCTAGGAATCACAGAAAGTGATGCGAAAGATCATAGAAAGTGGCGCCGCATGATTGAGAAGGCCGGACCTCACGTAACGGGTAGCAAGGCCAAAGAAGAAAGAAGAAGAAGTGTGATACGCAACTTCTAGTTCGAAATTGTTTCTGACAGTTTTTGGGGAAGGCGAGGAAACCACATACACACACTTACAAGAAGTTTAAGCGTATTTACAATTGCACACGTATATAAAAGTTACGCACAAACACAAAACATGAACATCAGAGAGGAGCTTATAGCAGTTCCAGTGTTAAATGTTCTAAGTAAAAACTATACACTTAAAAATGAATTGACTGATTGTAATGCTAAAACTCTCTACGAAAATTAAACTAAAAAAGCTTACCCTGCACAATCTCAGCTGGTGTAAGGAACTTCTCAGTAGATTCTGGCACATCTCCAGCTTCCGGAGAAAGAGCACGTCTTTTGAGTAGCTGCTCATCTCTCGCTTGTTTACGTAGTGCTACACTGAGTTCAGCTCTCTTGCGACGAAGGTCCTACAAAGACAAGTATATTTTAAAAGCCTACTCATTTATTGAGTTAACTAAGGACTCAGCTTCACACATTTATCGAATAATAATTAGAGGTCGAGAGGTTGGAATGAGTCAGACCTAATTATATACTTACAAGTGTAATGTATGACTCAGATCTTGAGGTTCATTTTAAAGAGTAGAAGAAATGGTGTGATTTATTAAATAAGAAAGTTAGTGACCACCCACCAGACAAAGCCGCACCGCCAAGCGGCCTTGCCGTTTCCCAGTGTAATGTCTGGTGACATCATTTAAAAGGGTGGGTCAAAATTGTAGCTCCTTTATGGTTTCTAAGCATAGCATCATTCCACTGCCACCTTCTCACCAAAATTAATTCGTAACCACTAATAGACCAGTATATTGGGCAGACACGTCCCCTCATAGACTGCATCATTGCTTAAAATCAAGTAAGTTGTAGTCAAGCGCAGGCCTATTTGAGAATAAAATAATATAAAAGCTATTTACATTACACACTACATTGCTAAACAGATATCCCTGACTTCAAATGTCCAAAGATGCAAGATTCCAATGCAAATCGAAATATTGTCTATTGAAAATATCAATGGAGATCCATATTAATTTTAACATTTAGATGCAGGTACATAATTAACTCTAATTCTGACCTATATTAAAAACGCCCTGTATCGCATAGTTATCTGGGTCATCTTAAGGGCGGCTCTCTTATGTATTATTTAATTGAGTTTCATCATCATTGCCACAACCGTCGATGATATCATTCTGTACATATTCGAATTATATTTACTTATTTAATTAATTGTATTTAAGTATAAATTAGTAAATAGTCAGCAAAAAGTGGGTGATACTCACCTCTGCCTACACGTTCCGGTAATACTATAAGTGTGATACTTTAATGCTAACTAAGAAAAATTTTGGCTTGTAAAAAAAAGATAAATCTATGCAAACTAGTATGTGAGTGCCAAACTCGGGTGATTTTAGCTTGTAGACATTTAGCAATAGGACTAATATCAAAATCTGTTAAGCAAAATGTATTTATAGATGATCCCATCTAGAATGCATAGTATAAAATTCATAAAACGTGTGTTTTATGAATTTTATACTAAGATATTAATTTCACAAATACCTCCAAACCAGAAAATATTTTATAATTTAGTTTTAGTCAAGTAATTTATACTACTTAGACAATATGTAGTGAAATCGAATTGTTAAAGTTGTTTTTTGTTTTGTTGGATTGCTCAATGATATGCAATAAAATGATAAAAATAATATTTTTACGAAAAATTAAGACAAAGGAAGATCGTGATCGTATACATATATTTAAATTTCGAACATACCGTTGTTCCATGTCCTGCGTTTTTGTAAGCAGCTAATCTTGAAGCATGTGTCCTTTCTGCCATAGTTTGATTTTTATTATTAAAGAAACAAATTAAATAAACAACTTAAATCTAACCGCAACTTAAAACTCAGAAACTAGATTCAACTTTAAAAACGTTAAATTTAAAATTTCTTTTCTTTGACGTTTATGATTGGTGTTACCAAGGCAAATATTTCTTGATTTTGGATAAACAAAGTAGAGACTGAGCGTTTCATCTGAAAGTTATTTCTCTCATTATGATGGTCACTACTATAAGCTGACATTTCTATGTGAATTAGATGTCGACAACATCATAAATCAAATGTAAAATATGATGATTTTTATCAACACCTCTCCGATTTCAAAAGCGAAAAATAAAATAAAATAACTGCATTTTGGGCAAGTAATAAAACAAAACAAAAATCTTCATTTTATTAAAATCTCTGTGAGTACTGGAGAGACGAATTGTTTTCTTCAGTCAGAGATGAGGAAAATTAATGTTTGATTCAGAAAAATATTAATACTGATGTATGTATGTATGGACATCAGTACCAACATACCTAGTTACTCTATGATCAGCACTTATCAATTAAAGATCGTCTAGTCTAGAAACATATTTTTTTTCTTATGTTGGTAAAGAAATCCTGTTTTGAAAAAAAAATTTAAGAAAAATATAACCGTCTTCTTGAATAACAATCGAAAGATCAGTCGAGCGAGATGTTTTGAATCGATTATACTAAAAATCGAAAAATTCATTAATAATATTTTAATGTCAAATTGTCGCTTTAAATGTCAAATTCGTAAAATTATGTGCAAAATAGGTTCATGTAGGTACACAAATGTAGAAATATTTATTTTTCCCGAGTGAAAAGTATATTTTACATATTTGATTGCTAATTATAATTTAAGATATTTGTACCTACTGGGTAGAAATAATAATACATATAAGGTTGTACATACTATTAATAAAGGATTAACTTAAAATTATAGGTCTCTATTAAAAATAGGACAAATATTTAAATAGATAAAAGGTACTCTATTATTAACCAAACTGCATTGCGACTGCCTTTGCTTCATACTAATGCAGTTCAAGATAAAGCTAAAAAAACTGTACTGAATAAAATAAGAAGAAGTAGGAGGCGCTGGCACGACAGATATTGAGTAGTGGGATGGGCCTAGCATGCGCAAAGATGTACAAAAAAAAATAGTACTGTTTTTCTCTATAATTAATCCATATATCGACAGACACTTTCATCAACTGACCTCATATACAAAACGACCGTAAATTAATGTTATTAAAACAAGTTTTCAAGCGATCATGAACATGTAATTACGCAAAACGTTACGCCGCTGGGCGTGACATCACAAATCAGTCCAGTCGGGCCGACGACAACACGTTTATTGTTTATCCTTGTTACGCATTCAAGTTAGAAGGAGACAGGGAGAGCAGGCTAGCCGCTGCTGATCGTATTCTGTCGAGGGTGTCGCCATTTTCGTTTTGACGAATATTGACAGCACGGCAGACAGACAGTGGCGCGGCTCGACGCAGCGTCTACCGAAATATTTTTATTTTGATAGTGATTCATTTAACGAGCTAACTACGTTCACTGACTCGTTGTGCGTTGTTTAGCAATAAAAACTGTATTTACTACAACAGTGACGAGTGATGGACGTATAGATATCGAATTCTGGTGCTAACCTCTTCGTTCTTTTTTTCTCTCCCGTCAGTGTTTTTGAACTGCAAGACTGATCGATATGTGCAAGATTTACTACAGATGACTCTGCGTTACCCAACTTCGCGTTGATTTCATCTGGTAAGTGCAATTAGATGTTAATTTTTCAATTTATATGAGTCAATAAGCCTTTTATGAATAAAATATACATGATTTTTTATCAGTGATGGGATTTATAAATAAAGATTTTATTTATAGTAAATATAATTACAATAAATTGTCAAATATCCTTTGTTGCGGTAGATCCAGTTTGTTTACGAACTGTCAGGGGCAGTACACGGCCTAAGATATATTGCCTGGGTTGGCGACTATGCGTGGGTTTTCTGCGCGGGTAAAAATGAACCATAACGTAACCTCGCAAGGCTCAAATTGTAAAAACTCTATATAGCGATAACGGCCCGTAGAATTAATTTATCACACGCCGCGCTTGACAAGTTGAAAACATAAATTCGACCTTGGCGCTCCACGTGGTTTGTAGGCTTGTGTTTTTCTTTAAAATTGTGTAGTATTTTTTGGACTATCGATTTCAAATCGATTTTTTGCATTCTGTCGGTAGCAATGTGTGACAACCGCATTAGTACTTCAATTCCATCTAATATAAAAAAAAAACAAACAAAAATTGCAATGCAAATTGCAATTAATATAATTTATTAATCTGAATTTGAAATTAAGTTCTATTTTTAAACTTAAATAAAATGGCATCGTAGCAAATAATTGACTCATTAAAATTCAGAGTTTGTACGTACATTTAATTTATTATAGTAGTAAGTTTTAATTGAGATAAAAATGGAATAAATAATATATTTGAAATGGTTTGCTTAATCTCGTACATATTGTTTTTTTGATTGCTGTAAAATTTTATATTGTATTAATTAAGATAGTAACTTGGTTGGTGAGTAATTATAATAATACAGTTAAAACTAAACTTTTATTTACTTATCTATAATACTTGATAATCTTAGGCATAATTAGGCACCCAATAGAAGCTAATTATTTATGCCTAGGAAGCATGTGTTTATGAGTAAAAATATTTTTATTTTTCGCCTAAACTAATTCTTGTAGAAGTTATGATATAGTGGTCACCATCGTTTTATTAGTGTAAGTATAATTCTGCCTCTGTGGTCATGTAGGAAGTGAATACACTTCCTACATGACCACAGAGGCAGAAAGAAGAACCGACGTCTCGGATTCGATACCCGGGTCGAGAAAAGAGAATTGTCTGATATAGGTACTTAGAGAATCTAATTAGCAGCCCGAAGTTTGGAATTGTGCCCAATGAACCACCAGGTCCACCCCCCTATTACATATGGGACATAAATGTAGCTGGTGAAAACTGGGTGATATTTACCTCTGCCTACACCTTCAAGTAATACAGGCGTGAAGTTATAATTATTTTCCCCTCGCATCATTGATAATGAACATAGGACTTTGTAAGATTGTTGTGCTGCCTACCTACTTAAGTTAAAAAATGGTTGGTCAACAGTAAGGGACACTTTTTTCCAGTTTACTTACATAATTAAAAATCAGCTAACCCATAAGAACCGTTTCCAATGGGGTAACCGGTAAAAGAATCGTTATTTTATCCTTAAATAGACCTGTCTTGAGTACAAATTAAGCAATGATATAGTCTACAATGGGATGCGTTGGGTTGGTGGATGTCACATGTCCTTGATGAGTTCTTATGCCCGTTTCCTCACAATGTTTCCCTTCACCAATATTGAGCAGCAGCGATGAAACAATTCACACAAAGATGTGTAGGCAGGAATCAAAAGTAATTGGGGAAGGCCATTTTTTTGCGCATGATCTAACCCTAGTTACCTGAAGGGCCTTTATTGGTTCACCGGACTTTTTTGGTGAGCTGTGCAAGGATGGTCGAACCGATCAAGTACTGTGGCAACTGCTGTGAGGGCTCTCCATTTGGGTTTGAACCTTGGCTCAGGACGTTGCCAGACACTAGTCTTAAGGAATTTGGGGGTAATCTTTTAAGGTCCTCCAGCGCCTGTGTTTCATGTGGCAATAGGTACTTGTTCTTTTTTTGTTGCTCTTTTATTCATTGCACCTATGTGGGTATTTATTTTGAGTACATTAATTATAATATTATCATAAAGTATTATTATTTTGTCTGTTTGTCTTGAGTCTGGGTGTAATCTATATCCTATCCTACTAATATTATAAATGCGAAAGTAAGTGTGTGTGTGTGTGTGAAGGTTTGTTACCGCGTATCTCCATAACCGCTCAACCGATTTTATGGAAATTTGAAATGTAGATAGTGTATACCCTAGAATCGGACATAGGCTAATAATATTTTCAAAAATCATCCCCTAAGAGGGTTATTTAGAGGGGTGAAGTTTGTATGCAACTTTTTATTCCTTGGTCCTATTTATTTAAAATTCGGTACACATAAACCTTAAGAGAAATAATGATATACGGGTTTTTTATTTTTCCATAATTATCCCCATGAGGTGTGGAAAATGAATTTTATTGGTAAAAATTAAAGTTTCTCTGGATCTGTATAGTCTCAAGCCCGATTCACTCCAAATTTGGCACACATATACCTTACAAGAAATCATGAAACACGTATTTTTTATTTTTCCAAAACTACCCCCAGGGGGAATGTAAAATGAGCTTTTTTGGAAAAATTTAATATTGCAGAACTGTTTAGTCCTTGGTCCGATTCACTTCAAATTTGGTATAAATATAGCTTAAAACAAATAATGAAACACGTGTTTTTTATTTTTTCAATTTTTTTTATCTTTATCCTAATACTACGCGAGTGAAGCCTGAGAAATTATTCTGAGGAAGATTTTCTTTGAAGTTGATATCAATACTCCTTCGTTCTTTTTAGCTAAATTACTTTTTATTTTGACACAATGACGTTTGATAACTCAGTCCGATTATTAGAATTCGAAATTTAAATTTTATTTGTTCTCAATATGGTCTAAGAGCCGTAGTATTTTTTAAGAAACCCCTATAGATTTATGGATATGCCTATGGAGGCTTGCCGATTTCAAAATGTTACTTACACGCCTACACTACTGAACTAATTTTGTATGGAGATAGTTCGAGACCCGGGAAAAGATAGTTTTATCCGACTGCGAAAAAGAGATTAATGGTTTAGCGCGATAACCGACATCCGCGGGCGAAGCCGCGGGCGGAAAACTAGTATATATATAAAAATGAAACCCGTTTTCCGTTGTCACGACATTACGCGTGAACGGCTGGACCGATTTCGCTAATTCTTTTTTAAAATATTCCTTTATGTACGAGGATGGTTTTTACGCAGAGAAAAATTAAAAAAAAAACGAATATTTTGAAAGAGAAGAAGTGCCGAAAACCGGGTTAGATACCGATTATTTATTATTGGTTAGGTATATTCGGTAGGTCCGAGACCCGGTAGATGGCACTGCTTTACCGAGCAGAACGACGTCTGCCGGGTGCGCTAGTTATCTATAATTATTTTAAGTAGTATATTATCAGTCATCTGGTTTCCATAGTACAAGCTCTGCTTAGTTTGGGGTTAGATGGCCTGTGTGTTAATGTCCCACTATATTATTATTATTATAAGATACAATATTAATAAAGAAGAGGTGAGAGACTGGTGTCGAAACTAGGTTACAGTTAACCTGTGTTATGGATCACTTGCCTCCACTCTACGGACAGTGTTGGGGGCTGAGTCACCTTTTAATTGAATCCCCACTCGTGGTCCTTGATGGTGCTGACACTAAACAGGTGACTGACAGGTGACAATAAACAGGTTGTGGGGGGGGTAGTCACTAACCACGGCCGATGCCTATCACCAGTTGCTTGTCACCTGATTTGCACCACCCGGAGACTTCGTGTGGGGATTCAATTAAACGTGTGCCCCCAATGTGTAGCCGTGTGTACGGGGCTGGCGCGTTCCATCGTAGACTACATCACTGCTAAAAATATAGGTATGTTTATAGAAAAGTAAAATTATGTGGACGGGCGCCACAGGCTCGACAGTTGATTTTTGGCGGGTAGTTAAAAGGTTACGAACTTAGAAGTGACACTTCACTACATAGTATAAAACAAAGTCCGCTTTTTCTGTCCCTATGTCCCTATGTATGCTTAGATCTTTAAAACTACGCAACGGATTTTGATGCGGTTTTTGACGTGACAACGTCTTATAAATTGGTTTGCCGGGTGACACTTCCAGAAACTGCGTTACGCTCCGCTCATGTTATGCGCTCACAATGAGAGCGAGTGAGAGGCACGCGTCCCTTCCACTCGGGCATGGTTAGCCCGCCTAAGAGCGAGAGAGACAGACATAAAAAGTGAAAGGCACGCGTCCCTTCCACTCGAGCACAGTTAACCCACCTAAGAGCGAGATTCTTTGTATAAATTAATGTTTTAAATATAATTCTTTGTATAAATAAATGTTTTAAATTGTTACTATTATTTCATCCTTCTTCCTACTATACGAATGAATATTCACATTAAAATTATTTTACCACTCAAAGTCGTTGTCACGTAAAACTTTCGCCCGTATACCGACTTTACAGGCAACCAATTTTTTTTAATAGATAGAGTGATTTCAGAGGAAGGGGCGGGTCGCTAGTGCTAAATAAATATTCATGCAATCACTATATTGTAATCTTCATATCTATACATTGTATTTGGATGCGTGAAGGCAGGCATCCAAATACTGTCCATCTTGGGACGGAGTGTAATAATAATAAATATTATGACATAGTTTAAACGACTGTAAAAAGGCGTTTGATTTTCTTTAACTACCTACATTGTTAAAACATGATAAATTTTAATATTCCCGAGATAAAAAATATCTAGCCATTGAACAATGTAGTACCAAATTAAGCACTTATACAAACTATATCAGAAGGGCCCCTCAGGATATGCTACGGGCCCGCGCTTGCTTAATCCGGCACTGTCACCATAAAAGAAAGAAAAACACTTGTTACACAAGAGTTGTCACTTAAAATATAAACAGGTGAAGTGCTGTATTCTGTTTGTTGGATCTCACAAATCCTCGAACACCAGCAATTCACCGATACCCACGCCACGATACAGCTTTATATGTCCAGACTGCAGCTGAGAACATCGCATCGTTGAGTACATCAAGGTGAAGACCAGTTTTACTTTGAGGGTCGGACATTTGGAATGTCGTCACAACATGAATTTCCAATCATGGTTTTTTTGAAGGGCCCGTGGTGTGATCGGTAAGATACTTGCTTTTCACGCCGCAGGTCGTGGTTTCGATTCCCACACTAGTCAGACATTTGTGTGATGAACACGTCTGTTTGTCTTGAGTCTGGGTGTAATTATCTATATTTGAGTATGTGTTTACAAAAGAAATGTGTTAGTTATGCAGTATATTACGAGTAACAGCTATCTGGTTTCCATAGTACAAGATCTGCTTAGTTTGGGATCAGATGGCCGTGTGTGTTAATGTCCCACTATATTATTATTATTCCTAGTGGGTTCCGACTGTTCTGAGGTCTTCTTATGTGACTGCCTTCTGTGACTTCGGTGACTGTCTTCTTCAAAACTCTTCTTTGACATCTGGAGACCTTCCTCAAAGGAGAGTTTTGGCTGAAGTGTGTCGTCTGCCTGAGGATTCGTGGTAATCTACGCGGCAGCATGTAGCGCAACATGTTTCGCCGCTATGTTAGCGCCTCCGTTATGGATGAACGGCATTAAAACAGCGCTCATGCCTATGTAACGCAAAGGTGTAGGCAGAGATGAATATCGCCCACTTTTCATTGGCCATATCTAAGTCCCGAACGTAAGAAGGAGCCGAGCCTATTGCCGTTCATCGGGCACAATTCCAAACTTCGAGCTGAAACTAATATTTTCTAAGTAGCTAGGTACCTACTTAGTTATATTAGATTTCTTTTTGTTCGATCCGAATCTAGGACCTCGCGTTTGTTTGTAGTTGTAGTTTTTTTAATAGGACAACCCACCACTGAATTTCTACTGCTACTCCTGTAATCCAGGATCGAGAGCAGCACTTAGAGGCTCAGGGTTTTGAATCCGTGAAGTCCCGACACCTGAATTGTCTTTGATCCCGCGCAATTAGAAAATAATGGGAGTTGGAGCGTTACATTGTCCATTTCCCTCCAAGTAAAGCGGAAGACAGCATAGAAAAAAATAGGTTAAAATTGTCTCATAAAAATGGACCAAACACCGTTGGTAATGCAAGCTCGAACCAAGTTCTAAAATGTTCTAAGACAATAGAAAAATTAGAACAAAACTGGAGTACATTTTTTAAAGATTTATATCGAATTAAAAATTTTGGATGACTGCTCAGAAAATTTGATTCTTCTAAATATATTCCTTGAATTTTAATATCTAACATTTTTGTCCAAAAAAGCTAAGTAGTCTGACGATTTTAAATTTATCCCGTTTAGATTTTGTCAGCAGAAACTCGAGGGGCGAATATCGTACGGTTTTCCCGCGAAAAAACCGCTTTGACAGCGAAAAAGGCGGGAGCATCGGCCATTACGAGCAAGTGACGCCGGCCCGTTGTAATTGGTTCGAGTTATGAAGGAATTTAATAATGTTAGCTTGTATTTATGGATGTAAAGACAACTTATTAGATTTATTTATAAATCTATTGTGTCTTACCGCATAAATAGTAGGTACCAACTTCCGTCCCCGACGTTGCCTATGTCCATGTTAAATTCAATCGAAAGTCCCAGGCATAGACTTATGATATTTATGTCTCTGGTCACAAAGTAGTAGGGATATCACCGGGGTATAAAGTAGTCTATGTGCTATTTCAGGCTTTATACAGGTGCATTCATTCGCTATGGCGTGAATATGTGACAAACTTCTTACACTCATTCATTACACACTTGTCCGATAAATTACATCTCAATTAAAGGGCACGAGGCTTCTCTCGACTATCTGAAGAGTAAAGAGAATTTAGGGTTTAATCCACACACGCTAGATTAAGTGAGCAACCCACTTGTGTTGTAAATTTTCATAGGCTGCGTTGACCATTTTCAAGTACGCAGTGTGTATGTTTGGCTGCTGAAACGCATAAAAAATGCCTGATTTCTCCTTTTTCACTGTTCCACGGATATTAATTTCATAAAATATATTCAGAGGGAGGAACTAGAAAGAACGGGGAGAAGCCGCCATTTTGTTAAATTCAAAAATTTAAAAGCGAAAGTGTAAAGGAATGGACAATCAAGCCTTCTGTAATAAAGGGCCAAGCGAACCTTTATTTTAGGCAGAAACCTTCAGATATTTTCGTTGGGAGCAAATAGTCGTGCAATTCGCTAAGAGTTTACATCGTTGGCAAATCAGTGCCATGGAGGACTTGCCAAAAGATTGGAGCGTAGGTAATCCAATTTGTTAAAAGTTAAATTAAATTTGTTAAAGGCGTTAGCCTTCCTTTGTTTCTTGTCGAAACTTTATCAAAACTTCCTGACCTGTAGTGCCTGAAACAGATACATATCAAGGTTGGTCTAGGAAGAAGCAATCTAACTGTTTTCACCTATACTTGTCTTAAGGATAAAGGACACGTCTGACATTATTTTTCGTAATGAAGTTATTAACATAGTCGGAATCAGTAAAAGATAGTGATTCCGATGATATCAATAACTTCACTTCAACCCCTATTAGTATCCCACTGCTGGGCACGGGTCTTAAATATTTTATGAGTAGAGAGAGAGTTTAGGCCTGGATCCACACACGCTGGTCAAGTGCGGGTTGGTGGATGCCACATGTCCTCAAATGATTAGTTCTTACACATGCCGGTTTCCTCACGATATTTTCCTTCACCGATATTGAGCAGTGGAGATGAAACAATTCACACAAAGATGTGTGGGCACGGCCAGGATTTGAACCCGCGACCTTATTTTTCTGAGGCGAGGCCCGTACCGCTGCGCCACCGCTGCTCATCATCAATAACTTAGTTACGATGAAAATGTCAGATGTGCTCTTTATCCTTAAGACTGCAGTGTAGCCTAAGCTAATAAACGATGTACGTATAAGGTGTAAATAGCTATGTTTGTCTCAGTCGAATGATTTAAAAGTGTCATACAGGAGACTAGCAGTCTTATTCATAAAAATCTTATAAGACTAGTTAAAATGGACTTTTCTCTTTCTTACTAGCATAAATGTTAAGATGACAGACGAAGACAAACGAATTATAAACCTATTTTAGCTATAGTGAGTTAATAATAGAGACAGGCCGGTGGCGTGGTCGATAAGATACTTGTTTTTGCACGCCGCAGGTCGTGGGTTCGATTTCCACCCAAGACAAACATTAGTGATGAACATTTGTGTTTGTGTCGAGTCTGGGTGTAAATATCTATTATAAGTATATATTTACAAAAGGAAAGTTTTACATATATGTATAGTATATACCAGTTATCTGGTTTCCATAACACAAGCTCTGCTTAGCTTGGGACCAGATGACCGTGTGTGTTAATTTCCCAGAATATTTATAATACGTTTATGAATACGGGGGTTAGGATTCTCACCATGCATCATTGTTTAGTAAGAGGGCTAATCTACTATCTTCTTAATGGAGTGATGAGTTATAACGATTCTTCGTAATATCTAAAGTTTACTATTATAATAATTACAAATATTTTGAAGAATTATTTGTAAGGCCCGTCTGTTCGGTATAGGGATTAGCTGACGCTGCACGCAGGATGTAAAGTTGTGCTGTCGATACGTCTACGTTGCTCAGTTTCAGTGAATTACCTGTCAACTCCGGAGGAAAATGTTCGTTTCTTTTTGGGAATGGTAGAGGTAAATTAAATGAACTATCGTGGACGTAAGTTATGCTGGCCAATGATTAAGTTTCTGAGATTTACTTAGGTTGTTGATTAAAATTTATGAAATCTATTGTAGATAACGTGGTTAGTCACCATCGACCAGCCACGGGCACGTGTCTGTGCGACGTCTGGTAACACTATTGGAGAGGGTCGCTCCTTTCATATGAGGCCTCATTCCACTACCACCTCACCGAAAATCATTCATAATGTTTCACGAGTTTTACGAGCCCTGGTTCAATCAGAATCTCAAACATTGAAATTGGGTCGTTGGTCCTTCGTGAGATTTCATTAGTTTTTTGTCATTTTTTCGACATTTGTCTATTAGAGTTAAATGTAAAAGTCATTTGTTAGGCAAATGTCTATTATAGATAAATGTCTAAAGCGTGAGAACCAGGTCCTTTATAGTCGATGCTGCATGGGGAAAGTCTCAGCAGAGGCAGTTTTTTCGGGGGATTTCTAAGGTAATGGGCAAACGTTGCGCTGGTAGATGTAAGAAGTCGTGGCTAAGAAACATCCGGGAATGGACAGGAGTAGCCAGCGCAGAACTATTATTCTGCTGTGTACAGACGAGAATGAGCTTCCAAGAGCTAATGGCCAACCTTCAGTTATGGAGAGGCAATAGAAGGAGAAGGGCGTTTTGTGGGCTGCGTCACCATCGTCTGTGGGAGTGCACCTTTTATTTGAATCCCCACACGTAGCCTCTGGGTAGTGCAAAAAAAATCAACTGGTAATTAAGTTTACCGTGCATTGCCGTGTTCCGGTGTGATGTCTGGTGACACCATTTAAGAGGGTGGGTCGAAATTGTTGCTCCTTTATGGTTTCTAACCGTAAGGAGCATCATTCCACTGCCACCTTCTCACCGAAATTCATTCGTAACCACGAATGAATAGGTATACTGGGCTGGCGCGTTCCATGCTTAACATCAGGCAAGTTGTAGTCAAGCGCCAGCCTATCGAAGAATAAAAAAAGAAGGGTGATTCCAGATGCTTATAGTCCTCACCTTATAACCTAAGTTGATATGATCCAAATTAGTAGGTCACCTTTTGTTTCCTATCAAAATTATTCCTCCTAATATAAACCGTTCTTTTTCTATGCTGTCTCCCGCTTTGTCTGGAAGAAAGTGATTAATCTAATTTTCCAACTCTCTTCCAATCTTTCTGAATAAATTCATGCGGGATCTAAGACAGTTTAGGTGTCCCGGGACTTGGCCAGGTTCGAAACCCAAGTCTCTTCACGAGGGTGCTGTTGATCCTGGCTTCTTGGAGTAGCAGAAGCGGGATTGCGGTGGTGGGTTGTCCCATTTATAGATACCAAAATTATTCTTTTATTATCTTAAAATAGGCTTGCACTTGACCACAACTTGCCTGATGTGAAGCAACGATGCAGTCTACGGTGGAACGGGCTTACCCAGTAAATACCGATTCACTCGTGACTTGAAGACCGGTAGATTATAGCTATCGGGAAACATATTATATGCCGGCGGCAGCGAATTCCACAATTTGGCAGTTCGCACAATGAAAGTGGAAGCAAAGCGCTTTGTGCGTACCCGTGGAATTTCCATCATATAACGGTGGCGCATAGCCGTACCTATACTTGTCCGATGGAAGAACGGGGATGGGGGGAATAAGATTGTGTAATTCCAACGCACACTCTCCGAAGTGTATCCGGTAAAAGACCGAAAGACTAGCAACTATCCGGCGATAATCGAGGCTTTGCAATTTAGCTTTCACGAGGTATTCGTTGCCAATAAGCCTCTCGGCTCGCCTTTCTATAGACTCCAACGCCTCGAGTTGGTATTTAGCTGACCCATCCCAAAGATGCGAGCAGTACTCCATGCACGAGAGAATCTGTGCTTGATATAGCTTGAGCATCTGTTTTGGCGTGAAGTACTGACGTATTCGCGAGGACACCTAGCTTTTTGGCAGCTAGTTGAGCCTTAGACTCAATGTACGGGCCAACAATTTCTACCTACTTACCTACTCAATGCTGCTTACTAAAATACTACTAATAGTTATATCACGATTCTCATGTTCCACTGTTTACCCCCTTTCGTTACTGGTGTGAAACAGAACCAGTTATAAAACGATAATGAATATGAAAACAAGTGTGTTGTATGACGCAAGTTAGTAGCGGAAGAGATTTTGTAAGAGATTTTTTAATTAATTACATCCGCTATACTGGCGGGAAAAATTAGCTAGGTACCAATTTCCCACAATTTTTTACCTCACTCACTTTAACCCTTTTTAGTGTCCCACTGCTGGGCACGGGTCTTCTCTCAACTATTTTATGAGTTGAGAGAGTTTAGGCCTTAATCCACTCACGCTGGCCAAGTGCGGGTTGGTGGATGTCACATGTCCTCGAATGATTAGTTCTTAGACATGCCGGTTTCCTCACGATGTTTTCCTTCACCGATATTGAGCAGCGGAGGGAGATGAAACAATTCACACAAAGATGTGTGGGCACGACCAGGATTCGAACCCGCGACCTTATTTTTCTAAGGCGAGGCCCGTACCGCTGCGTCACCGCTGCCTAATTTTTTACCTAACCACAGATAAAAATGATTTTGTTTTTTTATTATTATTATGTTTGTCTTTTTTTCATCTCGAAACTATGGAGCTCCGGACTTTTGGAAGGCGTGCGTGGGGCCGAAGCCAACACGTAGAGGCCCGTTAGACAATTTTGCTCTAAATGTAATGTGGCACCAACCGACGCACAGTGGTCTGAAAATCGAGCTCCCCTTTCATAGAAAGTCAATGTGGGATATTCATAAAACTAAAATATGGAACGTCTCAGGTATACATTCCTTTAATGCATATTTTAGTATGAATGATTTTAGTTACTCCGCGCCTGAGAAAAAAAATATTTAGTATTTTTTTGTATGGGAGAAATTACATAAAGTACATTTTCTTGCGACTGAATGAAACTGAAAGGCTGGTACTCATACGAGCTATTGCCGCTCTTAAGGCGATTACGCTGACATACCACTCGTGTACCTTTAGGTGCCGCTTCACACGTAGGATTTTTTTGAAATTTCGAATTTTCGGTATTGAATATTTTATGTTATGCCTTTGGGGTTGTTGTTTTCTTGCGAATTCCTTATGAAAACAACATTTTTTTTTATGGAAACAATCTCTAAATCGCGTAAAAATGTCTGCTGTTTCATACTAAAGTTCAATACCTGCTTGGCCGTAATGTATGAAACAGTTGTTTTCTTTTCCGTCATTTCAAGGTGGTTTCCATAAAAAAAGTTGTTTGTTTTTATGAGTAGAATCACCTCATAACAGGAAAGCAACGACCATAAAGTCACGCTATTTAAAGAAGGAATAAAACACTTATTTAACATTTTTTTCATATTTGAAAATTTAATACGATTAAAAACTGTACAATCAATTGTAAAACAAGTGTTTAAATATTATAACAGTTAAACAGCTAAAACTAATTTATTTATTTTTAAATTTAATCGAATAATTTAGAAAACTTCATTTGGTTAGTATGTACATTCCTCAAAATACTTCGTCTAAACCCTAGCCTTTGTTTGTTTAGTACTGAAAAACGTTATTTCTCTAGTATTAGAACATAAAATAATAATTACATCTATAACTAGAAAAAAACTGAATCAAAGAATACAAAAAGCTTCATTTGGTTAGTATTTACTTACATTCTTCAAAATACGTCTATATTCTCTTTGCTTCTTAAATACCAAAAATTCTTATTTATCTAGTCTTAACATTAAAATAAATAAAAATAATAATAACGTCGATATGTATAAAATACGCATTAACAATTATCATCAAAATCTTCTAATTCTGAATCCAGCATTGCGACACTAACATCAACAAACTCAATATTTTCTTTGTCCACACTTGTATTGTCTTCATTAATGAGAAGTGTTTTCATGTCATCAGAGACAGCTGTTCTGATTGACTTTCTGTGTACAGGTCTTATGCTGGATAGGTACGGATCTGACGATACAAGGAGTCCATTAAAAATATCTTCATTTGTTGCTCTACGACAAAATTCCGCGAATAATGTTCTCGGATTTTTTTGAAGTCTTTATTCCTGGCTTGTTGAAATGCCTGATAATTTCAGCACCATGCAGTAAAAGTTTGTGAACACTTGACGGCATATAATACCAACCATAGTGTTCCACATATCTTTCTGCAGTAAGGCGCGCAAAATTTGCAAACGCTTCAACATTAACGGGCTCCCCACATGCTATCACACCTAGAATTGTGGCAAATCTTTGGATTATAGTGGAATCTAATCCAGTGATGGCTGCCGTTTTTACAGGATTACTAAAAAATTTTCGGGCTGTACTGCCATCATTTGTAGTGCCTGCACCTGAAACAAAAACCAAAAACTTCACCATTTTGAGCAGAAACAAGGTATTTGGTAAGTAACGTTTTAAAAATCATTCAAATCAACTCGTTGCACTTCAAGATTCACCTTGTTTGATGATATCTACTAAGAGGCCCATTTCATCACGAAACTTCTGCTGGATGATTTGCTTTCTTGCCTTCAATAATTTTTTGCTGTCTGCATCCCTAGCTTGCCATGTTTTGAAATCAAGTCTGTAGGAAATGTGAAGCAAACATTCCATACACCTAATCCAAGCATGGAGAGTAGACAAACCATATTGGTATATTTCCGTTGACACTGGTTTTCTGGAAAACAAATAAATAATATATTTAAAAATAGGTATTCATGATTATCAGCCAAGAAAATTATAAAAGTATTCAAAACATACTCTGAGATCACATGTAATTTATTCATTTCAGATGGGGTTGCTTTACATATGTCACAAGTTTGGGTTGATGTTTCTGATAATTTAGAAACTATTTTACCATCTATCATAGTCATGAGCATTTTAACTTTAACTGCATGATTTCCCATTATAGAAGGCACCAGTGTAGCAATTTCAGCTTCAATCGTGGCTTGTTCTCTCTTGATGTCTAATTTGTTTTCACTTGCAAACTTGAAAAAAAGAGGCCTGCAAAACATGGTCGAAGACGGTTTTGGATTCTCCCATACATTTTCTTCATCACAATCTAATCTTACAGGTACAAAAGAACACATGAAGACGCTGGAATCATCTTCCTCCACCATGCTTTGCTTATACAAACTCTGCCCTGAAGAACCATCAAAGCCCCACTTACACAGAAGTGTTAACTCCTTGCCATCTAAAGTAGAGGGCAAACGTAGATATTTTCCAAGTCTTGACACAGTTTTATCCAAAATTGCTTGAAGTTTAACTCGTGCCCCATTTTCAGAAATGTCTATGCTATCCTTAGGTGGGTAACAGTCCTTTTTCGCTTCTAGGACAGTGAAGGAAATAGTGGGATTCCTTCTTCCTTTGCACAAGCTCTCAAAGTAGTATACTGCCACTTCGACAGCTTCAACGAAGTCAAAATACCTAAAGCTTTATCAGCAGAATATATGGGCACATTTTTTTTAGTTTTAAGTATATCTTTTATGTTTGTAGCCTCTTCGGGATTCTCTGTGACTAATTTTATTATGTCTGCTACATCTTTATTTTGCGCCTTCAAGTTAGTTGCATAAGCAAGACTTTCCGATGGATGATTTAAAAGCTCTTCTACTCTCCTTTTCTTCTGTAACGGGCTTAACACCGAAAACTCCTTTCTTTGGTTTCCAAGAGATGTTGAGGTTCCAACACTACAAGTCTGTGGTTGTGCGGATGTTGATGCACCTTCGTTTACGGGAAATTCTGAACTGGAACACTGTGACTGATCTATCGTTACGGAGGAAGTCATCTTTTCCTTGATGACTTCAGGCCATTTGATGTCTTCTTGGAGCCATGCTTCGTACTTTTTAATGAAAGTATGTCGTTTACGATTACATGAGATCCATTTCCTTTTCAATGCACACACATAAGTTTGGCAGAATTGTTTCAAGTCTCTCTTTTCATTTTCTGACAAATCAATACTATTCACAAACACATCAAACAACACATTGGGATCTGAGAAAGAAGTGTTGTTGGCCACAAACATGAAAATATCAAGATTGGTACCAAAACCTTCCATTGCAATAGAAAAATTGAAAGAACAGAAAAATTAAAGTTTACGCGCACAAGTGCTAAACGTTACTGACTGAGTCCATGCCAAACATTCTATTTATGTATAACTCTCTCACCGACCCTCATTAAGGGTCGGTACAAATTAACACGTAATAAAACTGAACTATTAGTAAAGTAATAAGTAATTCCCGTAATTGATAATGATAACGAACCTCTGTTATCATTAGGTATAGTAAAAATCATTAACACCCTCTTAGCTAATGAGGTTACTATTGTAAAAAGTTATTTGTTAAAATAAGGCAGATATTAGTTCAGTGCCCTAATTAGTATTCGCAAAAAACGAATTTCTAAAGTTAACTTATTTTTTGAGTTAAAGTAATTGAATCTATTATAACAGTTATTATAATATTAGGTGCGTATTTATTATAAATATTTAATTCCATATTCCTTACCAACCTAATTTAAATGCGTCACATACTTAAAATATTCAATGCCGAAAATTCGAAATTTCAAAAAAATCCTACGTGTGAAGCGGCACCTAAAGGTACACGAGTGGTATGTTAACGTAATCGCCTTAAGAGCGGCAATAGCTCGTATGAGTACCAGCCTTTCAGTTTCATTCAGTCGCAAGAAAATGTACTTTATGTAATTTCTCCCATACAAAAAAATACTAAATATTTTTTTTCTCAGGCGCGGAGTAACTAAAATCATTCATACTAAAATATGCATTAAAGGAATGTATACCTGAGACGTTCCATATTTTAGTTTTATGAATATCCCACATTGACTTTCTATGAAAGGGGAGCTCGATTTTCAGACCACTGTGCGACGATTATTATTATTTGCATATATACAATTGTAGGCACCATAGATGCTTAGCGATTATTTTTTCACGGCTTAATGTTATGTCAGATTTAAATAAAGGTAAACCTGCACCCGATCGTTATAGAATCTGGTATGTAGATAGCTTAAACAGGGCAAGCTACTAATTAATAATAATATAGTGTGACATTAACACACACGATCATCTGATCCCAAACTAAGCAGAGCTTGTACTATGGAAACCAGATAACTGGTAATATACTACATATTTATAATACTTTTCTTTTGTAAATATATACTTAAATGTAGATAATTACACCCAGACACAAGACAAACAGACATATTTAACAAATGTTTGTCTCGGGTAGGATCGAACCCACGACCTGTGGCGTGAAAAGCATGTATCTTACCGGCCACGCCACCGGCCCGTCAATAAGAATAACAATTAAGTAATTAAAGTGATATTTATTCGAGGGAAGTGGTCCCCGACGACGACCGATGCCCGCTCCTCTTTTTTACACAGTAGCCTCGGGTTTCACGCGATGTTCCTGTATCATGACTGTGACTAGTCTGATGACCTATCCCAAATAGCCAGATACCATTTTTTGAACCGTCCGAAGACTATCGAACCGAAGGCAACTGCTGAAGGCTGTCCATGTAATGATGAACCTCGGCTCAAAACGTTGCTGGACTCTAGATTTAGGGGATCGGGCTGGGAGCGAACGGCCAAACGAGCGGTTTTTATTCTTGTACCACACGCCCACACACGCTCACTTAGTGGCCACACATTATAGACATTTGAATAGGTGTAAAGTTGTGTTAATTTTAATGTGAGTGTTGGTTATGTTTTGTTAACTAATGCTAAGAATGTATGTTTTTTTATCATATTATTTATTTATCATGACACATTTGACGGGACCGTGGCGTGGTCGGTAAGACACTTGCTTTTCACACCGCGGGTCGTGGGTTCGATTCCCACCGAATAAATACATTTTGTGTAATGAACATGTTTGTGCCTTGAGTCTGGGTGTAATTTATCTAATAAGTACCCTACATTTACAAAAGAATAGTACATGGAAGTACTTCAACTGCCCACCAGACACTGAAGTGCAGTAACCGCAAAATAACGATTGCGAGCAAACGTCATATAAAGTTAAGAATTTGATATAAAAATAAGCAGAAATGTTCTATAGGCGTAGGTTCTCACGTCTTAACAATAATAAAGAATATATCCTTATAAATGAATTTATTATTGGGCATTTACTATTTTGGCGCGAACTACTGCACCGCCTTACCTACCTATTACTGCACTTTAGTGTCTGGGCAGTATAGTATACCAGTTATACCTGGTTTCCATGACACAAGCTCTGCTTATTATGGGATCAGATGACCGTGTGTGTGTTAATATCCCAAAATATACTACATATATATATAACTTATCGCTCTTATTTATAAAAGTTTTATAGGACTCTTTAGTTAAAATGGTCTTTGTCTCTTTCATACTAGTAAAATGTCAAGTTGACAGACAAAGACAAACGAATTATAAACATATTTTAGCTTTAATGAGCTCATAATATGTTTATGAATACGGGGGTAAATGTTAAATGGATGGATGTATAGATGTGTGGATGTTCACGAAAAAACGACGGACGGAATTGGATGAAAGGCACAGAGTTTAGAAAAGTCCATTTAACCGACCCGGGTATCGAACCCGAGACCTCGCGGTTTGTAAGCGAACACTTACCACTGGACCACCGAAGCAGTTATCCCAAAGTAAATCTGAACTGATTAATATTAATATATGTTATCAAGTCAACACTACCTACCCTTTAAATGCAAGAAGCGTGAGGGTACAGCTGGCTCGTATTTATGTTAATATTGCCTAAATAATAGAAGAGCCTCTCGAGATACGAATTCGAGCATTTGTAAGAAAAGGGTGGAAGGAAATAGTGATGGGGAGTGTTCGAAAGTTTATATATTATATTTATCGATAATTTATCTCACATACAAACAAAAGTTTGTTTGGATGTGTTATGCTAAGCTTCTGGAAGGATTGGATGAAATGTGACACAGAGATAGATAGGCTGTAATTAATATACCACGGGGGCGAAGTCGTGGGTAGTAGCTAATTATTGAAAGTTTAGCACACTCTTAACCGTTTAAAATAAGATATGAAGTTCTTTTTTTTATTCTGTAATAAGATTGCCCTTGACTACAACTTGCCTGTTGCAAAGAAAGGCGCTTACCCAGTAAATATTCTTGACTTGAATGTTTCTATTTATAATACAATATCTGGATGACTATTTTTTTTTTAAATGACATTTTCTAAAAATAATTCCTAGCTAGATCGATTTATCGCCCCCGAAACCCCCTATATACTAAATTTTATGAAAATCGTTAGAGCCGAATCCGAGATTCCAATTATATATATATATACAAGAATTGCTCATTTAAAGATATAAGATTTGAGCCTGAAACACAGGATTACCTAGTTCATGCACATATTTGTTATGTAGTTTATTTGTAAAAAAAATCCCACAGTTACCTATCTGTTTTATAAGTTTTTTTGAATAAATTATTATTATTATCATTTGTCTTGGCATGACTGACATTTATGGAGATTTTAATTTTGTTTGATAGAGACTCCCATTCTTATTTAGAGTCGAATTTGTGGTATTATTTTTAAGTGACGTTAATTAAGCGAACTATTTTCCGCAACTCGACGTCCTGTAAGTGCGCCTATTTTGCGTGATGGGGCTGGCGACGCTATTGCCAGCCCAGCTCCAGGATGAAACCTAGCAGACCCTTTATGTTGCCGATGGCTTTCTGGAGTGACCTTCGCGATTCAAGGTGTTCCGTTCTGTATCTCTTATCTATTAGTGACGTTGAGGCGCACATTTGAATTTTTTTCATCCAGAGCGTGCTGAGTTGTGACCTGTGTCAACAGGTCATCATAAGTCAGGACGCTATATTCTTTTCAATTCACTTCAAAATAAAGTAGGTTCTCAATTCGACTGTATTTTCTTATAAGGATGTTACTCGGTAATTCCTCTAATTTTACATCGATTTTTTTTTTTTGTGTCAAAGCATATATATTCCGATTTTGACAAAATGAAAATGGGACCCATTTTAATTTGTTAAAATCTTTTGAACTGGTTTAAGGTTATTGTTAAAGTACCTGTTAAGGTCGGTTCGCATTTTTAAAATATGTTCAATAGATCAAACAGAGGCGATAAAAAAAGAAAATAAGATCTATTATTAGTTACTGGATGCAAAAGCAGTTTGCATACGAGTAGGTCATACGCATTTCATAGAATTGCTTTGTTTGTCGTTATCTAAAACTAAGTCAATGGAACATGTAGACATGTCCCTACTCGTAAAGCTGTCGATCAAACTCATAATTGACCGGTTTTAGTGTCAAAATTAACCTCTAGCGATATTGCAAGGTGATACTTTATTACATGTGGGCTGGTTATTGCGTTGTCACTACCTAATCATTAATGTATTAACTAGGTTTTTGCCCGTGGCTTCTGCGCAGTCGGGAAGTAATTAAGATATCGATATATCTTCTAACTAAAAATATACTTTTTTTTACAATTTATACATATTTGCAATATCTATGGAATAAATATACCTAACGCTTTTGACTATTAAACCTTTTTTATGTAACCTTATGGCGTTAAACGTTTTATGTATTTAAAAAAATAATTATACGTAATTAATACAGACCAATAACTTGTCGGTTAGTCTCAAAATTAATTCAGTTCTTCAATTCATCAAATTGACAGAAGTAACTGATACTAAAACTCGAGAACAGCTAAACCGATTTAACTGATTTTAATTTTAAAGTACTCATAAGAGCCCAAGGAAGGTTTTAAAGGTGAAAAATGTGTAGCACGAAGGTCACTGAGGCAGCTAGTTTAATAAATTGGTGCTCTGATTTAAACAGAGCGACTTCTTATTCGAAGCACAGCGTCATCTTATATTTAGTGAATAACTTCCATAACTATGCTCCCCGTTTTACACTCCCTAAAATATTGTTTCCAAAATAAAAACTATTCTCTGTTTGTCTTAATATTTTAAAGTAATCTATACCAAATTAAATCTTAATCGGATCAGAGGCTTAAGCGTTAAAAACCAAAAGACAAATATAGTAACTTTGGCATTTATAATATTGATTTGGATGAGATAAAAGATTATTAGAAGCCACAGGGCTAATGCTACACTTATAATCTTACGGTTATATCTCGCCCAAAATTAATGTTTCATTAGTTTTTCAGCTTAATATCTGCTCCTTCTATAAATTGATAATGTCAATTACTTTTCACGTCTAAACCCCTGCACTGATTGTAATTAAATTTGGTGTGCCGATAGTTTCAACTCTGAGGAGGGAAATATATCGGGCCAGGACCGGCGTATTAAAGTACTTATCGAGGAACATGTGCGTCATAAGTCATAACACTACTGCCTAAAATTTCAGACGAAATGAACTAGAATTGAGAAATTAGAAAAAAATAAGTAATATTTTTTTGGCCTGGAGGAGTATTCCAACCTTTCGATTGTTACGCCTACTAGGTCTATGTTACATCTGAACCCGTACGAAGCCGGAACGGGTCTCTATAGGCCGACCATGTAGCTCGCGTATCGCCTATCGCCAAGATTCTGACTCATCAAGCTGCACAGACAGTGATGATGATTCAAGCGATATGGATATTAGTGACGAATAGTCTTACATTACTTTTACCTGTGTTTAAATAGTTCTTTATGGGATTTAATTAATGTTTTATGAGTTTGTATCTCAGATGGCGATACGCGAGTTAAACGGTCTGCCTATAGATATCCATGGGTTTGTTCATAGAACTTTATTTCCGTTCGTCATGCTCGTTAGTTTTTCTGACAAGAAACAGACGATAAGTAAAAAATTTACAACTAACATTGAAGAAATATTAAGTAAAAATATTATACACCTATGATTATAAACTAATTTTGTTATTAATAGTTAAATGTTGTCGACCCTGAATTTGTAATTATTAGGCACTAGTGGCCTGACCCAACTTCGTCTGGGTTGCCTCATTTCAAATACTTTCCCTTTTTTATCTCTTAAAAGATTCAAAGTAGCTAACTTTTTCTGAAACTTAGTAGTTATCTTCGTTTCGACCATTTTACAGAAAACCTTGACTAATTATGTACTGAGACTTCCTCATATCTCTATCTATTAGTAAAACTCAAATTATAACCCGTTCAGTAGTAGCTAAGTTTATCGCGAACAGACAGACAAACAGGCGTGGCAGATGACTTTGTTATACATATAATAAGTGACTGCCAATTTAAGAAATCATGATATCGTATTTTTAAATCGATTAACTAATTTAGATCTTGGATCTAAATTGTAATTTACGAAATTGGGTTCGTTTGCGAAATAGGTGAAAAGTATATCAAAAAACATTACGGGACGAAAAGTAGGTAGGTGCCTACTCTATAATATGTTAATCTAGATATTTAAGTAATAATAAGTAGCAATAGGCTTCATAAGTAAAAAAAACCATCCAAATCCCTTTAGCCGTTTGCCAGTGAAAGAATATCAAACATTTTCAAAAACCTTCGCATTTGTAATAAAACTTGTATCTGATTGCAACGTGTCGTCCGTGTGCTATTAGGTAGCCTATTTCAGGTTACCCCTGTGCCAGAAAATACTTATTCATAAAAATCTTATAAGATTCTTTAGTTAAAATGGACCTTGTCTCTTTCTTACTTGTATAATTGTCAAGATGACAGACGAAAACAACGAGTTATAAACCTATTTTAGCTATAATGAGCTTATAAAACGTTTATGAATACGGAGTTTATTCTTAACTATTTGAAGAGGGCTACGTAAAATCGAATTTATTTTCCTGCCGTGCAGTGAATGACGTAGCAACTACAAAGAAACACAGCCAAATACTCAGTAGGCTTTAATCTTTTTAAATTGTAGTATGTACTTGAAATCTATTAAATTTTATTTAGTACAAACGTATTTAGTTCTTATTATGTATTCCGTGACGTCATTCAACACGCCATAACACACGTCTTCGCCATTCGCGTATTTCAATTTTAAAACGCTAAATATGCCATGTGAATCTATATTTTTTAACAAAAAACAATATTTATTCACCAATAATTAATGAATGAATTTTTGAATCCTTTGAAGTGATATCAACTAGCCTATTTCAGTTCTATCGATAAATGATGTCCCATCCTTATAGGGTAACATTTTCATGTAGATCGCATGAAAATAACTATGGGCTGCGCATCTGTTCAAATATTGAGTACCACTGCACGTTACAAGGAGTATTCTGGAACTGGGAGAAAACTGTTAAAAGCAGTTTTTGGACTGTTCCAAGGGATGTATTTACAATCCATCTTACAGAATACACAGCGTGTAATAACTGTTGGTTGTGTTCTTGTGTGTGAGTAAGGTAGACAGTGACTGTGTAGGTACCGTCCACCTTACAGAATACACAGCGTGTAATAACTGTTGGTTGTGTTCCTGTGTGTGTGTAAGGTAGACAGTGACTGTGTAGGTACCGTCCACCTTACAGAATACACAGCGTGTAATAACTGTTGGTTGTGTTCCTGTGTGTGAGTAAGGTAGACAGTGACTGTGTAGGTACCGTCCACCTTACAGAATACACAGCGTGTAATAACTGTTGGTTGTGTTCCTGTGTGTGAGTAAGGTAGACAGTGACTGTGTAGGTACCGTCCACCTTACAGAATACACAGCGTGTAATAACTGTTGGTTGTGTTCCTGTGTGTGAGTAAGGTAGACAGTGACTGTGTAGGTACCGTCCACCTTACAGAATACACAGCGTGTAATAACTGTTGGCTGTGTTCCTGTGTGTGAGTAAGGTAGACAGTGACTGTGTAGGTACCGTCCACCTTACAGAATACACAGCGTGTAATAACTGTTGGTTGTGTTCCTCTTTGCGAATAAGGTAGACCTAGATAGGCCTTTTTGTTGCTAGCATCTGGTGTAGCAGACTACAGCGACCACTCCCAACAGGGTGCTTGTGAAAAAAAAACTGATTGGGACTTTTTATTTCTATAAAATGAATACGTAAAATTAACCACAATTTGCCTGTTGTTAAGCAATTATGTGGTCTACAATAAAACGTGCACCACTTGCACTTGTTGTGAGAATGATTTTTGGTTTTTCGTTTGGTTATATTATATGTACTCCATATATTCCCGCCAACCCTACCCTGTGTATTGGTTCTTATCATATTTACGCAGTATTGTCTTTTCTCTGTTTATTTACCCTTTCCTGTTATACAGGGTGTGATAAAAACAGTGTCCTATAAGTAGATTATTTGGGGGCTGAGTCACCTTCGTCCGTGGGTGTACCTTTAATTGAATCCCCATACGTGGTCCCCGGGTGGTGCAAATCAGGTGACAGTCAACTGGTGGTAGGCTTCGTCCGTGGTTAGTGACCACTCACCAGACAAAGCCGCACCGCCAAGCGGCCTTGCCGTGTTTCGGTGCGATGGCTGGTGACACTATAAAGAGGGGGTGGGTCGGAATTGTGGCTCCTTTAAGGTTTCTAACCATATGGAGGTTCATTCCACTGCCACCTTCTCACCGATAATCATTCGTAATCTTAAGTGAATCGGTATACTAAGCTGGCGCGTTCCATCGTAGACTACATCATTGCTTAACATCAGGCAAGTTGTAATCAAGCGCCAGCCTGTCGCAGAATAAAAACAAAAAATTAATACAATATAAATCTGATACAGTTATGTGGCTACTGCCGATGAACTCTTTTACTAAAGCTAAGTCAAACAAAACTTTTAAGTCCCGTCTAAGGTCGCTTTGGGTGCTCTGCCTATTGGTCAAATACAAGGTTTTTGTATTGAACACGAAAACCGCGGGTAGTTACCGCGATTCACGAGTGAATCTGTATTTATTAGGCAAGTCTATAAGTCTCGTTGACAATTAGTAATTAAAAACAATTTAAGTAACATTTGTTTTTTAATTATCCAAAAATAATGGAGATACATTGAGCAAAAAGTTTCATAACATAAAGCCATGAACACATTAGATAGAGTTTGCCTATTCCCAAATTTTAATTCGATTTATCTGAGTATTTTTATTTAATAAAAAAAAGTAAAAAAATAAGTGATTTATATATTTTTAATCTTACTGACGCAACGGCCAAATAAAATTTTGATCATGCCTAGTCTAACAAAGAAATAAATAACCAATTTAAAATACCTTAGATTATACTTTTTTTTAATGTTAAACACTAAAAAAAAAGTATAATCTGTTAATGTTTACAGTTTACTTGTATTTATTTTCTGAATATTAGCCCATTTTGATATATTTTTGTTACAGCCTGTATATCCCTTCGCTACGCGGCGAAATTGAAGTTGCGAGTTCGAATTGGACAACCTCTTGAATATTTTATGTTTTTAGTCTGTGCTTTTGCGCGGGAAACGTGACAGTTTTCTTTTGAGCTAATTTTGGTGTTGCCAGAATTTAAAATATTTTATATTATTTCTTTTTACTGAACTGAGAAGGTGGCAGTAGAATGAGCCTCCATATGCTTAGAAACCTTAAAAGAGCAACAATTCCGAACCACCCTCTCTGCATGGTGTCAGACATCGCACCGGAACACGGCAAGGCCGCTTGGCGGTGCGGCTTTGTCTGGTGGGTGGTCTCTAACCCCGGCCGAAGCCTACCACCAGTTGATTGTCATCTGATTTGCACCACCCGGGGACTTCGTGTGGGGATTCAATTAGAGGTGTACCCATGGACGAAGGTTACTCAGCCCCCAGTTCTTGCTTTGCTGAATTTTTTTACAGAAATAAAGAACGTCAAAACTGTAATAAATAAAAAAATATTCAATGTTCTGTTTCTATTTGACGGGCCCGTGGCGTGGTCGGTAATATACTTGCTTTTCACGCCGCAGGTCGTGGGTTCGATTCCCACCCGAGACAAACATTTGTTTAAATATGTATGTTTGTCTTGTGTCTGGGTGTAATTATCTATATTTAAGTATATATTTACAAAAGAAAAGTATTATATGTAGTATATTACCAGTTATCGGGTTTCCATAGTACAAGCTCTGCTTAGTTAGGGATCAGATGACCGTGTGTGTTAATGTCCCAATATATTATTATTACATATTATTATATTATTATTTAGGCGTAGGTAGGTATCTCATCATTAATATCATGGAACGTTTGATAATCATTCTTTATGTAATTCAAATGAATTCAAATGAATTCACTTGCCTCTATTTTGATGTTTTGGTTTCGCGCAGTTGAAACGATGGCCGTGTGTGTTAATGTCCCACTATATTATTATTATCATCATGTTTGTGATGGAAAATATGTAGTTAGCTTTTGAAAATAAAGTTTTTATTTATGTTTTATTGAAGTAAGATTATCCCACGTAACATAGACTGTAGCGAGTTTCGAATCGTATTAAAATACGCAAAGTAGTTGAGTATTAGAATCACGTGCGAACCGCGGCGGGCGCAGTTATTGTCGATTTATGCTAAACGTTTGATTTGTAAGCTCTCGTGTGTTTTCTATACATTTATATTGGATACTATTGCCTGAAACTATAATAATACCTCGCCTAGTCGTTTTTCGCGCCCGTCTCAGCTGACTAGCCAAGTACGGAGATATAATATTTTCACAAAGGTGTTCGCTGACAGAGGTAGACTATTTCCTTGAAGCCCTTTAATTCACTTATGCGGTATCGTCAGCATAGCACTAACTTTCTCACTCGGACAGTGTTGAAATATTAAGAAAGTCCTTATACTCTTTATTAGTTTCTTTTTTGTCGGGATTTGAACTCACGACCTCGGGGCTAGAGGCGTCCACGCTATACAAGGCAGAAAGCCATAAATATCTAAGGAATATTTCTTAAAATGTTCTTTTAGTGATTATGTAATTTGGACGAATTTTTTCCAAGTTATCTTTTTAAAATTAAATATTTAGCAGACGGATAATTAAATCCAAATATATTCTCTTATAATCGTCGGTAAAGATATTTATCTATGCAATATTACAGCTGTTTATTTGTCAATGGTCTGTGCTACGCAAGTAGAAACTATTAACCCCTCTATCCACTCTACATTGAGCGGACGCGTTTCTTGAGTGTCCTATCGATGCGAACGCACGTCACCGCGGCGACGCGACGCTTGTGTTTTCCATACACTCTAGGACCGCCCAATGTGAGTGAGGCCTTAGGGGTTCACCGAAAGCCTAAAAAGGAGAAATAAATTGTCATACTCACTTTACTACTCTTCATTTATAATGACCACTTCAACAATTCCTTCAATCAATTAATTTTTTCACTCTAGCAACACTGTACGCTTCGTTCAGAAATTAAGCTAATTGCTGTGAGTGCCGTGAAAATTTCCGAACGTAAAAGATGGCGTCGGAATTTTTCTTTTTTAATTGTAGCCGTTTAAATTGGAGAGGACACGGGACAGAAGACTTGATTGCATTTGATTCTGTTTCATTTATTTCGATGATTGTAAAAGAAAATTGGTTTTAGGCTCGATTCGCTACGTGAGATTATACCTAAATGGTTTATTTTCTGGGTTTCGTGTCTAAAGGGTGCCAAAACGGGACCCTATTACTAAGCCTGGCCTTCGTTGTCCATTCGTCTTTCAGAAAGTTGTAAGTTAAGGAGCGTTCTCAAAAAACGATCTACAATTTTTTTTTTTTCACACTTATTTTTATTTATCCATTTTATTTTTTTTAGCATGATGATAACAAATAACTTTATTTCGAATCAACAATTACAATACCATAAAAACAAAACCTACGTACTAACTTAGCCTAAAAAAAAAGTAAATATAAAATAGAACTTATAAAACATATATATACATATCTACAAAAATGGTTAGATATCATTTTTTCGTAAAATGATATAAAATAGTAACATCGAAAATATAATGTTTTTGTGTGTTGTTAAGTGCCATGGGACAAGGGTGGCGACCCCACAAACTTGATTTTAGCTTTACACTGACCCAGGGGAGGTCAGTGTAAAGGTAAAATCAAGTTTGTCAACACATCAAAAAAATAAAATAGCGTCCTCTAAAAAACGCAACCCCAAATGTAACTTTTCAATGGACTAAGAGTTTAAATTCACTTAGAAGAACGTATGTTTTAAGGGTTTAAATCACCGTGGTCTGTGGGAACCCACGTGGTCCCCAAGTCGTAATGAGGTAACAATAAACTGGTACTAGGCTTAGAGCAGTCGCAGAGCAGCGGTATCGTCCTCACCTTTGAAATATAAGGTCATGGGTTCGATTCCCAATCGTGCCCACACATTTTTATGTGACTTGTTACACCGCCACTGCTCAAATCGGTAAAGAAAAATATCGTGAGGAAAGCGGCATGTCTAAGAAATGAAAATTCATAGACATGTGACATCCACCAACCCGCAATTGTGTGTGTGGATTAAGGCCTAAACACTCTTAATTTCGTAAGATAGTTAAAAGAAGACACAAAAAAAAGTGTTGATGTGATGTAAGACTTAGGCTGTGGTTAGTGACCACCCACCAGCGCTATGTTAAGCGGATTTGCTTCCACAGTGTTTCCATTTGCTGAATAAGCGTGTTCAATTGTAGACGTTTAATAGTCATGTCCGTAAGGATTGAGAAGCCACTTCAGATTTAAGAAGGAAGTTCGCACCCTTATTTAGTAGGTATATTCAAGAATATACCTACAATACTTTTAATGTGGCTCCTCGATCTATACACATAGTATAGATCGAGTATAGATCGAGGAGCCACATTAAAAGTATTGTATATTCTTGAATATAAACAGTATGGGGCTCAGATTTTTTGTAGACACTGTACATAGAGATGGGTAAAGACTCAGTAAATACTGTCACGTGAGTAAATACTGAGTAAATACTCTTTTATACTGAGTATTTACTAAAAATCGACGGTAAATACTTTTTTTCATTTTTTATCACATTAATTGGTTCTTTCCAGGAGCTTGACATAGAAAATACGACCCACTGAGGATAGGACCCGCTAAAGATTTAATTTCTTTAGCTAATTCATACAAATGCCGAACCAATGTAACTTTTCCTTGTAATTTTTCTTAGTACCTAGTTGGAAATGTGCTTGAAAATAGATAAGTTAGCTAGGTATTGCTTAAATTTGATAATTTCGTACCCAAAAATATGAAATAATTATAACACACTAAAGTCCATATCACCAACCACACTAAGGGGCTACATATGTAAGGTTTCTTTGTATTACATTGAAGGGATATAATGTTTTGCATAGAACAATAGAAGGTATGCGACTTATTAGTTTCTCTGTCACTTTTTTGAATGAATTTAGAAAATAATAGAATGAGAGGCAAAATCAAACAAACATCAAGGACATGCTTATTCGTGTTCCTCAGTCATAGAGTGCGCTCGTGTGAGTTTACGTTGTAAATCCATTTTAAATTTGGCTTATTCTTACGGATCCTATTCTGATTTATTGCTTCTGTAGGCATAGGTACTTACATATAGGAATAGAGCAAATAATTTTAATTGAACTATCATAGAGTCCTGAATTAGACCAACTGATTAACCGATTCGATAAAGTAGGAGTAGTTTTAACACACACACACACGCGCGCAATATTTTAAAATGACAGTAACAATAATTAAAGTATGCAACAAATATATTATTTTCTTTTTCTAATAGTAGGTATATTAAGAACTAGAAAGCTACCTTTCCGAAATAATTAGATAGACCTTATGCGGTATGCGGAAAAGGGCGAGGCGAGGTAGCTGAGGCAGAGCAAGGTCCATCCTCTCCAAGTGACCCTCGACTTATGAACGACGCAGGCACTTACAGGCTATGCATGGGAGTTTTTGCAATTAGATACCTAAATCACCTCGGACGGGAGAAGTCACCCGAGTGCCACCAGTTCGGGGCTGAAGGGCATGGCGCTGCATACGCTGACCAAGTGCCCGATGTAGCCGTCATAGACTGGTCGCGATGACTGGGAAAGAAGAGAGGGTGGCAAACATCGTCCCGCTCCGCAGCTTCAGATGCTGGCCGGCGGGTTAGCCCACTGCCAAAGATTTTAGGGGGTGAACCGGGCTTAGCTGCTTAGAGCTGGAAACCCTGCTGGGTCTTGCTTACCCTTGCGAGGTCCAGGGCGAGGAGATGCTAAAAACATTTCCCTTTAATAAAAGAAGTGGCTGAAGCTGGCTAGGAAATGGAATGAACTACGTTTTAACATAGCACAGTTGTAGAGAGCTATATGTCTAGTCCACTTGCCAGTACGGCTGAGATCTAGTCCCTTAGAGAGGCCATGGTTGAGCGCTTAAACTTCTCTTAAAGCTGTTTCCGACTGGGGTGACGCCAATCTAGTCAAGTTTAATGCTGCTAAAACCCAGGCGTGTCTATTCTCTGCTAAAAAAAGGCCATTTCAATTAGGCAAAAGGCTCCTACTTTTCAAGGTGTATACGTGACTATTATAGACCACCTTGAGCTTCTTGGCGTCAATATGACTTCGACCCTCATTTGGCCCGTACATTGAGTCCATGGCCCAACTAGCTGCCAAAAAGCTAGGTGTCCTCGCGAAGCTGCGTCAGTACTTCAGGCCGAAACAGATGCTCGAGCTATACGAAGCACAAGTTCGTTCATGCATGTACTGCTCGCATCTTTGGGATGTGTCAGCTAAATACCAACACGAGGCGTTAGAGTCTATAGTAAGGCGAGCCAAGAAGCTTATTGGCAACGAATCCCTCGTCAAGGCTAAATTGAAAAGTCTCGAGCATCGCCGCATAGTTCCTAGTCTTTCGGTCTTTTACCGGATACACTTCGGAGAGTGTGCGTTGGAATTACACCATCTTATTCCCCCATCCCCGTTCTTCCATCGGTCAAGTAGAGGTACGGCTATGCGCCATCGTTATATGGTGGAAATTCCACGGGTACGCACATTGTGCGAACTGCCAAATTGTGGAATCCGCTGCCGGCATCTATGTGTTCCAATAGCTATGATCTCCCGGTTTTCAAGTCACGAGTGAACCGGTATTTACTGGGTAAGCGCTTTCCATCGTAGACTGCATCATGTTTCACATCAGGCAAGTTGTGGTTAAGCGCAACCCTATTTTAGGATAAAAAGAAAGTCAAAGTAACTGAAGGTCACACATAGTATAAGTTGTTTTGGTGGTTCATCATCATCATCGGCCTATTGCAGTCCACGGTTGGACATAGATCTCTACCAATACAATTCATTTCACCCTGTTATCGGCTTGCCGATTTTATCTTTCGCAGATCGTCACTCCACTTAACTGGAGGGTATGCTATACTACGCTCTTCAAAACGCAGTCTACTCAGAAAATTGCTTACTTTTTCGTTCAGTTTCGGCACTTTTTCTGCCGAAAACGGAACTGGCATAGCAGCTGCATTTTTCTGCCGAAACTTGCCGCAACCGAAACCGAACTTTTGGTCGGTCACTAATCTATCTATTTAAAAAAATGAATCCTTAAATCCCTTGGTCACGCCATCACGCGTGAAAGGTTGCTTTCGCTAATTCTGTTTTTAGAATATTTCTTGAAGTACGAGATTGTTTTTTAAGAAAAAAAGATAAAAATAAGAAATTGGGAAAGGAAAATTAGAAAGACAGAAGTTATCCGAAAGAAAAAGTCACGGCCGAAAACAGGGCGCGATAATATAAAAGGAAAGCCGAAGAAAAAGCAATTAGTATTCATGACTTAAACTATATTTGGGTGGTTATATTAGGTAGGTCTGAGACCCGGTAGATGGCACTGCTTTACCGGGCAGGACGACGCCAACCGGGTCCGTTATTTATAGATAAATTTTAACCCAGACCTAAAAAAAAATTGGTTGCCTGTAAAGTCGGTATACGGGCGAAAGTTTTACGTGACAACGACTTTGAGTGGTAAAATAATTTTAATGTGAATATTCATTCGTATAGTAGGAAGAAGGATGAAATAATAGTAACAATTTAAAACATTTATTTATACAAAGAATTATATTTAAAACATTAATTTATACAAAGAATCTCGCTCTTAGGCGGGCTAACTGTCCTCGAGTGGAAGGGACGCGTGCCTTTCACTTTTTATGTCTGTCTCTCTCGCTCTTAGGCGGGCTAACCATGCCCGAGTGGAAGGGACGCGTGCCTCTCACTCGCTCTCATTGTGAGCGCATAACGTGAGCGGAGCGTAACGCAGTTTCTTGAAGTGTCACCCGGCAAACCAATTTATAAGACGTTGTCACGTCAAAAAAACCATCATGCTCATCACACAAAGATTTGTTCGGGGCGGGAATCGCACCCCCGACCTCCGTCATAGCAGTCAGTTCGCAAAAAAGACACTCCACTATTGTCAAAAGTATTTACTCATGCTTTAGAGTAAATACTCAGTAGAAATGAGTAAATACTCAGTTTTTACTATTTACTCAGTAAATACTAAAACAGTATTTACTCACCGCCCATCTCTAACTGTACACACTTGCTACTAAATGATACAAAATTTTCAAAATGATACATAAAATACTTTCCGTGTTTTAAGGTGGCTCCTCAATTCAGATGTTTGGATTGAGGAGCCACATTCACATTGATATAACTTTAGACATATTTTACTACAAATTTCAGCATTCGGCCTACAAAATTATTTACTTCCCTACTAAATAAGGGTGCGAGCTTCCTTCTTAAATCTGTAGTGGCTCCTCAATCCTTACGGACATTAATAGTCAGCCCATAGAGTCTGTCTCGTCCATAGTGTGCGCTCGGCCACTAACTCTTAGGTACTCACCTTACCTAAAATAAAGCGAAATATTTCGCCGCAATTTTCAGCAATTTCGTTTTGTGTCCGTGTATTATCAAAATGTGGTGCGAAACTTAAATATTAACGAAGTTTTCCTCAATTTCGGGCCTAGATATCTTAAACAGGAAAATCCCGTAATGACGGTGCGTTTTATAAAATAACGAACGGGATTTAAAGGTTAGTTTTTAACCCCTGTAGAAAAATAGGGGTTTATAGAGAAATGAAATGAAATGAAAATATGCTTTATCTTTTTTTGTGACGCGAGTCTACATAAAAATAGTCCAATTTCTTTTCCTACCGTGCAGTGAATGACTGGCAACTACTGAGAAACACTGACAAACAACTCAGTAGGCTTTTTTCTTTTTTAAATGATGTACTTATATCTATTACATTTTATTTGTATAGTGTGTTGAATTAGAGCGACTTAATTCCAAGCGTTTTTATCCGTTAGATAGTCTGAAATTTTATAATACGCTTTCTTACATAGCGTAAATTTTATAGTTATTTTAAATTTGTTAAGTCATTTTCCTATTAATATTTGGAAGTTTATTGTAGAAACACGGCACATAAAAGAGTTACTGATTTTGTGGAGACGAGTATGATGTGCTACAAGGTCGTTCTTATTTCTAGTATTTAAATTATGTGTGTCGCTTATTTTTTAAATATCGTAATATTTTTATGCACATACAATAAATTTTCATTAACATATTGAGGATGTTATAAGTGTATTATCTTTATATATATAATTCTTCTGTGAGTGTGTATGTCACTGAACTTCTCTCAAACGACTGGAACGATTTTGATGAAATTTTTTGTGGGTGTTCAAGGGGATCTGGGAATGGTTTAGATTCACAATTTTGCGCGGTACGAAGTTCGCTGGGACAGCTAGTCTTTGTATAAGTTTGTTACCACGTAGTGCATAAGGGGCTGATCTAGATGCGTTTTTTTATTAAAAAGCTAAACTGATAGAGATGGTTCTTAGCAAGGTTAAATAACGTGTCAAGTGTTATTCAATACTAGCTTCCGCTCACGGCTTGGGCCGCGTGATACATAATGGGATAAAAAGTAGACATGTGTTAATTTAGACCATAATCTGTCTCTCTGCTAAATTTCATCCAATTCCACCATGAAAGAGTAACAAACATCCATAAATTCTTGCACAAATTGAAATAAAACTACTTTTTAACGGATTTTATCGCGGTTTATTTTAGATTTTAGATCCCGACGTTTCAAAGTCTTTTCAGACTTCATGTTCACGGGTGGACAAAATACTTGCACAAACTTTCGCGTTTATAATGTTAGAATAATTTGAATTTAGAGTTATATAGGCAACAACTCGACTGCAAAATAGACTCAGTGCAAAAACTCCGCCATGTTTTTGTCATCAAGTAACAAAAATGATCAGGTTTATGAGACGAATCTGTAGCAATACTAGGCCTTGAGAATACAAGAGAGGTACCGTACACGTTACAGAATACACAGCGTGTAATAACTGTTGGTTGTGTTCCTGTGTGTGAGTAAGATAGACAGTGACTGTGTAGGTACCGTCCACCTTACAGAATACACAGCGTGTAATAACTGTTGGTTGTGTTCCTGTGTGTGAGTAAGGTAGACAGTGACTGTGTAGGTACCGTCCACCTTACAGAATACACAGCGTGTAATAACTGTTGGTTGTGTTCCTGTGTGTGAGTAAGGTAGACAGTGACTGTGTAGGTACCGTCCACCTTACAGAATACACAGCGTATAATAACTGTTGGTTGTGTTCCTGTGTGTGAGTAAGGTATACAGTGACTGTAGACATCTAAAGAGTCGAAAACTGACATACATACATACTAGTGGATCAAAAAATGCTTAATGGTGTCGCATAATATATGATAAGGTAGGTACTTACCTAATTAGTAATTAATCTAACATCTGTTTAGTTAAAACCGTTTCCAAAAATCGTAAACCTGGTTTCCGAAGCCAATTTTAGTTTTTTTTTTGCGCAATGCACATTGAAATCAAGTATTCCAGACTTAAAACCAAACCTCCGTGTTCAATATTTTAGTCTAGCAACACTACAAAAGCGCGGGAGATAAAGTCGGCCATTTAAATGCGGTCCGCATTCGGTTTGCGCTCACTTGTAGATATTGTATTTTGTATAATGTATAGATAGGTGATATAGTATATTTGTTATTTGTTTACAAAACTATCTGTATTATAAACTTACCTACGGTATTTTGACGATCTGTGAAAGAAACAGTAGCTGGATGCGATAAGCCAAGCAGAGTGAAATTCTGCGGCAGTGGACTGCAATTTAGGCCGTCATCTCTCGATAGCACAATCATTAATTCTACCAGATAATTACAGATCGCTAAGATTACATTGGAATAAAGCGTAACGTCCATAGAGCACGTGATTGCGTGCGCACTTGCTGACGATGCAACCGTCCAACACAAAGTGTCAGCCCTTCGATGGCCGCTTCACCAGTGCTCGGTGTTCATTCTTACGTTCATATTGACATTTTCCAGTGACAGCTGACTTCAAAGACCAACGCGATGACAATATAAAATGACAGCTGATGCATTCAGAAGTAGATGTACCAACAAATTATTTTTAAGTTCTGTTTAGTACGCTTCTGTCTTGTTATCGATTTATAAATAAAAATGAGTTCTTCGTTAGAGAATTTTTAAATTCTTTTTAAAAAAAATAAAGTTCTTAAACCAGATAACAACTCTATGTTTCGTTGAAGGTTAAAAAGGTCAGTCTAAATGAAAAGCAAGCTGAAATTAACAAAGCCTCTTTAATTCCAGCCGTGCTACAAAACAAAATAAGCCGCCATTTTCCTTGTTCTTTCGTGTTTTAGGTAAACGTTTCGGATTAATTATCTTCCAACATCTTGGCGAAAGAAAACAGGGGATTTCTGTAGCTCAGTAACTTGAGCGGTGGCGCAGCGGTATAGGGCACGTATTTGAAAATGAGGTCGCAAGTTTTTTTTCATACTAAACATACACACGGCAGACCTTTCATCCGTGCAGTGTTTGATATCATTGTCCTTTTTTTATTATTGATAACTACTATGCTAGGTCGCGGGTTCGATCCATGGTCGTTTCCTCACATCTTTGTGTTGGTTCATCGCCGTTGCTCAAAATCGGTGGATGAAAATTAGCGTGTCTAAGAACTAATCATTAGAGGACATATGACATCCACCAATCCGCACTTGACCAGCGTGTGTGGATTAAGACCTAATGGATGGATACAATGGGCCATTAGATTCACCGATGTTAAGCAGCGGAGATAAATAATTCATACAAAGATGTAGACGACCAGGATTCGAACCCGCGACCTTATTTTTCTAAGGCGAGGCCCGTACCGCTGCGCCACCGCTGCTTCTCATTGTGTATTGGGACCATTAAATAGCACAACTTAAACCTCAACAATCTCAAGATCAAAATAAACGAAAAACAAGAGCATAAACAATAAACAGTTCTACCCAAAAACAAGGGTAATTCGAAGGCTGGCAATAAAAACGGATATTAAAACTGTAGGAGCACATTCATCACAAGTGTTACCACAATTGATATAGAATACCACTTATATTTTCTTTACCAAGCTGTATTTAAGAGGGTAGTGTTTTAATATGATGGGGTGGGAAAAGGTAGTTTATTTTTACTAGTAACGACCCGTCTCGGCTGTTCGTACGTTGATTTTTTTTCTAACATATACAAAACAACAGTGACTTGGACAATTATAAAATCTACGATATGTAAGAAAGCGTATTTTAAATCTCAGACTATCTAGCGTATAAAAACGCTTGGAATTAAGTCCCTCTGATACAACACACTAAACAAAATATAATAAGTATAGTTAAGTATGTACTTATAGTTATAGTTTGGAGCGGGCTATTTTTCCGCAACTCGACGTCTTATAAGTGCGCCTATTTTGCGTGATTGAGCTGGCAACGCTATTGCCAGCCCAGCTCCAGGAGAAATCCCAGCAGACCCTTTACGTTGCCGATGGCCTCCCGGAGCGACCTCGGCGATCCGAGGTGTTCCGCTCTGTATCTCGCCACCCCTGGACAGCAGATGACCACGTGGGCGGCTGTTTCTTCCTCTTCCATACATGCCCTGCACAGAGGGCTGTCAGTGACACCTATGGTAAAGAGATGTTTATTTAGTAAGGCATGACCAGTTATAATGCTGGTGATTAAGCGTAACTGTGGCCTAGTCAGCCGTTTCAGCCTACGCGCCAATCCCGCATTAATGTTGGGCAGTACGTCCTTAGTTTGCCTACATGTGTTAAGTTCCTGCCAGTATTGTTGGTGCGACATTTTAGTAATTTGTCGGAGTTTATTACGTGTCCAGTTGAATGGCAAGGGTAAGATGGGTTCCGGGCCTACTGCTGTACTTGCAGAGCCTCTTCTTGCCAGCTCGTCGGCAGCATCGTTACCCCTCGAGCCACTATGTCCCCTGATCCACTGCAATGTAATATTGTTTTGTGTGCATGTTTCAGTCAGGGCCTGATGACACTCGTGTATTAGTCCTGACGTTGTGGTGCAACTAGTTAGTGCTTGCAATACAGATTTACTGTCAGAGAGGATACGTACCTGTTGGTCTTTTACCTCTCTAGCCGAAATTGCCTTAGTCGCCATAATGATTCCCAAGCATTCCGCTTGATACACGGAGCTATGGGAGCCTAAAGGTGCTGCTATGTGGATGTTTAGCTCTTCTGAGAAGACCCCGTACCCTGAACCGTCGTTGGTCTTCGAGCCGTCGGTATATATTCTCATTTCCAAGCTATCATCCTTTGCTTCTTCATACAACTGGATCTTGTATTTTTTGTCAAACATGAATTGTTTAGCTATCTTGTCGGACACTGCCTCTATAAGGGGTTCTTTAATTACCATTTCCTTATAGATTTCTGTGTGTTTTGTTCTTGTATTGACCCATAGTTTGCTTGTTTTTAACCTGGCTAGAGCCGCTGCCGCTTCCTGTTTGATGTATAGGTGTAGTGGCGGCAGATCCAGCAGCACTTCGATGGCTGCCGTGGGTGTGGTTCCCATGCAGCCTGTCGTCGCCAGGCAAGCCATTCTCTGGAGTCGCTGCAGTTGTGCTTCAGCAGTGGTCAGCATGGTGCGTGGCCACCAGACCACTGCACCATAACAGATCATCGGCCTGATTACCGCTGTGTATAACCATAGTGTTACTTTCGGGGTTAGGCCCCACTTTTTACCGACCATCCTCCGGCACTGCCAGAACACTATGGTGGCTTTGTCTATTTTTGTGTTCATATGTTTACTCCAGTTTAATTTACTGTCGAGTACAACCCCTAGATACTTGACTTCCGTTTTAAATTGGAGTTCTGTGCCGAAAAGTTTAGGTAAGTTGTAGCTTCCTAAACTGCGTTTGTTGGTAAACATTACTAGTTCCGTTTTGTTGGGGTTAACTGATAGTTGGTTGCTTACACACCAGCGTTCCACTATTCTTAGGGCCGCTTGTGTGATTTGGCATACTGTGCTTGTGACTTTACCACTTGTTAGTATCACTAGATCATCCGCGTAGCCTACTGTGTAGTCTCGATTTTCGTTAAGTTCGGTGATCAAGTCGTTTATGACCATGTTCCACAAGAGCGGCGAGATTACTCCTCCTTGCGGGCATCCCTTTGCTACCACGGCACAACGTGTATCAGATGTATCGAATAAAATTAGTCTCTTGCGGAGCATGTTGTTTATCCATTCTATTAAGACGGTGTTTACGCCATGCCTCTTTAGCGCTGCGGTGATGCAACTGAAGTTCGTTTTGTCGAACGCTCCCTCAATGTCTATGAAGGTGCCGAGGCATAATGACTTGCTTTCTATCGCTTCCTCCACCTTACTTACGACCGCATGGAGTGCTGATTCTGTTGATTTGCCGTGGCTATAAGCGTGTTGCTGCTTGTGCAACGGTTTGTTTTTCAGAGCGTTTTCTCTTATATCCCTGTCGCACAATCTTTCCAGCGTCTTGAGGAGGAAAGACGTGAGACTTATTGGTCTATAGGATTTTGGGTCTGTGTAGTCTCCCTTTCCTGGTTTCGGTATAAATAACACCTTGACCTTTCTCCACAGTTTTGGGATGTGTCTGTGCGCTAGGCATGCTATCATAATGGACGTTATGACGGTTACTAGTTTTGGACCTCCCCATTTAAGAAGTCCCGGAAAAATCCCATCCGGTCCTGGCGACTTATACGGGTGGAAACTGTCAATCGCCCACTGTGTTTTGTTTACGTCGATGACTTCTGATGCTAGAGCCCAGTGTTCTTCTGACGTATTGTTTTCTTCTTCCACCTCCCCCTCGGTGGTTGGTTGGACTTGGCAGTCCGGGAAGTGTGTTTGTATAAGAAGTTGTTCTGTATCGTATGGGGAGTTCGTGTAAGTGCCGTCAGGTCTGCGGAGGGACCCTTGGCTGAGGTCTTTGCTCTGTGATAAGACCTTCCTTACTCTGTTTGCTTGTTCGTTGCTTTCAATATTTGTACAGAAGCTCTTCCACGAGTTGCCTCTTCTGTATCTTATTCGTTTTTTATATCTGGCCTTGGCTTCTTTATAGTTGTCCCAGTCCAGATCGTCACGGGTGTTCATTGCCCTGTTTAGGAGTCTCCTTACCTTGGTTCTTAGTCGCTCGAGCTCTGGGCCCCACCATTTGGCCCCGACTGCCGCGGTGTTGCCACTTGGTGAGGCAGGTAAGGGGCATGCTTCCTGGTAACTTTCCGTCATCATATCTGTGACTTCGTTTACCTGTTTCTCTATATCTGCTACCGTCTCTAGCCTCCCTTGTGTGATACGGGAGAGTCTATGGTTGAGATGTTTAGAGTATTGTGCCCGGTCTGTTTTCCGCGGGTTGCGTCTTGGCGTTGAGATTACCGTGTTTAGTCGAAGGTCGAACCGAATCCATCTGTGATCGGAGCAGGACGCCTCCGTTGACACGTGCCAATTTGTTATGTGAGGTGTTGCCCCCTCCGTGGCAAGCGTTAAATCTATAATAGTTTTCGCTCTTCTCGTCACGAAGGTGGGTTCAGAGCCTATGTTCATTAT